>CAMZMU010000027.1:70592931-71200134 GCA_947311845.1 Poa pratensis | reverse complement strand
ATCTACCTTTCAAAGAAGTGATAGCCATATCAACAACAACATAAAAATATTTGACTTGAAAAGCCTTCTCTGCCTCTAGAATTTCTTCTTCGGAATTACTTTCATCAAACTGATTCTTCCTCTTAGCACGACGTTTTACTGGAAACGATGGCTCTATGCCCATTTCATTTGCAATACCTTTGGCAATTATCAAACTAGAAGAAAATCCATCATCTCTATACTTCTCAAAATATTGTGTTATACCTTTTATTTGCTTCAATGCAGAGTCAATGCACATGGCTAAAGATTGCAACATCTTGCTAACTTTATTCACTGCAAATTGAATGTCCATGCCATATAATCAACACCAATCAGAAAATTCAAAGCGTCCAAGTGCATCAAACAAATTTTTTGCATCACTTTTATCCTTAGGATCAACGTCAGCAGAATGGCGTAACTCAGACAAAGCTGCCCTTATCTCAGTAGCTTGATATCTTATTGACGTGACACTTTTTATTCTACTTTCCCAGCGAGTATTGGACAATGATTTCACAGTCAAACTAGGTACATGTTTAAGCAATACATTCCACCTTTTTGTAGAACCCGCAAACAATACATATATGCGTTGAACAATTCCAAAAAATGTAACAGCTTTCTCACATGTTTTTGCCATATCACAAAGAGTGAGATTGAGACTATGGAAAGCACATGGCAATACAATGCTCTAGGATTTAGCTCAAGTAACCTAGAATTTACCCCTTTATACTTTCCTTTCATATTAGAACCATTATCGTAGCCTTGTCCCCTGACATCTGCAACATTTAGGCCAAATGATTTCATAGACTCAAGCAATACTTTAGAAAGCCCCAAGCAGAAGTGTCATCCACCTTCAAGAACCCCAAAAAATACTCCTCAATCTTAATCTGTCATCAGATAAATTAACACATCGAACTAAAAAGGTCATTTGTTCTTGATGACTGACATCAGGTGTACAATCTAGTATAATAGATAAATACTTGGCCTCTTTAACAACCTTTAAAATAGCACGTGTGATATCAGAAGCCAAAAGAGATATCAACTCATTCTGAATTTTATGACTGAGATAATGATAATGAGTTTCTTTGTTCTGAATACGTCTAATGTGATCTCGCATTACCATGTCAAATTCAGCAACCATCTCAACACAAGCTAAGAAATTACCATTATCATCCTTGTAAAGCTGCTCACTATTTCCTCGAAAGCCAAGTTGCGTTTACCAAGATATTTCACAATGGCTATTATTCTTAACAATACTTGCCTCACACGTTCTTTCTCCTTAGTGATTTGATGCTGCAATTCTTTGTCAATGGTTTCCTCTTTTCGGAGTCGAATCCTCAATTCATTCCACTTGTTCATGTTATTAATATGATGGATGCTATTTTCATGTTCTTTAAGCTTCTCACTAATGCGCCTCCAATTTCGAAATCCATCATGTGCTAAGGAAGTCTGGATCCTGTCAGTACTAGACTTGAAGATCTTACAACAGAAGCAAAATATTCTATCCAGATCCTTTGAGTAAACTAGCCATTTTCTATCATGTTTTTCTCCATTGTTTAATGACCTATAATAGTGATCATATGAAAAACGTCTTGATTCTTCACATTCTGGATCGGGAGGATACTCCATTTTCTCCTCTCTAATAGGTCCTTTCTCAACTAAGATGTCTCTTGCTTTATTATCAAGATTATCCCAATTTCTTGGATCATAAATATCCGAGTATAAACAGGTTGTTCATCAACACTAGCAAACTTTCTATGTGCATCGGATGAATTAGCTACATTTTCAGAGCCACTTACAGTGCTATCGCCGAGTTCGTGTCCATGTTTCTTCTTGCTGGTCAAATTCGGAATTCTCATTTGCTTTTGCCCTTCTTCCACGGCAACTATAGCCAACTCATTACTTGAGTTTATTGAAACACCAGTGTTGCTCTTAAAAAACTTGTAAATATCCCCTTTCTGTGATTGTATCAGTTCGGCAACACGCTTTGCTTTTTTTCTTTTAGCGGCGCCAGATTCGTACGTTCTTGAAAACATTGCAACGCAGAATTCTGAAAAATATACATCAAATGATGAAGATGAAAAAAAATCAAAAATTTAGAATATACTAGTCTGGAAATAATTTATACCATACGTCCGTGTTCACGTCGTCGAGAGAGCTGCCGCGCTGATCACGGATTCGCGCGCGTCGCTGGAGCGCACCACGCACGGCGGCGGCGTGCCGGCCCTGGCAGCGAGGGATGAGTGCTCAGTGCAGCCGTGCAGCGATGCGATCGGCTCTGGCGGCGAGGGAAATAGGTTACGGCGATGGGCGATACGATCAGACTCAGAGATTAGGATTCGGAAGAAGCAGCCAGCGGTAAATCATGCGACGCCTCACGCCTTGCTAACCCAGGCGATCACAGCACAAGGCCCATTAGCCCAAAAACACTCGTACAATTTTTTTTTGCTGGACACTGAGTATACATATATATACATGTAGCATACCTGGGTGGGGCCCTGAAATTTGGGGGCCCGGTGCGCCGCACCCCCTGATCCCCCCCAGGGCCGGCCCTGCGGAGGAGGAACCGTGATCCAAGGAGGAGGGCAATGCCCGTCGCTCGTTCGAACGGAGGTAGCTCGATCTCGTCCGGTAGTCGCTTGTGGGCGAGGTCGTTGGCCACGCGGAGGTCGAGCTTTCCCGCGAGGCGCCGTGAGGCGAACGACGTGGCTGGCCGGGACGTTATGGCATTCGCAGGGCACGATGATCTCGAGAGCGTGGAGGCGGATGGCCGGATCAGCGGTGTAGGCGGCAAGGGCGGCGTCGACGGCGTCGGGGAAGGAGGCGCCGTGATGGAAACAGGTCCTTGGCAAGGACGAGATCTGGAAGGCTGGCCCAGACGCGGCGCCAGCGGCGAGAGAGAACGCTGGTCCGCGCGGCGGCCGGCGTGGACCGGAGGCGCAGGAGGATGCCTTGGAGAAGATCGTCGGAGAGGTCGCTGATGCGGTCCCTCTGGCTGCCACGTCGCTGGTGGCGGCCGTGCTCCATGAGGCGATCTTTCGGATTTTGGCCCCGACAAGGATCGATCGTGCCTGACGACTTAACCAAGTAACTAGGGTTTTGTATCGTGACATGTCGTGTTAGAGAGTTTTTTTCTTTTTTGAGAACGTCCTTTTTCTTTACAATGTTTTTGTTCCTTCCTCTCACCGCATATTTCACAAACCATTTTTCTTCAAAGTTTCAACAGAGATTCATGCATATACTGGAAATTTCTTACATTACCTGGAGTGTTTAACACATAGCCAACTAGTTTCGAGTCATTTTTCGCAACAATCACATCGAACATGTTCAGCCAAAAGAAGACCATTTCACCTTCAGCTCATGTCTGATGAAAGATCCCAGGAATGGTCATTCTTCCTTGCTCGTCTCTGATCAAAGCTCCATTAGTAGCTCCACATGAAGTACCATCTAAAAATGGCCGGCAGGGTTATGTTTCAGCAAACCACTGGCTGGTTTTTGCCACCCATGCCTTTCAGCATGGCAATTGTTAGTTGCCGTAATTTGCAAGTAGACCACAAATGGAAAGAACAGACACGGCTGCAGGTTTTAATCTTTGCACTAATAGGCCAAGAGTTAGCTACTGCCCTGTCTAGAAGATGGGCTATGATCGTCGAACCTGCACGGTGTTTCAATTCTGGAGCTCTAAACTATAAAATGGTAAATACCTATAGCCTCCGGTGCTTGTAAGGCTTTGTTTTATATCTCCTGAACCTTGAGAGCAGAACGGGCATTGGGAGGAAGCATGATAAAAGAATTGGCACAACAAAACCCCAGATAGGAGAATATACCTTAACATACACTAATTTATAGACTTAAAAGTTGTAGTACAAGGTGAAACCCAGGAAATCCGGTAAGCACTGAAAGAAGCCACACAGCAAGCACACTTAACAGCTGTACATAATGTGAACGTAGATAAACCTAACCAAGATGCTACCAAACCGGCACTACTTTCAGAAGTAACCGGCATAGCTAGGACTGCCGGCTGTATCCTCCTGATGTGGCACCATTCCCATATGCCTGGCGCTGGGTGCCAGCCGCCAGCCCCGGACACTCTCTAGCGAAATGCCCAGGTTGATTGCATTTGTAGCACAATCCTGAGCTGGCACTGGCAGCTGAAGAACCATAGGAACTAGCCTTAAAGCCACCACCTGCGGCAGGTCGCTGCATATCCATGGCTGCTGCAGAGCAGTTCTGCACATTGTGCCCATTGGACCCACAAACGCTGCAAGTTTGTGCATACCGTGTTGCTGATGGTGTAGTGGGCATCCTGCAAGATGCGCTGAATTGCTGCCCAAGCTGATTTGGGCCACACATGTTCATGGCATAGGAATTGTTTGGGCTCAGCACACTCTGTCCACCTGAGTTCGTAAAACAAGCTCTGAGAGCAGCACCACCATTTGCCCCAGGGTTCGAGCCCAAGTCATCTTCCGCCAAAAAGCTATCAATTGTTCCCTGAAGAAAGCAACACTCCTTTGATGTGTCAAATAATTTTTCAGCCTTCATGATGTTGTTTTTCACGCGCGGCTCGTCATTATAGATCTCTTCCTTGACTTTCAGTTTGAATAGGTATTGCTGATAATGGACCTGCTGTATGATTCCTGCGAATTTTTCATCGTCTTGATCTTCATTTTTTATCTTGAAAAGTTCATGCGCTGTGAGGCCAATTATCTCCTTGCCAGCGTCTTGGAACGCCATTGCATAAATAGTTCCGGTGTGATCCTGGATCTGGCACACCAGCAAGTACCTATACTCACACTCTTGAGAGCTCTGCTCACATGTGTCACAACCACATCCCGTCAACATTATTTGTGACCTTTTTGTAGCAGTTCTTACCATTAGCCTCCACGGTGCAAGCTGGGTAACAAAAATTATCAGTATTTATGTGTGATATTGAACCTTTAACGGTGATCCAAACCGGCTTCTCTGATTGCCCCAGCTTTTCATCCTTGATCTGTGCAGTTGTTTTTCGGACATCGGTCCTGCCCATGCTTGACATTTCCCCAGATAAAGAAGTCCAGACAGCATTTTTTCCTTCGGTTATGTACCACTGCCTCAAGCTTTCAGCATCAGAGAAATCTGGATTTACTTTTAACAAACTTGAGCTGATTGTGCCCACAATTCGGCCGTTGTATTCACCAACACGGCCAGATTTCAGGGCAAGTATAGGATTCAAACCAGAATCACACAGCGACTGCAGCTGCTGACCTTCAGCATTACAGAACTCACCCCAAAAGGTTATGTCCACACTACAACGAGACATGTCCTTCAGCTGAAGGACTCTTTTCTGGACTTCCGAGCCATTCTTCCGCATTACTGTAAAACAAGGGCTAACTTTTGTAACAACCGCAAGCAAATCTACCATGGCATCTATATCCATGTTCACAATTTCACTGATCTGCCGGAAATTAAATTGCTGCCTAGGGATATTGTTATCATCCCCAGAACAAACTTCTATAGATGTTGATAGTTCAAGATTCAATTCATAGTCATTATTTAAAGAATTAAACTTCTTGTTTGCTGGTTTCAACGATCCTCTAGATATCAAATACACCTTATCAACCTCAATTTGGTCATAGAACTGATGAACTACCTCACCAAAGCATGTTGCACGAATTTCTCCACCGTGTGCATCAAGGAGATCGACGGAGAAGAGCTTTCCTGGACCCTTTGCATTGATATAGTTCTAGACTTGAGTCTTTGTAGTCACCCTGGCCTTTATTGTCCATGAACGTTGGTATGGGTTCAGTGCAGAAATTGGGACAAATCGAGTGGCAGCTTCATTTTTACCAACTGGGCCACTATTTATATATGTTGGAGGTGGCTGCTGATACAAAGGCTGTGCAGGACGCCTGTAAATATTGCCAGGAGGGCCAAAGCCCCCAGCTGTTCCAGGAACTGCCAACTTTTGGTACTGATGAGGGTTCGGTAAAGGCTGCTGAGAATGTAGCTGCACCACATGGTCCACATTGGTTTTCATTGTGTACTGTGCCGACATTGTACCATAAGATCCACCAGACAACACGCTATTAGGACCAAGTTGAACTGTCTGACAAATAGAAGAGTCCAGTGTGCCGTGAACAGCATTGTAGGGTCCACCATATGACATATTGTTAGCATGCTGCTCCACCCTTGGGGCGACAGCAGACCCCAGCATGCCCGGGTCACCAGAATAATTCCCATTATTTGGTTGAGCAGTATCAGGCAGTAGGTTTGCCTCCTGTCCCCCAGGTAAAGTTCTGTCATACATCTTCGGTGTCCCGATTTTCTCGCACTCACTTTGCAGAACATCAAGTTCGACGACAATAAGTATCCTGAATGCATTGGAGAAAAATGTTCAGCTCACAAAATGGTGGTTATGAAAACATGAGCAATTTGAAGAAGAGATCCAAGAATATAATAGCTACTCGTCCCTTTAGATATCAAATATCCAGCCTGCCCATGGTAACCACTATATGATGGAATTGTGCATGTATAATTATGGCCACAAGAACAAACAAGGTTCCAAACACATAATGTAATTTTTCTCGTTAGTTTGACAAGGCTATCAGCAATCAAAATGAAAGATGCTAGGCCATAAGCATTGGCATAAAATATGATTTCTATTTACTGCAGCAAACATACAAACATGATGCCATGGGCTGATACAATCCTGCACAACAAAGGTAGTTCTTAAGAAAATGATATATGACGAGCTAGGATGATGGATTTTCTTGTCCCCGGTAGCTTTATAAACCATGAGAAGCAAAGTGCATCTCATTGGATCAGAGTGCAGTCACACGTCAGCATGTCGAATGACTGCAAAGGCAATCAAACTTCCTTTGGGTGCGCAGAAGAATGACATTGCATGCAGAGTACGCATACTGTTGGCATTACGGCAACATGAAAAGTTCAACACATTCATTGACATTGTTGCATATGTTCTCACATTGACCAAACTCTCCATTTTGTCAACAGTGCCCACAACAAATACAACTTAATCTACTGGGACTGAATGAAAACTAAAAGGAGTACAAGTAACTGCATATGTTCTGCTAGTTAAATGCTTTGTGAATATTAAAAAAAACAATTGAAGCCGAACGAAGAGCAACATAATGTTTAACACTTTAGCCCACTCATTATCAAAGAGACCAGCTGCACGCAATAAACTAAGAATGTTTACAATGGCATCCCAAACATTGTTGTAAGTTTATTAGGGCTGTTATGGTCTTATGGAGGATATTGCGCATTTGGCATCTCTAGATGTCGCACTTTTGTCGAGAAGACAGGGGTCTTCTCTGAAGGTGGAGGCGAATGGCATGACGGCGACGACAAGCAAGGGATGATGAAGACGATCTCCCCGGTGGCGTGTCTGGCTTCACGGCGTCCCTCTCCGGTTTGCTGCCTTTTGTCGGCAGACGGTGGTCTCGAATTTCAAGCTGTGCTACCTTGTATAACTTGTGTTTGCTTGTTTTTCGTTTCCTGTAAAGCTGTCCTTTCAACATCGTGTAATTGCCGTTGTAAAACTCTGAGCTTTGTTAATTCAAAGCTGGGCATCTGCCTTTTAATTAAAAAAGATGTCACACTTTCCGAACTACAAGAGGAGTAAGGCAGGGGCAGGGAGCCGGACATTATTGCCAAATGGACCCTGACAGAGTTTATCCCATTGCATGCGCACTTGGATTCTCTGGGGAAAACACCCACACGCACGGACAACTACATAATCGCATTTCCCGTGCCGTACTAAATCTTGTTTCATACAGTACATTGCAAGCCAAAGAACGCTGAGACCCCACTACACGCGTCTACCTGCATCTGAACTCTGAAGAAACTATCCCAAAGATATTTTTGCGGGGAAAGATACAATCTTTGCTGAAACAGATAGCAGGCCAGGCACATCAACGAACGGACGAGCAATTGCTAAGCGAAGCAAGCAGATCAAGACCAAGATCCAGTGGAATGCCAAGGGAGAAAGAGAATGCATGTCACCTGCGGCCCTGGATATCGTTGCGGGTGATGTCCCGGAGCTGGACGATGGCGGCGGCGCGGAGCGCCCCGTCCCTGACGAGGTGGTTGAGGGCGGTGGCGAGCATGGACTGCTGGGAGTGGACGCCGTCGGAGAGAAGCATGCGGAACCGCTCCGCCTGCTGTGTCCCAGAATCCGCCGCCGCCGCGCTCTTCTTGGCGGCGATGAGGCGCAGGTCCGCCACCTGGAGCACCGGCTTGTACGTTGTCGGCCCGTCGGGTAGCTCCCATATCGCCTCCACCGCGCCCGGCGTCAGCCGCGGCGCCTCCATGGAATCGGCAGCGGCGGTGGCGGCAGCGAACCTTCGTGAAGCTCCGGGAGGCGAGGCGAGGGGAAGGGGGTGATTTCGAATTTGGTGGAGGTTTTTGTGCCGTTGGCGGTGTGGCGGTGTAGCAGAGTTGAGGAGCGGCGGCGGTGTAGGGATGCAGAGGAGGGGATGGGTGCATGGACCGGGTGCACGCTGGGTAAAAATTTCGGCCCAGAGAAAATGCCTCGTGGAAAGGAAGGGAAGGAGAGAGGAATTTCAATTGGTCGAATGTGAGAGCTATTCTCCATATTTTGCAGTGTTTTTTAATTTGCAAAAATGAATTAACATACCCAGGAATTTTCTCTGCATAGTATCTTCATTTTCTGCATTCTTTTGCTTTTATGTTCTTTGCAAGTATACACATATAACAGAAAGAATTGCTTCCTCTGAAAAATAAAGAGGTAAGACTGAAGAACAGTTCAAGTTCATCTAATGCACATCAAGAGATTAGGATCCAACGGCTTGAGTCACGGATTAAACCGATCCTCTGATTTAAACTCAGTTAACTTACCAGCAGACATGTATGTTCTAGAACAGGGGAAGCTGAGATCGTACTAAACCGTACTCGACAGGAGTTACCTCGCACAAACTTTTTTCCTTTGAGCCTAGGCAATATCTTTAATTGATTAAGTCGAAAAGATTTTAACAGGTTATAAAAAAGGTAAAAAATCATACAACACAACGCACCACGCCGGTCACAGGCCGTGCCCCAAATTGAGTCGACAACCATGTCGCCATAGCGACTAAAGATGACACTAACACCTCAATGCAATATGGCGGAGGCGACCTCAACGCAAGACGGCCGCGACGAACATCCGGAGCCGCCGCTCGGACATCCACACCAAAAGCAAGGCCGCGCCCCACACAAGGCGACAACCCCAAACGACCAAAGTCGACACCCAAACACCTCAACGCAACACAGCGGAGGCGAAGCCCAGAGTGGTCATCCACGCCGGCACTAGGGCCGTGCACCACCTACGCTAGTAGGAAAACCATTAGAGTAGCACTCGTATCAGTGGTATTTTTTATTTTTGGCGTGTGGATTTTGGGCGCGCCACTGCTGTTCGTGTACTAGCAGCGTGTGGACAAGGAAGCCATGCCATCAATACGCTGGACCCACGTGACCACCCGGGCGAAAAGTGCTAGTAGCGCGTCGTTTTCGTGCACACCACTTCTGTGTTTATATCTGTGGCGCGTCCATCCAACACGCAACAAACAGTTTACGCGTGGTGGCGCGGTTTGTGCCTGTTATCACCGCATGCCACCAGATTAGTATAGCAGTCAGCTCTATTAATGGCTTAACTAGGTGGCCGGTCGATCAGAGATATCTCTGTTCTTCTAACATTGTCACTAATGTGTGCATCCACCCCGCTCCCCGTTGTTAATGCGCGCACTCAACCAGGATCAATGGGCTCCTGGTCTCGCCTGGCTGTCGGCTGCCGGCTGGGACATAAGAATGGACGGGCGGGTCGTCCTCTCGCTCCCTGACGCCGGCTCCGAGGAGACGTTGGATCTCATCCTTGTCAGGCGGAGTCAGCTACCCGACGCCCTCAAATCCGATCAGGCGTTCGCGGCGCACAACCCGTGTTGGTCGGGCGTCTTGGTGGCGGAGCTCCTTCGTCTCACTGCGCCCAGCTTCCTCGCTACGGAGGTGGTCCGGCCGGTCATGGGAGGCTGCGTCGCAGCCTGACGCAATTTGGCCCGTTGGAGGTTGCCGACGGTGAGGAAGAATATATGTGAATGTCGTTGAAAACCAAGCAGGTTTTGGTCTTGGCGGTCGATGGTGGTGTTTTCGCGTCGTTACCTTGTTGAAGGTATCGTCGTTGCAGCTCTCATCTTCTCGCTCGGGCTGCTCCGGAGTAAACCTAGGTTCGGGTGTCCCGGATCGGACAATGGCGATGCTCGACGCGCTGTCCCTCCTGGGGCATCGTTTTGGAGCAGCTGATGATTGGAGGGATCACGAGGTGGTGCGGCGTGGCATCTACCGCATCTTCGACGGCGTGGCGCTGCAGGGTTCCGGTGATGGACGTGTGACGATGGACGCGCGCAGGGCGGTGGCACTGTCTGGCGTCGTGGCGATGTCGATAACACGCCTGTCAAGGTGAATGCGTTGATCCCTCTTAAAGATGGATTCGTGGAAGACAGTGGCGGCAGCTTCTACATCGTTTGCATGCGACGCGTGTTGATAGCCTGCTGGATCGATTTGTGCTCCTAGTTCGTCATTGGACAACTAGGGTGAGGCATCCGGTTTTAAATGATGTGCGCAGGTGTGCGGTCTGGGCACGACGGCCCCCCTTCATGAAGTTTGTAGGTGTCGCGAGAGTTGTTGCCACGAAGGTGGCTTCCAGTTGAACGATATATTTCTTTGTAACGCCTTTTTAAAATAAAATTAATGTGTTGTGTGCATCATTCTGATGCACATGCTGGGTGGTTTAAACCTGCATTTCAAGAAACAATGCCCCAAAAGCGTAATGCTGTTGACATGTTGAAGGTAAAATTTCAGCAGCGCTCAAGCGAGTTTACCCCTCCTTCAAACTTGACTGATTAATTTTAGACTGTTTTGGGGTTGGACGGTCGCCCAACAACAGCAACGCAGGACACGACAAAAGAGTATAACAGCAAGCAAACGCATGCGACTTGTCTTGTTATGACTAAGAAGACCAAGAAACGCGACGCGCCCTCGAGAAAGAAAAATGCGACGTAGACGGGAGATGGATAGTTTAATCTTGACAATGATTGTTTCGAATTGTTGAGGTGAACCCAAACCAAATACATTCCATTCCAATCCCTAACTATCGTTGTTCTTGGACATTTTCTCACTGGCAGCTCTTCGATTGGGAACTACGAATTTTAATGTTTTTTGGGAGGGAGGGTGGGGAAGTCCAGTATAATTGCTAAGCACTTAATAATTGGTGCATCTTTTGGAATTAAATTAACCAATGTGTCACCCACCCTGTCGTCACGCCCGTCGTCAACTGTCGTGGTGGGATCACGGCAGATGCCATGGGTATGGCTTAGTTGGGCCCGAATGGTCGTTGGGAGAATCCGGGGAGGGTTTATATACTCAAGACGTGCACAAGCAAGAACATGCAAGAAACCACAAGAACATGAACAAGAAACCAAGAAATCCAAGAACACAAAAGACACCACAATGTACCCAGGTTCGGGCCCTTCGTGAGGAAGTAAAAACCCTACTCCTGTCTTTCCTCTCTCAATATATCAGTGTCGTTCTCAGGTACAAGGTGCTCCTCGAGCTGTATGATGCTGCTCAAGTGAGAGCTCTAGATAGAAGATGAGACTATGAAGGGGGAAATGAGCTAGGGTTTTTGCTGTCCTCCTCCCTGGAGGTAGAGATGCTGCATATATACATAGGCCGAAGTACTGTTTAACCCTGCCTCCAGCTAACAATGGCATGGCCAAAAGGTAGAAGACAAGCCTCTGCCTCCTGCCAGCTCAACGGCCGGACTGTCAGGCCGGACAGGCCTAGCTTTCCTCTTCCGGTCATACTCCAGTAGCCTGCCGAGGTCTAGCCCGTAGACCTTTCCCGAAATAGCCAAGTCAGCTCCTAGGCCCCCGAGCTTCCGGAAACCCGTGGACGGACCTCGCCGTCCTCTGAAGCCTCGGGCTACGAGCTCTGCGGCACCCGTGACCTCTCTGACATGCCTCGATCCTTGCTGCCAACTTCGGATAACACTCCTGATCCTATACCTCGGTAGAGAATACCTTATTCCTGTGCTAGCTAGCTGACTGCCCCGAGGTTGATATCTCGGAGGATATACCTCGGAGAATATACCTCAGACGTACGCCTTACGTCGGATGACGCCTCCTGCGTCCTTGCTCAATCGTTACCTCGGACAGCTTACGGCCTTAACCTTACATGTCTTTACCTCATCTTTACCCTACCGGGGGTAACCCCCCGACAGTAGTTCCCGAAGCTGATGTGGTCTTGCAGCCTCGGATGAAAGGCCGCATCAGGTTCAACCCGAAACCATATGTGCTGCAATGTTTTGCAGGTTACCGAACCAATACCCTGAGAAATCCATCGGTCTGTTCCTCGGGCCATACTACTTTTCCGAAGTATCCGCCGAGATCTCGGACGTCAACCGCTCGATTCCTGCATCCTTACTGACTTCGGTCTGCCCGTCAGCGATTTCTTCCGGAGCTTCCTGGACAAGTTCGGGCTCCAGGTTCATCATCTCCCCGCCAACGCCATCACTACTCTCTCCTGCATCGTCTCCTTCTCTGAGGGATACCTCGGCCTCAAAGCCACGGTAGACCTCTTTTCTCGCTACTTCCAACTTAAGCGGCAAGTGATCCCGGCTCCAAAAAACAAGGATCTGCCCAAGCTTCTAACCGCCTGCGGAGCTGCCACCATAGCTCCTCGCCGAAACTCCATCTTCCCACGTATCACTACTCCGGACACCGTTCGCAAGTGGCTCCGGACGTGGTTTTACGTGAAGAACTCCGGCGAAGAGGACTTCCTCAACCTGCCGGCGTTTAACCTCAGCCCTCCTACAGAACAGCTCAACTGGGACTACGCTCCCCCTCACACCGGCGAACTCAAGTCCATCCACGGGTATATTGCGAAATGGCAGGACCCGGAGGACCCCGACAACGACGGGAAAGTCCTGACGGCTGACGACCTGGCCTGCACATTCGTGAAGCGCAGGGTCTCCCCTCTCCAGGCGAGGTCTCACAAGATCTGCCACATGAGCGGTCTTTATGACCCCACCCGACATACGCACATTGCACTGGACAATGCCGCGGTAGCTCGGCGAGTCCGAGCTATCACCAAGTCCAAGATCTCTGATGCTTGGACATGGGGAAGGGAGCCCCATACAGGACCAAGCCAGCGAAACAGGTACGCTATTCCGACGTTTTCTTCGATACTCCTTTACCACCGAGGTCTTGCTACCGACGTTCATCTTGACAATTTTCTTCCTAACTCCTTTTCATATATCTGCCATACAGCTGTTCGCCCGCCAGACCGCCGAGGATGGAGTCCATCCTGCGGACCACTTCGGCGAGGATCTCCCTGTCGAGGACCCACCATCCAACGTGGACCCTGACGACGAGGATTTTATGCCCATTGCCTCGGCCCGCATCACCACCGCGGGTAAGCCTCAAGCACAAGCTTCAGTTCAAGAGATTTCGGATGACGAGGAGGGGTTCCTTGTCGTGGAACCAATAAACGCGGTACCTCTCTCCTGCCTTCCTCACCTTCCGAACTTTACTCCAGCAACCAGCCGGAAACGCGCTGGTGCCGCAACTCCGGCCGCCGAACCATCCGCCACTGGAGCCTCCGGACCCACTGAGGCTCCGGTCAAGAGACGCCGGCTGAAGAAGTCCGGACATCCTCCTCATGCCCGGGGGGCAGGAGGCTTCCTACCTCGGATGGGTAATGCTTTGCTTCTATAGCCAACAATGTTTGTTGCTTAAACATATTCTCGGTATTAACACTTGACCATCTTCTTTTCGTTGCAGTGCCCCCATAGACGTGGATCAGGAGGTATCCTCCATGACTGCACCCGTTGGTGCCTCTGAAGCCACGACCTCCCCGACGAACTCTCGCCCCGGATCTCCTCCACCGAGGTCTGGCCCGGCTTTGGGGAAATCTGCCCCCACCCGAGGTCAGACTTCTCCGCGTCCTCAAACGGATGCGGAGACCAATCGCGCCAGGACTTCGGCTACCACCTTGCCGGAGCCTCGACTCTCCCCCCGAAGCCAGACTGCCCGCAACCAACAGCAGCAACAGCAGAAGCATCAGCAGAAGCAACAGCCCCAAAAACCACTCCGCCAAACCACCTTGCCGTTGGAGAAGGGCAAGGAGAAAGAGAAAGAGACGGTGAAGTCCAAGGTCACCCCCAAACCAACATCTGGGTCTGGCACCCTGACTATCTCTTCTCCTTCAAGGATCCAACCGAGGTCTCCTCCCCCGGTGACACGCCGAATTCCTCCATTCGCCGCACCCATTGATGAGACTGCCCCTCCGGCCGAAGAATATGCTCGGAGGGCATCTCTCATATTGGATAATCGGCCTGCTTCAAGTTCCGAGGCTGCTTTGGCCGTGGAGGCCTCGATTAGGGGCATCGAGCAGGGCGGACCGTGGGGATTTCCTCCTCTGCGCACTGATAGTGGCCAGAGCCTCGGCTCCTTGGAACATTACAATGCAGACTGGAATTCTGCAGACGAGGTCTCCTCGGCCTCCTTAGCTGCTCCGGTGGCTGAGCATCCCGCGGGAAACAGCGCCTGCGGCCGAAGCGTATATGATCTACAAACTGCTGCCCTTCGTGCTGGTCAAACCATCGACGTAAGTCCTATTCTCTTTACTTTCATGCAGTATCTCATCTAATATCCACCATCCCCAGTCCCCGAGATTCGAGGTAAACTATTGACGCTCCGTCGGAGTTAAAATTGTTTGGCTTGAATCTCAACTTCCATTTTCATCCGACGTATCCAATCCATTTTATCTCACTTTAGCATGCACCTCGGGTACGAGTCCCCGAGACTCATGTCGAGGCATACCCCGACAACATTTTCCCAATGATTTGACTCCGAGTCCCCGAGACTCTTGTCGAGGTATAACCTTTCTAACCGAGCTATATGTTTCTTCCTTGCAGAATACTATGAACATCCGTACGGACGTCTTCCACTCTCTCTTGTTCGCACACAAGAACCTCCATGATGCGCACAAGGCCGCACTTGCAGCGAAGAAAACGTCGGATGACCAGCTAGCGCAAGAGAAAGCCGAGGTATCTCGGCTGGTAAAGGAACTGAAGCGCATTGATGGACTCCGGAAATCAGAAACGGAGAAGCTGAAGGATGAGAAGGATAAGGCCGTCGAGGCAGAGAAGAAACTTCGGGAGGACTCTGCCAAGGACCACCAAGAAGCTCTCCAAGTAGCCGAGGTCCGCGCCAACTCGGCCACAGAAGCTTTGGAAGCTCTGCAGGCGCAGGTCAACCAGTTTCTCCCGACGCTGCAAACTATCAACAACGAGATGGACAGTGAGTTTCTTGCCTCCCTTAGCTTTTCTTTGTCCTCCACACCATTGGTTTTCTGCCGAACCATTTCTCACACTGATAACAGGCTACCCTACTATAGAGCATTTTACCTACACCCAAGTTGCGGCCCGCAGCATCACTGGTCGGCACAGGGAGAGGCGGAACGAACAGAACCCCGATTGGACCGTTGAGGACCATATCGTGGCCATCAAGTCTAGGATCAATCCCTTGAAGACCATTGGGTCAGAACTCCTCGACGCAGGTCTGTGTGCTTTCAAAGCCTTATGGCCTCTTGCTGATGCTCCGAAATCTACCGAGGATCTTGCCTCCAAGCTTCGTGAAGCCGAACAAAGACTCCGAGAGTGGCGTTCATCTTCAGCTCGCGCTGGAGCTGATGCCGCTCTCAAATTCATCATGACTTGGTGCGAGAAGATCGACCTCGAAAAGATGGACACTCTTCGCCGAGGCTCGCCCTGGTCCTCGGACCCAACTCTCATCAAGCGCCGCGAAAAGATGGCTGCCTTCTTCGCTGGATATGCCAACACAAGAACTTGAGCGAAGGAGACACCTACTCCGACGCCGAGGATTACGCGCCAGAAGACGAGGAATACGAAACAGACTCCGACGTCGAGGCCGAGCAAGGTGACGACGGTGAAACCCGCGAAGCAGAAACCGAGGCTCCTCCCCAACCTGATGCCGAGGTTACTGCCGACGTTGCCAGCACTTCCCAGGCTACCTCGGCTCCGGACGAAATCCCTGCTGCATCGGCTGCTGCCGACGTAATTCCTGACGCCTCGACCTGAACTTATGCTTGGCCAGAAAACTTCATTAAATCCCCGGTATGCCGGGACGCAGATGTAATCAAACTTAAGTAGTTCCTTTGCTACCTCTATTACTATTATGCTCATCCGAACCATGCTTTTCTAGGCTTTATATCGAATCCTTTTGAACAAGTGCCCGAGTTCACTTTCGTGTTTACTATAGTTGGCAGTCTCTGCTCTTGTCTGCCATTCTGGCGTTCGACAGTCGAGTCACAAGATTGTTGTTCATAGCATACAGTACTTAGTAAATTCCGAGGTATAGTTCAAAGTCATCCGACATAAAGAAGAAGTAAAAAACAGGGGTTAGTAAACGACATATGCCGGACTGTCTTTTTGGACCGAGTCCCCGAGTTCATTTTCATGTTTCCCATGTTCTTTCGTCTTTGCTCTTGACTGCCATGCTGGCGTTCGTCAGTCGAGTCACAAGATTAGTTACACAGCATACAGTACTTGAAGTTTGAGACGAGGTTCAAAATAGTCCGGCATACGAACGAAAAAGAAGTACAAACATAAAACAAGCATGCTAATAGCGAGGCAGTCCCCGAGCTCATTTTTAAGGTGCCGAGGTTTTTATTAAAGATCAGCCGAGGTACATACATTACTTCCTTCAACAGTAGAAGGGTCGGAGTAGAGCTACATTCCATGGACGCTGAAGCTCCGCATCGGGTCTATCCAGCCCATCTCCCCTTGGCTCCTGTGCATCTATAAGATAGTACGAATCATTGTGCAAAGCTCGGCTCACAATGTATGGTCCCTCCCATGGAGGTGACAACTTGTGCCGACCTTTGCTGCGCTGAACAAGCCTCAGCACTAGGTCTCCTTCATTAAACTTTCGGGGTTTTACATGCCGGCTTTGATAGCGTCGGAGACCCTGCTGATATATTGCTGACCGAGATAAGGCCAATTCTCTTGCTTCCTCAAGCAGATCTACAGCATCTTCCCGAGCTTCTTTAGCCTCGGCTTCTGTGTACATTGCCACTCTGGGCGCATCATATTCAATGTCGGTTGGCAGCATTGCCTCGGCCCCATAGACCATGAAGAATGGCGTATAGCCTGTTGATCTGTTCGGTGTGGTCCTTAAACCCCACAGAACTGCTGGTATCTCATCGATCCAACACCCCGGTGTTTTCAACAGTGGTTCTACTAGCCGAGCTTTGATTCCGGCCAATACCAATGCATTTGACCTTTCTACTTGCCCATTAGCCTGTGGGTGAGCCACCGAGGCTACATCAAGTCGAATTCCCTTACTCATGCAGAACCGAGCAAACTCTCCGACAGCAAAGTTCGTGCCGTTGTCTGTAATGATACTATGAGGATATCCATATCTCAGGATTATTTCCTTCAAAAAGGTCACTGCCGTATGACCATCCACTTTTCGGATTGGCTTCACCTCGATCCACTTAGTGAATTTGTCCACCATCACCAGTATGTGAGTCATATTGCCTCGGGCTGGCTTGAATTCTCCCACCATGTCCAGACACCAAACTGCAAAGGGCCACGTGATAGGAATGGTCTTGAGCGCCGAAGCTGGCATGTGCTGCTGCTTGGCGAACCTTTGGCACCCTTCACATTTCCGAACTATATCTTCTGCATCGGCATTGGCGGTGGGCCAATAGAACCCGTGCCGGAACACCTTGGCCACCAGAGCTCTTGTGCTGCAATGATGTCCACATTCTCCTTGGTGGATTTCTAAAAGCATCTCCTTGCCTTCAGCTGGTTCGACACACCTCTGCAACACCTCGGTCACACTTCTCTTGTATAGCTCCTTGTTGATGATGGTGTATCCCTTAGCTCTCCTCTGGATTCTCCTTGCCTCGGTTGTATCACTTGGCAAACTTCCGTCAGTTATGAAGTTCATTATCTGCTCCGCCCATTCCGGCACTGGATGCAGAGGAAAAAGGCTCTCATCTATCTCCATTGGTTCGGCCGCCATGATTGCCTTTACCATTGCTCGGCCAGTCCCCGAGTGTTGGTGCGAAGTCCCCGGGCCAGATCCGAAGCTCCCACCATCCACGTCCATGGGAAAAGCTCCATCAGTCCCCGGGTACTGCGAAGCAGTCCCCGATTTCGGCCAAACGCATCCGACGTCTACCTCCATAGGCTCAGGCTCCGGATTTGGTGGTAAGAAAATTGATTCGGAATCAGGAGAAGGCTTGATTGAAGGAGTTCTCAAATGATTCAGTGCTATCCCCGGTGGCACCGGTTCTTTGGATGAACCGAGCTTGGACAATACGTCGGCGGCTTCATTCTCCCCCCGAGGTATGTGCTTGTACTCACATCCTTCGAAAAACCCAGACACCTTTTGCACATGAAACCGATACAACTCCATGTTCGCATCCAATGCATCCCAAGTGCCGGTGGATTGATGCACCACCAAAGCTGAATCGCCGAAGCATTCTATACGCCGGACGCCTATCTCCTTTGCCACCTTGAGCCCATGGATCAGGGCCTCATACTCCGCCACGTTGTTCGACGCCGAGAAATGGATTTGCAGCACATACTTCAACTGGTCTTGCTTCGGCGAGGTTAGGACTATGCCGGCACCTAATCCGACCTTGGTCTTGGACCCATCAAAGTGCATCTTCCAATAATTATAGTCCGGCAAGGGCGGCTCATATTGCATCTCGGCCCAATCGCATAAAAAGTCCGGCAGCGCCTGCGACTTGATTGCATCTCGCCTTTCATAATGCGGAGTGTATGGAGATACCTCGATCGCCCATTTGGCAACTCGCCCAGTTGCGTCCTTGCATCCGATGATCTCCGAGATTGGAGCATCACATACCACCGTCATGGGATGCTCTTGGAAGTAATGCTTCAGTTTCTTAACCGCCAGGTATACTCCGTACGTCATCTTCTGGTAGTGGGGGTAGTTTTGCTTCGACGTGGATATCACCTCGCTCAGGTAGTAGATTGGTCTCTGCACCGATTTGCCTCCTTCGTCTCGCTCCACCACCACTGCAACACTTACGACCCGGTTTGTAGCCGCAATGTATATCAACATCGGTTCATTCTGCAAAGGGGATGCCAACACCGGAGCAGTGGATAACATCTTCTTCAGCTCATTGAACGCCGCGTCCGCCTGCGGGGTCCAAGTGAAACTGGTACTTTTCTTCATAAGTTGATACAATGGTAAGGCTTTTTCTCCTAGCCGACTTACAAACCGACTTAAAGATGCAAGGCATCCCGTGAACTTCTGCACATCTTTTAAACAGTTCGGCAACTTCATTCTTTCGATAGCTCGGATCTTAGCCGGGTTAACTTCTATACCTCGGCTCGATACGAGGAAACCGAGCAATTTTCCAGCCGGGACACCAAAGGTGCACTTGTCCGGGTTAAGTTTCAACCGATACTTTCTTAAATTTGCAAATGTCTCTTCGAGGTCTTCGATGAGAGTATGCTTCTTTTTAGTTTTGATAACAATGTCATCGACATACACTTGCACATTCTTGCCCATTTGAGAATGTAAGCACTTCTGCATACACCTTTGATAAGTTGCCCCGGCATTTCTCAAACCGAAACACATGACACGATAGCAATACGCCCCGTACGGGGTAATAAAGGCAGTCTTTATTTGATCATCAGTGTTCAGTGGGATCTGGTGAAAACCAGAATATGCATCAATAAAAGACAACAGCTCACATCCAGCCGTAGAATCGATCACTTGATCAATCCGAGGTAAAGGAAAGGGATCCTTCGGGCACGCCTTGTTCAGGTTGGTGAAGTCAATGCACATGCGCCACACCTTGACTACCGCCGGTTCGTCCTTCTTTTTCTCCACGAGGACTGGATTAGATATCCAGTCCGGATGCAGCACTTCCATGATGAAGCCTGCAGCCAGTAACTTCGCCAGTTCTTCGAGTACCACCTTTCTTCGGTCATCTGAGAGCCGCCGCGTCGGTTGACGCACTGGTTTCACCTCTGGCCGAACAAACAAAGAGTGCTCTGCCAACTCCCTCGGAACACCTGGCAGGTCTTTAGCCGACCATGCAAAAATGTCCCGATTCTCACGGAGGAAGTGACAGAGCGCGCTTTCCTATTTCTCGTCCATGCCAGTACCAATGATGGCGAAACGCTCCGGGTTCTCCGAGTCCAGCGGGATTTTCTTGGTCTCCTTGGGCACCTCGAATGAAGCGCTCATGTCCGGAGTAATTAGTCCGGACATGCCGAGCTGAGTAGACTGCGCCATTGCCACCACCTTCTGAAGTTGCTTCTTCTCCGCCGCGATCACCAAGGACTCGGCTAAACTAGATCCCGCCGAGGCACATTGCATAGCCTTCTTGTAGTCACCAGAAATGGTTATTATTCCCTTCGGCCCCGGCATTTTCATCTTTAGGTAGGCCACATGAGTGGAGATCATGAACTTGGCCAAGGCTGGCCTTCCCAGCAAGGCATGGTAAGGGCTCTGCAAGTCCACAACCTCGAACTCAAGACTTTCAACTCGGCTGTTATCTCGGGTACCAAAACCCACGTCGACCCAAATCTTTCCCATAGGTGCACAAGAGACCCCGGGCACAATACCGTGAAATGTACAGCTGCTAGGCTGCAACTGGTTCGGTGAGTATCCCAGCTTGACCATTGTGTCTCGGTACATGATATTTATGGCACTCCCATTGTCCACCAAGACTCGGGTGAATCTCACATTGTTGGTCGGCCCACAAAACGTCGGATCCACCACCAGTGCATAGTTTCCAGGGCTCGGCATGATCCGAGGTGTATCTTGCCTGCTCCAAGTGATCTCTTGCTCGGACCAGTTCATGTATTTCACCACCGCCGGAGTTACTGCATTCACCTCCTTGGCACGCCTCAGCATACTCTTCTTATCAGTTGACTCAGTCACAAACACCACGTAGCTTGATGTACTTCCCTATAATCATTACCGGGGTTCTCATACCTCTGATTCTCAAAGGACCACGTTTGGCTTTGGCCGGCACCACCGTTGTTGTTGTTGCCCTGGGCACTCACTGCATTCACCGGTTTCGCCTGCACCGTCTTCTGGTTTTGGGCCGCATGCACCGGGGTTGAATTTGCTCCGGTTAAGCTCTGATTCTGCGCCGCTATGGTCGGCTTATGCTGCTGCTGCGCGTTCGGATATTGAGGTCTACGCCATTGGTTCGGTGGCCCACTCCGGTTTGCCCCAGCTTTCGCCCCTTCTGCAGCGGTTCGGTGATGAAAACTACACTGCAGAGTGGTATGGTTGGGTGTTCTGCCATTCCTGCCATGATAGATACATGGTCCATTCACCAATGACTCGTAAGTCACAGGTGGTCCGGCCTCTGCCACTGCTTCGCACCACCTCCCTGATTCTGGTTCTGGTTCGGAGTCCACGCCTGACCCTCAGTCTTCGGTTTCTGGGCGCCTCCAGGTCCGGACTGACTTGGGTTTACAGCATTGACTTGGAAATCTGGTTCTCTCCTCTTCTGCCCGAACTCTTGACGGTTATCAAACCTCGGTCCGTTGTTGCGATTGTTCATCGGATTCCTCCTGTTCCGGGCATTCCCATCCAGCAGAGGCTGCATCGGATCGCCAAGGGCATAGGAATCAGCTATCCGAATCGTCTCGGCCAGAGTCTTTGGCATATCTCTCTGGAGCCTCTGCCACAACATGCTACCATACCGACATCCATCAGCAAACCACGCTATAGCCTGTGCTTCGATAACTCCCTCACAGGAGTTCCGAACATTGCTCCACCGAGTCAAGAATTCTCGGTCAGTCTCATTGTCCTCCTGCTTGCACGCCTGCAAAAGCTGAGGTCGGTTTGGCCTCTTGTAAGTGCTGGCGAAGTTGCTATTGAATGCCTCCTCTAAATCCAGCCAGCAATCGATGCTATTCTCCGGCAAATTGTTCAGCCAGATCCGAGCAGGACCTTCCACATGTGCGGGAGATACCGGACCGCCCATCGGCGATTGCCCCCCGCAATGTATACTGCTGAAACATAATCAGCTAGCCAATCTTGCGGCTTGGTGCTCCCATTGTACGGCCTGGTACTCCGACCCAACTGAAACTGAGACACGGTGGAGGTGGTTCCTTCATGATCCGAGGTCCAAAACACGCCGGACCAGGAGGGCCTTCCTCCTCCAACTTCTCGGACATGTAAATCCGATCTAGCTTGTAGCGCGCATCACCTGTAGGCAACGTCCGAGCTCCGATACGCTCTCCCAATGCACCATCCACTCTATAGAATCCAGCCCGCTCCATGGCTGAATTTCCATCATCATATCGGTCGCCACCTCGACCGACGTTCTTCGGCTGCGGAACATACTCCGGCTCTTGCTGATACTGCTCCTGCGGCCGGGGTTGCTGCTGATGCCTCGGGGGCTGAGGTGGTTTACCTCGGCCAGCCGACGCTGCTTGCCCACCGTTCTGATTTCCCTGAGCTGAACGGCCTTTAGCTCGGCTTGCATCACCTGGGCCGGGGTCTCCATTGGCTCGGCTAGCGTCGCCGACCTTTTGCTTCCCAGCTAACACCGGATCGTACACTTGCAGCTGCATCTCCTTGTTCCGACCTGAAGTGACACTCCGGGCACGATCGGCTCCTCCGACGTGTGGAGACGAGGCTTGCCCCTTGGACCCTGGCTAACTGGCCTAATCGAATGGACCGCCTGCGAACCGCCAAGCCCGGCCTTGCGGAGGGCTTCATTTTGCTTGCTGGCCACATGCACTAACTCATTGAGCCGCTTCTGCTGCTCACGCCATGCATCTCCGGTCAACTCCGATAGCCCGGCCCTTACTG
Organism: Poa pratensis; assembly: GCA_947311845.1. NCBI lineage: Eukaryota > Viridiplantae > Streptophyta > Magnoliopsida > Poales > Poaceae > Poa > Poa pratensis. The sequence continues at coordinate 71,177,218 of CAMZMU010000027.1, read as the reverse complement.
CTTCGGCTGCTCTAAGGTTCTTGGCTGGTGAACTATACACCGGCCTACCAGTAGCCGACCTGCTACTTGTTGCCTTACTCGAGCCCGAGACTGCAGCCCTAACCATCTCCTCATAGAGGTCCTTGCCTCGGTTGAACAGAGCAGCTTTCTTACGCCGCACAACCGGAGTAAAACCATCTCTATACCATGTGCAGCATTGTACTCCTTCTGCTCCATATCGAACTGCTGCTTAGCCTCGGCCAGCAACCGAGCTTCTCTCAGCACTCTGGCGCTCTGCCTCTAACCCGGCCACCGTATGCTCCACACTTGCCTCTACTGCGAGTGGCCGAGCTAACCTATCAACGATAGCTTCTAAGGGAACTTCTTCCCTTGGCATGCCCAACTGCTCATTCTGACTAGGTTTCTCGTACGGAAACTTCGCCGCCCGACCTGATTTCTCAGGCAGCGCGGTTGGCGTCGCCTCCACCTCGGCTAGCGCGACCTTGCCAGCATCTGCCTTGCTAGCTGCAGGCTTGGTGCCAGCCACCATCACCTCCACACACCTCGGAGGGCGAGTGACACGCGGCCCAAAGCCGCCAGGAGAGGAGTTTCGTCGTCCACGAGCACCTGCTCCGGGTACTCGCGAGCCACCTCGACAGCAACGTATGTGGGGAAGCTGCCGAGCATCATGAGGAAACCATCGGTGGGGAAAGGCTTGCCGGCGAAGCACCCCGCATTGTCGCTCACAAAGGCGAACTCGCCGATCTTGGTAACAAGGCCAGAAAGAACACACTCAGAGGAGCCCGTCCGGATGGAAACTCCACCCAACGCCTCAATCTGCCCCACGGTGGGCGCCAACTGTCGTGGTGGGATCACGGCAGATGCCATGGGTATGGCTTAGTTGGGGCCGAATGGTCGTTGGGGGAATCCGGGGAGGGTTTATGCACTCAAGACGTGCACAAGCAAGAACATGCAAGAAACCACAAGAACATGAACAAGAAACCAAGAAAGCCAAGAACACAAAAGACACCACGATGTACCCAGGTTCGGGGCCTTCGTGAGGAAGTAAAACCCCTACTCCTGCCTTTCCTCTCTCAATATATCAGTGTCGTTCTCAGGTACAAGGTGCTCCTCGAGCTGTATGATGCTGCTCAAGTGAGAGCTCTAGATAGAAGATGAAACTATGAAGGGGGAAATGAGCTAGGGTTTTTGCCGTCCTCCTCCCTGGAGGTAGAGATGCCGCATATATACATAGGCCGAAGTACTGTTTTACCCCTGCCTCCAACTAACAATGGCATGGCCAAAAGGTAGAAGACAAGCCTCTGCCTCCTGCCAGCTCAACGGCCGGACTGTCAGGCCGGACAGGCCTAGCTTTCCTCTTCCGGTCATACTTCAGTAGCCTGCCGAGGTCTAGCCTGTAGACCTTTCCCGAAATAGCCAAGTCAGCTCCTAGGCCCCCGAGCTTCCGGGAAACCCGTGGACGGACCTCGCCGTCCTCTGAAGCCTCGGGCTACGAGCTCTGCGGCACCCGTGACCTCTCTGACATGCCTCGATCCTTGCTGCCAACCTCGGATAACACTCCTGATCCTATACCTCGGTAGAGAATACCTTATTCCTGTGGTAGCTAGCTGACTGCCCCGAGGTTGATACCTCGGAGGATATACCTCGGAGAATATACCTCAGACGTACGCCTTACGTCGGATGACGCCTCCTGCGTCCTTGCTCAATCGTTACCTCGGACAGCTTACGCCTTAACCTTACATGTCTTTACCTCATCTTTACCCTACCCGGGGTAACCCCCCGACATCAACCCGGGCTGGGATTACTAAAACGCCTAGTTGCCATCAGCGGTCTCCGGCGTGGCGGACTGGGAGGTGTCGTTTATGCGCCAGAATCCAGCTTGGTCAAATCAGTGTAGATTAGCTAAATCTGGTGCAGGGAATGTAAGGGATAAGCTCTTGTGATTGCACCATATAGCAATGCGACGATCTATTATATATACACGAAAAAATGATTATAATGTAAAAAAACAATACTACCTCGGTCCTAAAATGTATGACTTTTTTAGTGGTCAAATAAAATTTCAAACAATCGACTATGCACGATGAATTTAACGATGTTCATCTAAAATAAGGTTCACACATAAACACGTTAGTATAGTACAAAACGTATAACATATAATAGGGAAATATAGATCTACTTGTGTATTACCGCTGAAACGAAACTTAATTGTGCGAAATAGCGAGATGATATACTCAAAAGAAGTTTAAAACGGTCGGCCATAGTATGTGATGAATTTGATAAAATTTGTCTATAAAAAAATGAAATCAAGAATCTACAATCAAGAAAAATAAGGAACCGATCACATGAATGGAACCAGTCACAACGTTGATGTGCATCCTTTTCGTGGAGAACTTATATCAAATCGGATGACCATTGTGCACTCGCTGGGCTGCGTGGTACGGGGAATTCAAAGTCTCCTCACACCCAGCTTTGCTTTGAGAACCGTGTGAGGCAGAAATTTGGTGCAGTTGAGATAGACAAACAACCCAAAATGCATTTTCGGAGCCTACATCGAGTGTTGTGGGCGACTGAACACCTCCTTCCGAAACCTAGATAGCCAGGTAGATCCACGAGCTTAGGCAAATGAATAAATGGTTACCCTCCGCCAAACGAATATGGATTTTGTCGAGCTGGTATGGCGCACAGCTGTAATCCTGAACCGTCGGTTCCGTGGATGGATGGTCAGGATTTGCCGCAGACCGTCGGACCACTAAAACCGACGGTCTAGTTTTCAGATGCCGACTTGTAAACAAACTTTTCGGTTAAGTAACCCACATGTACAAGAAAGGTTTGTTTTAACTATTACTACCTTCATTCTAAAATATAAGATGATTTAGCTTTTTTCTGATTGGAACGTACCTAGAGGTGTTTTAATGCATAGATTCATCCAATTTAGTCCATATTGAAATATCAAAAATATCTTATATCTTAAAACGGAGGAGTAATATATGTGGGCTTACGTGCGAAAATCCGTTTTGGTGCCCGGGCACAGGTGCTCCCTGTATCCTGTCCCTACAAAATCTTCGAGATCTGTGTCTCGCTGTCCCTTTCAACGCATTTTACCATGGTAACTTTAGATCGCTGGCCCACCGTTGTCCCCTGTTGATGACGACGGTGCCGTCTGCCACTCACAGAACAAACACGTCGGGATGGACGCTACCTCATTCAAAGCAAAGATCCAGCAAATCTTATCCCCACCCATCGTCTTCCTTCGTGTCCCTCCCTCACCACAGCCGACCCCCATCCAGTTCTACCTTCCGCCGACCCCCATGGTGACGAGCGCATGCGCACGGCGTCTTCCCCGCCGACGCCGAGCCGCTCCTCACAGCGCTGCGCGCCAGCGCCTTGTCTTCCTCGCGGGGGAGTCCGTGGAGCTCCCGGCGAACCCGGCCGACATCGAGAGCGCGATTTCCTTTGTTGACCTCGTGGACCAGCTGCGACACGCCATCGAGGAGGCGGTGGCGCGAGGAGACGAGGCCGCCCAGAGCGTGGAGGAGGTGATGGGGTTCCTTGGCCACACGACGAGCAAGTCCGGCGGCTGACATAAGCGGCGTCCGCGGCTCCACGCTGCGCGCCGTGTTCATGGCCCGCTCAACGAGGCCTGTTAGGACTCAAGGACCTCTTCGAGGTTCTGCTCCTCAGGCTCAAGCATGCTGAGACCGAGGACGACGCCGGCGACACGACGGAGGAGTATGAGGAGTATGACCTCAAGGCGCCCTGTACTGCTCGAGGAGTTCCCGCACGGACGAAGTAGTCGAGGGAGAGGTTGACAAGCGCGGCGGTCGCGCTGACGCGTGCCGGGGGATGAGGAGCACGCGGCGGAGCGCGAGAAGCCGCAGCGTGCAGAGCGCGCGCCGGCGGTCCGCGCTCTCCCGCGTGGCCTCCCGGAGGAGGGCCAGCGCTCTGTTGTTGTGCAGATTCTTAATGGCGACGGCGGTGGAGTCCCGGAGCACGCCCCTGTAGACCACCCCGTAGCCGCCCTCCCAGAGCACGTTCCCGGCGGCGAGCCCATCGGTGGCCTCCTCCAGCTCCCGATGCGTGTACCTCCGGCCCCAGCCGCTGCGCGACGCCTCGGGCTCCGCCGCGTCGCTGGCAGCGCCGCTGTCGGTGCTCCAGCCACACGCGCTCCCGCCGCCGCTCGTCACCGTCTCGGGGCTAGTCCTCGCGGACTCCTCCGCTATCAGCGGGGCCTTCTGCTCCGCCTTGATGACCTCGATCGGCGGCTGGATCGGAGGCGGCGGCGGGTGCCAGCGTACGGGCTCCTCCACCACGACATCCTTCTCCGCCATCGCCTGACTTCCTTATGCTTGATGGGCCTGGAGGCGCCTCCGTGGTGGAGGTTGCAGAGGCGCCAGGATGGCGCTCAGACAAGCCGCTCCTGCGGCCAAAGATGCCGGTGGCGACGACGCGATGATGCGGAGCAGGCGAAGACGCTTATTGAGAAGATCCGCCTGACGCCCCTTCATCAATCTGTTGATGTTAATTCTTCTCCTTTGTGCTGTTCTGGCCGCTGTGATCGGGTCAAATCAGTAAATGAGAGAGACTCCTGGTAGCCGAATGAAATCTCTATTTTCCTAGTTTGGCTCGTGTGCTTAGTGATCTAATTAGAGTCCTAATGATCATTATGACACATTAGAAACATTACCACTTCAAGCTAATGTAATACTAGTACTACCTGTGTTTTGCAACGTGCGACAGCACTGTATATTTTGTTGACTGGTCAGAGCATTTGCCATGCATAGTACATTCATTTTCCGTTCCATGGACCATGAAATTCTGACGCTAGGTCTAAAAGTCCAAAATAAACGGTACACTACGTCCGCTTCTGCCGGCGAACGGGCTCTCGTGGCCTGCAGCACAGGTTCAGAAACTTACCGCGCCTCCTTGGTTTTACTATGCAAGCGCACATGCAGACAACGACCCTTTCTCAATCTCAAAGAAACATGGGCCATCCAGATAACAGGACTATGTGTGCCCGGGCGCCAAAACGCCCTTCCCGGCTTACGTGCGCCATGTGATAGACGGAAAAAAGTAGTCCTGCAACGGCCAGTGGGAGTCAGAGAAACTTTGAATTCAGACTGAATATATTTTATAGACAAATAGGTCCCACGCTTTGCTTTTAAAAAGGTGAAATCACATTCCTATCAATTATTTTTGCGACATAACCAAACCACGTTCTCACGGTAGACGCGTTGATTTCAAGCCATTTAATTAACTGCCTGATCGATTTGTTTGTACAAATGGCATGAAGCAGCTCCACAGTTTATCATTGATTTTTGAGTAATTAATATCGTGGGGCCAGTTTGTGTACAAATTATAATTTATTGATTTTTGAGTAATTAATTATCGTGGGGCCAGTCTGTACTTCATGTTGTCTGTGTCCAATGGTTCAGTTATTGCAAATTTCTCTAAACCACAATGGTTCAGATGCTACGTTTCACATGCTACTGTGATTTTCAAGTGCGTTCTTCAATATCATTTTGTTTTTACGTACAGGGGAAAGAAAAATACAAATGTCATCCTCCAAGCGAATTCCATTTCAAGACATAACCAACGTGCATTAGCTCATTAGAAAAATAGAGATGTTTGTTTTCTTGTACTCCTATGGTGTGACTGATGCATTAGCTTATTTGGTGGATCTCATTCATTAAATTGATGTTGTCTAATTTTGTACTCCCTCCGATCGGAAATGGTTAACACAGATTTGTCTAAATACAGTATGTATGTATCTACAATACAGATGTATCTAGATATATCCGAATTTAGAAAATACATGTTAACCATTTCCGATTGGGGGAGGGGAATTCTTTCTATAGTAATAGTACTGTCAGGGGTCAATTGGTGTAATTCTTTCCATTGTGTTCCAGTTCTGGATAACTGATCGATGCAGTTGTGATACAAAGACGCCCCTGGAATGGTGCAGATCGGATGGAGAATATCTTTTGACAGTCTCCTTCATAGCACAGCATGAACGGCCAGAGATTTGCAAGCAGAAAGCTTACATTGGTGCCATATACAAATTGTGAACACAAACAAGTAGCCTTTTCTCCTATGAGCTCATACTCATAGTCCTGAACAGAGCTTACACAATGCAATTATTATTAAAAGTCGTTCTCCATGTTTGTGTGTCTCAAGTATGGCAATGGGCTTCCATACAGGAGAGACATATATATGAGGTTCACGACGATCTCACTGTCCACTTAAGAACCCCCGTTGAAGATGAGAAAGTTTGATGGCAAATCAAACCGAGCGAAGGCCTCCTGTGAAGCATTTATTTGGTTACATGTGTGAGGGCATAAAGCCAGCAGCTCTCTGTTAAAAGAAAACTAGCGGCTAAGATGGACGACCTAATATTAGCGTTATCTGCGGGAGTCCAAAATAATACTCCAATAAATCCTACTATATATAAAAGTACGTGTGATTCAGCCTCCAATCTGCTATCCACGTCACCCGCAAAACGTTACCCGTCCGATCGCGACAAGCAACGGTCCAGATGACGTCAAGAATCATGCGAGCTACAGTAACACTGTAGCTGGGGGATTTCTACCAATCAGAGCTCGCGCACGTTTTTTGGCGCAACCACTTTTACAAAAACGACCCCGCAACTCCCAGAAACTAACCCGTAGGCCAAGTTTTACCGCTGCGAGGGACCTGTACGCGAATCAACGAAAATGCACGGACTTTTCTGTAAAAACATCCTCAGAGCCCCCTCCTCCTTCTCTCGCGCGCGGCGCAGAGCTTGCCGGCGGCGCCGCCGCGGCGCACGGCCGCCACACTCCTCCCCATCCAAATCGCCGAGTATGGAGACCTCCGGCGTCGCTCCCTCTACCTCCTCGCCCACTCTCGCATACCAGAACGCCGTGACCTCGCCGGAATCAACTCCACCATGCTCGCGGGCCGCCGCCGCATACGCACGCCTCCGGTGAAGCTCCGTCGACCAATAAGCGGCGGCGCCGCCACCTGCAGCCACCTCGCGTCGAGCCGCATCCGATGCGCCCACCCGCGCATCCTGGGTCGCCCTGCTGCTACTCCGGCGAGGTCAACGCCGCCGCGGCGGTGGCAGACCTAGCCAGCCGGAGAATGACGTAGCGCTGACGTCACACACGTCCCCACCTGCCAGATTTTTAAATTATTTAAAACATTTCCAAAAAAACTAACATGTGGGACCCACGTGCCAGAAATTTCATAATTACAAAAAAAATACTAAAATCCAAAAAAATTCATAACATCCAAATTAAAAAATTCATATCATCCAAATTGCAATTCAACATAACAATTATAGAAAATGTTAAAATTAAAAAAAAATCATAACTTTCAAACTACACTTCGAAATAATACAAACAATATATCAACAACTACAAAAACAAATGTTAAAATTTAGATATTCCAATCTACAATTCAAAATAACAATTATAAAAAGTACTAAAATTCAAAAAATCCATATCTTCAAAACTACAATTCAAATTATATAAACAACATGTCAAAAATTTCTAAATTTTGCAAATTGTCAAACTTTCCGCACAAAAGCCATTCTAAAGTTCGAAAAAAACAAAAAAAAACTTCCAATCTACAATTCAAAATAACAATTATAAAAAAATGTTAAAACTCAAAAAAAAATATAACCTCCAAACTACAATTCAAAATAATACAGACAATATACCAACAATTACATAAAAATGCTAAAATTCAAAAAAAAAAATCATATCTTCCAAACTACAATTCAAAACAACAATTTTTAAAAAATGCTAGAACTCAAAGAAATTCATATTTTCCAAGCTATAATTCAAAATAATACAGACAATATGACACAATTTCCTAAATTTAACAAGTTGTCAACCTTTCCATACAAAAAATGCACCAAAATAAATAAATTATTCACACCATAATGCAAACAACATATCAAAATTTCTAAATTTTCCAAATTCTATTTCATCATATCCAACTTACATGACTAATCAATTTGAATTTAATTTGAATTGAGCTTTCACAATTCATATCATATCAAATTGTTCAAAAAAAGATCCCACCTATTTGTCTCTAATTCATGCACGACTGAACAATTTAACTTAAGGGCTGTCTACAATAAAGCTCAATCATTTCAAAACAAAAAAGGTTCAACATCTTCAAAATAGATTCCAACTATTGTTCTCAAATTCGCATGACACAAACAATTTAGATTAAGACATATCTACAATTACCAAAATGCCGCTTTCTTCCATTATAACTTTTATTACAAAGATTATGCTTAGTTATATTTCAACTATATTTATCTCCTTCTCCCTTTATTTTCAGTCATACTGACCCGGTTGTCTTCCTTCATGCTAAATTCAAAGTAAATTTCCTAATTTCCTCAACTATAATTTCCATTTGAGTGTTTTCAACGTCAACGGGGTAATTTCCTGATAGTAATTGTTCAAAAATAATTATTCTACTAATTTTTAGGTTATATTTTCCATTATCAATTTCTAACTGTATCTTACGCAAACTTTGTCCACTACCTATTCACATATTTTGCAAAGAAAAGAGAAACATAACTTTATCAGTATGAAATCCTTGCAATAATGCAGTTAAAACTACACGGGTGCAACGCTTAGCCACGCCAAATTCATTTCCTCTAATTACGGACTGATTTTAAATTGAGTTAAATAAATGCTCATAAAATGTATTCCCTCCGATTATACAGTTAAATTAAGTATTTAAGGCAAAATACAAATATGTTATATGAATCCAAATAATTTACCACGCCAAATTCATTTCCTCTAATTACGTATTGATTTTAAATTGAGTTAAATAAATGCTCATAAAATGTATTCCCTCCTATTATACAGTTAAATTAAGTATTTAAGGTAAAATACAAATGTGTTATATGAATCCAAATAGGTTACCATATATATATAATATAACTGAACTCTCACCACGACAGGTGGGCTTACTTTATCTTCAAAATCCCCACAGAATGATTACTACTACAAAATCAACACCTTTAAATCTACCCATTAGAAAAATATGAAACAAATATCAAAATGAAAACAGAAATAAATGCTACTGTTTATGACATAATGCAAACATGTTTTTATATTTCAGTTCCATGAATATTTGTAGGAAATACAAATTTAATTCCCCCTAATTATAGAATAAATTAAAAAAATGCTCACATAATATATTCCCTCGGATTATGATGTTAAATAAAAAAATTATTACAACGTGGAACCATATTTTATCAATTCAATTTATTTAACATATTTAAAGATAACAAAACTCAACTCTCTCTAGCTATGTAGCTCAAATTTAAAATACTTCATTACATGAATACTTGGAGAAAATACAAATTAATTTCCTCTGATTATGAATTAAACTTAAATTGAATCTAATAAATGCTCATACAATGTATTTCCTCCGATTATATAGAGTTAAATTAGTTCCAAATGAATACAGTAAATTCCAACGGATTTCATCATTACACAAACTTCTTTGAATTTCACTACTTTTTGAAATCTACACAATTTTTAAATATACACGTTACCAAATTTAGATTTCATTTACTCCACAAGCGCGGCATTGCCGCGCTCATTTCCCTAGTATAAAGTAGAATGCTTGATCTTCGTTCAACAACGGAGTTGTTTATTCAGACATCATATGTGTGTGGAACATTGTTTTTCTATTGTTGTCATTATCATATAATTAATATATACCAGATTTATGTCATTTTGATTACTTATTATTGTCGTTTTATTGATTTTTTTACTTAACAAAAATATATTTTCTCATATTACACGTGCAATGCACGTGCACAATTACTAGTGTATAAGAAAGGTTTGTTTTAACTATTACTACCTTCATTCTAAAATATAAGATGGTTAGCTTTTTTCTGATTGGAACGTACCTAGAGGTGTTTTAATGCGTAGATTCATCCAATTTAGTCCGTATCCAAATATCAAAAATATCCTATATCTTAAAACGGAGGAGTAATATATGCGGGCTTACGTGCGCCGTGTGATAGACGGAAAAAAGTGGTCCTGCAACGGCCAGTGGCAGTCAGAGAAACTTCGAATACATACTGAATATATTTTATAGACAAATATGTCCCACGCTTTGCTTTTTAAAAGGTAAAATCACATTCCTATCGAATTATTTTTGCGACATAACCAAACCACGTTCTCACGGTAGACGCGTTGATTTCAAGCCATTTAATTAACTGCCTGATGGATTTGTTTGTACAAATGGCATGAAGCAGCTCCACAGTTTATCATTGATTTTTGAGTAATTAATTATTGTGGGGCCAGTTTGTGTACAAATTATATTTTCTGAGATCTCCTAAAGTCAGACGGTTCCGACTCGACACTACCTCACTTTGATGTTGACTGGCCAAAGCGTGGGTACCACATTAGATGATACCACTTGTCAACAACCAAAGTCATCTGTCATCCACGTCAAAAAAAAAAAAAAGTCATCTGTCATCTGACTTTTTAAGAGCCAGACAATTCATGATTTTTTACAAATATGACCCCTTGTCTAATGCGATCGTTAAAAGTAACCTCTTAAATTTATTTTTTTGTCAAATTACCATTGTGGGATGTGGAAAAATGACACAATACGCTTCCGGTCAACTCTGAAGGCGGCTGGTCTCCGCCAAAATAGATGGCGGAAAGAGCCTTTCCACTAAACTGTTACCGACTCAGATCGCGACAAGTGTCCCCGCAGGAGACTTCCGGTGACTAGTTTGGCGAAAAGTTACTTTCCGCCAGCTGAGTTGGCGGGATTTACACGTGTCTTTTTTTTTCGAAAGAAAGGGTACCCAGGGGTAGCAAAATAATTACAGGATCATACTCAGTCTGCGAACAGAAAGAGCAGAGAGAGACACACCCGAAAGGAAAAACCTAGTAAAATATTACACGACTAAGTTTTGCTCCACACCCCTCCTACCAGTAGCTAGCCCTACAGTTCCTCATCTGGCCATAGACCATAACTGAATATCATCCAAGATTCTGTTCCTCAACTCCTCAACTGAAAATTGAAGCCTGTCGTTGTGAAAGGCCCAGGCATTGCGATTCTTCCATAGAGACCAGCAAATCAGGCAAAATCAGGTTAGATTTGACAAAAAAAATCGAAGGGGTTACTTTGAGAATTATATTGTGCGGGGTCTCATGTTTGTTTATAAAAAAAATCTTCAATCACGGCACTCCAGCTCATCCACCGGCCGTCGCTACCTTCCGGACGCACGAGGCATTGCTTCTGTCCTCTACTAATAAATAGCCCATCCAGTGACAATTTTCGTCAAATCATCAAGCCTCTCCTCCGCTGGCATGGCTACAGTAATCACTATCGCCGCCGATGAGCACGAGTCCATCAAGTCCCTCGTGAAGCAGAAGCGGACGGACTGCTTCCTCCGCCTGGGAGGCGGCGCCGGCATAGCAGCCACGCTCGAGTCGCACCCGGAGCGTGGCATCCGCGGGGACAGCGCCGAGGTGCGACGTCGCAAGCAGGCGTACGGCGACAACCTAACGTACCCGACGCCCAAGCCGAAGAGCTTCTTCAGCCACGTCAGGGACGCGCTCAGCGACGTCTTGCTCATCGCGCTCCTCTTCTGCGCCGCCGTCGCCCTCGGCTTCGGCATCAAGGAGCACCGCCTCAAGGACGTCTACGACAGCCTCACCATCTTCATCACCGTCTTCGTCGTCTGTGGCGTGGCCGCGGTAATGAGCCACGCCAAGGCCAAGCTGGACGAGAAGCTGGTCCGCGAGTCCGCCGACATCTCCGTCACCGTCGTCCGTGACGGCCGGAGGCAGGAGGTCTCCGTATTCGATGTCGTCGTCGGCGACGTGGTCATACTGAAGACCGGCGACGCCGTGCCGGCGGACGGGGTGTTCCTGAGGAACTCCGGTCTGCAGGTGGACGAGTCGAGAATTACCTGCGAGCGGCGGCCGGTACGGATTGACGCCCAGAAGAACCCCTTCCTAGCCTCCGGCATAAAGGTAGTGCATGGCCACGGCTGGATGGTCGTCACCGAGATGATCAACACCGAGATGAACTCCGACGAGCCGGCGCCGCTACGGGAGCGCCTCGACCTACTCACCTCGACCGTCGGAAAGATCAGCGTCGCCGTCACGGTCGTCACCTTCACCGTGCGCCACTTCACCGGTGGCACGGCGGGGAAGCTGGCGCTGTTGGACAAGGGCCTCCCGCTACCGCTAGCGGTGTCACTGATGGTCACCTTCTACATGATGCAGATGGCCAAGGATAATCTACACAGAATGTCGGCGTTCGAGACGATGGCGTCGGTCACGGCCATCTGTGCCGACAAGACCGGAATGCTGACGCTGAACCAAATGGTGGTGACCGAGTTCTGGGTCGGCACGGACCAGCCGAGAGCAGCCACGGCCATAGACGACAGCGTCGTTGGCTTGCTCCGCCAGGGTGCCGGGCTCAACACCACCGGAAGTGTGTACTGGCCGGACAAAGCATCGCTGCCGGAGATGTTGGGCAGTCCCACCGAGAAGGCGCTGCTGTTGTGGGCCGTGGCGTACCTCGACATGGACGCCGCCATGTTCAAAACGTGCGGCAAGGTCCTATACACGGACGCGTTCAGCTCCGCCACGATCTGGGACAAGATCACCGGTGTGGTGATCAGGCACTGGAAATGCACCGCTGAGGTGGTCCTGGCGAACTGCTCAATGTACGTGGACATGCACGGAGCGGCGTGCGAGCTCGGCGTCGAGCAGATAAAGAAGCTTGGCAAGGTCATCAACGAAATGGAGGTGGGTGGCCTCCAGTGCGTTGCCTTCGCCTACAAGCAGATCGCCGACGAGGGATGGACATGGCTGGGCTTGGTCGGCTTGAAAGATCCGTGCCGGCCAGAGGTCAAGGCCACGATTGAAGCCTGCACGAATGCCGGCGTGGCTGTCAAGATGCTATCCGGCGACAGCATCCTCGCAGCCCGCGCGATCGCCATGGAGTGTGGCATCATATCCAGGAACGACCTCGACGACGAGGTGGTCATCGAGGGCGGCCAGTTCCGGGAAATGCCGTGGGCGCAGCAGCTCGAGATCGTAGACAAGATCCGCGTCATTTTTGGCGCGCGGCGGGTCGACAAGCGGGTGCTGGTGAAGCTGCTGAAGCACAAGGGGCGGGTGGTGGCCCTGACCGGCAACGGCACCAACGACGCGCAAGCGCACAAGGACGCCGATGTGGTGCTGTCCATGAGCGTCAAGGGCACCGATGTTACCAAGGACACAATCATCCTCGACGACAGGTTCGACACGGTGGTGACGGCCATCCGGAGGGGACGGTGCGCCTACAACTACTTCCAGAGGTTCATCCAGTTCCACCTCACCGTCAACGTCGTGGCCATCGTCGTGAACTTCGTGTCCACGATCACGACGGGTCGTACTCCGCTGACAACAGCGCACATCATGTGGGTGAACCTGGTGATGGGCATCATGAGCGCGCTGGCGGTGGCCGCGGACAAGCCCACCGAGGTACTCATGGCCCGCCCGCCCATCGACCGCACGGCGCCGCTCATCAGCAACACCATGCGGATCAACCTCGCCGCGCAGGCGGCATTCCAGACAGCCGTGCTGCTGGCGCTCCAGTACCGCGGCCACGACGCCTTCGGCACCGGCGACATGGCCAGCGGCATCATGGTCTTCAACATGTTCGTGCTCTGCCAGATATTCAACGGGTTCAACATCCGGGACATCGAGAACAGGAACGTCTTGGCCGGGGTGCTCGAGAAGAAAAGGACGATGTTCCTCGTCCTGGTCGGCGTGACGCTCCTGCTGCATGCGATTACGGTGGAAGTTCTCACGAGGTTCGCGAGCACTAAGAGGCTGAGCATGGGCCTGTGGGGCGTCTGCCTCGCCATCGCCGCAGTTTCGTGGCCCATCGGCTGGGCCGTCAAGTTCATTAGTGGGCCATACTACCCTGCCACTCACACGGAGGGTCCGTGAGATCTCGACACGCCGGAACATTGTCATACCTAGCTGTACTGTTCCATGAGAGAGGCGGCGGCGGGTGAAACGTAGCCGGCACCACCCCTCGTCTCGCTGAGCGAGGGGTACCTTCAATTTACGTCTTCTTTGCAGTTTTTTTTCCCATGTAAGACTTTTGTAGTGCTAATGGGGTATTGGCGGGCAATTTAGTGCCATGTCACAAATAATAAGAGTACCATGCCTCTATCTCGGTCCTTGTGTTGCTCTCGTGGCCGACCGCAAATAGTTTGTTCCCGCAAACAGGCCCGGGCCCATGGGAGTGCCACCTGTGCGGCCGCACAGGGCCCATAAATTTGGGGGCCCAAAATTTTGATATAGTCCTATGTACTAGTATATGCTTATCAGGTCAATATCTGAAGGAAAAAACAATATTGGGCTGAATCTGGTTGCTGGGCCGCATCCTCAAGTGGCGTCGCGCCGATGTTCACGTTCGGTAAAGCCAAATAGAAAAATAGATCTGCGATCCGCCTGACACTGCGATGGAACAGGCGACACCGCGACAAACTCCTTCGGCCTTCGGCTCTTCTTCTCACTTCTGTTGATCGCATTGTGCCTTGGTGAGTCCCATTTTTATTCTCCGATTATGAGTTAGTCAGTTCATCTAATTAGCAACAAACGGATTAGCAATTTTGTTAATCACCAATTGGTAGATGTTTTGTGTTAGGATTCTATTGAGTCTATACAAATTGATATTTTAGCACAAAACGGTTCAAGAAGAGACTTGTCAATTGAGAAAGGTCCTAAGGATACATATGGTAGAAGGTTTTCTGCCCTATTCTATAGAGTTTTGTTGACCATTGCAGTGACTATTGCATCGGTGGGACGAAGCTTTTCTAAATTAAAATTATTGAAATCCTATATGTGTACTACAATGACACAACAAAAACTCAATAATTTGGCCACATAGCACTTGAGAGCGATGTGTTGGACAAGATTAATTATGACGATATCATTGAAGATTTTATTTCAAATAACACTATAAAAATGACGAGGTTCAACAAAACATTATGCAGTAGGACGTTGAATAGCTATGATTTTTGATATATCCAATTTATGTAAACCATTATAACATATACATTAGAAATGTTCGTTAATTTATGGGCCCCGTTTTAGAGTTTTGCATAGGGCCCCGGATTTTGCCGGTCCGGCCCTACCCGCAAATAGTTTGTTCTAAATCTATTGGTTTCTCGCCTGGCGTTTCTGTTAGTATTGGCACCCATGGCAGCGATAGTAGTGTCAATGTTTATCGAGTTTCATTGTTTTGTGCTTGTTCTTCTCGATAAGCATGGCGGTCAATGAGCGGTTTCACGGCTTGCATTATAAAGGGTGTGTCCCAGGCCATAACACAATCAACGATATTCGGATGGACAACTCGTGCACGTTTGTTGTTTCTGTGATTTGTTCAACTGGATCTTGGAAGAACGTCAAGACACAAAAAGATAAAAATTAGAGATGAAAACTTAAAATATTTTTTATGTAACTTTTTGATTTTTGTTCACCATGTTTTACTTCTCTATGTAATTTGGTTATTTGACTAATACAAAAGTAGGAACTTTTCTAAAAGAAAAATCTGTTACCTAAAAATAACATAACAGTTATGTCAATGCCCAAAAATAGAAAATAAAATAAAAAACTAACCGATACCGTGCCTTTATGTGATATGTCAATCTAAAAAAATTAAGGTAGCACGCTATGCTAGGTACGGGCGAATTATAAGAGGCGACCATCCTAATGCATCGTTTCTTGAAGATTGTGTCTAAGAGAATTTAAATTTAATGATTTTGTTGCCTATTGATCCGAAATTTCGGTAGGCCACCCTAATGATCCGAACTATTTCTTTTTTATCTGCATTGTTGCCTATTGATCCAAAATTTTGAACTCTCCTCTTCTCTTAATTATTTAATGAAAAGAAAGTGATTTTGCCTATTTAAATAAAACATACCGATGAAGAATGCAGTATGTTTATCAACTTGACAAGATATAGAGGTAAAAAGATCCAATGTATCAGAGAAAACAGCAACAACAACCTGACAAACTTAAATGAGCCATTAATCATCGCTTATTCACATGCCAAGAGCATACATGTTGTTAGGCGCCAAGAGCGTACACAAGCTGATATAACCTTTGTGTTAGATTGTTTTGTCACAATTTGGTATAAAAAAGTACCCGAAGTTGGTGGGTGTATAGGTGACATGGTGCTCAACCACAATTTTCTCGTATGAGGTATGACCTTTTTTAGATTGAGATATGACCTTTCTTTTAAATTGACATATGACATTAAGGCATTCCCCGATCCTAGGAAATAAAGTTGCTAGCCCAGTCACATAGAAATATAAGCCCAAAAATCATAAAATTTAAATTCTCTTAGACATGCATTGAGGCACAATTTCTTTGTAGCTCGTGTAATTGAGAAATGCATTAAGGCACTCAACTACACGAGCTACAAAGAAATTGTACTTCGGCAGGCCAAGCAAAAGCAGATAAAAAAAGTTTTTCAAATTCTAAACCATGCTGCGATGAGAAATCAAAGGGCAAATTGGTGCCGAGAATTAAGATGAGACCGTGGAGTGAAATTCGGGAAGAGTCAATTACATGTGCAGCTGGAGTATTGGAGATCAGGGGGTGCGCTTCGCCTGGGGGCGGCTGGGTCACCGGCTTGGCCCTCGCCGGCTCGCCGCCGGTATCCGGTGCTCCAGGCATGCTCCTCGCCGAAAAGCCGGATCGAGGCTGTCTGGCTGCTGGTGCTGGACCTTCATCGCCGAGTCGCCCGCTGCTACCCGGTCTATTTAGAGTTGCATTGTCTATGCTGCAATGTGCTGGATTAAGTGGCTGCCACGATCGATACACCATGTGATGCCGTCTGATCTGGATCATCAGGATTCAATGTATCGATCTGTTCGCTGTGGCTTTGACCGGCGACGCGTTTTGTTGAGGGATTAATATTCTGCACTATATGTGTTATCTTAGTGGGTGTTTTAGTTCCCTTCACGTCTCCTTATTTTTTTTTCTGTTATCGTGAGAAAAGTTATACTGTATCAGCTTGTGTATGCTCTTGGCGGGTGAATAGTTGAGGATTTAAGGCCCTTTTTGAATTTGTCGAGTTGTCGTTAGTGTTGTCGATGAACAACATGGAGCCTTGGAGGGGAGTGACCAGCAGATGCACGCGTTAGGGTTAGAGCATCTCCAATACGTGATGTAAAAAAAATAAAAAAATGAACCCAACCAGGACTAGCCCTTGGTGGTGTATTAATAGATAGAATCTCACCCTTGCGAGAATTCTAGAAATTCCGCTCCCGACGGGAGTTGAACTCTGGTCGCTAGGTTGCACAACTGCAACACTAGTCACTAGGCACAACTGCAACCTCAGGAGTCGAGGACTCCATTCGTTGGATCCTCTCTGACGATGGCTGTTACTCAGCCAAATCAGCCTACAAAGTTCAGTTCGAAGGCCATCAGCGCTCCATCACGCCCGCGGCCGTCTGGAAACCATGGGCTCCTGCACGTCTAAAGCTTTTCGCTTGGCTACTGCTCCAAGACAGGCTTTGGTGTGCGGATCGCCTCCAGCGTCGCGGTTGGCCCAACGAGTATTTCTGCAAGCTCTGCAACAGGAGCCTGGAAACATCAGAATACCTGTTCTTCGAATGCCCGTTCGCGCGGCACATTTGGCTTGCGCTTGCCCCATGGCCGGGATGCGCAGGTCTCGAGCCCATGAGATGGACGCACCTATCTTCGCCGATGCACATCTGGCAGACGATGGCGAGCACATTCAACAAGTGTCAACGGAAGGGTTTCTGTTCCCTGTTCATCCTCGCCACCTGGGGTATTTGGACAGAGAGAAACCGAAGGATCTTTGATCAGCGTTCGTCAACTTGTCCGAGTCTTGTCTCCTGGATCAGAGATGAGGCCAGAGGCTGAGCATTCGCTGGGGCAAAAGCCCTAAAAAGACTGCTTTTTGAACCACCATGAATTTTCCTTAAGCTTTACGTTTCTGTTTCTTTAAAAAGTTTTACTTTGGGTACCTTAGCATGTATACTCATGGCTAAAGTTACCTTGTAATTGTTTCCCCCTGCTTATATCAATATATACCAACCAAAGGTTGGCCGTTTAAAAAAAAAACTAGGCTATTGCCCAGTTCTCACGTGATGTAAAATAGGAAATAATCGATTTTTACATCATCGGGGCAGAAAACACTCTCCGGCCGCAATGGCCCCTCGGCCGCCGGCCTGCCCATCATGTCTAGCCCGCGCCACGCGGCGGTAGTGGACGGCGTGCGAGAGAAGATTCCGGAGGAGGCAGTCGCGAGGGGAGAAGAGAGGGTACGTTCACGAGGAGCGAGGTTTTGGAGTGGAGAGGAGGTGGAGACTGACAGACGGTCAGAGATGAAGTGTCGTGTTGTCGTGATTCGTGAATGTATAGTGTATCCTCATACTTGAGAGCCTCGTAGTTCGTAAACACGAAAAACATAAGAAGAAAAACCCGCAGGATTACAGTTTTATGTTCAGCTAAATTCTACAATTCAGGATCTATAAATTTTGTTTGTAAAAAAGTGTTCGAATAAAAAAACAAACAAATTGTGACATGAGATTTCAGTGCACGATTTTTTCTCTCTAAAACATAGGTCAACATAATCCTATGAGAAAACAAGCGACATACATTAGAAAATTTCTAATAAATATCAAATCTTACAAATAAATTAGAATATTCTTTTAATTCAATCATTCAAATAAACCCTGAATCATGGTATGGGGTGTCTAGTGGGGGGAGGGGGGGGGGGGGCATATTTTGAGTCCGATGGCAATGTGTACCCATTACCCGCATACCCAGTGGGTATTTACCCATTAGGGTAAGGGGTTGGTAAAATATTTTACCCATGGGTAAACAGATGGTTAAAAGTGTGTACCCAGTGGGTATTGCGGGTGCGGGTATGGTAAAGTAGTAACCATACCCACATATCCACGTACCTATCTATTTTTGGGTTTGACATGTAGGGCCGTGGTACATAGGGTTACTCTGAGAAAAATTCTCGAAATACTAACCGGTTACGTAACCGACAGTACTCGCCCACATCGTTTTCCTCTCCAATCTTCACTATTTTTAGATCGATATGTCAATCTCCCTCCCAGCTTCTCATCACCGCCCTGCCCTTCCCCCAACCAGGCAGCCACCGCCCTCCGCCAGTCCGCCATCCCGCCCTCTCCATACACACTCCCTTGGACGCGGTAGCCGGCTGGGCCATGACCGCGTCCGCTCGCCATGGACACTGGCGGAGGCGAGCTCCATGTGGATGAATGAGTTATTTTGTGTTCATTTTCATATAAATTGTGTTATTTTATTGTTTCTTTTCATATATATATGTGTCGTTTACCAAATCAGTGGATGAATGAGCATATATGTCGATGGGTTTGTTATATATTGTGGATGAATGACTTGTTTGGTGGGTATACCCGCATGTTTGTAATACTCACGCGGGTGCGGATATGGTACAAATTCTGTACCCAGGCGCGGGTGTGAGTGTGGTTAAGATACGAGGACGCGGGTGCGGGTTTGGTTAAGCTCTACCCGCACCCACTTGGTGTGGGTGCCATCGGTAATTTTTACAAAACTAACCAAAGGTATAAAGTTCAGCATAAAATAAATTAATCCTTTTGCATTACGCCTTGTGGTATGACATCATGATTACATTCCATGTTGTTTTAGGGTAGGATGCTATAGTCTACATAACGCCGCGGTGGTAAGGCGTCATATGTAACAAGCATCATATGTAACAGGCGTCATATACACCCCATGGGGTCCGACGTATCCCTCCGGGTGTAATATTCGTTGCCTCCAGGAATATATCCGGGGGGTCCAACTTAGTGAAGCAAATTAAAACATAATAATTACAGGAACCTAGTCGGTTTTAGCCAACTAGTTACATAAACCAGAACCTCCACCATTATTGAAATCAGTTATACAACACATACAAATGTTCAGGAAACTAGCTAAATGATTGTTGCAAACTGCATTTTCATGCAAACAAACTACCTAGAAAGTTGATCAACAACCTAGATGAAATATTGTTCTATATGATCTGCATCTCAATCATGACATCCAATCTTAGGTGATTGGTTTTCCTCATAATGATCAAAACAGGTTCATTGATCTTAAAATGCTTGCCTTCAATGAAATTCTTCCACCCCAGCTTGTCAAACTCAATGCGGCCATCATGTTTCTTGTTGTACCTAATGGTTGTGACGGCCCAGCTGCTCCAAGTCGTAGTCCAGATTTGCCATGAGTTGGTAAGCCAGCGTGTTGCACTATGATCTTAGGTAGTTCCTGCGCATAAAGGACAACATATACAGTACTATATTAACTTAGGAAAGAGGCATATATACCGGGTAAAGAGGTAAAGAGGCAGTTCTTCTAGAATTTTACTTTGCAAAGAGGCACAAACCATATCATGTCTCTTCAAATAGCTAGTCGTCAAACGGGTCACAAAAGGAACACCAACATCGGCTGTCACGGGGAGAAGCAGAACCATGCGGTCGTTCTCATCAGTCTTCAGATGAACTCTTTGGGAAACTATGTAACAACTGGCCTCTTCGTCGTCACTCCAAAAGAACTCTCAGAACAACAGGCAGAACTTTCATAATCCTCCTCATTGTGCTCTTCATTGTTGGCATATTCCAGAAAGGCAGGTCATGCAATAGTAAAAACAGGCAGCATTACTCCCTTGTGAACAAAATTCGTATTCTGGACGAACTGTTCCCATCCTAAGCCGTGCAAGCGGGTCGTCCTCTGTCCTTTGGTAACATAAACGGTGTATGTTTTCTCAAGAGCACGAAACAACATAGTGTCGCCTACTACCCGGCTGAACGCTTCCCGACCGTTGCACGGTACTACCTATGCAACAGAAACATGATAAGCCATATTATACAGGACTATGCAACAAAAACTCGTTAAAGAATATTAGAAGTTGGCGTCCTCTTAGGAATGACTTGTTGTGACGACTCTCAGCTCGGAGCTGAACACTAAAATTGGCTCCACTGAGGAAGCTAGAGCACTCGTGCTCGCATATTGGGCATGTCATTTCCTGTTAATTCATTAAGTTAACATGTGCATAACGAATTCTTATATCATAGCAATTCAAGCTAGTTTTCAAATAAATAAATGTGGGCATCACAAATTCGTTACACATGATATGCAAACCAAGAAGTTATCTAATTGAGAACTAATTAAAACTACACAACATGCATCACAAATTCCTAAGGCCTTGTTTACGTCAAAGGTTTTTTAGGGGATGGGAAGAGTGGAGATGGGAGACGATTTGGTGAACACCCAATCCCCATAAATCTCAACAAATACTCTTCCCCTATAATACACTAGTATGGACTAGAGTTTTTGTGTTAGGCAAAAATGAGGTGGTTGGTAGGGGATATTTGGGATTATCCCCTCCCATCCCCTAAAATACACTAGAAGTAAACAAACTAGTGGGGATTTTCCGGGATCCGAGATAATCCACTCCCATCCCCTAAAATACACTCGAAGTAAACAAGGCCTAAAAGTGCGCAACAAATTTCAAAAATAAATTGAAAACTAGGGTTAGAACATGCAGCAAACCGAGGAATTAGCTGCTGCACGGCGAGGCAAGAGTCATGTACGGCGGCAGGAAGACGCAGCGACGGGGGCCGGCGGCGGACCGACGCATCGACGGGGAGCGGCGGCGGGCAGCCGTAGCCACGGGGAACGGCGGCGTACCTCCGCATCTAATGGGCACGGTGGCGGGGAGGCGGGGAGTGAGGGTGGTGAGGGGAACAGCGGCGGGGAGGCGAGGAGCGAGGGGAACGGCGGTGGGGAGTGAGACCGTGAGGGGGTGAGGGAAATGGTGGTGGGGAGCCGGGAAAGCGAGGGGAATGCGGTGGGGAAGGCAGGGAGTGAGGGGAACAGCGGCGTCGAAGGCGGGGAGTGAGGGGGGTGAGGGAACGGCGGCGGGATGCGGGGAGTGAGGGGGGTGGCGGCGGGGAGGCGGGCGAGGGTTTGATGGGAGGTGGGCGAGATTTCGATTTGTAGCGTGGCGGCAAGAGGGGAAATTTTCACCATCCCATTATCGATTTGGAAACCGAATTTTTTCACTTTGCCACCAGTTATTCACAGTCCGCACCATCCGGATATGTTTGTTCACTCCGAGATTTACCAAAATCAAAATTTCTTACAAAAGATTCAAACAAAAGTGAAGATTTATGATTTATGCGTCCTAATTAATGTTACACTGAGTTGTGGACGGAGAATTAGGTTCATATATCGAAGATAATTTATCAGGTAGTAGAAAACTTGTAGCTTTCACGGGAAAGGGCTGGTGTATAACGATGACGTGTTCTTCGTTACAGCTGTGTATTTTCCCTCCGTTCCACAATATAAGATTTTTTAGCCCTTTTCCACATTCACATGCATATACATGTATGTAGACACTTTTTATTATATGTGTGCATTCTTCTTAGTATGAATGTAGACATGCATGTGTGTAAACCTTACATCTTACATTATGGAACAGAGGACGCGAGTACTTTCAAACCAATGAAAGAACTTTCCACAAATTATGAGCAATTTTAATGGTTTCAGATAGTGTGCTCATAGAGTTACCATTATACGGATTATTCATCTGTGTACATCAATATAGAAGAAATAGCTGTTCGTTATATTAAATTAGTAAACACCTGCATCATAGAAGGACCCTCCAGATATTAAATTAGCAAACATATGGATTTCGCGCAATATTTGCGCCATATACTGACGAATAGACTATACGGATGCATAAATATAGCTCAGAATTTATCACGTATATTGAAAATATACCAAAATATATCAAAACTTGATCTTTCGATACATTTAAACGTCCGTACCCTCCGGACTATTAGAAATGGATGACCAGATCGCATGGATGTCTCCCTGCGTAGGCTTTGACCACATTTTTTCCAGTGTGAACGGCACAGTGTCTGTACCTCCGGATAAATGCCCTCGGGTCCCACCGGAACCGCGGCCGGCCGTCGCAGGGCCCGAGAATCCCCTCTGGACTTGTGAGCTTTATTAACTGCGGCGTCGAACGGTAGAAATCCATCCCCTCCGAGATTCCCCTTCACATTGAGCAAACCCTAGCCGCCTCCATCCATCCGCCTCTCGCCGGCCAATGCAAGATCCGTTGCCGCGCGCATCATGCCTCGCCGCCTGGCCATGACCCACTCGAAGCTCATGCGTGAGCGCTACGCTTCCATTGCGGCTGAGATGCGCGCAGTGGCCAACATCCCAGATGCGGCGGAGACATTGGCGGTGGCCATGGCGGAGGCTGTGGGGGAGATGCGCCCGCCCACCAGCTATATTACACAGGTTTTCACCATAGCGAAGGCCGTGGCGGACGCCGTGGTGGAGTTCTTGGTGGTCCGCGTTGGCCGCAAAGGCATGTCAGCGCGCCTGGCCGTGGCGGTGGCAGATGGTGGCACGCGCATGGTGGAGAGCCAGGCTTCGGCGGTGGGCAATGGAGGCAAGGTCACGCTAGAGAGCTAGGCCTCGGCGGCGGGCAATGGCGGCGAGGGCGAGGCCCGGGCCATGGCGGGGGGCGATGGCGTCGACGCGCCGGCGACCATGGTGCTTGCCCGTCTGGAGCCCGTCAAGGCAGAGAACCGCGCGGCCTGACAGCAAATCTAGGCCGAGCGCGTGGATGCCACACTCATCGGGCAGATGAGGGCTGACCCGACCCTTGTGGAGTAGAACCGCGACATCTTGGTGGCCGCGGCCACGGCGCGCGCGTCGGCCGTGGGCGAGGAAGAGGGCGGCGAGGCGGCTGCGGGCGAGGACGGTCAAGACGGCGACTCCGACGAGGACATGCCGGACGTCGATGCGGGAGAGGACGGCGACGACGACGACGAGGGCATGCCGGTGACCTTCTATGAGGACTACATGCCCGACTCTGATGAGGACATGCCCGATCATGAGGAGGGCGTGTGTGAATCCTCAATCGAGTATGACGACTAGATCTTCCTGCCCAACCTTTCGTTTAGACCGATCGATCGTCGAGCGGTCGATCTCTTAGTAGGTAATTAAGCTCGATCTCTAGCTAGTAGTATATTAGAGCTCGAGATCTGGCTAGTACATTTTTCTAGGATAGCTAGCTTTTATGGATCCACGGCCGGGGACCGGGATCGATCGATTGATCGGCCATTGATCGATAACATATTCGCGCGCGACTTGTGCAGGGGCGTGCGGTTCAAATTTTGCTCGGATAGACGATCGATCGATTAATTAGCACTAGCTAATATCGATCCAATCACTCGAGGATTTGGCCGGCAGCCGGTGCGGTGAAAATTATATACCAACTTCACTGTATTTTGCTACTGATTATAATAGTAAGTTATGAACTCTGAGTGAATATCTGTTTAATTCCAATTTCTCTGTTCAAGATTTTGTTCACGTTTTGGCGCGCACTCTATCTCTGTCCACGATTTTGTTCAAGTTTTGGCGCGCACTCTATCTTTAGTCAAAATTTTCTTTCATTCTACGCGCGAGAGATATTTCTCAGACGGCGACATTTCCCAGCCGTCTCTACTTTTTTCTACGGGCGGTGAAGATTTCTAGCCGTTTCTAATAGTTTTGTATGAGAGACGGCCAGCAATCTGAGACGTCTCAGATTTTATTAGAGACGTCCAAATAATAGAACCGATTGAGGAGATATGTCCCAAGCGGATACAATTTTGTTTTGGTTCGACCGGCTCTAGGTCCCGTCTCCCATTTAATGTTTTGTACTAGTGTTTTTCGATTTTTACATGACGGGGTTGGCCTCTTGGATTCAATTTTTTCTCGTTATTTTAAAGAATTAAGTTCATTAAAAATCTTTTGGTCCATCTTTGATTGGATTTATCTCTATAGGATATTTTTCTCCTAAAATTACATTTGTACTACGTTTCAACTTAGCATCCATTCAATCCGCTTAGGGAGAATCCTTTGTTTTCATTTGATGCAAATTAAACAAACCATGTTTTTTTTTTTGCGGGGTAAAATGGAGTTTTATTCAGAATCAATAGGAACTAAGAAAGGGGGGCCTGGTGCAGCCAGCAAGCTGTACTGCACTCTAAACGGCAATAATTAGCGAGACAATCCGCAACCCATGTGGAATCATATGTTTTTCATATTCTAGTGCTTTTCCCGAGAGGTGAGTAACGGGAAAATATAGGCACTAGTAGGGAAAACCTATATAGGTAGGTGGGCACTCTGTGGCGCACCCTTAATTGGTGCGCCACAGAAATAATGCGCCATAGAAATCTTGCCCTTTCTGTGGCGCATCCGTTGCCCATGCGCCACAGAAAGCCTGAATTCTGTGGCGCATGTCATCCCATGCGCCACAGAAAATGTGTGGGTCCCACGTCCAATGATTGGGCCAGATCCATCTAGGCACTTTCTGTGGCGCACTGCCCACGGTGCGCCACAGAAAGTTTGCTTTCTGTGGCGCACCGAGATCCGTGCGTCACAGAAATGCAGCTTTCTGTGACGCACCGAGAACCGTGCGCCACAGAATATTGGCCCAGATCTACAAAAAGGTGGCAGCCCCACTTTCCCATGTGACCTTCTCCATTCTCCCATCTAGCTCGAGTTCCTCCTCTCTCCCATGCCATTTTGACCATCCTATTCTCCATTATTTGTTGTTAAACCTAATTTGTTTGCTATATAATTGGTGAAGGCTTGGGGAGAGCCTCCATATATACTCTCCTCTCTTTTTGTCCACTATTTTCTCTCCATCACCACACACTCTCTCTCATCGATCACGGTCACGTCTCGGAACGGATCTAGATCTACTAGGTGGGTATTGTTGGATGGATGTTTGTTAAAGGCATGAGAAACTTGTCGGCGGGCGATTGTGTGTGTGGTTTGCATGAAGCAAACTATTGTTGAACGGATCTATGCATGAAACTTGTGTGTGTGGTTTGCATGAATCTTTGCATGTTGTTGCTTGCGCCGGCGTGGTGCATGGATGTTTGCCGAAATGTTGATTCATTTCCATTTCGGTAAATTTTTGCACCACATATGTCCTACTTTTAGGGGAAGTCATGCCGAATTTTTTCGTCGAACATTTCCGACTTTCCGACTTCCCGCATGAGAAGCTTGTATGTGTGTGTGCATGTTGCGGTTAATTAATTCTAATTAATAACACATACTCTATATGTATACCGCGTAGGCGACCATGGTCATCAAGATGAGCTCCAGTCGAATCAACAACTACAAGGAAGAAGCGAAGGCGGAAATGAGTCGGTGCAACGGGCGCCAGATACGATGTCCGTGTCGAAGTTGCAAACTTGTGAGATGGATCGACCCTGATTCCGGACAATTGGAGGAACACCTGCTCAGGCGCGGTTTCATGCAAGGCTTCAACCAAGCGCCGACAGCAAATGTTGCGCCTGAAGACGAGGGCGGGCAAGATGATCGTGACGAAGGAGATGCCGACGGACATGGTCACGATGAAGGAGTAGATGGTGGAGAAGACGCGAACACGCCGCAGAGCTCGCTAATGTCGGCCTTGATGGAGTCTCATGTTCAAGAACTGCTCCTCAAGGAGGCGAGCACCGTTAGAGAGAAAGCCAAGCTGGCGCAAATGGAGATAGACGGGAAGACTCCGTTGTATCCTGGGTGCCGGCCACAGGATACGCGCTTGCAAGTAACGCTTGATGCTCTGGAGATGAAGTCGGGAAACAAATGGACCGACGCGAGCTTCAACAAGAACATGCAATTCTTCCACGAGCGTCTTCCCGAGGGGAACACATTGCCAACTAGTATCGAGGAGGCCAAGAAAGTCGTGTGCCCTCTTGACCTACCGCACGTTAAATACCACGCCTGCATCAATGATTGCACAATTTATCGGGGCGAGTACGAGGACAGAACCACATGTCCGGTGTGCGGCCAAGGACGGTACAAGAGCCGTGGGAAGAAAGTTCCTCGAAAAGTGGTATGGTACTTTCCTATCACTCCCCGTCTGCAGCGGTACTTCGTGGACCCTAAGGAAGCAAAGCTCATGCAATGGCACGCGGAAAGGGAGAAGCCCGAAGAAGATCCGGAGAAGGGCAGGATCCTTACACACCCTTCAGACGCTAGCCAGTGGCAAGAGTTGGACGCCGTCGGAAATTTCGGAGGCGACGCAAGGAACGTCAGGCTCGGTATGAGCACCGATGGACTCAATCCGTTCGGCAACCAGAGTAGCACGCATAGCACCTGGCCCGTGTTTGTATGGCCTTACAACCTTCCCCCGTGGTTGTGCACGAAGCAAAGGTACATACACATGAGTATTCTCATTCAGGGGCCGAAACAAGCAGGTGTCCACATACATCTGTATCTCGCGCTGTTGAAAGAGGAGTTAGCCACGTTGTGGGAGACGCCAGCCCGTACGTGGGATGCCTACACTGGAGATTATTTCGACATGAGAGCCGCGTTGCTCACGACGGTGCAGGACTATCCTGGTTGCTCATATGTATCGGCCCAGGTAGGCCACGGATTCTGCGCATGTGTCAGGTGCATGGATAAGACCCCGCATCTCCAGCTACCAAGGAATCCCGGGTCTTCGAAAACCGTGTACCCAGGGGCTCGAAGGTGGCTTCGCATGGATCACCCGTGGAGAAAACGCGGTGACCTGTTCAATGGTAAGGACGAGATCGAAGGAGCCCCGAGCCCGAGGAGCGGCACAGAAATCGACGAGCTGTTGAAAAATTGGGAGGAGTGCCCCGCGCCGGGAAAGAAACGACCGAAGGTAGATCCGCTGCTGGGTGTATGGAAAGCGAGGTCTGTTTTCCACGACTTGGAGTACTGGAAGGTCCTCAAGACGCCACATAGCCTCGATATGATGCACATTACGAAGAATGTCACCGAGGCTCTGCTTGGCACTCTTTCCAACATGCCGGAAAAGTCCAAGGATGGGACGAAAGCAAGATACGATCTGAAATGGCTTGGTGTCAGGAAAGATCTTCAGATCCCCGATAGTGATGATGATGATGATGATCAGACGGAAGGGACTCAAGGTCGCCGCAAAAGGGTAAAGAAGAACACTGTGGTGCTTCCCGCTACGTGCTTCACTATGAGTCCGGAGGAGCTCGAGCAATTCTACAGGTCTCCTAGGAGTCAAATTTCCTCATGGTTACGCGGGGCTGATAAGCAGATATCTGGACGGAACGAAGAAGAGGTTTAGCGGGATGAAGTCTCACGACTGTCACGTGCTGTTGACGCAGATACTTCCCGTTGCGATTCGAGGGATAATGGACGAGCACGTCCGTGATACGCTGCTTGCCCTTTGCAATTTTTTCGACGTCATCAACAGGAAGTCGATCGGCGTGAAGCAGCTCGACAGGCTACAGGAAGAGATCGTGCTGATACTATGCGAGCTCGAGATTTACTTCCCGCCAGCATTCTTTGATATCTGCGTGCATCTCCTTCTCCATGTCGTTGATGACATCAGGCAGCTCGGGCCAACGTTCATGCACTACATGATGCCGTTCGAAAGGATGAACGGTGTCATGAAAGGATACGTTCGCAACAGGGCCCGTCCAGACGCAAGCATGGCCAAGGGCTTTCTAACCTACGAGTGCATCTCCTTCTGCCAGAATTATCTAAGCACCGAGAACCAGCATGTTGGTCTGCCCAGGAGGAAACACTTCGGCAGGCTCCAGGATATGGTCACCGAGACGGCACCAGCTCAATCTTTGTCAGCATGCAGGGTCGAAAGGACGACTTCGACAGGGCTCACCGGGTCGCGCTACAACACTTACAATTGATCGAAACTTGGGTGGAAGAGCACAAATGCTTACTCGAGCAACATTACATCAACCTGGGCCGGCCGAGGAAGAAGGGAGACGTAACCAGAGCACAACTCTAGCTTCACGCGTTGGTTCAAGCAAAAGCAACTGGAGCTAGCAAAGAGCAAAACGCCATCTACGGAAGATGAAAACTCATATTCTCCTTATCACGGGGTCCCTCGCACAACGTAAAGACCTATCAGGCGTACGACATCAACGGCTACAGATTCTACACCGAGGAAAAGGACAAGAATAGCGAATATCAAAACTCAGGAGTAACTATGCTATCCTACGGCGATGACGAGGCTACTGTCAAGCAAAGATACTTCGGAAGGATTGAGGAGATATGGGACCTCAACTACTGTGGAGAGTCGGTGCCAATGTTCCGTGTAGATGGGCCAAGGACGTCGTCAAAGAAGGCCGGTATTTCACCACCATGGTAATACCCGATGCCAAATCGAAGAACGCCTCCGCGAAAAATGAGCCATGGGTACTCGCTAGCCAAGTTGAGCAATGCTTCTTCATTACCGACCCGTCAAAGCCTAGCCGTGTTGTCGTGAGGAGGGGCAAGAGGAGCATCATCGGAATGGAAGGAGACGCCACCGAGGAAGAATTGGACAACGAGCCAAAGATCGAGGAATTCGACAAGTTCTTCGACATGCCTACTACTAGTACACAAAGAAGGAAGACCTCCCTGCCTACTAAAGGTTGTCCGTTCACGCGAAGAAATCTCAAGGTGACCGGCCTAAAGTTTTCAACCGCGAAGAAGGGAAAGAAGAGAAGCTAGCTCGCGGAACCAAGACGAAGAATACTTTTTTGGTGTATTTAATTTGTGTGTCCATATACGTATTCAATGAATATGTATGAGACATTGTGTGTGAGACAATGCAAGAGCATATATATATGTACTCAATGAATTGAATATGTATGAGTTAATGCAAGTTTTTGAATATGAGTCAATGAATTGAATATGTATGCATGAATTGAATATACATTAATGTGTGTGAGACAATGCAAGTTTTTGAACCAAATTTAAAGAAAAAAAGAAAAAAAAGTGAGTTTTCCAGGATTTGAACCTGGCTATCAGGGTTAATTCGGACTGTGTTGGAAACCACTGGGCTGTGTTGCTGTTTGTGTCATCAAACAGCAGCACATCTTTTTTAATTTTGTACTAGACAATTCTGTGGCGCACCGTTGGGAGGGTGCGCCACAGAAAGGCTGTATTCCGTGGCGCACCAATCCAACGGTGCGCCATAGAATACAGCCTTTCTGTGGCGCACCCCCCAACAGCGTGCCACCAAAATCTTTTGTGCCCACTTACATGTGGGCCCGCCATCGCGCTGCGCCTCTTCATCCAAAAAATCGCCAAGTCCCAAAACCGCGCGCTCGCGAACTCGACGCGCCCCTGCTCGCCGCCGGTGAACCACCACCTCCACTGCCACCTCGACGCGCCCAGGGCCACGCGCACCAGTCGCCGCCCGCCCCGGCCTACTGCCCATCCAGACACGCCCAGCGCCCACCCCCTGACGGCCTTGCCGGCAACCCTCGCCACTGGCACGCGCGCGCATCAGGAGAGGTTGCAGGCGCCCGCCACCGACGGCCTCTATACCGGCCTCGACGCCGTCCCCTTCTTCTTCGCCTGGGCAGGTCTCCCTCCTCCCTCCTCCCTCCTTTGTCCCTGCCATCTTCCTCCTCCTCCCTCCTCTCCACCGAACCTTGCACTCTAGGTGCTTGTGGAAATGCCTAACCGGACAAGGGTTTCACAAGGCTTAACTAAAACCTAAAGATATGCTACTAGAGCCGTACTATTTCTTTGACAAATAGTCAGCTGAATGCTTATTTCTAACCTAAAAGAAATTATTCTAATTAAGCTAGCTCTCTTTGTACATGCTAAATAGGCAAGCATATGCAAGCGAATATATAGCAGGCATGAATTAGTGTTATGCAATCAAGAGAGGTGCTCAAGCATACTGTCCCAGCAGAGTATCTAGAACAATAAAACATGGAGGCAGTACACAATCTCAAAAGAACCTAACAAGTTGGACGGGTTCTGGTTGTTCTACCTGAACTTGAACATACACTATGACGGTACAGGTGCTTCTCTGAAAGATACTGGTCAAGTTTGATCAGATTTGTGGTGCTGAAGTATATGTGCTTTAACTGCAAAATAATATTTAGGTTTGTGCTTACTACTGATCCTTAAGTAACAAGACTCCTTTCGTTTATCACCTAAGATTATTTGCACAAATATGCAAGCAATACACTTATAACAAGAGGCCAAGAGCAACTACACCGAAGTTTCGAGTTTCAGGACAATGTGGACTTTAGTTTGTAAATTCGGAGATGTGCATTGGTTATGGTCTGCTATGACAAAATGTCTTGAACCTAATGTATGATTCTGTTTTAGCTCTACCTACATTCAAAATTAGACAAGCAAGTGAGAACCCCCCATTTACCTACCAAACAACACCACAACAGTTTTTAAGTTTCAAAACATGTCACTGTTTTTTCAGGCAGCAGCCACTTGTATAAGCACCACAGTAATATATACTAGCAGGAAGTGCATTTGGTGGGAGATACAAGAAGTTAATTTATTCACAAGTTTTGACTTTTTTATGTACTATGCAGTTTGAAGAGGAGACCTCGACGCTGCTGTTTCGGAGCTCGTCGACAAGTGGTGAGAAATTATGGATGTGTTGTGAATGGTGTTGATGGATATATATGTGTCCACGACCATCGGGTCGTGGTTGTTTGTGCTCCGACCATCGTGTCGTGGAGATGCCGGCCGGAGTTGTGGATATTTTTTGTGAAATGTTTGCAGGTACCCCGTGAGGCCCTTGAGATTGCCGGAACATCGATTAACTTCCGTTCCGGCAAATTCGGGTACTCCATATGTCCTATTTTTAGCAAAGTCATGCTAAATTTTTTCATGCATGGGCCGGGGTATCTTAGTACTAAATTAAGTGATGCTTTTGTTATATTTGTTGTACTAACTTTTTGCCTCCTTTTCAATGCAGTGCAAACATGTCCTCCGACGCCGGCCCTTCTAAGCACATAAGCGTCGAAGAACAAGCTAGAGAAAAGAACAAGGCCTACTGGGAATTCTCCCAGGAGATGGAGGATGCGGAGGCCGCCGAACTAGCTCGTGACGGCGATGGTGACTTTCTGATAGAGGATGCCGGCGGCGATGGGGACGAAACCACCACCACCGATGGCGGCGACCACACAGATGTCGGGGGTGGCGACCACACGGATGTTGGGAGTGGCGACCACACGGATGGCGGTGGTGGTAGTAACCCGACCGCTAAGAGGCATAAGAAGCCTAGGAAGGACCGGACACCGCAAGCAGTGGCCCCCATCACAAACACGTTCACTAAGGTCTCCTTAAGTTGCCAACCACAGGAGCCTAGGAACATCGCAAGCGGGTACGGCATGCAACTAGGGTGCATCCTCCGGGAAACCGTGCCGATCACCACGTATGACCTCAGGAGCAAGGAGAATGAGGCTTTGCGCATAGACCTCCTCAAGAAGCTTCACCAACGATACAATTTCCCGGATGATGGAAACAAAAAGGTGGACAACTACGCCATCACGAAGATGAGCACCGCCTTGACTAGCTGGAGAGGCCGGGTGAAGGCGAAGATTGGCAAGGGTCTTAGCTAGGCGGAGATCAGTGCCAAAGAGTCATACATCGACATAGAAGAGTTCGAGGCATTCAAGTTGTCCTTGGAATCTCCGGAGGCTCAAAAATGGACCGAGTGGGGGAAGAAGATGCGGGCACTCAATTTAGGTAACCACCGTTTGGGAAGCGGCAGTTACGCAGGAAAACAACCCGTTTGCGACAAAGAGGATGCCGAGGTTGCGAAACTTGGGAAAGAGAACCCGTGGCTTAAAATCACGGACGAGCAAGTTAGGAGCTTTGTTCGGTCCTGCTACTATCTGAAGCCGGGGACGGGGGAATTTGTTACGGACTATCAAGATGTGCTGGATTTCGAGAAAACGCTGGTAAGGAACTTAATTACCGCGGATATCTCAAAGTCCATTTGCGTTGATTTCTACATGGGTTCACGTTTATTTCCTTTGTCCGCAGGAGGATCAGTTGAAGGATGAGGCTGAGGCCGGCCCGTCGTCCCAGGAGGCTCAGGCCGGCCCGTGGGACACGACTTTCAACCAGGCGATGAACCTTTACAAGGGGAGGGACAAGTCAAAGCCGCCGACGTCAGCTGGCCATGTGACCGGCTTTGGTACGAGCATGAAGTTCCTCGAGTACTATAGCACGAACCCCGAGAAGAAAAAGGAGAGGAGGAAGCCGGCTAAAGATAAAGCCAAGGTTCTTGAGCTAAGGAAGAAGCTGGAGACACTAGAGAAAGAAAAGGTGGATGCCAGCATGGTGGACAAGCGAGTGGCCGAGAAGGTGGACAAGCAGCTCCGGAGTTTCTTACCCCCTGCATTGCTGGAGGGGATAGCTGCTTGGCAAGCGGGAGGTCAACAAGGGCCGATACACGTGCCCAGCTTCGCCGGCAGCACCTCCAGCAATAATGTGTCGCCGGTCCTGGTGACCCCACCGGTGCCCCCTGTCGTGGATTAACATACACCAAGGCCGGAGAATAATGATAATGCGCACGAGCGGCCGAAGAATGATAGGTCGGCCGCCGGCACCGGCGCCCTTGTCTCGACATTAGCCGAGCTCGACGCCATCACCAAGGTAACTAATTAGTTAGTCCGCGACATCTTCTATGACTATATATGCCTTTGATGACTGCCATATCTCATGCATGGTGCCCAACATGTGTTGACTCCCAGGACATGCCTTGCATACTCCTGCATAGGTGGGGGTCGGCGGCGAGTTGAAGGAAGTCGCAACGGCCAAGATCATACAACCTTTGACCCGCGATATGCACAACACCCGAATGAGCGAGGTCGTGATGAAAGTCAATGTGAGCGAGGTACTGCCTGAGTTCCATGACATCGACCCCCCCCCCCCACGCAACCTCCGGGAGCCGAGAAACACATGAAGCTTGGCGAATGCGGGAAGTGGATGATGGAATGGCCGAAGACCCAGATTCGTCTTGGGGATGTTCTTCATGGGGTCAGGCGCACCGGCGGTGCCACCTCGGGGCCCCGGCCCCCGGTTGTTCGGCCCCCGTCGACGCGGCCACAAAAAGCTGTTGCGGATGAACCGGCACCACAAGCAGCCGTCGCCACCACCCAGAAGCTACCGCCGGTCGTCGTCACCACCGGCCGGAAGCTACCGCCGGTCATCGCCGCCACCAACCGCCATAAACAGTTGTTGGGAACATCTTCACCGCAACCGTCCAAGATTAGTTCTGACTTTCTGAATTCCCCGACTTTCCGACTTTCCCGACTAACAAATGTGCTATTGTTTATGTTTAGGACAAAGCCGTTGCACCTCAACTTGGTGGCAACGACGACAATGAGGAGGAGGAGAATGATGTCAACGTCGATGACTACATCAACACTAGCGCCTGCATGGATGGTATGTACATGCCTCTTGTGGATGAAGAACCCTTCCGCGACCACCGCGGTTAACCTGCTCGTCCCACTTCATACACACAACGCCTGGCCTTCACCGACATGCCTCCGGATGCCGGAGATCATCAAGCTCAACCGGTAACATTTTCAGCTTTCACACACTGCAAGAAACTGTTAAAGCGGGGTCACTAGTACAGAACGACACATCGGAAACGGGCCAAAAACCCCTTCGGCAACAGAGAAAGGGTCCGTGTCCCTGCCTCTGTCACTGATGTGAAGGCCTTCATCGGTAACGGAGGCCAAAAACCGTTTCCGATGAGGTCTCCATTTGGCAACGGTTGTGCGCAGACCTCCGTTTCCTTAGTTTTCCTTCATCAGATACGGAGTTTGCCATCCACCCGTTTGCATTGAGCATTTCTCATATTTCGGTTACAGGATGCCACGTTTACAAATGCCACTAGATACTTAAAATCTCACAGCACAAGCTCAAATACTAAAACGGTAACATATTTCATTCATATCACAATGTAACTTTACATTTCCATCACAATTTCACCTTTACAATTGCATCACAAGATGTGACAAACATAAGAGGTAAAACGATAACGGATTTTATCTATACTAAGCCTATCATATCAAAGGATGGAAAGAATATATGATTTCTTCCCTACATCCTTTTCCACAATCCTCGCAGGTGTCACTCTAGCTATCTCTTCTTATCTCAACTTCTTGAGAGAAGGATGTTGAAGCTTTGGACCCTATACATTAGTAAATAGAGTTACAATTGTTAAATACATATGCTAAAACAAATACACTATGAATTTAAGCAAACTGAAACGATATCTTACCTATGTCTTGAGGTGGCTCTTATTGATGAACCGGAGCAGCCAACACACGGCTTGTCAACAAGATATTGCGATGTCAGCAGCTTCATAGGATGCCTGACAACGATCATCCTTTCCATGGAGGCCACCACCGGCTCTAGATTTTTTATGCAGTGTCACCGAAATCTAATCTAATACATCACCGATGTGACATTTCGGCGACACTGTATAAAACACTCTTACTTAAAAAAGTATTTTATGCAGTGTACCAAAACGTCACAATAGCGACGGTGAATATGTATGGTGGAGTTTGAAAGGGAACAACTTGATATCCCTAAATGTAAATAAGGATTTATGTTAGTTCTGACACTACTAGATAGAACAAACAATTTAACACAATAATATGAAGTATACCGTAGTATATAGTGTGTACTGACCTATGTATATAATTGGAGGCCATTATGGGAAAGTCAACAAACACTACTCTCTTGAGTAATGTTCGTTGTTTGTTCTGTGTCTCCGACTTTTTTATGCAGTTTCACCGAAATAGACTCCTGTTTTCACATGGACTAGTTAGCTGAACTACAACCGGTTGCAAGTGCACAATAGGCAAGTTAACTACATCAAGAAATGATCTAGATAGAACTACCGGATGTGAACAGAACTACTTTCAACAAGTTAGCTAAACTACAACTAGTTGCAAGTGCACAATAGGCAAGTTAACTACAACAAGAAATGATCTAGATAGAACTACCGGATGTGAACTGAACTACTTTCAACAAGTTAGCTAAACTACAACTAGTTGCAAGTGCACAATAGGCAAGTTAACTACATCAAGAAATGATCTAGATAGAACTACCGGATGTGAACTGAACTACTATCAACAAGTAAGCTAAACTATAACTAGTTGCAAGTGCACAATAGGCAAGTTAACTATATCAAGAAATGATCTAGATAGAACTACCGGATGTGGATATGATACCTTCTTCACGTCGCCGTTGGATCGATCTAGCAGATCCGGAAGTGGTGGAGGCAGAGGAAGCGGACAGAGCGACGACCTCGCCGTGTCGGGGGACATGGCGAACACCTCGCTGTGTCGGGGGACATGGTGAACACCTCGCCATGTCGGGGGAGATGGCAAAGACCTCGCCGTGATAGCCGTCGTCTGGGCGAAGACGGCGCCGCCACGGCACCGGCGATGGCCGCAACGCCAGGAAGCGCCGCCACGAACAGATCTAGCATACTGGGACAGAGTGAGGAAACGAATGTTAGGTTTTGCTCTGTACACCCATATATATAGGTAAAACATAGGAAACGGTTCTTTAGAAGGACCGTTTCCTTTGTGTTTCTTCCACTGAGGTGTGGGACCTACGTTCCCACTCTGTGGAATTTCTTCTACTCTCTGGAATAGTATTTTCCTAATCTCTACTATATGGAGAAAACCACTTATAGGATACTTATATTAATATTGGTGATTACTACATTACATACGCAGTACATATTAATAATAAGAAAGTAAATTACAGTTGGAGAACTTATAGAACTACTACTAGCTACTTCTTGTTTTTCTTGCGCCCTGCTTCCGCGCAATCCTCGTCCTTCTCACGGCCTCGCTTATTGGGGGCCATTGGAGGTGGTGGCGGCGGCGGCAGCATATCGGAGGCGGCGGTGGCGGCGGCTTTCTTCTCCGTCGCCGGGGCTCCCTTCTTCGGGGCCGGCGCCTCCGCCTCGTCCTGCTCGTCGTCCTCCTCCTCCTCCTCCTTCTCCTCTTCGGTTGACTCGTCATCAGAATCAACCTTCGGCGGGCCCAGCATCAAGGTGGGATCATGGAAGTTGGCGTATTCGTCATCGCTCGTCTCTGGCGTCGGTCCTTCTATGGACTCGCCGCTGACGGGGGGACTGTCCCGCGGCAACTCAGTGTGCTCCTGTGTGTCGTTGCTGCGAGGCATCTTCGCTAATCAGTAGGAGGGAGCGAGCGAGCGAGAGAGAGAGAGAAAGAGCAGATTCGGTGGCGTCTTGAGCTAGCAAGGATTGGGGTTTTCAAGGAGTAGTGGGCGGTGCCACTACGCCATGGCATTTACTCGCCTCACATTGGAAACGAACACCCAAAAGTCTCCATTGCTATAGAGGCACATATCGGAAACGGTGCCAGAATTAAGACCATTGCCAATACTATGGGTAACGAAGTTAATACTTTCTCCGTTACCTATGTTGATGGGCCAGCCGCGGCCCAGGTTAGGTTTGTACGCACTGGCCACGCGGAAAGCGCGATTCTCCGTCGCCTAACGCCTGCCGTTTCTATAGAGGGGTATCCGATGTGTCATTCTGTACTAGTGGGTTCACTTCACCCCCACAATCCCCAAAGATGAAGAACAAGAAGAAGCACAGGAAGAGAAAAGGATCCTCCACCTCTGCGAGCCAGCCAGCTCCTAAGATCCGGGGTCTTGAAGACACGATTCCACCCCGTGCGGATGGCTTCCCCCGAGTTCATGAAGCGCTGGTAAACCAATCTTGTCTGGGGACTTGCTCCGCCTTGCAGAAGGACCCATGATTGCTTTGCAGGAATCTATCTTGCATCTAGAGGAGATCCTTCTTAAAGGCAAGCAGCCGAGTTACCAAAGGAGCTGGTGGACTTCGTCTAGGAAGACCCCGCGGATGTGTTCTTCATAGCGTACGAGGACATCTTCAAACTCTTTCACACTCAATGGCTGGACTATAACATGGTCCGCCTATATGTGCTCGATATGGCGATGAAGATCAGGAGAGATGATACCCCGTACATCGCGATAGTGGATCCCTACTACATGCGCGACAGCCATCTGGTGGAAGGATCAAAGACACGGGAAACGGCCACGGAGTACCTCGTAAGGGTCATGCTGGCCAACAAGAGGAAGAACGCCCTTCTTCTGCCTTTCTTTTTCGAGTAAGTACACATCCGCTGGCCACCATCGGATCTTATGCCTTCTTGTACATTTCTTCCATCGTTGATCCTTTGTCCAACATTCTGTTTCAATTGTGTTGAGCAGGGACAAGTACTGCGCACTCATCTACGTATCCCCGAGGTGGTCCATTGCCACTTATTTGGACTCGGGGAATAAATCCACGCCGAGACGATACACCAGAATAAAGGGTGTTCTCGATGACGCTCTCGAGGCCTATGCCCAAAAGGGCGGCCCCTTCCATAAGAAGTCGGAATTCTTCACGGAGGACAACACACACAAGTTCCAGCATGGGACATGCTTCCATTGCATCAAGCAACTGGATGGCAGCGTGAAGGAGGCCTACTACGCCCTCCATCACCTTAAAGCGATTGTCCGGGATTAAGAGAAAACAAAGATTCCATCTGGTCTCCCAGAATACACCAAAATGGCGGATGCTCTCACCGATGCTGATTACAGAACAGACTTCCATCGCATCCCGCTGCAGTGGTCAACGATCATCCTCGACGATGTCATTCACAAATCAGGGTCCTTCCACTACCCCAGAGGTATTATAGAAGTGCATGTGTAGGGTTATATATTATATATATGCTATGCTATGAAACCCAAATAGGATAGCCATATGATTTCCAACCATGACAATTGATTGATTGTCTTGCCTCTCTACTTAGATGAATAAATTATACTCTATTTATATCACTAACCAATATATCCCAATCCATCTTCAGGGTTGTGTCAGAGGGATATCGAAGAACGACTAGAGGCACAGAATGACACCAGGGAGTGGAGGACGAAAGAAGGCTTTCTACCGTTCCCGGCGCCGCTCAAGAAGAGGACTCCATGATCATGCATGCTCCCGCGCGCTCTTGCTCACCATCATCGCCGATGTGTACTACATTTGATCATAGTTAGGCGGCGAACACTTGATTTGTAATGTGTAGTGTGAAATGATGAAACATTCAGCACTTTTGTGACTATGTGTATATATGTATCTCGATCGGGCACTAAGTAATATGTGTGATGACATATTGATTAATGTGTTTGTCTGTTTATATACCTGTCAAATATACCTGTATTTCTGTATAAACCTGTATAAATCATGTATATACCTGTATTTGTACAGCAAAATGAAAAAATACCGGTATTTCTGTTTCATATTTTTGTGGCACACGCTTTTTTTTGTGGCGCACCACTTTCTGTGGCGCACCAAGGAACAGTGCGCCACATAATTCCTTTGCATAGGGGTGCTGCCGAGCTATTTCTGTGGCGCACCGCGCTGGGTGCGCCACAGAAAGTTGCACTTTCCGTGGCGCACGCCCTATGTGCGCCACAGAAATATTTTTTGTGGAGAGAATTCTGTGGCGCACCCTGCAAACCTCCTGGTGCGCCACAGAAAGACAAAAAAATGAGCCACTAATAGGGTATTCTGTACTAGTGAGGGGAGCATAATGATGGGAGTAGAGGTTAGAACCCAATTGGCGTTCGTCCCCGAAAGGATGATCACTGACAATGTGCGACTGGCGTATGAGATCACACATGCAATGCATAGGAAAAAGGGGGGAAGGGATGGTCTGGTTGCGGTGAAGCTAGACATGAGCAAAGCTTATGATCGGGTTGAATGGCGTTTTTTGCAGAAAATAATGAAAAAATGGGGTTTGCTGCAGCTTTTATTGAAGTGATCATGAAATACGTT
The DNA here is from genome assembly GCA_947311845.1 of Poa pratensis. Lineage (NCBI taxonomy): Eukaryota > Viridiplantae > Streptophyta > Magnoliopsida > Poales > Poaceae > Poa > Poa pratensis. The sequence continues at coordinate 71,137,441 of CAMZMU010000027.1, read as the reverse complement.
CAATCAGTATCATATTGGGTAAAGGTGAACCGCAAGCTACATGATGTCTTTCTGCCCAAGAGGGGCCTTCGGCAAGGGGACCCTTTGTCCCCGTATCTTTTTATCTTGTGTGCAGAGGGATTGTCGGCGTTGCTTAGGCAAGCAGAGGAGGAAGGAACTATTGAAGGGATCAAGTTGTGTCTTGGAGCGCCGAAGATAAATCATCTTTTCTTCATGGATGACTCGCTGATCGTTATGAGAGCAAATGTGGCCAATGTGAGGAAGCTACAACAAATTCTGGCTATGTATGAGGCACAGTCCGGCCAGATGATTAATAAGGAAAAATCAGCGTCAATGTTCAGCAAAGGCACGAAGAGTGGGGCTAAAAGAGAGGTTTTGGATGCACTTGGTATCCCAAGAGAATCAAGAAATGAATGCTACCTGGGGTTACTGGTTCATCTTGGAGCCTCGAAGAAGAAGGAATTTGAATACTTGAAAGAAACAATATGGCAACGGATTCACGGATGGAAGGAGCGGCTGCTCTCCAAAGCAGGCAAGGAAATTATGATTAAAGCTGTGGCCCAAGCCATTCCCACATATGCTATGTCGTGTTTTGATCTAACGAAGACACTTTGTGAAGAGATCAGTGTGATGACCTGTCGGTATTGGTGGGACAACCATGATGCTAAACATAAGTGCCATTGGGTGAGCTGGGAGAAGCTATCACGGTCAAAGGAAGAGGGAGGAATGGGTTTTCGGGATCTATACATTTTTAACATTGTCATGCTAGCACGGCAAGGTTGGCGATTACTGCAGAATCTGGACTCGTTGTGCAACACAGTTCTAAAAGCCTTGTACTTCCCAGACTGTTCAATCCTTGAAGCTACACCCAAAGCTGCAATGTCGTATTCATGGAGGAGTATACTGAAGGGGGTTGACCTGTTGAAGCAAGGGATGATCTGGCGAGTAGGCTCTAGAGAAAATATGGATGTGTTTCGAGACCCATGGATACCGAGAGGTATGACTCGTCGGCCCATCACGCCAAGCAACCTGGAGGAACCAATGTATGTGAGTGATCTCATTGACCAAGATTCGGTAACATGGGATGTGGAGCTAGTACGTGCGGTTTTTCACGAGGATGATGTGAAGGAGATCATTTCGATTCCCCTTCGGTCGAACATGGAGGATTGGGTGGCATGGCACTAGGATGCCAAAAGGGCCTTCTCGGTTAAATCCGCGTACCGACTTGGGGTCCAAATTCGAGACACAAAATAGAACTGGAACACAAGTTCGTCCACGGCAAAAGATGTGATAACCCTGTGTGGAAGAAAAATTGGAATCTAAAGCTCCCTGGTAAGGGGAAGATTTTTATTTGGAGGTTATGCCACAATAGCTTGCCCACCCGGATGAACATAAAGCGAAAGAGTGTCGATTTAGATACTCGATGCCCGATGTGCAACATATTAGATGAGGATGGCGGCCATCTGTTCTTAAAATGCAAACTGGTAAATCCAATATGGCGGCACTTACTGCTAGATGATGTGCGGCTCTCGCTACTAGCTGCTCAGACACCGTTGATGTTGTTTGAGATGGTTTGTGCTCTCACAACTGACCAACCCATCTTGTCTCTTATCCTGCTTTGGGACTGGTGGACAGTCCGCAACAAAAAGAATGCAGAAGGCAAGGATCAGAGTGTAGCTGAAGTGTGTCACATGATACGACGTCATGTTTTGCACTAGTGGAAACAGGGTCATCGGTTCGGCCCTTTAGTCTAGGTTCCATTACGAACCTAGACTAATGGGGGCACTAGTCCCGGTTCAAATGGCTAGGACGCTAGCCAGCTCCAGTCCCGGTTCGAACATGACCTTTAGTCCCGGTTCGTGATATGAACCGGTACAAAAGGTTCGCGGCAGGCGGCCGCAGAGGTGGGGCCAGCGCGAGCACCCTTTAGTCCCGGTTCGTATCACGAACCGGTACTAAAGATGGACCTTTAGTACCGGTTAGTGATATGAACCGGGACTAAAGTTTCCCCTATATCATCTTCCATCCCCGAGCCGGCCATGGCCTTTTTGAGCTCGAGTTTATCAACATTTTCTCATCTATTTCCTCTCCCGAGCTCGAGTTCGTCCCCATTTTTTTCCACCATTTGTCAAGATTGACGTCACCCCAACTTCATCCTTTCTTCCGGCGTTGCTACTTTAGCTCATTTTGTTGCTAGTTTAGCTCATTTCATTTTTCTAGTGCTAGCTAGGTGTTTGATGAAATGCCTAAGTTTGGGATTTCATTTGTTTTATATGCAATTTGAGCTCAAATTAAAGTATGATTTGTGGGTTTTAGTGTCGTCCCCGTCCTCACCGCCGTCGATCGCCCGCGCCGTCCCGTCACCGGCACCACCTCGGTGAGCCTCTTGTTTTTATCTTTTATTTAACAACAAAAACTTAGTTTTATTATTTAGATGCATAGTTATTACTTCTATAATTTTCTTACTTGTATGATTATTTTTTATGTATATAGTGCCATGGTTTTGATATCCGTCCCCATCGGCCCTCGTCCGGTCTACGATTCGGATGTGGTATACTTTTATAACTATTAGATTCATTTCGTTTTATGACTATTATGCCGATAAACTTGACATAGATATTTTTATCTAGGAGGTAGTTGAACCGGAAATTCCAACCGACCCTCTTGTCGAGATGCTAAATTTGAAAAGAAGTGAAGATCTTCGTCTCCAATGCCTAGAAGAGAAGATTAAATTGGAGTTCAAGCTTGCCCACGTCGTCGATGATCACCAGATCAAAATGGATGCAATGCGCTTAAAGATTAAAAAGATTAGAAAATATGCCATTAATCAAGAGGCTTGGTATCATTATGCTGTTGGTTCAGTAATTACCTTAGTTGCGATTTTGATCACATTTGTTGTTGGATTTAAATTCTTTATATAGTTGTATGTTAGTTTCAATGTATGCTTTATGAGAACTATGTATTACATTTGGTCACTACTCTACTTTGTCTTTAATGTGATGAACTTGTATTAATTAATTTGGTCACTTATCTATTCATGATGTAGTGTAATGGTTTTTGATATACTTATATAATGCAGATGAGCCGGCAATGGATGTACGGTGACCGACGCACTCTCGAGTTCATTAGTGGCATGCATGAATTTCTCCATGTGGTTGAGGCAAACAAGCGGGCAAATGGTTTTATTTGTTATCCATGTAGTGTCTGTAAGAATACGAGGGATTACTCTACCTCAAAAACCCTTCACGTCCACCTGTTGCGGTCTGGTTTCATACCCGGCTATAATTGTTGGACCAAGCACGGAGAAAGAGGGGTTATAATGGAAGAAAATTAAGAAGAAGAGGATAATGAGAACTATCCTATGTTCACTGAACACGGTGGTACTACAATGGGGGAAGACGGAGCTGAAGAAGAGCCCGATGATGATCTTCGTCGGGCCATTCTTGATGCGAAGATAAGCTGCGGAAGTGAAAAGGAGAGGTTGAAGTTGGAGAGAATGTTAGAGGATCATAAAAATTGTTGTACCCAAATTGCGAAGATGGCCAGAAAAAGCTGGGTACCACACTGGAATTGCTGCAATGGAAAGGCAGAGAATGGTACTTCTCACAAGGGATTTGAAAAGTTGCTGAAAATAATAAAGAAGATGCTTCCACGCACTAGTACAGAACGACACATCAGATACCCCTCTATGGCAACGGCAGGAGTTAGGCGACGGTAAATCGCGACATCCCCCGCGTGTCCGCACTGGGCCGTAAAGCAGGCCCACAACAAAGGCAACAGGTGAATAGTGGAATATATGTTGGCAACGGAGTTTGGTTTAACTTCGTTACCGATGTGTGCTCATCGCACACGGACAGTTTCGTAATCTCCGTTGCCATTAGAAGCAGCCCGACAACCGGCCTATAAGAACCTACTATGCCCTTCACTCTCACTCTCAGTGTCTCACTTCCAACCCTAGCCGCTGCACAGTCTCCTCTCTCTCCACTCTCTCGCATGGCTTCCACCGTCGGCGCTGGTAGATCTGGCCATCGCGGCCGCCCCACCCTCCGGGCCTTCAGGAAGCAGCAGCGTCAGCTGGTGTTGCGGGACGAGCTTGCGGAACAGGCCGCCGCCGATCCGGCCCCCGCGGGCCGGTCCCGCAGCCTTGGCGCTCGTCCGCACGGCGAAGGCTCCGGCCACACCCGCTCATTTGGCCACCCTTGCAGCTACCGCAAGATCCGCCAGGCGATGTACCCCGGCCGTCATCCGTCTTCCTCCTCCTCCTCGTCCTCGTCCTCCGACGAGGAGGAAGAGGAAGAGGAAGAGGAGGAGGATCGTGATCTGGAGATCGTTTGCCAACTCTCCCGTGCCGATTTCGAGCGCGAGGACGCCAAGCGTTGTCAGGGCGAGGCCGATCTGGAGGCGGTGGTCCTCCTGTCCGAGGCGTCGACCCAGGTCGAACGCGCCGAGGAGTCGGTCTACCAGTCTGACCTCCGGGCCGCCATAGCCCTCTCTTTGGTCCACGGCGAGGGCAAGGCGCCGCCAGGGGAGGCCGGCGCTAGCTCCGTCGCCGGCGGCGACGCTAAGCGAGTCCGCCTCGCCTAATGTAAGACCCCAGTTCAGTAGGATAGCTATTTTCTAGTTGTAAGTAGCTAATTGTTTATCCATAGATTTGCTCTGTTTTTAGTAGGCATTGTTTACACATAGATTTTAGTTGTTTTCTAGTTGTAAGTAGCTAATTGTTTATCCATAGATTTGCTCTGTTTTTAGTAGACATTGTTTACACATAGATTTTAGCTATTTTCTAGTTGTAAGTGGCTAATTGTTTATCTATAGATTTGCTCTGTTTTTAGTAGGCATTGTTTACACATAGATTTTAGTTGTTTTCTAGTTGTAAGTAGCTAATTGTTGATCCATAGATTTGCTCTGTTTTTAATAGACATTGTTTACACATAGATTTTAGCTGTTTTCTAGTTGTAAGTAGCTAATAGTTTATCCATAGATTTGCTCTGTTTTTAGTACGCATTATTTACACATAGATTTTAGCTGTTTTCTAGTTGTAAGTAGTAAATTGTTTATCCATAGATTTTCTCTGTTTTTAGTAGGCATTGTTTACACATAGATTTTAGCTGTTTTCTAGTTGTAAGTAGCTAATTGTTTATCCATATATTTGCTCTGTTTTTAATAGGCATTGTTTACACATAGATTTTAGCTGTTTTCTAGTTGTAAGTAGCTAATTGTTTATCCATAGATTTGCTCTATTTTTAGTAGGCATTATTTACACATAGATTTTAGCTATTTTCTAGTTGTAAGTAGTTAATTGTTTATCCATAGATTTGCTATGTTTTTAGTAGGCATTGTTTATCCATAGATTTGCTCGCTTGCTCCATCCCTAAAATTTGTGTGTCCAATCTACCTATATGAGGCATTGTTTAGGCTATGTTCTAGTTGTAATTAGTTCTATATTTTCTGTAATGCCGATAAAGAAGCATATGTCTTGTGTATAGAGATGAAGGAGCTTACATTTTAAATTTTTTCATCTCCTTTAGAGCGAGGAGGAAATCTGGAGACTATGCGGCGGCCGTGAAGACGTAGGAGCGGGGCTCCGTCCACACGGTCCACTGAAGCCGGCGCCTCCAGGAGTAAGACTTTTGTGCAGTACTAAATAGGTAGAAAAAGACCACGCAATGAAGCTGGGCGAAGAGGAAGGTGAAGAACCGGCGGCCGTCAAGCAGGAACCACAGGGCTCCGCCGACGGTGCAGCAGGCGTCACCGGCTTTTTTTTTGTTTCCTTTAGCCCTCATTACAAACGGTTAAAAACTAATCTTCGTATCTGATGTAAAGACTAAAGGCAACGGTTATATATTATGCCCGTTGCTAAACTTATTGCAAACGATAAAAATCTCCGTTGCCATTGTGAGGCTTCACATCAGTATCGGAAGCGTGAACACGGACCCTTTCTCCGTTGCCGAAGGGGTTTTGGCCCGTTTCCGATGTGTCGTTCTGTACTAGTGAAGGGATAACGTATTGCCCCCCAGTACGTACGAAGTAAAGAAGGTTGTCTGCCCTCTAGGTTTAGAGGTGCAGAAGATACATGCATGCATCACTGACTACATCCTCTACCGCGGTGAGGAGTACGAGAATTTGAATGCCTGCCCGGTATGCGGTGCATTGCGGTATAAGATTAGGCGAGATGACCCTGGTGATGTTGAGGGCGAGCCGCGCCCCAGGAAGAGGGTTCCTGCCAAGGTGACGTGGTATGCTACTATAATACCACGGTTGAAACATTTGTTCCAAAACAAAGAGCATGCCAAGTTGTTGCGATGGCGCAAAGAAGACCGTAAGAAAGACGTGATGCTGACACACCCCGCTGATGGGTCACAGTGGAGAAAAATCGACAGAGAGTTCCTGACATTTTCAGATGACCCAAAAACTTAAGATTTGGTCTAAGTACAGATGGTTTTAATCCTTTTGGGGAGTAGAGCTCCAGTCATAGCACCTGGCCTGTGACTCTATGTATCTATAACCTTACTCCTTGATTGTGCATGAAGCGGAAGTTCATTATGATGCCAGTGCTCATCCAAGGCCCGAAGCAACCCGGCAACGACATTGATGTGTACCTGAGGCCATTGGTTGAAGAACTTTTACAGTTGTGGCGTGAAGAAGGTGTACCTGTGTGGGATGAGCACGAACAAAAGGAATTTGACCTAGGAGCGTTGTTGTTTCTAACCATCAATGATTGGCCTGCTCTTAGTAACATTTCAGGATAGTCAAACAAGCGATACAATGCATGCACGCACTGTTTAGGTGAGACTGAAAGTATATATTTGGCAAACAAAAATGTGTACCCGGGGCATCGTCAATTTCTTCCAAAACAGCATCCCGTAAGAAAGAAAGGCAAGCATTTCAAATGTGAGAATGACCACTGGACGAAGCCTACCCGCCCTACTGGGATGTTATATATGATATGGTCAAGGATTTAAAAGTAATCTTTGGAAAGGGTCTTGGCGGACAATCTGTTCCGAATGACGCTGACGGACACGTACCCAAGTAGAAGAAGAAATCTATATTTTGGGAGCTACCCTATTGTAAAATCCTAGAGGTTCACTCTGCAATCGACATGATGCACATGACGAAAAATCTTTGCGTGAACCTGCTAAACTTCTTGGGCGTGTATGGGAAGATGAAAGATATACCGGATGCATGGCAGGACCAGCAACGTATGCACGAACGAGACAACCTGAATCCAGAGAAGTATCAAGTTCCTACCAGCTACGCTCTTACCAAAGAAGAGAAGGAGATCTTTTTTGAAGTCCTAAGCAGTATCAAGGTCCCGTCTGGCTTCTCGTCGAATATAAATGGAATAATAAATATGACAGAGAAAAGTTTCAAAACCTAAAGTCTCATGACTGCCACGTGATTATGACACAATTACTTCCGGTTGCATTCAAGGGGCTTCTACCGGAAAATGTTCGAGTACCCATTGTGAAGCTATGTGCATTCCTCATTGCAATTTCTCAGAAGGTGATCAATCCAGAAGCTCTACCAAGTTTACAAAAGGATGTGGTCCAATGCCTTGTCAGCTTCGAGTTGGTGTTCCCACCATCCTTCATCAATATTATGACACAACTCATAGTGCACCTAGTCGAAGAGATTTCCGTTCTCGGTCCTGTATTTCTACACAACATGTTCCCCTTTGAGAGGTTCATGGGAGTCTTAAAGAAATACGTTCATAACCGTGCTAGGCCAGAAGGAAGCATATCCAAGGGCTATGGAACAGAGGAGGTCATTGAGTTTTGTCTTGACTTTATTCCTGACCTTAATCCGATCGGTGTTCCTCAATCGCGCCATGAGGGGATACTGCATGGAAAAGGCACGCTAGGAAAGAAAGCAACAATATGTATGGACGAGCATTCTTTCACTCAAGCACACTACACAGTTCTACATAATTCTGGCTTAGTGGCTCCGTATATCGAGGAAAACATGATTATTTTACGCTCCAAATACCCAGAGCACGCTGAAGATTGGATTCAAGGAGAACACGTGGAGACTTTCGATAGTTGGTTAAAAACATGTCTCATTAATGACACCACTATTAGAGAACAGCTATACTTGTTGGCCAAGTCACCGTCTTCGACTATATTGACTTTTCAAAGGTACGAGATAAATGAGAATACATTTTACACGGCCGACCATGATAAAAAGAGCACCAACCAAAATAGTGGTGTCCTCTTTGATGCAACAAACAACAATGGGCAAAAGAACACATATTATGGTTACATAGAGCAGATACGGGAACTTGACTATGGACCTTCTTTTAAGGTCCCTTTGTTCTGGTGCAAATGGTTCAACCTGACAGGCGGGGTACAGGTAGACCCGCAGTACGGAATGACTACAGTGGATCTCAAGAATCTTGGATACGACACCGAACCATTCGAACTAGCCAGTGAAGTGGCTCCGGTTTTCTATGTGAAGGACATGTCTACCAAACCGTAAAAATAAAATATTAGCAAGCGAATACATCATACGATGAGCCAAAACGCCACATTGTTCTTTTAGGGAAAATAAACATCGTGGGAGTGGAGGACAAGACAGACATGTCAGAAGATTACAATAACTTTGATAAAATTCCGCCCTTCACAGTGAAAACTGACCCAGGCATCGTGTTAAATGATGAAGATTGTGCATGGTTACGGTGCAATCAGAAGGAAGGGACACACACGAAGAAAAAGTTTATACCACAACACTAGAAAGGGATGTTGTTGGTGATGTGTAATAATGTATTAAACCTTTTATGTAACTGTATTCTGAAAACTCTGATTTTTAATTCTAAAAACTCCAACGTCTTACAACCGCTCGAAAAAGTTGGAACAAAACACACGGTTTCCCCTGCATACAGCCCGACGGTGGCTCGTGAGTGCCCGCATATCAAAAGCACCGTCAGATGTATGCAGGGAATCCAAATGATTTGTATTCGGTCGATGAACTGAACGATTTTTAGATAGAACAAAACACACGGTTTCCCCTGGATACAGCCCGACGCTGGCTCGTGAGTGCCCGCATATCAAATGCACCGTCGGATGTATGCAGAGAATCCGAATGCTTTGTATATACCAAATGAACTACAATGAGTACACACTGAGTACGGAACATGTCCGAGAGGTGGGCTATATACAGGGTCGTGTGGCTCACGAAAGTGTTGATATCCAACAGCTCACAAGCCCTCAAAAAAACACACTGTCGTGTCTCAATGCACGGACACCGGGAGTAGAGGATACCCCCTTATAGGTTCGGCACGGGGCGCGAAGGAGGCTGAGAATCATCTTCTTGAGCAAGGTCTAGATCGAGCTCTCCTCTCCACGATCAAAGCATGCAACCAAAGGGACACAAGGAGCTACCCAGGTTCAGGCCGCCCGGAGGCTAAAATCCCTACTCCTGCATGTCTGGATTGATGGGTTCTTCATAGTGTGGCTTACAATGGAGCCTTCCGGACAGGGTACCCGGAAGGGTTTTGGCTGAAGGTAGAAGAAGGGCAGATCCTGACCCGGAGGAGATCACCTTCCCCTCTACCCTTGCAGCCCTAGTCTAGTCTTGCTCTGGTTCGACTTGTTCCTCCTCCCCTCCTTCGTGCGTTGGTCCTCCTTTTATAGGCTTTGGGGTTGCCACAGGGTCACGTGAGGAGCACGAGGGACCTTCGGCGGGAAGGACCCTCCATGGCTGGTTTATGGGGAGACGTGGCCTCTTCTCAGCCTAGCGTCTCGTCTGGATTAGGTGGGAGCGTCCGCCTTGGGGTGGACAGTGGCTGACACCACCACGGGCTATGTCTCCGGCCCGCGCCACCATCACTTTGCTTCCCAAGTCTTCTGAGGTCTTCTAGCATGAGGTGGAGAGCTTATACACAGTGGTGCGAAGAGGTACCCGAGAGGGGGCCCAGCCTCCTGCCGGGAACTCGGGCTCTCAGAGACTTCCTTGCCTTCCCGTTTGGTTCGGGGACCCGGCAGGCCCCCAGGACCGGAGCCCTTTGTCGGTGTAGGTCTTGCTTGGCCTTCGTGGGGTTGACGGTGAACCCGCCAACTTGACTTGGGTCTTGGCCTTGTCCATCTTCATCTTGGTCCCACATGGGGTGGACCCACTTTGGCAGCACTAGGGAAACCCCGTGTTCCATTGCTGCGACAGTAGCCCCCGGGCATGGTCCCATCGGCTTTTGCTCCAGCTGCCAGGGCTATGACCTAAAACAGGTCAAAGTGGGTCCCGGCATCTGGTCTTCTTGGCTTTGCCAGGGACTCGCCGAGGCGAGGTAGAGACGAGCCCCCGGGTCTTCTTGACTGAGTCGCGGTAAACGTTGCGATTCATGCGGACTCCGTGCTTATCTTGGAATCCAACGGGCGAAACGCGCAGAAAGCGGCGCGCCCCCTCGATCCCCACGTCCGTCGGAGTAATGGGGCCAAGACGCGACGTGCGGGGATGCCTTATAAGCCACGGCTCGCTTCCACTATAGCCGTTGCCTCCTCAGATTCGCCGAAATCCCCAAATCGCCGTGCAGGAGACCCCTTCTCCCTGACTTCGCCGAGCGCCGCCCTCCGCCTCGGCCGCCGCAATCCCCCGCCGCTCCTCGTTCTGGCTCCCAGCCCATGCCGCCTAGGCGGGATAGGAGAGGAGTGAGGAATATGTCGCAATCTGCAGCCGAGAAGATGGCGATGGAGGCTTCTCTGGCTGAGGCTCTGCCTCCAAAGAGGGTAACTCAAGCCCTTTTTTCTCCCTGCGAGTATGCATCTGAGGAAGCCATTCGACGCATCCGCCAATCCCTGGCCGCGAGCTTCCGCGGTGCTGAAAGAGTGGTGGTGCGCCCTGGAAGCGGACCTCACCAAGAAGGCGAGGTGATTACTTTCCATGACTTCTCCGTCGTCGGCCTTCTTCCTCCATTCTCCGAGTTCTTCGCGGCAATCTTGGAGGCTTATGGATTGCAAATACTGCACCTGCATCCCAATGCAGTGATGATGCTCGCCACCTTCGCCTATGCCTGCGAGGCGTTCGTGGGCGTCATGCCCTCGGTGGCTTTATTCTGCCATTACTTCGTTCCACGCTTGGGGAAATCCTAGTGGATTGCTGGCGGTGTCTCTTTCTGCCTCCGGAGTGATGCCGCGCACCAGTACCCGGAAACATTCATCAAGGCCTCCGGGGAAGAATGGAGGCACAACTGGTACTTCGTCGAAGCTGATGGGACCAACGCCCATCTGATGATTCCATTTTATCCAGTGGAGCGATTGTCGCATTCCAAGGAGAGAAGCTCTCAAGGGGAAGCCCTGGCTCCGGACATTAGCAGGCTAACTGCGCTCCGTGCAAAAGGAGTGATGGGCGCCATGATTCTGGCTAACTTTCTTCGCAGAGGGATTGCTCCTTTGCAGTTCCGGAGCCGCCCGCTCTGGGAACTCAACCAGGTGGGTAGCAGCCTTCCACGGTCCAGATTCCACTTGACAGAGACTACCTGGGCACTGACCATGGCCTATGTGTTGCCATGGGTACCCTTTGAATTCCAGGGTGATGCCTTGCCGCTGTTCGAAGATCCAGCCGCTGACGATATCCGCTCTTCAATGCCAGCGTGCAATGAATATGGGGTTGCGGGTACCACCAGGATTAAGCCCCCGCTGGCTCCCAAGGCACACAGCCTGCGAGGAGGAAGGCAGAGGGGGCAGAGCTTTGCCCTCGGGGACATTTCCCCTGAAGAACCCGGGTCTTCGGACGATGAAGGCGACGAGGCGGCTCCCTCGGGAGTGCCTTGCGGGCGCGGAGGTTCCGGCGCTCCTTCCGTGGCGGTGACCACCCCGCCGGGTGCTGGAACTCTAGAGCAGCCAGCGCCGCCGGGTTCGCCGTCGCTGCAGGAGTCTGACCAGGCGTCGGAGGCTATCCCTCCTCCCCTTGCAGACGTGGAAGTTGGGGAGGAGAGCCTGTCCTTGCCTGACCTCTTTAGCGACTTGGTGAAGAAGAAATGGAGCTTCTCCAGGTCGAAGAGAGCTCGTCGGTAAGCTTCGCTGGCAACTGGTCCTGAGCGTGAAGCTGCTTCCTTTTCGCCATCGCCCTGACTTCTTTTCTCTTGTCTCTTGCACAGGAGCCCGACACTGGAGTGGCCAAGCAAACGACCCCGGGGAGGCGAAGATGCCGAAACGACGGGCTCCACTGACACCTCGGACGGAGACGATTCCGAGCCCCCGAGCCCTCCAGCCCGCTCCGAGGGCAACGGAGGCGGCTCCAGTTGTCGTATGCGAAGCCGAAGCGATGGTAGACATTCGTGCGGAAGGTCCCGGGGAAAGGCGTGACGTGGATCCCCGGGCGACCTTCGCACCGCGCGGACTTGAAGCAGGCGGGTCCCTCCCTTGGGGCTTGGCCCACGCGAGCGCTGACCCCTGCCTTGAACCCGAGAGAGTTGAGGAAGGCCCCGGGTTCTCCAAGACATTCTCTAGCGTCTCGGAGTTCTTGTCCTTCGGCCGCGCCAAACTAGCGCGGTTGGTGCCCCTGGCCTCTGGGGGCGAGGAGCACTCGCAAGCACGTGAACTGCGGCTTTCGACGGGTGAGGAGGCTCTTGATACCAGAGAGCTGAAGCTGGTGGCAGACGAGGAGCTGCTCTACGCTCGAGAGCTGAGAATAACCGGCCGCGAGAAGGAGCTGGAGCAGCGATTCGCCGAGCTGGATGGCGACGAGCGTCGCTATCTCGGCACCATTGAGGAGCTCCAGATCAGAACGGTGCAGGACGAGGACCGCTTTGAGCAGAGCCTGGAGAACGTGGCTAACTGGGCCCGCAGTGAGGTCGAACATGAGCTTCGAGCCAAAAGCAGAGCCGTCTCGTCACTGGGCAAGCAGGTCTCCAAACTCCAGAGCGAGATCAAGAACGAGAGGGAGAAGCGAGAACAGGCCGCCAAGGATTTTCAGAGAGCTAGGGGCAAGAGAGACAGCCTGACCTCCCTGAACGGGTCAATGGTTGCCATGATTGAGGCGTAGAAGCAGACTCTCAATGCAGCTGAGAGATTCAAGAAGGAGGCCACAGCCGGCCGCATCGCCATGGAAAGGAAGATCCGGGAACTGAGCGAGGCGAATGAGTTATGGAAAGACAAAGATGCGCGTATGGCCGTTCTCCGTAAGACGGAGGCACAAGAGCTGGCCGACGGGCGGACGACAATGGAGGCATTCAAGTCTCAGGCTCAGATTGCTTGGCACCAACACGAGCAGGTGTCCAATCTGCTGAAGGCACTGCAGGCCGAGCTGGCGGAGACCAAAGACGCCCTTGAGAAAGAGCAGCGGCAATTCAGACTCCACCGCCGCGATGATACCAACATCTTGCTCCAGATGAACCACGGGTCCTTGGACATCGTGAGTGAGTTCACGAACTTGGGAGTGCCTTCTTCACCTGTCCTTCTGGCTGACCATTCCACCTCCTTCGTCCGCTATCCCGGGTTCTTGAAGTACGTGGCCTTGCTCATCAAGGGTATCAAGGAGCAAGCTGGCAGAGCTACTCGCCAGGCTGGGGAATAGGCAGTGAGGCAGGTGATGACCCGATTCGTCTCAGCACTTCGTCAGTGGCACCCGCAGGTTTCCTTGCGGTCTGAGCTGGAGGTGCCTGGACCCGAGACGCCTGATGGGGGGATGCCCAACTGGGTAGGCCCAGGACCCCAAGTCGGCCTTCAATGCCGGGTGGCCCAAACCCACCCGGTATACATCTTCCAGGATACCGGGTCCCCGAGGATCCCGGTATGACGGCTCGGGGAGGCGGCAGCAGATATCTCCGAATCAGTCTGCAATTGTGTATCCCGAAGAGTGCGCTCCACAAAGCCGCACTTGTAGTCAGGATAGCTAGCGCCGCCAGCGGAACCCATCATTCCCTGTAAACCCTAGCCGGCTCCCTATATAAAGCCGGCAAGGAGCAACCCTAGAGGCAGACTCATCTCATTCCACAGCCTCCGGAGCACCCACAAGCTCTGGTGCGCACACCATTGTACACCCCATTCAGATCCAAATACATACAAGCAGGAGTAGGTCTTTACCTCATACAGAGGGGCCGAACCTGGGTAAACTCTACGTGTGCAACCTCTATGTGAATCCTACGTCGCCTGGCTCACACCCGAGTTAAGCCACCCCGTATGGCATCTACCGTGATTACCCCACGACAGTTGGCGCCCACCGTGGGGCCAGCGATCGCTGGAATTTACTTCATGGAGAGTCCTAAACCCGGCACTGGCGTTTACTTCAGCCCTCGAGCCATGTCAGGTCACGGTGACGTCGTCACCGGCAGCTACTTTGAGCACGGAGGGCTCGGCTACGTCGCCGATCCACACACTTGGGGCAGACCCAACTACGCCCCGATCACTCGCGCGATGGCTATCCCGTTCGGGACCGCTGTCACCGCCTACGTCGGCTTCTGCGGCTCAGATGAGGAAGGAGTCGCCAACAACTACGATGGTACTTCCTCCCCCGTCAACCCGCTTGACGAAGCCGCCGTCGACACCGTAGTTGCAAACCACCTTGCACCCGCCCCATCTGCCGAGACCGTCCAGATCTCGAACGACGACGACACCGGGTCGATCTTGCCCGTTCTCGACTACGAGTCGGAGGGCTCGATCGATCTGGCCTCGGACGGCACGGCGACACCCGCCCACATCTACATGACGGGCGAGGCAGCTAACTCTGCTGCCGCCAAACCCGCGGCGGCAAACGCCGCCACAGCAGAGGCCAACGCGCAGAAGCAGCGCGACCAGGCACGGCGCGAGCAGGAGGCTCGCGAAAAGCAGCAACGCGACGAATCTCTCGCCGCCTTGCGGGGACAAGCAGGTCGGGTGGCTGACCCGCTCAGCACCCCGATCACGCCAGCAAACATCGCCGATCAGGCGACACAGCTCGAGCAGCTGCGCCGGAAGATGGCCCTCCATCAGGAGGAGATCCGCCAGAAGGAGCTGGAGGTCGATGCTCAGTCGACCGCTCTCTCCGCGGTCACTCAGCATCACAAAAACCGCAAGTCGCGGCTTAACCCTGATGCGCCAACTCGCGCGCTTGACAACGCCTTCGCGCGCGAGACAGAGCAGGCGAGGCGCGTGACGAATGCCACAGGGCCCAGTCCGGCGGCTCGAGTCATGTTCTGCCTCAACCTCGTATGACGATGCTGCCTCCGGCGCCGCGGCCTCCTCCGAACCCGGCTCGTCCCCAACCCCAGCCGCGGAACGACGACGACGTCGACCTCACGATTTTCGACACCCCAGTCGATTGCATGACTGCCGCCGCATCTCTCTTCAAGAGGATCCGGGTCAAGGACAACCCCTATTGGAGAAAGGGGTGCAAGCTGGTGGACAAGGCGCTGGAGCTGCAGGAGAACATGTCGCAATCTGACGGCAAGCTCTACTCCAGATCGCCACCCAGCGAGAAAACGGCATCGGCACCACACCGAAGCCAGGGAAACAAGGGTTCCCCTAGGCGTGACGCTGCCCCACAGCTGCCACGCAGCCGGCACAAGGAGCCGGCAGTGTCGAGCAACGCGAGGGCTGGAGGCAACCCGCCTCGGTTCGCCCCCAACGACGCCCGGCACACCATCAACAACAACCAGGCGCAGGCGCGCTCCAATCACTCCGCTCCGGATCTGCGCCACCACCTCAACGACAAGCGCGCCAAGGCGACGCGCAACAACAACGACGACGACGTCGGCCCTAGATGCTTTGGACCCGCCATCAGAGGCAAGCGTTTCCCTAGCAGCTTCAAAGGACCGAGAGAGGCGCCCAAGTACAACGCTGCCATGAACCCGGAAACTTGGGTCCAGGACTACTTGGCCGCCATGAGCATCCAGAACGCGTCTTTGCTCTGTTGTGCGCACTATTTTCCTCTCATGCTCGAGGGAACGGCTCACACTTGGCTCAACAACCTCCCCAGGAACAACGTCAATTCCTGGGGTGAGTTGAAGAGGCTCTTCATCACCAACTTCGAGGGGACCTGCAAGCGCCCGGCCACGGTCGAGGACCTCAAGCGCTGCGTCCAGAAGGAGGGCGAGTCCACTAGAAAGTGGTATCGCCGAGTCGCTGACCTCATCAACTCGGCAGAACACCTCAACGTCGACACGGTGCACTCCCACCTTGAGGACAACACCACCTTCGAGTCGCTCAAGCAGAAGCTGCGGCGCTCACACAAGGGTGACATGACAATGGGCCAGCTACTCGCCATCGTGCACAAGTACGCCGAGTCCGACGTCACCAAGGACGACTCCGAGGAGGACGACGACGAGAAAAAAGGTGGCAAAAGCAAGAAGGCCAAGCACTCCAGCGCTCATAAACGCAAGGGGGACGGCGGCTCCGAGCTTGTAGCCGCCACGGCTGCGGGGGGCCGCGGCTTCAAGAGCCAACGCGGCAACTTCCCGCGAAAGAAGCTCACCGCGACGGAGATCCTGGCCATGCCGTGTAGGTATCATAGCCTACCAGGCAAACCAGCCGGCCACACCGCTGACGAGTGCAGCTGGACTGCAAAAATCGTCAAGGCCAAGACCGGTGCCAAAAAGCGGGCACCCGATGGAGACGACGACGGTGAGCAGCAGTAGGGCATGCCTCCCACTGCTGGCTTCATGGGCCACACCTTCGCCGGCCTCGATTCCAGGCGGGAGGAGAAGGTCATACGGCGCGCCGTCCACGCGACTCTGCCAAACGTGCCCCAGTGGCTCGACTGGTCAGAGCAGCCGATCACATGGAGCCGTCAAGACCACCCACCCCGCGTCGATTACCCGGGCAAATTCACTCTGGTGGTCGCGCCCCAGGTCAAGGGCTACATCTTGACCAAGACACTGATGGACGGGGGTTCGAGCATCAACATCTTCTACTAGCTGGTTGGCCCGCGCATTTGCGCGGCTAGACATTCTATGGACGGTACACACTTAATGGACATTATATTTTGCTGCCAAAGTGTAAAATTTGGACAAAAATTACATGATATTTTTATATATGCTTGATATTTTTTCAAAATATTTTATTGATTAACGTATTTGTAAGGTTAGAGTTTAGAGGAACCTTAAATATTTTTCCTCCTTTGTAAATTCGATGTTATTTTTTCCTCTAGCCACATATTTCTATTGACATTCTGTTCTAAATACATATGTGTACCCAATTTGCGAAAAAACTTTCATACATATATTTTATTCAACTATTTTTCTCACTTTTTTATTGAGCATAATACCTTTGACAATAGTCCGACCAGTGTAAGGCACGTGCCAGCCAGACTCATCTCTACATCTCTCTATCTTTTGGAGAAGCAAGTAAGAAAATTCGCCCTTATATTTTTGCCTTCAAGAAACTCCCTTTCTATTCTCTAACATTGTGTCGAATCTCCCCAAAGTCCAAGCCATTGACCTTCCCGACCATCTCCAATGCTTACCTGGCCATGTTGGCGATGCTTGACAAAGGCGTTAACGGGGACTGGATTATCGGATATGGCGTCTGCCTACTGGCGAGGTTGTATGTCGTCATCGATGATTTCAAATGTAGAGAGGCTGTCACATTTCTGGCCCGGAGCTCAGACAACGACGCTTGTAGCGTCCGCGCTATCAGCAGCTTGATCTGCAGAGGGCGCAACTATTCCAACCCGAGCTCAGCGGATCTAATTTCAGCAGCAATGGTAGTGTCATTCTTCCTCCTCTTTTCTTCATTTTCCTCGCTTTAACAATTGACAATTTTGAATAATTTTTTCATTCAATTAGTTGTATTTTATCCAATCATTATTCTTGTCACTACATATTAATTTGAGGAGGCCACAATCTATGTCTTTCTATTGAAAAGCATGAGTAAAATACCCGTTCTCTTCTCTTTGACATGTGTGTCCAATCCATTGATCGTACCGCTTTCTCCAATGTATGCCATGCCATTCTCTTGGAGGTGATACTTTTTCAAGTCGTTGCGCGTTGGAGACATGATATGGCGTTGTCCGCCGGCGATCAGGTTGCATCTCGCTGTCGCGACCGGCGGCAAGGTCAGTGCTGATTGCACGGTGGGCGACCCGGCGCGGACCTTGTCATGGTTGACGACGATGAAGGCGCTGCGGCCTGTAATTATCAGGCAAGGTCCATGCATGCCTCACTGCTCCAGTCGCCCTGCAAGGCTGCTTCCACTTTTTATTTGTTTTCCCAATTTTTGGTTACAGGTTGATCCATAAATCATAATTTCGTCATTTGACCATCAAAAATAATTTAGTCATTTGTTTTAGTTTCTTATATGATTCAGCTGCAATGGCATTGTCATTGGGAAACAGACAGTAGAAATATAGCGAAATCATTCATAGCGTTTGTGTCGTTTAGCTTGTAGCAGAAGCAGTCAGTGGTAAGTCATATATACATCCCACATCTAAATTTTTTCCTAGATGAGAAAAAATATGTGGTGCAATCTCCTGGAAACCGCTCATGCGAAGTTTATGCTGGGCTGTTGCAGGGTACGCTGGCAGCAACACCGATCCATCAACTGCCGATAATTACGATTACTCCATCGAGCAAAACATGTATGCTGGAACCGATTATGACGGGAAGTTGAAAAGCACGCTGCCAGCCACACACGGGTGACTCGTCGACACATAACCGCCCAGCGCAATTAATCCCATGTCAGATTCTTCTGTTTTTGAACGACGCGGCCGGCGTCAGATTGATGTGAGTGCTTGCAGCGTTCGGTGATGCCATGGGTGCCGCTGCTGTTGACCAACATGCTTCGCTGCCGGCTGCCGGCTGCCGGCTGCCGGCGCCGATGGATGATTTACCGAACGCCATGCAAATCAATCAGACGTCATTCTCCCGTTCCTTCATGTGGGCGTTTCGCCGAAAATCATCTACGATTTCTCGCTCGTGGAAAACCTATCTATGGGCTTGAACCGCTGGTCCGCTGCCAAGGATATATATCGTAGAGAAGCAGCACAAATCACATATGGTCTGATTCAGTTTTCGTAAGCATCCCGATTGGGTACGACTCCAATTAGCATACGAATCAACTCCCAAGCCTAGTCCTGCGATCGTAAGTTTAGGTATTAGTCCCGGCCGCACGTCTCGTTTTTTAGTCCAAGATCTGGACCGGTGAGATCTCCTACGTTTAGCGTGACACATCTACACCGTCGGTTGTCCTGTGTTTTAATAATTATATAATAGAAGATAGATTGCGTGACGAACAGCTAGTCCCCACCATCACCACCTTCCACGGCATAGTCCCGGGAAAGAAGGCCTACCCGCTAGGCAAAATCGCACTCGACGTCGTCTTCGGCACCGCCAAGAACTTCCGGCTCGAGAAGATCTGGTTCGAGGTGGTGAACTTCCGCAGTTCCTACCACGCGATCCTCGGGCGACCCGCCTTTGCCAAATTCATGGCAAGGCCCTGCTACGCCTACCTGAAGATGAAACTGCCGGGTCCGAACGGCATCATCACCGTACATGGCGACGTCGACCGCGCAATCGAGTGCGAAAAGGGCAACGCCGTCTTTGCCGAGTCCGTCATCGCCACGGAGCAGCTGGAGCAACTCAAGCTGCAAGTCGACCCCAACGACATGACCATCGTCAAGAAGCCGACTCTGGACTCACGCGACAAGTTCCAGTCGGCACAAGAGACCAAGCGCATCCCGCTGGTCGAGGGCGACTCCTTCAAGACGGCGGTGATCAGCTCGCACATGGACGTCGCATAGGAAAGCGCGCTCTGCGACTTCCTCCGTGAGAATCGGGACATCTCGCATGGAAACCATCGGACATGCCAGACGTCCCGAGGGAGCTCACAGAGCACAAGCGCAACGTCGACCCCAAGCTAAAGCCAGTGAAGAAGTTCCTGCGTCGCTTCACTGGCGAGAGACAGAAGGCTATTGGCGAAGAAATATCCCGGCTCCTAGCTGCCGGGTTCATCGCCGAAGTCATACACCCAGAATGGCTTGCCAACCCGGTGCTCGTTCTGAAGAAGAACGGAACGTGGCGGATGTGCATCGATTACACAGGCTTGAATAAAGCCTGTCCCAAGGATCCATTCGCATTGCCTCGCATCGATCAGCTGATCGACTCGACGGCAGGGTGCAAGGCGCTATGCTTCCTCGACGCCTACTCCGGGTACCACCAGATCAAGATGGCGCCCGAAGACCAGGAGAAGACGTCTTTCATCACGCCCTATGGCGCGTTTTGTTACGTCTCCATGCCCTTCGGCTTGAAAAATGCCGGAGCGACTTACCAGCGGTGCATACAGAACTGTTTGCACGAGCAGATCGGCCGCAACATCCACGCATATGTGGACAACATCGTCGTCAAGTCCAAGCTGAAGACGGACCTGATTGCCGACCTCACGGAGACATTCACCAACCTCCGCAAGTACAGGATAAAGCTCAACCCGGAAAAATGCGTCTTCGGCGTACCCGCGGGCAAGCTCCTGGGCTTCATCGTCTCCGAACGAGGCATCGAAGCCAACCCAGAGAAGATCAGGGCGATCGAAGCTCTGAAGAAGCCGGAGAACCTCCGGGACGTGCAGCGGCTCACAGGCTGTGTCGCTGCCCTCAGCCGTTTCATCTCACGACTCGGCGAGAAGGCCATTCCCTCTTACCGGCTCCTCAAGAAGTCGGACACGTTCACCTGGAACGACGAGGCAGACGCCGCCTTGACGACACTCAAGAGGACGTTGACCGAGGCGCCGATCCTCGCATCTCCACTGGAAAAGGAGCCGATGCTCCTCTACATCGCCGCAACCAACCGAGTCGTCAGCGCAGTGGTCGTCGTCGAGCGCAAGGAGGAAGGCCACGAGCAACTGGTCCAGCGGCCAGTTTACTACGTCAGCGAAGTCCTGACGGATTCGAAGCAACGTTACCCGCATTACCAAAAACTTGTATACGGTGTTTTCTTTGCTTCAAGAAATTGCGACATTACTTCATGGGCCACCCGATGACGGTGGTCAGCTCGTCTCCCCTAGCTGAAATAATCCGCAATAGAGAGGCAACCGGGCGCGTCGCCAAATGGGCCGCCGAGCTGCAGCCTTTCGGCCTCAGCTACGTAGCCCGCACTGCGATCAAGTCACAGTCATTATCCGACTTCCTCGTCGACTGGATGGAGACACAGTTGCCGGCTCCAACCTATGAAGCCGGCAAATGGACTCTGTTCTTTGATGGGTCAAAGATGTATGAGGGCTCGGGGGCTGGAGTCGTCCTCACTTCTCCCCAAGGTGACAAGATGTGATATGTGCTGCAGATACACTTCACCTGCACCAACAATGTCGCCGAGTACGTAGCCCTCCTGCATGGCCTACGTGTGGCCAAGGAGATGGGGGTCAGCCGTATCAAGTGTTATGGCTATTCCGACCTCGTCGTTCAGCAAACGATGGGGACCTGGGATGCAAACGATCCCAACATGGCGGCTTACCGCCGGCTCGTCGACCAAATCGGTGGCCATTTCGCCGGCATGGAGCTGGAGCACGTCGACCATAGGAAAAACGAGGCCCACCCGGCATCTTCCTCGACCACCTGCACAACCCGTCGGTACGCCCACCGGCCGAAGTCGACATCGCCAACCCGCCATCATCAGATGCAATTCTGGTGGCGGTAACCCAAGAAACAAACGACTGGAGGGAACCCTACATCGAGTTCCTCACCACCAAAAAGCTGCCAGCCGACGAGGTCCTAGCACGGCGAGTCGTGCGCCGGGCCTCAGCTTACGCCATCATCAACAGCGAGCTCTACAAACGCAGCACATCGGGAGTTTTCCTCCGCTGCGTCGAGCCGGAAGAGGGAAGGCGCATCCTTCATGAGATCCACTCGGGAGATTGCGGCCACCATGTCGGCGCTCGCAACCTGGTCGCCAAGGCGTTCAGGCACGGTTTTTTCTGGCTCTCTGCTCATCAGGATGCAGTCGACATCGTCCGTCGGTGCATCGGGTGCCAGAAGTACGCCCGGCAGGATCACCTACCCGCCGCGGCTCTGAAGACCATCCCTCTGACATGGCCATTCGCAGTCTGGGGAATAGACATGGTGGGCAAGTTCAAACAGCTCGCGGTGGCATGACACATTTGCTCGTCGCAGTCGACAAGTTCACCAAATGGGTCGAAGTTGAACCTATCAAGAAACTCGACGGCAAGACCGCAACCAAGTTCCTCCAGAAGCTCATCTTCCGATTCGGCTACCCGCACAGCATCATCACTGACAACGGCACAAATTTTGCTGAAGGAGAGATGAAGGCCTTCTGCAAACAAAAAGGCATCCGTCTCGACTTGGCGTCCGTCGCCCACCCGCAATCAAACGGGCAGGCGGAAAGAATGAACCAGACAGTGCTAGCCGGGATCAAGCCGCGACTTCAAGTCCCTGGAGCGAACACCGGGTTGCTGGCTGGACGAGCTACCAGCCGTACTCTGGGGCATCAGAACGACTCCAAACCGTTCCACCGGCTACACGCCATTCTTCATGGTGTACGGGGCGGAAGCCGTCATGCCGACCGACCTCGAGCACGACTCGCCTCGGGTCGCCCTCTACAACGAGGAAGAAAATGAAGAAGCCCGCCTAGTCGGCGTCGACCTCCTGGAAGAAGCTCGCGAACTCGCACTCTCCAGGACGGCGATATATCAGCAAAGCCTGCGCCGCTACCACAGCCGCCGGGTTAGAAGTCGCTCTTTCCAGGAAGGCGACTTGGTTCTTCGGCTCATCCAAAAGTCGAAAGGGATGCACAAGCTCTCGGCACCATGGGAAGGACCGTTCGTCGTTAGCAAAGCGATGGGCAACGGCTCCTACCACCTCGTCGACTTGCGTGAGCCGAACAAAAGCTCCAAGTCGGAAGAGGAGACCAAGCGTCCATGGAACATCAGCCTGCTTCGCCCCTATTATACATAGTATCCATTGTAATACTGTGTAATCAATCAAGGAAATAAAGTCGATACATACCCGGCACGCTCGGGGGCTATCGTTTCGATTCAATCATGCTTTCGAGTCTTTATTCTTCCTACTCACACGTTATATGATTGATGGGTTGTCAAAGAGAGCCGGATGCCATGATGCGCGGCTCACCACTGGACCCCCTGCTCACGAAGCAAAATCACAAAAATTGTTGTTTTCTCCCAAGTCGTCAGCTACCCGCACAAAGTGAAGAAGTAGTGCAGCCGGTTCAAACCTAACTTGACAATGAAGCCGCACTCGGACTTTGTCACCATGGGTACCGCGCGCGTCACGAAAAAATCACGCGAAGCACACTTGGCGAGGTCGCACGATCGACTAGCTTACAAAACAAGCGAAAAACAAACAAAGTGACGAAAGCGCACAAAAAACAAGCATGGGAGTGCCAAAACAAAGATTAATAAGCCGCAGAGGCGCACGCTGAAACGCACCCGGCACATATCATACTTGTTTCATTACATAATATTTTTTCGCCCGCAGGCGACAAACCCTAACTACTTCAAAATAACCCCTCTTTTGAAAGCAGGGGAGCAAACTTCAAGACGGAGGAGCCGCCCGAGCAGAAGACGTCGACGCCTCGTTCGTCGCAGCCGGCGGTGGCAGAGCTGAAGCCCTTTCAAAAAGGTACTCCGACGCCGGCTCCCTGTCCGCCACCTCGCCAAGGTCGTTGCCCTCAGGCACCACGTCGAAGACGAAGTCGTCGTGGTCGACCATCTTGGCAGCCCGGCAGGCGTAAGGGGCGCAGTACTGGAGCACCGGCTGCAGATCGATCTCCCGGCCGCTGCTATCGGTGGGGATGCTGGCCGTGATCTTGTCCACGTTCGTCTGCCTATACCGGCCTCGCACAAGCCCGAGGGCAATGCACGCGCCGGCTCGGGCCGACGACTCCCGCACCCAGGTGATCACCTGGGGCATCAGCTCCAGAACCCGCAACACCTTGCAGACGGGTGCGGGGACACCTTCCTTGGGCGACAGCATCTGGACGACCTTGCTGGCCCGGCCGTGAACGTCACGGGCGAAGACTCCGAGCCGGTGGACATGCTCCGCAGACGTCAGGCCAGCCGTCTCCTCGCCTGCTCAACAAAACAAAAATCAACAACAAGGCCACAAGTCAAGTAGGCACAAA
Source organism: Poa pratensis (assembly GCA_947311845.1). Classification (NCBI taxonomy): domain Eukaryota; kingdom Viridiplantae; phylum Streptophyta; class Magnoliopsida; order Poales; family Poaceae; genus Poa; species Poa pratensis. The sequence goes on along the minus strand of CAMZMU010000027.1, from coordinate 71,113,455 downwards.
CTGCAAAGGGTCGCATGAAATCTTTACCCCAGATGCCAACGGCGAGGGTGGCAAGCCGCTCGGTCAGCTCCTTCATCTCGCGCTCAGCCTCGCGGATTTGCGCTCGAGCTTCTCGAGGTCCTCGCCGTACCCCTTGGTCGCCTGGGTGAGGGCGGCGTCCGCCTCCTCCTTCTGCTTGCTGAGCCGCTCGCAGGATTCCTGCACCGCGGCAAACGCCTGCGTGTGCCGGCTCTCCTGCGCGGCCAGCAGTTGCTGGTGCTCAGCGACGGAGATGAAGCCGTCGCGCGCCTTCTTCAGCTCCTCCTGCAGGCGGCGGGTCTCCTGCTGTTCGGCTTCGAGGAGCCAGGACAGCTCCTGCAGTTCACAACAATAAACAATCAAGAAGAGGCATGGGGGCTACGCCACGGGTTACCTCTACACCAACATTTGCTAACCCGGGGGCTAGCCCCAACAAAAAAAAATAATACGCCGGTCAGGAACCGGGGGCTACGAGTGGCATACACACCCGCCACCGGCCTGCCTCTACATCGACATTGGCAAACCAAGGACTACACTATTCGCCAAACTTTGCATCCAGAAAACTATGAAGACCCAAGCCGCTTTCTACGAACGCGACTCGGGCCTTGGGGGCTACATATACGCTACGGACGCAACAGGTGCAAGAAGGATTCTACGTACCTGGTGCGCATCCATCGCTGTCTGGATGGCGGCTCGGAAGTCAGGCCGGGCGCAGATGCACCCGGGACGGAGCTCGGGGGCTGGGCAGTCAGCCCACCCGACGAGGAAGCCGTCGCGGTGGCGCGGGTCGTCGTCACCACCAGCGCCGTCTCCGGCAGGCGTGGCATCCACTGTGCCAGCCGGCACGGTGTCATCAATAGTGGCCCCCTCGGGTCGAGGGGGCACAATAACTTCGTCGCCTCCGCCGGTGGAAGGCGGAGGACTCGGCGCTCTCGTGGTCGGCTCCGTGACGTGCGCGGCAGGCTCCGCCCGCTGGGAGTCGCTCTCCAGCGCGTCCTCCATGTCACTGAGGGACGCGTCCTCAGCCCTGCGACACTCGCACGGGTCAAACTCAAGATAGCGTTTCCAGGAACTTTGGATGAGGATCAGCAGCAGACCTGTCACCCGCAGGTGGAAGAGTTGAGGTCCGAACTCCTCGGAAGCGAGGCGCAGGCGGCGAGTCGGCGGGCCCTCGCAGGGATGTCCCGCAAGGCCTTCTGCCTCCGCTCGGCAACGACGGTGCGCTGCACGGCGCCCCAGCCGATCGCTCCGGTGGCGGCGGCGTCGGGTTCGCCGACTTGGAGCGCTTGGAGTTGGGCCCGGCGTCCTCAGCCGCAGGCCTACGCCTCCGCCGGATGCGGAGCGGCTGATCATCTTCATCATCATCTTCAGCAGGCGCCGGGTTCTTGGACCCGGCGCGTTCTTCTCTTCCTTCTTCTCCTTCCTCCTCATCCTCAGACAGGATGGGGATCGGTTGGCGGGAGGAGAAGGCGGCCTCGTTGCCATGGTGGCGCTGTCGGCTTCGTCGTCGGAGTCGCGCTCGACGACGTCGTTGGGGCCGGCAAGCACCGTGGGAGCGTCTCCGCGGATCGGAGGCAACCCAACAAGCGACCGAAACTCCTGAATTCGACAAAGCAGGAAGATCGGTATAAAAAGACCAAGAAAAGGAAAGTTTCGAATCGTCAAGCAAAGGGACTCACCTCAGGAGCCGGATGCTTGGCGGAGTAGGCCTCCAGGCCGCCCACGATCCACTCGGGAGCCGGGTGGACCGTGACACGCTTCATCCGCAGCGTGAATTGCTCTACCGACTCGAACAATGTCGGGTCATGGCGCTGCGGGTCCTTCGTCCCCTTGTACTCGCAGATCAGCGAGGGCCGGTGCTGCAGAGGCGCGATCTTCCTCTTCACCCAAGTGGCGATGAGGTTCAGACCCGTCAGCCCTCCGTTCTTCAGCTCCTGAAGCCGCGCCATCAGCCGGCGCACCATGGGCAAGTCGGCGTCGCGCGGCAGCTCCTGAAGATTGCGAGGCCGGCTCGGCGATGGCGAGAAGCAGGGGATCCCGATCTCGCCGTCAGGCGCCGGCTCCCGCATGTAGAAGCCCGACTTCCTCCAATACACTTTGGAGGGGAGGCCGAGATCCAGGTAGTCGACGTCGCCGCGGACCTGGAAGTTGAGGCCGCCGCAGGGCGCCATGTCGCCGCCCTTCCCCAGCTTGCCGTGGAAGATCCACAGCCACAGCGGGAAGAACGGGGCGCACCCGAAGTAGCCCTCGCACAGGGTGACGAAGCAGGCGAGATGGAGGATCGAGTTGGGCGTCAGGTCATGCACCTGAAGCCCGTAGAAGTCCAAGAATCGCCGGAAGAACTCCGACGTGGGGAAGCCCAGCCCGCGCTCGAGGAACGCGAGGAAGGCGACGAACTCGCCCGGCGATGGCCGCGGGCGAGGATCCGCGGAGGCGATGCGCCACCGACGCTCCGACGCCGGCGGCAACAAGCCCTCGTTGGCGGCTTGCTCCAGCGCCTGCGCCGTCACCGACGACCTCTCCCACTTGTTCTTGGGCGCCACCATCTTGGCCGGAAAGAGGCGGAGGAGCAAGAGTGTCCAATGGCTGCGGCGGCGATGCGGCGAAGAACTCAGGCGCGAGCTGCTCGAGAGAGTGACGGCGAGCGCGAGGAAGAAATGGAGAATGAACTCACCAGCCGCACTCCCCTGCCGTTTTAATAGGCACGGTGAGTGGAGCCGTTACCGCAGTAAATGGCGCCGCCCACGTCGTCCACGTCGCCCACTATCGCCACGTCGCACGACGCCTCGATTCCCGCGCGACGCCTCGGTTTCCACGGGAGCGTGCCGAAAAATGCGGCTCAGATTCGGCCACGTCGCTCTGTCACGACGTTGGACCGATGGATCGGGCGCGTGCGGGTCAAGGAGCGTCATCATTGCCACTGCTCCATCCCGAGGTGGAGGCAGTCGATGCGCCGTCAAGTCCCATCAATCGACTCGGCGCCAGACAGACAAACACTACAGGACAAACGGTCAAAGATGCCGTGACGTCAGACGGAGAAGGCAAGGAGACAACCCGCACCGAGGCGAGTCGGGATGGCAAACGTCCCGACGGGCACAAGCCGGCATCAAACAAAAACTTGAGTTAGACCGGACGTTAAAAGCCAAAATCCACCACTCCGAGCCGTTGTTTTCTTTTCTCTGTTTCAGGAGTTCGTTCAACGACACGACCCGGCAGTTCGCAAGACGAAGACCAAGCCGGAGACGAGTCCCTGACGAACTCGGGGGCTAATGATGGGGGGATGCCCAACCGGGTAGGCCCAGGACCCCGAGTCGGCCTTCAAGGCCGGGTGGCCCAAAGCCCACCCGGTGTACATCTTCCAGGATACCGGGTCCCCGAGGATCCCGGTATGACGGCTCGGGGAGGCGGCAGCAGATATCTCGAATCAGTCTGCGATTGTGTATCCCGAAGAGTGCGCTCCACGAAGCCGCACTTGTAGGCAGGATAGCTAGCGCCGCCAGCGGAACCCGTCATTCCCTGTAAACCCTAGCCGGCTCCCTATATAAAGCCGGCAAGGAGCAACCCTAGAGGCAGACTCATCTCATTCCATAGCCTCCGGAGCACCCGCAAGCTCTGGTGCGCACACCATTGTACACCCCATTCAGATCCAAATACATACAAGCAGGAGTAGGTCTTTACCTCATACAGAGGGGCCGAACCTGGGTAAACTCTGCGTGTGCAACCTCTCTGTGAATCCTACGTCGCCTGGCTCACACCCGAGTTAAGCCACCCCGTATGGCATCTTCCGTGATTACCCCACGACAACGCCGCTTCCTCCAGACGTGTCCCGCCAGGTGGAGGAAATCCTGGAACGCCTTTCCCGCGAAGACGACCCATGAATCTGTAAAGTCCTGAAAAGGACAATACCAAGGGCCGTGAACCATGCTTTTGTACTGATATTGCCAACAGCTTATGAACTCATGCTTTTGAATGTAAATAACTTCTTCCCAAGGTACATAAGTTTTATTATACTCATGCGGTTTAACGCTCTCGGGAAGTGATACGTCTCAAACGTAAATATAATTTTTGATGTTCCATGCTTATTTTATACCAATTGCTACATGTTTTACATACACTTCATACCATTATTATGCATTTTCTAGGACTAACCATTAACAAGATGCCGAAGCGCCAGTTCCTGTTTTCTGATGTTTTTGTATTCCAGAAAAGCTAGTCTGGAAATATTCTAGGAATTGGACAAAAATTTACGGAGGCCCCTAATTTATCAGAAGACACCTGGAGTTCGAAGGAGAGGCGAAGTGGAGCCACGAGGGCCCCACACGTGGGCTCGGCGCGGCCAAGGGCCTACCGGCGCCGAGGGGTGGTGTCGCCTCCTCGTGCACCACCTCGTGACGTCCTTTGGCCTATATATTGCTCCTACCCCGAAAACCCTAAAAGAATCGACGATTTCTCTAGAAGAGTTCCGTAGCTCCGTCGCCACCAAAAACCCTAATTCGGGGGACAGAAGTCTCTGTTTCGGCACCTTGCCGGGACAAGGAATTGCCCCTGGAGCCATTTCCATCGATGCCACCGCCATCTTCATCGCTGTTGCTGCCTCCCATGATGAGGAGGGAGTAGTTCTTCCTCGGGGCTGAGGGCTCTACCGGTAGCTATGTGGTTTATCTCTCTCTCCCATGGTGTGATCTTTATGTGATCATGAGCTATGTATTCAATTAGATTATTATTGTTGAGAGTGTCCACTAGTGAAAGTATGATCCCTAGGCCTTTTTTCTAAGCATTGAAACACCGTTTACAACCAGTTCTGCTACATGTTTGCTTGCTGCCATTTTTATTTCAGATTGCAATTACCACTTATAATCATCCATATTACTTGTATTTTAATATCTCTTTGCCGAACTAGTGCACCTATACACCTGACAAGTATATTGGGTGTGTTGGGGACACAAGAGACTTCTTGTATCTTAATTGCAGGGTTGCTTGAGAGGGATATCTTTGACCTCTACCTCCCTGAGTTCGATAAACCTTGGGTGATTCACTTAAGGGAAACTTGCTGCTGTTCTACAAACCTCTGCACTTGGAGGCCCAACATTGTCTACAAGAATAGAAGCGTGCATAGACATCAAGCTATTTTCTGGCGCCGTTGCTGGGGAGGTAAGGTAAAAGCTACTCACATCCTCCAGCTACTTAGCTATTTTCTAGCACTGTTGTTGACGTGTGAGTGCTCGAAGGTATTTCCTTTAGATTCTGCAATTATATCTTTTTGTTTCTTGTTTTTATTTTACTAGTTAGGCTTAATGGAAAACAAAAACAAAATTGGAGAGCTCTATAAAATTTATCTTGAGTTAGGACATGACTTGTTTGAAGAGAAAATTAAAAAACCTATGAAAATTATTTGCATGATGGTAGCAATGTTATTACTTTAAATTCTTTGAACACCATTATTGCTAATTCTATGGAAGAATTTAAGCTCGGGGAGGTCGGTTTTGATGAAAATGATCTTTTTAGTTCCCCGGTTTTGGAGGATAAAATATGTTTTGATGATACTTTGCCTCCAATATATGATGTTTATAATGATTGTGATATTTTCACTCCACCTACTATTGAGTATATAGTTTATATTGATTATGATATGCCTCCTATATATGATGTTTACAATGATGAATATGATATTTGCAGTCCATCTACTATTGAGGATAAAATTCATTATGATTATTCTATGCCTCCAATTTATGATGATTACTATGATGGATGTGATACCTTTACTCCCACTATTACTAATGAAACTGATTATGCTTGTGTGGAGAGTAATGATACTTTTATGCATGTGGATCATGATAAGAATGCTTTATGTGATAGCTATATTGTTGAGTTTATTCATGATGCCACTGAAAATTATTTTGAGAGAGAAAGTATGGTTATAGAAATCTTCATGTTACTAAATTTCTTCTCTTTATGATGAAGGTTTTGAGCTTTCTCTTGATTTGCTTTTATTTGCTTTGTACTTTAAGACCTACTGGTCCTTATGAGAGAGGGATACACGGTTTCATATATCTCAATAATATTAAGTCTTCTCTCTTTATGTTGAAATTTTTGAAGCTCCACTTGTTTTGCCTTCCTATGCTAGTCACTTTGTGCTTTATTGATTTATTTTCTTACAAGATTCCTTTGCATAGGAAGTGGGTTGGACTTAAATGTGTTTGATATTTGCTTCTCGATGCTCTTTCATATTCAACTCTTATACATATGAGAGCATCATCAATATTATCATGCCTAGCTAAAAGGCTTTAAAGAAAAGCGCTTGTGGGAGACAACCCATTATTTTTATTTTCTGCCATTTTTATTTTATTTGAGTCAAGGTGCTGTTTAATTTTGTATCAATGCATTTGTATCTTTATTTTCTTGCATTGTTGTGCCAAGTAAGGCCTCTAATAGGAAGATGATGCTAGATTTGGATTTCTGTGCAGGAACAGATTTCTGCTGTTCACCGTTTTGCTTCTGTAAAATCACAGAAAAATTATTTAAATCTGAAAAATTTTGTGCGTGATCCTCAGATATGTATGCATCTTTCTTTAGTTCAAAGTTTTTCGATCTGAGTATCGTAAATGCCTCGAAAAAATTCGTCTTTGCGGTCTGTTCTGTTTTAAACAGATTATGCCTTTTTATTTTGCATTCTCTCTTTTACTAGTGTTGAGTGAAATTCTTTTTTGGGTGGAAGAGCTTCACATAACATCAGTGGCAGTAGCTAATGTTTAAAGTAACAAGTCATATTGTGTCTTTAGAGAACATGTGAGTTTTTGATTGTGCACTAACCATCTAATGAGATTTGCTTTGAGTTTGGTGTGACGGAAGTTTTCAAGGGTCAAGAGGGAAGAGTGATATAATAGGATGGAGAAGAGTGAAGACCTCAAGCTTTTTTTTGACCTAAGACTGTAGAGCTTGCGCTCCACAGCAATATATTCCATTACTTCAACATAAAAACACACTGTACAGGGGAGTGACAAATAAAAGAACTATCTACGGCAGATTGTCAATCCATGATGACAAGCTATTTACATGTTTGGACTTCACCCTATGCACATGCATGGTGACCTCGTGCATGAAGTATCTCTTCCAAGATCTAAAAGAAGGCATCACATTATTGAAGATTTCATCATTTCTTTGCTTCCAGATGTGCCAAGCAGCCAAAATCACCACTTCAGTAAAGAAAGGCTTGCCGAACCTCTTGCTAGCTGAAATGAAAACTTGCTCAAAGGAAGCCCCAGGCTCCCACTCTATTTGTAGATAATTCCAAATTCCCATGCTGAAATTGCAGTGAAAAAATAGGTGCATCCAATCCTCGGTTACTCTCAGGGGACACATCACATAGTGCAAATCATTAGTGACATTCCAGTGTCTTCGTCGTAACATGTCTCTGGTATTCAACCTGTCATTTACGAGCAGCCATGCAAAGACCTTTATACGAAGCATTACTCTGCATTTCCAAATCGCAGCATAAACAGCACTTGCTGTATCATCCTTGAAATAGTGATGGTAGTATCTTTGGGAGGTATACATGCCATCCTTCCAGATCGTCTTCCAAACATCTTTCTCCTATGTATTTACAGTGACATTGATCACAGACTGTTGTAACTGAAGAAACTCATCATAAGCTTGCTGTGATAGTGGCAGCTGAAACACATGTGTGCGGTCATCCATCGTAAAGAAATCTTTAACAGCAATATTAGCATCAAGGGCAAATGAAAAGAGCCTCGGGAACTGTAAACTCAGTGCCCTTCCATGTCAGTTGTCCAGCCAAAACGAAACAGTGTCTCCTCTTTTCACTTCGATAGTGCATACTTCTCTGTACTCATCAGACAATTTCATGATGTCGCACCACCAAAACGACCCACAGAGATTAGCCGCGTGAGGCACCCCTTCAGTATAGTAACTCCACGCCAAATGTACCCAAGGAATGTCTGCCTTATTATAGAACTTGTGCAGGTGTTTCATCAGAAGGCCTTCATTCTGTTTTTGAAATCCAATATACCCAGCCCTCCACTCTTTTTTGGCTTACAAACCATTGTCCATGCAGCAAGCGACTGGCTTTTTGATTGGTTCTCCTTCTTCCTCCAGAGGCACTGACGCAAGATCCTCTCAAGTAGCTTGATGATGCCTGGCGGAATATCCAACGAACACAAGAAATAAATGGGCATCGAGGACAGACATGATGTAATTAGTTGTAACCTTCCACCATATGCCAGGAACATGGAGCTTGCAGTCAATTTTCTTTCCAGTCTATCCGCCAAAGGCATTAGATCCATCATCTTTGGTCTCGTAGTCCCCATAGGCAAACCCAAATAAGTAAATGGAAAGGTACCCACAACACAACCAAAAGCATCAGCCAAAGCTTTGACCTCCTCATCTCCAATATTTATGGGCAGCATGCAAGATTTGTGGAAGTTAATAGATAAACCCGTTGAAGCACTGAAATCCTGCAAGGCCTTCTTCAGCACTTTTAATTGATTTGAATCTGCCTCCATGACCAATATAGTGTCATCAGCGTACTGTACAACTGGGAAATCGCTGTCACCCACATTCAGCGGTCGATTAATGAGACCATTCTGTAACAAATCATTGAGCACATACTGTAACAATTCTGCCCCCAACACAAACAGCAAAGGTGACAAAGGATCACCCTGTCGTACACCTCTTCGACATCTGAAATTTCGGCCAGGTACTCCATTTACTAGCACCTCAGAAGTCCCTGACTCAAGTATGTTTTTTATCCATTCGATGAAAAGTTCTGGGAAACCCATCATCCTAAGCATCTGATATATGACCTCATGCTCAATAGAGTCAAAAGCCTTCTCGAAATCTAGTTTAATAACCACAATTGGCTTCTTGGAGGTTTTGCACTGGTGCAGATATTCAAAAGACCAAGCAATGCAATCTTGAATTGATTTCCCTTTGATAAACCCATATTGGTTTTTATGAATGCACTCCAAAATTTTATTCTGCAGTCTATCCGCCACTAGCTTGGTTATGAATTTCAGACCAGAGTTTGTCAAAGAGATGGGCCTATAATCATTAATTTGCTCCGGGGAGGGCTTTTTGGGAACCAGAGTAATGAAAGAATTATTCAAATTTTCCAAAGACACTGCATTGTCCATGAAATCAGCAGCAAGTGAGTAGAAATCCATTTTGATTATGTCCCAGCATTTCTTCATAAACCTTCCATTAAACCCATCCGGGCCACGGGCTTTATCAACATGCATTTTCTTAACCACAACATATATCCATTTCTTCAACTGTAAAGGGTGTGACCAAATCATGTAGACCATCAACACGTCTCACCAAACTCCCAAGATCAAACCTCATATCAATGCCTCTTGATGTGCCCATTCTGTCCTTGTAACAAGACCAAGCAACCGCGGCCATTTGATCATGATCAGAAACTACATGCCCATCAGGTAATTGTAGACTGGAAATAGAGTTCCTTAGAAATCTCTCTGTTGCCATGGCATGAAAAAACTTTGTATTCTCCTCCCCCATTTTAATCCATCTGATGGTGCATCTCTTCTTCCAATACTGAAACTGAGCCCTCAAAAGCTTCTCATGGTGAAGTTTCACAATTTTCCTGAAGCTTGCTTCAAGGACCGACAAAGCCCTCTCTTCCTCCAGGTTGGGGAGGCTCCCATGAATCTCCCCAGCATATTTCAAGAAGACTCAAGTGTCTAAGCTTGGGGATGCCAAGGCAACCCCTTCTTCATCGACAAAATTATCAGGTCATCTCTAGTGAAACTATATTTTAATTCTTTCACATCATATGTGCTTTTCTTGGAGCGTCTATGTGCTTTTATTTTCAGTATTGTACTTTTATTTTCAATAAAGCTTGACTGGACCCTAGCATTCTTGATTGGGAGAGAGACACGCTCCGCTTTTTCATGAGAATACTCCTATTCTTCACTTATATTTGTTGAGTATTCATATCTAGCGATGTTCAGCTTTTAGCTCTTGTTTTCATGTATCTCTTGTCAGAGCTATTAGCTTTCTTTTGTAGAAAGTACTCTCTTGCTTCACTTATATCTGTTTGGAGAGTTGTTGAAATGAATTGATTGGTGTTTGGTTGGTTCAGAAAATGTTGCATGTGGTAATTGGTATAAGGAAAAACTTGCATAATCTTGTAGATCATTAACTTGGATAACTTGATTCTTGTTAATTGTTTTGAGTTAACAAGTAGATCATGATTAAATTTGTGCATCACATAAGTTAAGACTATTAGTGAAGAACTACCGCAAAGCTTGTTGAAAATTTGGTTTGCATCGGTGGTATCTCTAAGATCTAGATATTTTCTAATAACAGGGTTTGATTAACAAGGAAGACGTATGAAGTCTTATAACGTTTGCAATATGTTTGTCATATAAAACTTGGTGTATGGATTGATATTCTTGTTTGCTTACATAAACCTTGCTAGCCTAAACTCTGTACTGAGAGTGAATGCTTCTCGTGCATCCAAATCCATGAGCCAAAATCCATGCCATTTGTGTCCACCATAACTACCTATATGTGGTATTTCCTTGCCACTCCAAGTAAATTTTTCATGTGCTACATTTAAATTATTCAAAATGTTATTATTCCCTTTTGTGTCAATGTTTACTAGATCATGAGGAATTAGTGTGCTTATTCTTTATTCTAGTTGTCAAATGGACTTTTACACTTGGACTAGCGGCATATACATCCGCTTATCCTCTAATTTTGCAAAAAGAGCTGGCAACGGGGTGCCCAGTCCCAATTAATTACAACTTTAACCATTAACTCTCTTCACACTTTTGCCTTGATTCATCAGTAAGCAATGACAAACAGTGAAATACCTGCGTGTGTAAACCAAAGAGAAAGAGGGATGATCTGCCTTGCTGGTAGAAATAACGTCCTTCATGGGAGCCACTCTTAAAAGTTCGTTTGACAGGTAGAATAATGTTCTCACCCGCTACCATTCGTTGACAATTAACAAACACCTCTCAAAAATAGATACTCCTCCATGGTATGTGATTGATGGAAGGCACCCGAGGATTCGGTTAGCCATGGCTTACGTCAGCAAGGTTGGGAGGAGTATCAAATATTTTATGCAATCTCTATATGCTTTCACAAACCTAAAAGCTCTAGCACATGACTTAATCCCTGCTTCCCTCTGCGAAGGGGCTTTCTTTTACTTTTATGTTGAGTCAGTTTTCCTATTCTTTCTGTCTTCCACAAGCAAACACTAGTGTCAACTTTGTTACAACATGCGTTATATGCTACGTATTGGACTTGTTATACTACTTTGTGTTGATGATATCCGTGAGATAAACATGTTGAAAGTTGAAGTAAATGCTGAAACTTAATTCTTCCTTTGTGTTGATTAAATACCTTTTATTAGAAACTATTGCTTTATGAGTTAACTCTTATGTAAAACTGTTTGATGCTTGTCTCGAAAGTACTATTCATGAAAACGTTTAGCTTGTGTGATTCATTGTTTACTCATTCTCTATCTATTATATAATTAAATCACAGGACAATGGACGGCACAGATTTGATTCTGCAAACGGATGGATCAGATTTTATGTTATGAGTGAAGAAGAAACCTGATTGAAGCAAACTTGACTTTGTAGATTAGCGATTAGGGAAGAGGAAACGTGATTGAACCAAAGCTCCCCTTTTCCCCAACGCTATAATGCCATCAAATCTCCACGATGGAGATTCTAGCGCACATGAGCTGTTGGCAAGATTGCGTCGTGTCCAAGAAAAACTCCAACATTGATGACCGTGTACAAGAAAAACTCCAGCAGAAAAAAATACCTCACGCCGCCTCCCTGTGTCCTGTATTTCTGTACGCGTTGTTATAGGGTTTCCCCTGTCCTAAAAGCCTAGAGCTATTCCTCTCGGCGGATGCAAATCGGCCGCCATGGTCATGGCGCTCTCACCAAGGCATGCGTATGAGTCGTGGCCGGCGGCTGGACGACAAGGCAGGCCGTACAAATCTGCCTCTTCAGCACGCCCAACCAAGCAGCCCGCTCCCAGCATAATACTCGATATCCTGTGGTATGAGCACGCCGTCAAGATCAGGTGGCGACATGGAATTTATCTCTTCTGGTATGACCAAGCCATCAGGTAAGGTGGCAGAGGCATGGACTTCAAAGCTCCCAGCAAGAAAGCTACAACTGCGTCTTTACATCCCAAACAATAAGCATTGGGAGTTTGTTTGCGAGGCAAGAGGGTGAACTGCGCCTTGCGTCGCAGTAATAACCGAGTGGGCGGCAATTGCGCGGAGTCTCCGATGCGTCTCAAGAACACGTGGAAGAAAAGCTACGGAAGGTGTTTCCTTCTTTCTAGACAAAATTGTTAGACAATTATCAATTTGGTTCTAAGTATTCGTTGGTGCTGTTGATGTGATGGAGGCATTGCACTTCTCACGTTCTCAGTCATCTTTTGCAGGATAAACCCGGACGGTCGTCAGATCGACGGCGCGACAGTTCAACAAGAGGTGGCAGCGCGGGAGGATTCGGTGGCGCAAGTGCGCTAATTAACGACCACAAAATCAGTGGTGTTCAGGAAGTCAGATATTAGAGAGGAAAGCTTGCTTGATGTCGTTCTAGGTGACGTTGATTGAGTAACTCTCCGAAATTTCTCCTCTTAGAGCATGGACACCCGATCTCAATTCTTAAATTGTAAACAAGCGAGCGTGATCGCAATCTACTTGCTGCCGTCCGGCTGCGACGAAGTTCGTGCTGGTGCTTAAATTGGAGCCCAACAACTCCAAGTACGAGTATGGGATCAGAGTCTCAGACGCTTAGTACAGCCCAATGCTCGCAACTCAACTGTCCACACAACCACACGATTGATTCATATGTGGTTCGTTGGGGTTGATAATCTGTTTTTATCAGACGACCATGATTTGGAGCCGAGAACCTCTGAACCTGAGACACATATGGATGGGTCGAAGTAGAGGACGCACCTGCCATCCTTCTATGTGCAAGTCTTGCGATTTGTTTGCTCTGTTCTGAACTGACTGTGTGCGTATTCATACACAATATGTGAACCTGCGCTGGATATCTCGGGCAGGAGAAGGCGAGACATCCAAAGCGTTAGGTGTTGCATATGCTACACAAGCTCTACCGAAGGTATTTCTTTTCTGTGTGGATTGATGATATTCTAATTGCTGTCCCTGTTTCTCAGCGCACTAAAGGCTGCAGTTATGAAAAACCAAGGCTAATGATCAAGGTGTTAAAGTATATGTCAAGTATATAATATCACCACTTCCAGTCAGATCGGTCTTTTGGGATAGTTGGTTGGTAAAACTATTCTAACATGGTATCAGAGCACTCGTGAGCGCCTGAGGCACACTGAAGGGCTCAGGTTCAAGGTTTGTCCCCGCACCATTTAATCCCCAATTTCTATGAGCGCCTGGGTCGGGTTCAAGTCTCAAGGGGAGGTGTTACCCACGTCGGGTGTGAAGGGGGTGTTAAAGTATATGTCAAGTATATAATATCACCACTTCCAATCAGATCGGTCTTTTGGGATAGTTGGTTGGTAGAACTATTCTAACACAAGGAACGTGTGGCACGTGATGGGATGCTAATACGAATATGAAATATCAGAGGAGAAGAATCAGGCAAGAGTACAGTACACATCCATATACAGAAATTAAAAATACATCACCCAAGTATTTTCCGAATATGATGTCGAAAGAAAAGTTACACAACAGAGCACTATATGCTGCCAGTAGGTGCAGCTCATAAAATTTATATTTTAATAATTGCACATATTTTTCTTTTAGATTTGACAGAAGTTGATGCTAGATTTGAAAGTGAAAATTGTATGAAATTGTAAATTTGCAGGACCAGTCATGTATCCGAACGCATTTGGTTATCGACAAAAGCTACCCTTAACATGAAACAATTCCGCAAAGCCCTTTTTTTTAAGAATTCTATATTTTCTCCATTTTGAATCATGCATCCATGTTAGGTATGAACCAAGTCCCAGAATAAAGTAAATATCAATTTGTGAGGATAAACGATTTTGATATAAGTTTGCATGTCTTTCAAATAAGCTACCAAACCAAGTACACAGTAATCCGCGTGTGGTGAAAATAATAGAGGGATCACAAGTGAGAAAGGCTACCACATTTTATTAAACAACCTCAAGTCAGCTTTTGTTTATATATTTTACCTTTTTCATTTTTGTAGGTGTCGGCTCCTATTGGATAATGGGTTATTGAAGACGTGACAATAGAACTTTGTGTCAAATATTTTGAGGATTTCAGTAGCTTTTATGTCATGCCTTTTTTCTACGTTTGCTAAATACAATTGATTAGTAGTTCGACTTTAATTTAAAAAGATGAAACCATTATCAGTATTGAGCTCAACTGAAAACACGTGAAATGATAAGAGCAATATGAAGACTCCAATGTCGGTGCTAGCCGCGCAATTGCGCGGGCCACCCAGCTAGTTTGGTAGCAAACTATAGACCATTGACTTGGATCATTTAACACCCCACCTTACCAATGAGATGGAATGCTACACCATCTACAACAACAGCGGAAGTATACAAGCCCACGGCTAAAATCCGACAGAGTCTCCCTTGTACCGGAGGACATCCACGACAAGTAGTTGAATAATACTAACCAAATCATAAGAAATATCAAGGTATAACATAACTAATGGTCACACTGGACCACTCTCAACCCAACACAACTTAACCATGAAGGGCTTAACTAGTCACCACTCACAAATGAAGACTACACTTCTGACACAAACACAGGATACAGCTAGCAGGAAGATCACAACCAATGTTACAAGCTAATATGGAACTGCAGTTATCATGTTTGAGTGACCCACGTGAGTGTGGGTATCAAGTCGTGCAACAACCACAAGTGCTACTCCCAAGCCACCCATATGCATGCAGCTATCCGTATGAAAACCTGAAAACAACAAATTGCAAGCGTGAGTTCAAAGAACTCCGAAAGCAGCAAGTACAGGAAGGGATAGCAAGAAAGCATGATACCACATTCAAGGTTAGAGAATCATCATTTGCATATTGTACTTAACTTACCGTCATCGCACTGGGTAATGTCAGTGCCACCTTGTAAACATTACCATAAGGTCTTATAATCCAAGAATTATCAAGTCACTGAGAACTAGTGAACCATGGAAGATACTACCACCCACTGAACACGAGGTTACTACAACTCTTAGGCTCTAAGGTATCGAAGTCACAAGCCACCCATACACTACATTCCACACTACTCTTCACTGAATCCCTCCTTGAACCGGATGGTTTACCCATGGGAAGAAATGAAGTAGGCAACGAGAAACAAAAACTTCTCTTCGAGCTATTGCCGGCAAAGCTAGGGTGGACGACGTCTCATCCGAGCCCTTCAACCCACTCAAGGTGACTAGACCATATGAGCTTGAACCCGAAGGACCATAAACTCGCAAGCGCGGGTCACTCCTTGTACCAGAAAAAACTTTGGGTCCATAACTCGCAAAGCGAGGATCACTCCTTATACTTGGAAGATTCACTCATGATGGATTTCTTTATCAAGAACCATGAAAAGCCAAACCCAATTATGGCTTATTGAAAGATACACAAGGGTGAAACATGGCATTCTGCAACCACGACTTGGAATATGACAGGGAGCTAGGGTGATCTACAACACATGTCATCCAACCACTCTAGTCATAACTGTCACTATGTTATCCCCTTCTGGTAATTTCTAGGGAAAAGGCCTCTCAGGCACATGGACCACCCGAATATGTGTTCTATGGTAAGACATTCCTTATATGATGGACAAAAGGAATATACTAGGGTGAATGAGCCATCCATGAAACATAAACTTACTTTTACCAATCACGATGATTATAAGCTATAGAGGATAACATTCAGGGGATAAGCAATTAGTTTGTAATGGGGGATCACACGATGCCCACCATCCCAACATGTACTTGCCTTTACCGAGAGCGGAGAAGTTGAATGTTGATGAAACCCGATACCTGTGAGCAACCAGGTACAAAAGAGTCTCAATACATATCATACACCGCAATACAAGGAACACACAAGCCTCAAGCATTACACCAAGTCATCACATGTAAAGCACACACATATGTACTCCTAATGGCATCCTCAGAATAGCAACCCTTTGCTGCCCCAATACTAATAAATTCATACCACGAGCTAGGATGCTTCAAATAAAGCAAATGATACGGTTCTGGATTCATTAGAAGATTACCTAGAAGTAACTCCAAATATATGAACCCTGATATTGTGGTTAGCTAGGCCAAACCAAGCAAATACTAGATTGATGTTCCCAGAATTCAGCACAATGACTAGCCCCCTGACGAATTTCATTGCAGTAAAGATACTCATTGAAATCGAACAAACTGAATTGATCCAGAAACTAGAAGCTACCAGCTTTCTATAATATATCGGTTCACTATTTAATCAACAACAGAAGGCTCCGAAAGATTGAGCCCAAAACCATAAGTACCATGTTTCCGAATTCTCAGAACAGAAACTTGTTATTACCACCGAGACCAAATGGCTGAACCAAATTGAGCAAAAGACCACTCAAAATGATCGTGAGAACATAACCCATATTTCATTCCATATAGTCGTCAACCAATTTTACCATATTGGACTCCGAAAATAGAGATTTGTGCTACTGTATACACAGAGACAGCAACGTAAACAACCTTTGCCCGAATCCCCTTATGTTCTTGCTGAACCCCAAAGCTAAACAACATGGAATCCATACCTAAACCATTCCAGTAACACACACATGGTAGGAAACCTCACCCTTGGTGCCTGAGCAGATGGTATTCGATAGGACGGTGGTGATGAACCCTATTTCTTTTCTTCTCCTTCTCATCTTGATCTTTCTTCTTTTCTCCTCCTCTTCTTCTTCAACCTCAGGTCATGGCTGCACTAGGAGGTTGGCCAGAACGTGGGGCAGGTGAGAAGGATCAGGGAAGGAGAGGAGAGGTGAAGCCATGAGAGAGGACCTTGTGTGTGAGGAGAAAGAAGGAATGGGGCTGCATGGGGAATACAAGGTATGGGGATGGAGCACGACTCCTTCAAGATAGGACTCTCGCTGCCTCAAAGATAAGGACAAGACATTTTAATTTAGAAGAAATAATTTTCTAATTCGAATTAATATCAGCCATTGGATCACCAAAAACATGGAGGTTGCATCCGGAGTCCGATTTGGGAAAATGAGTAGTCAATTTCGACTAGCTCGATGAGCCAGACGCAACCGTGGACTCGGATCATTAAGAGGAGGCTTGTTTTGAAAAGTTACTTGAAGGTGACTACAAAAGGTATACGGCGAAGCCGTGGAATCAATTTTACAGCGCCATCTTTGATATGAATAAAAGAGTACCCCACAATTGAATGCCTCAGAGAGATGATCTGAACTTCAATAAGCACATATAAAATGGCCGTCGGTTGGGATGATAAGGACCAGTGGATGAGAATACCCGATGAAATTATGGGGTGTTACATACTACCCACCTTATTAGGAACTCGCCCTCGAGTTCTTTATTCTGTTAAATCTAGTTTTGTACAAGCACAAACATCCATCGAGCAATCACTACCACAAAATTATGAGGTACTTATGACCATCAAAGCAAACCAGCGCACATAGCAATCACATATTCATGATAAGGCATGGTCAGGAAAGATCATGCAACACGCATCCTAGATATAAGGAGCTACCAAGCTTAGATGGCATTATAAGCAAGCAAGGAACTCATGAATACAATCAAACCAGTCGTAGTAGGAGGAGACTCATGAGAAAAGACATGGATGGTCCAGAAAGATGTCCTATAGAACATCAACCAATCAACTGAAACCACTTGAGCTTGAAAAATACTGCCATATATGGCAAACAAGGCAACCACCCTCAACAAACAATCTACTTACAAGACAGGTGTGGAACCAACTCAAGAGCACAAGCACCTTACAAAGAATGGAAACGTCTTAAGAACATGGTCCCCGAAAGATCATCCAACAACTTCAAACTTATACTTCGGGGCTAACTTAAGAATATAGCTGGAACAAGAGCCACGGGATGATCTGAGGCAGGGCTAGAAGTCAAAACGAACTTCAGGAGTTTCATAGAGTCCATCTATTCCACCTATGGTTTAGGTTGACAAGCATTAGCCCGTAGGAAACTACCGAAGAATCACTCAAATTCATTTCTTCATCATAACAGGGGCGAATAGTAAGAGTAAATGACATGGTTGATCAGGCCATACTTTACTCAAACTATTTGCTTTGTATATGAATAAATGAAACATGGTTCTAACTCTTGGTCTCCTCACATGGCACAGTGAAAAGATTTCCGGGCACGAACATGATTTCGAGGTCGACTCCCATCAGTCCAATCACAAGACCAGAACATACTGTATATATTTTCCACAAAACCTAGGCACGACTAGAACAAGAACTAGCTCGCTGAAATACACATGGATTTCGTAAGAGGATGGTCAAACTTTACCAGACCAGGTCTGAAATCTACAACTCCAATCAACAAGTGACTGAAAGAGTTAGGATTCATTTGATACGTGTTTAACAACGTGGAGAGTTGTCACTTCTGGAATTACAGGTTCAAAGAACCAGATGCCCGTAGTAACTCGACAAGAAGAAACTTTATGATAAAATGACAAGATGATTAGACTCATGAGTCTGAGGCAAGAGCCACACAGACAAACAACAATTGATTCAAACCGGGAACTCGTCGATGGAAGCAAGAACTTGGCCTTATGGGAAGAACAAAGTGTACAATGGCTTCATGAATCACCAGCCAATAGAAGTTGAGCAACTTCAACCAAGGAGTGCCAAGGTTCATACTCCGGAAATATGCTCCACATGGTGGAAACAACATTAGAAAGTTGTACCCCGGAACGAGGATACGAGATAATCGGACAATAACAAGGTCACTGAGCAATAGATTAAGTAGAATTTTCCAAGATAGGAAGTAATC
The DNA here is from genome assembly GCA_947311845.1 of Poa pratensis. Taxonomy (NCBI): domain Eukaryota; kingdom Viridiplantae; phylum Streptophyta; class Magnoliopsida; order Poales; family Poaceae; genus Poa; species Poa pratensis. Next base: position 71,094,440 of record CAMZMU010000027.1, on the reverse strand, counting down.
ATCAACTTTCGACTACCTTTGGAATTGAATCCATACACGCTATGGCCTAATTCCCACTTTAGTTCATGGCCCAGCATAGGTTCACCGGAAGAGAAATTAGCTCCTCTGAAAAGGAAGCCAACAGAACACATTCACCATGGAAGTAGAGATGGCAATAATAGTGCAAGAGTATAGGTCTTTTAAGAACATATGATATAGGGCTCATCCGACTGTGTCACGATGACACCCCAAAGCAAAGAGTCGGATCATCTTAGTTGGATCCAGTGACGTAAAGGAGACAATGAAAGAACTCGAGTCTCGAGTGAAGAAATAACCGATTATATTAGTATTAAGAAATACTCAATCAATGGTCTACTGACTAGTAGTGAAGGGCATAACCCCAACATATCATGATAGAAACAATAAGACCACAAGAATGGCTGAGTAGAAAAGGAATCAGTATTCCTATGTAGAACGACATGCAACCTCCTCTCTATAAGGGAGGCATATGCCTCCCTAGGTGTGCAGTAAGACCCAATATTATAAGGCACCAACCAAAAAGAACAATTGCGCTAAGTAGGTAGCAAATGTTCACAACTCAGGGTGTTCAGAGAGACCATAGTCAAAGGCACTTGTCTTGAAGTTTCACAAATAAACCAATAACCTCACGAGTAACAGCTGCCAGTAGCACTACAAGGTGTTCGAGGAGTACAAGGTATTCTCGAACAACCAGTAAAAACTTATATACTACTCAAGCAACTCAAAGTTTATGTTTACGATGGCAATCATTTCTAGAAAGGACTCCAGCAACCATAGTTGGAAACTACTCAACTGTTGCCTCTCAAATATGCAACCACTCTTTTGAAAATCAAGGACAACAAGTGTCTTGAGCATTGAATGAACAAGTAAGCTGCCCACTGGAGGTTTTGAACAAACGACAACTCCAAGGCAAGCTTTATGAAATATGTGAGACATAATTCACACGGGCAGCTACTACGCAAAAGCGCATTTTCTGAAAACCACTAGAGCACCACTAAAATATAAAGACTAGCAAGAAGAAATTTAGTAGAAACCCACCTAGGCAACACCCAAGGATTGCCAGGCATATGGAAAACTACACACTTTTTCCCGATGGCAACTAGTAAACAGATAGAACCTTTTAGTACTTTGTTAACAAAATTGCATTTCGTAGCTACAGACAATGAACGTTATTGTGAAATCTTCAAAACTATTAGCGATGGCCTTCACTAGCTATGACCAACAACACATGAAAGACATGAGCATAATGGTATGTTAGGAGCAACACTACAAAAGTACACATTAATGCACAATCAGATAATGGCATCACAGAAGCCAACGACATTGGATCAATCCAATCAATAATACCATATTCACATGAGAAGAATATCTGCAATGCTTAATCATATATATTGAAGGTAATATAACAAGCATAGAGGCATAACAATAGAAATGCATTGATTCAACACTATCATATTGACATCAAAAGCACAATTGTTGAATACATTCAACAATAAGGAAGGTACTAACGGAAGAATAAATGAGATGCATACCCCAAAACCCCTCCTATTGTGCATCAGTGTGTCAAGTTTTAATGTTCATTAACCAAAGCTAGCATCAAATTTGAAGATATTCACTAACTAGGTCACAAATTTGAGCTAACTTAAGCACTTACATCATCCAAATAGGAATGTCTCACCCAACCTCAAAAGACTGACGCCCTCGTCAGTTAGATCATACCACAAGACTAGGATCTTTTCCTTTGGTACATGAGCTTACGCACATGTAGCAAAGTCTACTAGTTAAACTGATACCAACTTTAACACCCCACCTTACCAATAAGATGGAACGCTACACCATCTACAACAACAGCGGAAGTATACAAGCCCACGGCTAAAATCCGACAGAGTCTCCCTTGTACCGGAGGACATCCACGACAGGTAGTTGAATAATACTAACCAAATCATAAGAAATATCAAGGTATAACATAACTAATGGTCGCACTGGACCACTCTCAACCCAACACAACTTAACCATGAAGGGCTTAACTAGTCACCACTCACAAATGAAGACTACACTTCTGACACAAACACAAGATACAGCTAGCAGGAAGATCACAACCAATGTTACAAGCTAATATGGAACTGCAGTTATCATGTTTGAGTGACCCACGTGAGTGTGGGTATCAAGTCATGCAACAACCACAAGTGCTACTCCCAAGCCACCCATATGCATGCAGCTATCCGTATGAAAACCTGAAAACAACAAATTGCAAGCGTGAGTTCAAAGAACTCCGAAAGCAGCAAGTACAGGAAGGGATAGCAAGAAAGCATGATACCACATTCAAGGTTAGAGAATCATCATTTGCATATTGTACTTAACTTACCGTCATCGCACTGGGTAATGTCAGTGCCACCTTGTAAACATTACCATAAGGTCTTATAATCCAAGAATTATCAAGTCACTGAGAACTAGTGAACCATGGAAGATACTACCACCCACTGAACACGAGGTTACTACAACTCTTAGGCTCTAAGGTATCGAAGTCACAAGCCACCCATACACTACATTCCACACTACTCTTCACTGAATCCCTCCTTGAACCGGATGGTTTACCCATGGGAAGAAATGAAGTAGGCAACGAGAAACAAAAACTTCTCTTCGAGCTATTGCCGGCAAAGCTAGGGTGGACGACGTCTCATCCGAGCCCTTCAACCCACTCAAGGTGACTAGACCATATGAGCTTGAACCCGAAGGACCATAAACTCGCAAGCGCGGGTCACTCCTTGTACCAGAAAAAACTTTGGGTCCATAACTCGCAAAGCGAGGATCACTCCTTATACTTGGAAGATTCACTCATGATGGATTTCTTTATCAAGAACCATGAAAAGCCAAACCCAATTATGGCTTATTGAAAGATACACAAGGGTGAAACATGGCATTCTGCAACCACGACTTGGAATATGACAGGGAGCTAGGGTGATCTACAACACATGTCATCCAACCACTCTAGTCATAACTGTCACTATGTTATCCCCTTCTGGTAATTTCTAGGGAAAAGGCCTCTCAGGCACATGGACCACCCGAATATGTGTTCTATGGTAAGACATTCCTTATATGATGGACAAAAGGAATATACTAGGGTGAATGAGCCATCCATGAAACATAAACTTACTTTTACCAATCACGATGATTATAAGCTATAGAGGATAACATTCAGGGGATAAGCAATTAGTTTGTAATGGGGGATCACACGATGCCCACCATCCCAACATGTACTTGCCTTTACCGAGAGCGGAGAAGTTGAATGTTGATGAAACCCGATACCTGTGAGCAACCAGGTACAAAAGAGTCTCAATACATATCATACACCGCAATACAAGGGACACACAAGCCTCAAGCATTACACCAAGTCATCACATGTAAAGCACACACATATGTACTCCTAATGGCATCCTCAGAATAGCAACCCTTTGCTGCCCCTATACTAATAAATTCATACCACGAGCTAGGATGCTTCAAATAAAGCAAATGATACGGTTCTGGATTCATTAGAAGATTACCTAGAAGTAACTCCAAATATATGAACCCTGATATTGTGGTTAGCTAGGCCAAACCAAGCAAATACTAGATTGCTGTTCCCAGAATTCAGCACAATGACTAGCCCCCTGACGAATTTCATTGCAGTAAAGATACTCATTGAAATCGAACAAACTGAATTGATCCAGAAACTAGAAGCTACCAGCTTTCTATAATATATCGGTTCACTATTTTATCAACAACAGAAGGCTCCGAAAGATTGAGCCCAAAACCATAAGTACCATGTTTCCGAATTCTCAGAACAGAAACTTGTTATTACCACCGAGACCAAACGGCTGAACCAAATTGAGCAAAAGACCACTCAAAATGACAGCAACGTAAACAACCTTTGCCCGAATCCCCTTATGTTCTTGCTGAACCCCAAAGCTAAACAACATGGAATCCATACCTAAACCATTCCAGTAACACACACATGGTAGGAAACCTCACCCTTGGTGCCTGAGCAGATGGTATTCGATAGGACGGTGGTGATGAACCCTATTTCTTTTCTTCTCCTTCTCATCTTGATCTTTCTTCTTTTCTCCTCCTCTTCTTCTTCAACCTCAGGTCATGGCTGCACTAGGAGGTCGGCCAGAACGTGGGGCAGGTGAGAAGGATCAGGGAAGGAGAGGAGAGGTGAAGCCATGAGAGAGGACCTTGTGTGTGAGGAGAAAGAAGGAATGGGGCTGCATGGGGAATATAAGGTATGGGGATGGAGCACGACTCCTTCAGGATAGGACTCTCGCTGCCTCAAAGATAAGGACAAGACATTTTAATTTAGAAGAAATAATTTTCTAATTCGAATTAATATCAGCCATTGGATCACCAAAAACATGGAGGTTGCATCCGGACTCCGATTTGGGAAAATGAGTAGTCAATTTTGACTAGCTCGATGAGCCAGACGCAACCGTGGACTCGGATCATTAAGAGGAGGCTTGTTTTGAAAAGTTACTTGAAGGTGACTACAAAATGTATACGGCGAAGCCGTGGAATCAATTTTACAGCACCATCTTTGATATGAATAAAAGAGTACCCCACAATTGAATGCCTCAGAGAGATGATCTGAACTTCAATAAGCACATATAAAATGGCCGTCGGTTGGGATGATAAGGACCAGTGGATGAGAATACCCGATGAAATTACAGGGTGTTACAGATCACTTCATTCATTTACATGCGCCTTACAATATTATTTGATCAAGATTATGATGGTAGCATGCACCTCAAAAATTATTTTGTTTTTATCGTTTACCTACTCGAGGACGAGCAGGAACTAAGCTTGTTGATGCTGATACGTCTCAATCGTAAATATAATTTTTGATGTTCCATGCTTATTTTATACCAATTGCTACATGTTTTACATACACTTCATACCATTATTATGCATTTTCTAGGACTAACCATTAACAAGATGCCGAAGCGCCAGTTCCTATTTTCTGATGTTTTTGTATTCCAGAAAAGCTAGTCTGGAAATATTCTAGGAATTGTACGAAAATTTACGGAGGCCCCTAATTTATAAGAAGACACCTGGAGTTCGAAGGAGAGGCGAAGTGGTGCCACGAGGGCCCCACATGTGGGCTCGGCGCGGCCAAGGGCCTACCGGCGCCGAGGGGTGGTGTCGCCTCCTCGTGCACCGCCTCGCGACGTCCTTTGGCCTATATATTGCTCCTACCCGAAAACCCTAAAATAATCGATGATTTCTCTAGAAGAGTTCCGTAGCTCCGTCGCCACCAAAAACCCTAATTCAGGGGACAGAAGTCTCTGTTTCGGCACCTTGCCGGGACAAGGAATTGCCCCTAGAGCCATTTCCATCGACGCCACCGCCATCTTCATCGCTGTTGCTGCCTCCCATGATGAGGAGGGAGTAGTTCTTCCTCGGGGCTGAGGGCTCTACCGGTAGCTATGTGGTTTATCTCTCTCTCCCATGGTGTGATCTTTATGTGATCATGAGCTATGTATTCAATTATATTATTATTGTTGAGAGTGTCCACTAGTGAAAGTATGATCCCTAGGCCTTGTTTCTAAGAATTGAAACACCGTTTACAACCAGTTCTGCTACATGTTTGCTTGCTGCCATTTTTATTTCAGATTGCAATTACCACTTATAATCATCCATATTACTTCTATTTTAATATCTCTTCGCCGAACTAGTGCACCTATACACCTGACAAGTGTATTGGGTGTGTTGGGGACACAAGAGACTTCTTGTATCTTAATTGCAGGGTTGCTTAAGAGGGATATCTTTGACCTCTACCTCCCTGAGTTCGATAAACCTTGGGTGATTCACTTAAGGGAAACTTGCTGCTGTTCTACAAACCTCTGCGCTTGGAGGCCCAACACTGTCTACAAGAATAGAAGCGTGCGTAGACATCAGGAAGGATCCAAAGGTGTGAGCGCTAACCAGCCGTGGGGAAATGCTGACACAAGGCGCAACCCCCAAAGGACCCACCGTTTCCTGACCGCACGGACCTCAGCCCACGACTCCACTGCCCGAGGGAAACTGACAGTGTCATCGCGAAGGCGCTGCCCCAGGATAACGCCCGCTTTTGTCTTAGCCAAAGTACATAAAACAGATGTACCCGGGAACAAGCCCGTGCAAGCACGTTTATACTTAGCTCGCGTTTTGATTCCTTCAGGCTACCTCGGTATTTGTTTGGTCGCGCTGCCGCCAAGGCGGGTCTTCTATGCCGTGTTTGAGACATAATTCTACCTTGCCTAGCAATTCTTGTCGGGGACAAGGCTTCCAACCGAGATAGCCTCCAATGCCAACTAGGGGCATGACTGGCTGGCTTGCGGCGGTCCGGAGACCATCGTGTTACTTGCTCGAGTTACCCGGAGACCACCTATATGATGATCCGGCGACTTGCTGGCGTATTGAAGACGCAGGTCCAGAGACCCTGATGTTGTCTTAGCTTGCTGGACCCAAGTGTTCCTTGCTTGATAACCCATCAATCTTGCTGGCATGTGCCGGTCCGGAGACCCAGATGTTGTTTTACCCGCGGGATCCTGATGCCAGCCACTTAGCAATCCAATATTTCTGAGGGGGTCTGCTTGGTCCCGGTTGTATCGTGACGATGTGACCCGGGAGATCCCACCCTCCCCTGGTCAAGTCTCCGCAGATGAATGTCTGGTCCCAGCTAGCAGTGGTTAACCCTTGTCTGTCTTGTGTTTGCGGTGGCGCTTGTAGTGAACAAGGTTCCGGGGGCTCATTAATCTGCGTGGAGGCGTTAGCGAAAGTCCGGAAAGACCTTCCTTTTGAGGAACCCCAGCTGTGGTGCTCCTCTAGCTTTCTTAGGCTTCTTATTGAGAGGGCAATCTCGATCGATATGCCCTGGTTCTCCACATGTATAGCAATCACCGTTCTTCTGGCGTATCTGGATGTCGTTGAACTGTCGGCAATCTTCAAGGCTATGTCTGTCAGATCTGTGATACACGCACCATACCCCAGGCTTGCCGTTCTAGCCTGGGGAATGTGGATCTCTTGTGGTATGTAGATGAGAGAATCTTCTTGTCGAGGCTCGCCTTTTGTGTCTTGGTCGAGGTTTTCTTCCTCCGAAAGCGGCACTGTGGTTGCCGCATCAGAACAGAGTTCCTCCTTCACTCCATGCGTCCATGGGTAAAGAGGGACGTCAATGTTCATGGCACTTTGCTCAGGTCTTGCCTCGCTGACCAAAGAGCTAACATATGCGGCGGGAGGGACGAACTGGATTCCAACGGCGCGATCTTTCGCAGCGGGTGTTGACGAAGATTCTTCAAGAATGAAGCCGAGGCCGGGGTACCGCAGGAACTCCATTGCTACCTTTCCCTTTCCCTTCCGAGCCATCTCGACTGAGGAATCCTGTCTGGGTGCAACGGGCGCGAAGTAGATCTTGTCTCGGCCGAAGAGCTTGATGTAAATCGTGTGCCGAAAGAGGAAGAACTTGATCATGATCTTGTTTCCGAAGAAGAGGAGCCTAACGTAGACTCCGAAGCTGATGGCGATGAACTTGCCGTCGCGGCGGACATAGACAAATCCAGTGCTTGTGCCGCCTACCTGGCGCGCCAGATGTCGTGTCTCAATGCATGAACACCGGGAGTAGAGGATACCCCCTTTTAGGTTCCGCACGGGGCGCGAAGGAGGCTGAAAATCGTCTTCTTGAGCGAGGTCTAGATCAAGCTCTCCTCTCCATGATCAAAGCATGCAACCAAAGGGACACAAGGAGATACCCAGGTTCAGGCCGCTCGGAGGCTAAAAGCCCTACTCCTGCATGTCTGGATTGATGGGTTCTTCATAGTGTGGCTTACAATGGAGCCTTCCGGATAGGGTACCCGGAAGGGTTTTGGCTGAAGGTATAAGAAGGACAGATCCTGACCCGGAGGAGATCACCTTCCCCTCTACCCTTGCAGCCCTAGTCTAGTCTTGCTCTGGTTCGACTTGTTCCTCCTCCCCTCCTCCGTGCCTTGGTCCTCCTTTTATAGGCTAAGGGGTTGCCACAGGGTCATGTGAGGAGCACGAGGGACCTTCGACGGGAAGGACCCTCCATGGTTGGTTTATTGGGAGACGTGGTGATGTAGTGCAACCTAGGCACACAACACCAACACCATCAAATGGTCCAATGACAAGAGCAAGAGTCCAAGCTCTCCATGATAAGGTGAATTCACTCCTATCGATGTGTGATCTCGACAATCCTTTGTATGGGTTGCTACTTCATTCGGATACGTTGTGCATACTCAGGAACCAGCTTTACGACGACCCACAATGGAGTGGAGAAGATGACCAAGAGAAGACCCAAGAAGATGGCCAAGAGAGCAGCCAAGAAGAAGCCCAAACTGCATTGGGTGGTACTACCGGGTCCAAGCCGGTACTACCGCCCTAGCCTGACGTGGCGCCTGTCGAAGACACCATCGGGTCCGGTACTACCGCTCCTGTCCACCCCGGTACTACCGCCACACGCCGCGTGGTACTACCGCGCCAACTACCGGGTCTACTACCGGATCTCCCGGAGCCTCGGGTGTCGTCGGGTTCCATCCCGTAGTGGCCCCGGTACTGGCCCGGTACTACCACACACCCGGTACTACCAGGTTCAGTCCGGTACTACCGCTGCGGGCGGGCCTGCGCGCTGAAAAGGCTCCCGTGCCTTGTAATCTTATCCCCTTTGGATCTAGAGTATAAATAGTTCGTCCCCTTCCTAGGGTTAGGGTTAGACTATGATTTGGGAACTAAAGTAGAGCCTTGCTCCTTCTTCTCAAAGTGTCTCTTTCCTCCTATGGAGATGAATCAAGGCCTCCCCTTGTGGAGATGAACCAAGGCCTCCTCTTGAGGAGAAGATCCCTGCGTGGATACCAAGGCTTCCGCTTGTAGTTGCGATTACTTGCTAATCTTCCCTCTTTGAGTGGCTAGATTGGTTGGTTGGATTGACCAATTGGACAAACAATCCTAAGAGTAAGGTGTGCTTGGGAGAGGAGAATTGGGGGCTACCCTCGGGGATTTGTTACCAATTGAGTCTTGCCGGGTTGCTACTTGCTATTTACCCTTGTGTGTTGATTTCCCCTCTTTGTGTTCTTCGTTCTTCGTGTGTTCTTCGTGTTCATCTTCCCTCCGCAAAATCCGTGAAAATCGGGACCAACCTACATCATATGGTATCAGAGCTCTAGGTTGACACGGATTTGATTTGTGTTTCCACCAAAATCCACCAAATTTTTCTTCGTTTTTGAGAAATTCGAAAATTTCCACCAAAAATAGCCTTGCCTTGATTCGAGCCGATCTGTCGATTCGTTGCGTTTTTGGTAGTTTTTGTCCATGGATCTGTTGCTTTAGGACCCCCTCCACCTTGTTTGCGTTCCCTAGCCTTAATTTTGCCAATTTCCCACGAATTTGAGGATTTTCGGGTCCAATTTCCGCCCAAAATCGAAAGTCAACCATCAGAAATCGGGCAGGCCGGTACTACCGGGCTCAGGCCGGTACTACCGGGTTTTCAAAATTTGGCCGAATTTTTTTCTTTTTCCTCGGTTCGTTTTGGCATTTCCTCTTTGGTTTGAGTCCTTCTTGGTGTGCCTTACGTCTTCGACATCGACAAGCTTCCGCAGCAACGCATCATCAACGCCAAGCGACGACGCCACCAAGGACTCGACATTTCCCCACCACCATAATCCGTTGTGAGCCCTTCTTCCTTTCGTGTACCTTGACCTATCGGACTAGCTCTTTGATATTGCGAGGCATTGCACGTGTTGAGTGTTTGTCTTCAAGTATTGGCGAGTGTGTATCGTTAGAGATCTTGGCACTAGCAAAAGAGAAGGAATCATCGTCAAAAAGCAAAAATCAAAAAAAAAAGAGAGAAAAGAAAAGAATCAAGTGGTGCCAAGTATCATCTCTTGTAGGTTGCGACAAAGCTTGACCGCCAAAGTGAGTGAGTGTGTAACTCTTGTGCAAATCCGTTGCCCACAAAAAGCAATTGAGCTAGCGTCCTCTTGTGTTGGGTGACATTTGAGCACGTAGTCTTCGTTAGGTTGTCTATCTTCGAGTGCTCGCCCTTTGGTCGCCCAACCCCATCATTCGCTTTTGTGTGTGTTTCTTGATATTTGTGGTTGGAGTTTCTTTGGTAATTTGATCATTGTGGATTTTCTCTACCTTTGACAATATACTTGTCGTCGGGTTTGCTTGTTTCGTTTGCCACTTCATACCTTCCTATCCTCATAAGTGTGTGTGTTGGGTGTTAGAACCGGATTCTCCTCTCAAGCCACATTATACTTGGGATATAGTTTGTCTTGGTTTTCTTTATCACACATCTCACTTGATCTTGAGAAAATGTTTAGGGGAAGTACAAACGGAAGCTCAAGCTCGGATGAGGAAATCCATGGTGGAGTTCGCGGTGATCATGGCTATGTCACACAAACGGAGTTGTTGGTCTTCGACACTTCTTCGTGATGGCTAGGACGCTACGAGCGCCGTCTTCAAGCTCAAGAGAACAACTTCAACGAACGCATGCATGCGCAAGAAGCATATGGAGCGGTGACCGAAGCTATCAACAACCTTGTGCGACAACGAGCTTCTTCACGCTCAAGCCGTACAAGAAGCACCTCAAGGTCGACACAAGCACGTCATGGTCGTCATGAACCTCGACAAGAACGTCAACATGATCCAAGGCGCGACGCCCATGAACGACCTCCTCTACGTTGAACAACCACATGATCTTCACGCGAACAATGCCAATGCGCATCAAGAGCAACCTCACCAAAATGAACGTCATGAACGCATGCCATCACCACCACCGCAACAACGTGATCGTCATGACCCATTGGCTAATGACAATGGCGTTCCGGGTGCGAATGACTTTGATGAACAAGGACGTCACCCACGTCATCCTCCAAGGCCACGTCATCACAATCATGTCAATGCGAACAATAACGAACAACCCGTTCATCAACAAGAGCACCTCCCAACATGATCCTCGTCCTCGTCAAGAGCTTCCACATGATCGCCAACACCATCGCGCCGAGTCAAGTGATAACGAGTCAAGCCAACACAATGGTGATGGACTCAATCGAAGGAGACGTGGACGTGCATTCCCACGTGGTGCCATGGTGACAACTATGATGACTTGACCAACGTCCGCTTTGACATACCCAAGTTCTACGGCACAAGTGATCCGGAAGCTTACTTCTCATGGGTACTCAAGGTTGACAAGATCTTCCGTGCAACGCTTCTCCGACAACAAGAAGGTTGCCTTAGCCTCGATGGAGTTTGAAGAGTATGCCCTCTTGTGGTGGGAACAACTACAAGATGCTCGCGTCGCTAACCACCAACAACCAATTGACACTTGGGTTGAAATGAAAGAAACAATGTACAAGCGCTTCGTGCCAAGCCATTACACTAGAGACTTATACAAGAAGTTGCAAGAGTTGAAGCAAGGTTGAAGTCGGTTGACGAGTACTACAAGGAATGGAAATCTCCATGATGAGAGCCAATGTCAACGAGTACGAAGAGCAATCCATGGCTCGTTTCATGAATGGCCTCAACTATCCAATCAAGAAGATCGTGGAGTTCCAACCATATGCCTCTTTGGTAGAGCTAGTACATCAAGCTTCCAAGGCCGAGCGCCACGTGCTTGAAGAGCTCAAATACCTCAAGACAAAGGCATTCTTCGCCAACAAGCCTTCTTCGTCAACTCCTACACCTTCACAAGCTCTTCCTCAAGCGAACACTCGAGGTCCTCCAAGAGTCTCTACTTCGACACCTCAAGCGCCTCAACCTTTCAAGAAAGTACCTCCCCTACCAAGGCGCCTCAAGGATCTTCGTCCGGCACAAGACTCTTGCAATGCTACAAGTGCGGCGGACAAGGGCACAAATCTTTTGAGTGCACCAACAAGAAGGTCATGATCATCAATGACATGGGAGAGTATGAATCTATGAGTGAAGATGAGTACAATGCTTTGAACAAGGTCGCCACAATGCAAAGTGCTCAAGAAGAAGAAAGTGAGATCTATTGTGATGGCGACAACAACCCTTCCTTGGTTGTGGCAAGAGCTCTAACCACCAATGTTCAAGTGGAAGAAGACCAAAGATGCAACTTGTTCCAAACAAGAGCGGGAATCAATGGAAAGTCCATCAAGGTCATCATAGATGGTGGAAGTTGCCACAACCTAGCGAGCAAAGAACTTTGTGATAAGCTCAACTTGAAGTTCAAGAAGCACCCACATCCTACCATGTGCAATGGTTGAGTGATACCGGAGCCGTCAAGATTCAACACATGGTGCAAGTGTCCTTCAAGATTGGAGCCTATGAAGATACGGTTGATTGTGATGTTGTGCCTATGAACGTTTGTCACTTACTCCTTGGGCGTCCATGGCAATTTGACAAGGGTGCTATGCATGATGGAAGGACAAACTACTATAGCTTCAAGAACAACGACAAGACCTTCGTCCTTCGTCCCATGACACCAAGTCAAGTCATCGCCGACAACGCCAAGACTATTGCAAGGGCACAACAAGATCGTTCGTCTAGTGAGATGAGTGGTGAGCGAGAGACCCACCATAAAGTGAGTGAGAGCCACAAGCCAAATGAGTGTGACACTTCAAAGAGAGTTCCCACAAAACTTACACTATTTGCCACAAAGAGAGAGATGAGGGAGTTGAGAGAGAACCCATCCACCCTCCACTATGTGCTCATATGCAAGGGTGAAGTTTCTATGACTAACACTTCACAAACCTTCCTCCTTCTTTGTTGTCTCTTTTGAAGGACTTTGAAGATGTCTTCCCTCAAGAAGTGCCACCGGGACTACCTCCTCTACGGAATCGAGCACCGCATCGACCTTGTTCCCGGCGCACCGCTACCAAACCGCGCTCCTTACCGCACCAACCCCGAAGAGACAAAGGAGATCGAGCGGCAAATACAAGAACTTCTTGCCATGGGACATATCCGCGAGAGCTTGAGTCCGTGCGCCGTGCCCGTCATCTTGGTACCCAAGCACGACAACACTCTTCGCCTTTGCATGGATTGTCGCCCCATCAACGCCATAACCGTTCGGTATCGCCATCCTATCCCTCGACTTGATGATATGCTTGATGAGCTTTGTGGTTCCGCTATATTCTCCAAAATTGATCTTAAAAGTGGATATCACCAAATAATGTGTGAAGGTGATGAATGGAAGACCGCATTTAAAACAAAGCTTGGTCTTTATGAGTGGCTGTCATGCCATTTGGTCTTTCCAATGCACCTTCTACTTTTATGCGTCTCATGAATCATGTTTTGCGTCCTTTCATTGGAAATTTGTTGTGGTATACTTTGACGACATCCTTATTATAGCAAATCTTTGGAAGAGCACACTTCTCATGTTGCTCAAGTTTTGTTGGTTCTTCGCAATGAAAAGCTTTATGCAAATCTTTCTAAGTGCACTTTTGCCACCAACAAACTTGTTTTCTTGGGTTTTGTTGTTTCTTCGGATGGAGTTGAAGTTGATGATGCAAGATACAAGCAATTCGGACTTGGCCTTTTCCGATGTCACTTGAGGAGTTGAGACGTTTTCTTGGTTTTGCCGGATTTTACCGCCGTTTCATCAAGGATTTTTCCACAATTGCTTGCCCCCTCCATGAACTTACAAAGAAGAATGTACCTTTCATTTGGGGCAATGCACATGATTTTGCTTTCAATGAGCTCAAACGGTTATTAACCGAAGCACCACTCCTTGCCCTTCCGGATTTCTCTAAGACATTTGAGATTGAATGCGATGCAAGTGGATTGGGCATTGGTGGAGTGCTTATGCAAAATGGTAGACCCATCGCATACCATAGTGAGAAACTAGATGGAGCTCGCTTGAATTACCCCATTTATGACAAAGAGTTATTTGCTTTGGTTCGTGTTTTGGATGTGTGGCAACATTACCTTCGTCCTAAGGAATTTGTCATTCATTCCGACCATGAATCCTTGAAATATTTGAAAAGTCAAACAAATTTGAACAAAAGACATGCTAAGTGGGTTGAGTTCATTGAGTCTTTACCTTTGTAATCAAATACAAGAAAGGTAAAGACAATGTGGTCGCGGATGCTCTATCCCGCAAGGCCAACCTACTTACACGTCTTGACATTAGTGTCTTGGGTTTGGATGAGATAAAGAGTTGTATGCTACCGATGCTTTCTTTGGAGACATTTTCGCTCAATGTTCGGAGCACAAAGGAATTGGTGATTTCTATTTGCACAAGGTTTCTTGTTTAAGGCTAACAAACTATGTATACCCGAGTCTTCGCTTCGTTTGGTCCTTTTGAAGGAATCGCATGGAGGCGTCTTAATGGGACACTTTGGACGTGACAAGACCTTTGCATGCTCTCCAAACTACTATTGGCCAAGGATGTACCGGGATGTGGAACCGCTTGGTGCGACGATGTTCAACATGTCTCAAAGCTAAGTCTACTCTAAACTCTCATGGCTTATACACACCTTTGCCAATTCCACATCACCCATGGTCCGACATTGCTATGGATTTTGTCTTAGGACTCCCACGCACTAAAACAAACAAGGATTCCATCTTTGTCGTCATTGATCGATTCTCTAAAATGGCACACTTTATACCATGCAACAAGACCGACGATGCTTCACACATTGCTACTTTGTTTTTCAGGGAAATCGTCCGTCTTCATGGAGTGCCCAAGACCATTGTGTCGGATCGTGACGTCAAGTTCGTGAGCTATTTTTGGAAGACTTTGATGGCCAAGATGGGAATCAAGCAACTATTCTCCACCGCATACCACCCTCAAACCGATGGCCAAACCGAAGTGGTGAACCGAAGCCTCTCCACTCCTTCGTGTGTTGATCAAGCCTAACTTGAAGAATTGGGAAGAGTGCATCCCACACGCCGAGTTCGCCTACAATCGAGCACTACATCGCGCAACAAAGAGAACACCCTTCGAGGTCGTCTATGGCTCCAACCCCTACACCGCGCTAGACATGCTACCACTTCCACTCCGAGAACAAGTCAACATGGACTTTGACAAGCGCGCCGCTTACATGAAGAAACTACACGAAGACACAAGGGCCACGCTTGAGAAGCACAACGACGACCATGCTACGAAGATGAACAAGAACAAGCGCCCCATGATCTTTGAAGAAGGAGACCTTGTTTGGCTACATCTACGCAAGGACCGCTTCCCCGATGAGAGAAAGTCTAAGCTCGCGCCAAGAGGAGATGGTCCTTTCAAGGTTCTCAAGCGCATCAACGACAATGCATACAAGATCGACATATCCAAGTCCAAGTACGGCGTCCATGACACCTTCAACGTCGCCGACATCTCACCTTACCTTGGAAACCCAAGTGATGATGAGGACGAAGAGTCGAGGATGACTCTTTTCCAAGGGGGGGAGATGATGTAGTGCAACCTAGGCACACAACACCAACACAACACCATCAAATGGTCCAATGACAAGAGCAAGAGTCCAAGCTCTCCATGATAAGGTGAATTCACTCCTATCTATGTGTGATCTCGACACTCCTTTGAATGGGTTGCTACTTCCTTCGGATACGTTGTGCATACTCAGGAACCAGTTTTACGACGACCCACAATGGAGTGGAGAAGATGACCAAGAGAAAACCCAAGAAGATGGCCAAGAGAGCAGCCAAGAAGAAGCCCAAACTGCATCGGGTGGTAATACCGGGTCCAAGTCGGTACTACCGCCCTCGCCTGACATGGCACCTGTTGAAGACACCATCGGGTCCGGTACTACCGCTCTTGTCCACCCCGGTACTACCACCACACGCCGGCGCGGTACTACCACGCCAACTACCGGGTCTACTACCGGATCTCCCGGGAGCCTCGGGTGTCGTCGGGTTCCATCCCGGTAGTGGCCCCGGTACTGGCCCGGTACTACCGGGTTCAGTCCGGTACTACCGCTGCGGGCGGGCCTGCGCGCTGAAAAGGCTCCCGTGTCTTGTAATCTTATCCCCTTTGGATCTAGAGTATAAATAGTTCGTCCCCTTCCTAGGGTTAGGGTTAGACTATGATTTGGGAACTAAAGTAGAGCCTTGCTCCTTCTTCTCAAAGTGTCTCTTTCCTCCTATGGAGATGAATCAAGGCCTCCCCTTGTGGAGATGAACCAAGGCCTCCTCTTGAGGAGAAGATCCCTGCATGGATACCAAGGCTTCCGCTTGTAGTTGCGATTACTTGCTAATCTTCCCTCTTTGAGTGGCTAGATTGGGTTGGTTGGATTGACCAATTGGACAAACAATCCTAAGAGTAAGGTGTGCTTGGGAGAAGAGAATTGGGGGCTACCCTCGAGGATTTGTTACCAATTGAGTCTTGCCGAGTTGATACTTGCTATTTACCCTTGTGTGTTGATTTCCCCTCTTTGTGTTCTTCGTGTTCATCGCGTGTTCTTCGTGTTCATCGCTCATACTCCGCACAAATCCGTGAAAATCGGGACCAACCTACATCACGTGGCCTCTTCTCGGCCTAGCATCTCCTCTGGATTAGGTGGGAGCGTCCGCCTTGGGGTGGACAGTGGCTGACACCACCACGGGCTATGTCTCCGGCCCGCGCCACCATCGCCTTGCTTCCCAAGTCTTCTGAGGTCTTCTAGCATGAGGTGGAGAGCTTATCCACAGTGGTGCGAAGAGGTACCCGAGAGGGAGCCCGGCCTCCTGCCGGGAACTCGGGCTCTCGGAGACTTCCTTGCCTTCCCGCTTGGTTCGGGGACCCGGCAGGCCCCCAGGACCGGAGCCCTTTGTCGGTGTAGGTCTTGCTTAGCCTTCGTGGGGTTGACGGTGAACCCGCCAACTTGACTTGGGTCTTGGCCTTGTCCATCTTCATTTTGGGCCCACATGGGGTGGACCCACTTTGGCAGCACTAGGGGAACCCCATGTTCCACTGCTGCGACACACATCCCTGATCTAACGGCTCACAAGCGCTTGAAAGAAACACACGAGCTGTGTGCTTCTTTAGTCCCGGTTGGTAACACCAACCGGGACTAAAGGCGGGCTTTGCGGTCACGACTCGAGTCAGTCACGTGTCCTACCCCAGCGTTGCCCTGGCCACGTATCCTCCCCCCAGCACCGCTCCTCCCACCGAGGAGAAGGAGGAGGACGACAACTTCGACTGGAGCGACGACGGGGAAGAGGGCTGTGGGGCGCAGATGCACGAGCCCATGGAACCCCCCTTCCAGTCTGTCTGCGACGACTGTGTCCAGTGAGCCAGGACTGCCTGCCAGCTCAAGGCGAAGGAGGCCTCCGAGCTGGCCTGGGCGCTGAAAGACTCATCATCCATGGCTCGTGCCCTCCGCCGCAAACGTGCGCGCGAGAACCAGCGGCCGCGAACGGGGCTGGCTCCTCCCGCCGTTCCCCCTAATACGCGCGGGCAATTTTATTAAAATTGCCGGCGCCATTACCCCTACTCCGATTATGTAATAATGTAACAGTGTTCTGAAAACTGTTGGTGATGTGTAATAATAAGCATGTAAATCAAAGTATATAAAAGAAAACAGAAAAAGAAACTAGAAAAAACAATTGGAAAAGCATGTAAATCAAAGTATATAAAAGAAAACAGAAAAATAAAAAGAAATTAGAAAAAACAATTTAAAAAGCATGTAAATCAACGTATATAAAAGAAAACAGAAAAAGAAAAAAAAAACTAGAAAAAAACAATTCAAAAAGCATGTTATAAAAGAAAATCAGAAAATAGGAAAAAAACAAAACTTAAAACAAATAGATATAAAGCAAAACATAAAACAGAAGAAACAAAACAAATTTGACTTGATTTGGACGATTAAATCAAAAGATATAAAAGAAACAAGAAAATATGAAAAGAGAAAAAAATACAATAGCCCATTTAGTACCGGTTGGTAACACCAACCAGGACTAAAGGTCCGCTGGGCTTCGCGCGCAAAATTTCGCGGCCCAGAGAGACCTTTAGTACCGGTTGGTGACCCTTTAGTCCTGGTTCGTGGCTGGAACCGGGACTAAAGGTCCGTTTCAGTCAATTTGGGCTACCTCCGCCCAATTTTTTCACATCTCCTCCCAAATCGACGCTGCCTCTCCGTCTTTGGGCTCCACGCTGCCGTTGCTGCCCCGCCCGCGCCGTTGTGCTGCCACACCGCCGTTGCTGCCCCGTCGCGTCGCGCCCGAGGCCCACCTCCTCCTTCGTCGTTGTTGCCCCGCCGCGTCGCGCCCGAGGCCCTCCTCCTCTCCGCCGCGTCGCGCCCAAGGCACGCCTCCACGAGCCGCCTCACCCTCCTCCTCCGCTGTCGCGCCCGAGGCCCTCCTCCATGCCGCCTCCCCCTCCTCCTCCTCCACGGCCTCGAATGCCGGTCGGCGACCTCGCCCTAGCCTCCTCCGGTCGAAATCCGTAGCAAGGTAGTTTTTTGTTGTGTAGTTTAGGTGTTTTCTTTGTTGTGTAGTTTAGGTAGATTTGTTGTGTTGTATTTTTAGTGTTTGAAATTTAGTGTTAGGAAATTTATTAGAAATGTTATTAGAAAATTTAGAAATGTTATTAGGAAATGTATTATAAATGTTATTAGAAAATTTAGTACTTGTTAGAAATGTATTAGGAAATGTTATTATAGTTAGAAATGTTTTAGGAAAATGTATTAGGCAATGCTAAGTCAATTTCGAATGATCGTCTTATAAAAATTGTGTTTTTAGTTTATTGTTCTCGGCGACGATGTCCCTGTTGGACCAGAGGGGCGATGTCTGGGACTGGGCTCCACCGGGCTGGCACTGGGAGGTGCTACCTTCCGGGACACACAGCTTGGTGAGGAATCCGGGTGACGTCGTCGACCTGGATCTTCTTTGGTGGCAGTCGCGTGGGCCACGTTCGGTGCAGAGTGAGCCGGCCCCCGAGGAGGTGGTACGTCACCGTATAAGGGAGGAGGACGAGCACGTCCGTCGCTACATGTATTTGTTGGATAGGCAGTATAGCAATAGTTGGCGTTTCTTCAGAGGGTTCCTTATCACGTGAGCTATGACCCTATGAGGGTTCCTTGTCTTTGGATGCGCAGCGCCGGCGGCTCAGCACCCCGGGCTCAGGACCCGGTCGAAGTTAGTTTGAGAGGTTCATGCATGGGAGATGTATTAGTGATATTATTCGTGATGTATTAGGGTTCATGCATGTTGTTTTGTAATTGTTGTTTAAAATTTGTGTACTTTGTAATCTTGATGCTATGAATTTTAAATTTGCTATATAATTGATTGCAGGGACATTGAGCTATGGATGCCCCCTTGAGAGATGACGAGAATGAAGACCGAATGCAACAAATTATATATGCGAGTGCCCGTGGAACAGATGCCGGTGGAGAAGATTCCAGTGGAGAAGACGATGATTCCAGCTCACAATTTCTGAACGACTCCGGTGATGGACTTGAGTCTGAAGAAAGAAGAGACGACGAAGTGCCCTTAACAAACTCCGGCGAGGTGTATATATTAAGGGTGTGTTGATCACTAGATGCATTAATTGATTTGTATTGTACTTATTAACGAATCATTTTTCTTTTAGCCCTCTGGATCATCGAGCAAATCTACTAAAAAGCAAGGTCCTCAAGGCTCGACGAAAAGGATGTCGGGCGAGGGTCCAAGGTTACCCATCGACAAAGTTAGTGAAAATGGAGAATCGATGGAACCCGCAGAGAACCGCCGTAAATTTATAAATCAAGCTGGAGTTCTTGTTAGGGACATGATACCGATCACCATTGCAGAATGGCATAAGCCGAAGGACGACAAGCATGGAGCTAGTTATGTCAACCAAATTACAAAAGATTTGCTCTGGGAGACGCTCATGACACACTTCAGCCTACCGCAAAGTCTCACGGAAGGCAAGAAGGAGAAAGTCAAACTGTGGACTCTTAAGAAGATGGCCACACAATTCTAGAGCTGGAAGAAAAAATTATGGCAAAAATATGAAAATGTAGATCCAGACTTCACTGGAGCACTAGAGAAGATAAAACACGACTGGCCCGTATTTGTGGTGTATAAGAAATCGTCTACCGTTGTGGCCCGATCGGCCATAAATAAGGTAAATGCTGAGAAGAAGCAATATCACCATAGGTTGGGGACAGGTGGCTACAAGATTGCCATTCCTATGTGGGAAGCCTTTGAAGCAAGACTGCTTGTTAAAGGGATCACTCCACAGACATCGGACTGGCCCGAGAGGTCCATGTTCTGGTTGTTCGCGCATGGGGCAGGGTTGGACCCACAGACAGGGCAGATTGTTGCACAAGGAAAATGGAAGGAAAAATATTAAAACAATCACTTCGCTGCTTATAGACGCAATAGATAAAGTTTGACAGGGAGAGTACCATCCCGAGAGAGAGAGAACGACGAGCTGACACTCGCCCTGGGGAATCCTGAACACGGACGATTATGAGGCTATGGAGGCGGTGTCACCTTGAAGGAAGGGTTTCCGGAGTGCACTGACAGTTATAGAGGCCGTGGGAGAAAGAGGAAAAAGGAGTTAGACCGGTTATCGGAATTGGAACGTCAGGTGCAGCAGCAGCAGCAGCAGCAGCAGCAAATAGACTCAATTAGTCAGCAAAGGGCATCTCAGCAGCTGCAGCTAGAAGATCCTCAAGCCGATGCCGCCCCATCTCAGCAAAAAAGCAGCGTGAGTTCCACACAGCTAGAAGCATCTGCATTCGAACCACCAGCGGCTCGCTACCCCATGGATGATGTCACGGAGAAGACAGATTGTGAGCTACATATGTCATTGAGGAACATATCCTTGAAGGTGGCGGTCGGCTATGCTTTACCAAATCAACCTGGAGCAAGCTACCATCTTGGTGACATTCCAGCTGGATATGCTCGTGTCGGGGTGGATGAAACTATGCCGGGATTTGAAACAATGGATCTTGAGATTACTGGAGGTGACGAGGAGAAGACATTGGGAGAAGTCAAGCGTGGTTTCGTCCTATGGAACAAGAAATACATCGTCTTTTCCAGGCTCCTTGCCAAGGCCACCGACTCCTCCTTGTAGCAGTCCACCGCAGCAAAGTCCACCCCTACCCGAGAGTGACCCCAGCGCGAGTCCATCTCGATCTCCGCCGCGTGAGGAAGCGCCCGTTAAGTGGCTCCCGAGGAATCGCCACACCGGTTCGCCGATTAAGAAGAAAGCTACAAAGGTGAAAACACCGCCGCCTCTTGAGAAGCGATCTGGGGAAAAGACTCGCGAGGAAAATGATGCCATCGTTAAGGCCTACAAGAAAGCCTATTTTGGACCGAAAAAGCCTGAGCCACCAAGGGAGAAAATACCTCCGAAGGTCGTTGAGTGCACCATCGTTGCCTTATGGAATCCTCCACCAAAGCCGCCATCAGACTATGAGCGTTCTATTGGAAGGTCATATGACAATAAGTCGGAGGAGCCGAAAAAGGGAAACAAGTTTCCCAGCTCGGAGAACAAGACGCACAATCGGTCCCCCCGCTCAAGGTGTTTGACGACAAGGCCGCTCAACAACACATAGGTTCGACAACTGATTACCCCATCTCTGATCTAGCATATAAATATGTTGCCGGGGAAAATTTGGTCGAGTAGGTCAAGTTCCTAACAACAAAAATGCGTCATTTGCATAACTGGTACAAGAAAGCCGCAAAGAAAGGGACAATCGGAATCATGGTGGCAGTTAAGGAAGAGCACTACTTCCAAGAATACGCTGTGTCTGTTGAGTTTACCGAACTTTTTCAGTTATACAATCTCCTGGCCCACGACAAATCTATCATCAGTTGCTATTATCTGTAAGTGATTTATTTCTGTAATTTAAGTCTTTAGCTCAGCTCGTTCATTGTGTGTAATTATGCTCACTATAATCTTTTGTGCGCTATATTATGCAGAATGAAGATTCTCGAATGCAAAATGGATGAAATCACGGACATTGGGTTCATTAACCCGGATAAAGTTCATGAAGTCACCATAGAAAATCCCCTTTATAACAAGGAGACACCGGGGATTTTGCTAAGGTTTTTGAAGCGACAACGTGACATAAACGAAATACTTTTTCCTTACAACTTCAAGTGAGTGTTACTGTCTTGTACACATTCTATTTTGCTCACCAGATGTTAAGTTTTAACTGATGAGTTATCCATGACTGCGTATATAAACGTGCGCAGGTTCCACTTTATTCTTCTCGTCATTAACATTCACGCTGGAGAAGTTGAAATCCTTGACTCATTAAGGAGAGATCCTAAACAATTCAAGACCTGTTTTGATATGATCACAGAGTAATTTCAATTCTTTTCGCCTCTTTCGTTCATTTCCTGATATCAAGTAATTAATAACTCCTTTGTTCATTTTCTTTGTCGGGCGGCGTTTGGAAATCGTTCATCAAGGAAGAACCCGGTGAATGGAAACCGAACCTGACATGGCGTCTGAACGACGTAAGTAGTACTACCTAGGTCCGCGCACCATTATCATACTTGATTATTATTTGATTGAATTATATTCTTGTACAGTCTTGCCATAAACAGGCACAGGGGACTGATTTATGTGGATTCTACGTTTGCGAGTACATTCACATTAGGACCAACGAGAGATTCAACAACCGAAGAAATCAAGATGTACGTAAACATTATTCACAACTTTATTTTGTTACCATCAGCTGTGTTGAGTTTCACTCATAATTGTTTTATTATGATTTGATATATATACACACAACTCATGTATTCATTTTGATCTCATTCTTTTAAAGTTGGCAAGAAAGCGGAACGCGCTCCCAACAGAGGACCGCTTCAAAGCAATTGTGGAGGAATTGGCGGGGTTTTTCCTTGCGGAGGTCATAGCTAAATTCGGAGAGTACCACTATGATGAAAAATAGTATGCCTCCATGTAATAGTGATTTCCATGTAATTAAGTACTTTATACGAAAACGTGATCTTCATGTACTATTTAATTTGTATGTGTTATATATATATGCATCAACGTGATCTTCATGTAATTGTATGTGTTATATATATATGCATCAACTTGATCTTCATGTAATAATTTATATATACCAAAACGTGTTTTTGGCGCATCGACGTGATCCCCGTACTATGGAAACCATCCGAAACCCCTAAACCCCTCCTAAACCCTAAACACTGGAAAATAATCGAAAAGAAAAAAAAGGCCTACCGTTAGTCCCGGTTCATGTTACGAACCGGCACTAAAGGTCTCCAGCCCCGCGGGCTCCTCCGTGGCCATGTGGGAGGGCCTCTTGTCCCGGTTCGTGGACAACCGGGACTAGAGGGGGGGCCTCTAGTCCCGATTGGCTAGTCCCGGTTGCCCAACCGGGACTAGAGGCCCTCTGGAACTGGGACTAGTTCCCCGTTTTCCACTAGTGTTGGACTTTCAGCAACAGAGCTCACCACAATCCAGCCAGGCTTCTACACAGGTTGTGACTTGGCAAAAGCCCCCAGAAGATAGAGTGAAGGTGAACTTTGATGCCGCGTTTATTTCACAGACGGGGCGAAGGGGCATGGGGTTTTGTAGCATGATCAGAAACTGGCCAGTTCATCGGTGCAGCTGCAGGGAAATTGCACCATATTAGAGATGCTTTACATGCGGAAGCAGAGGCATGCTTAGCTGCAATTGAAGGTGCAGCAGCTATTGGCCTGCATCGAGTGATCCTGGAGTCCGATTCACAAGTGCTGGTGAAGGCACTGAAAAAGAATGAATGCGACCTAGCACCAATTGGAGTGCTTCTGAAGGAGGCCCGTAGTCTTTGTATTGTTTCGTTTGAGTCTTTTGAGTACTTGTTTGCTCCTAGAAGCTGTAATACTGTTGCTCACTCTCTAGCCTAGTATGGCCTGCGTGCTGATTCTGAATGTACTGGCTGGGAAGGCGAAGCTTCAGACTTTCTTTCTGTGCTAGTCGCCGGCGATATTGCCATGCACTATGAGTAATGGTAAATGGGGGTTAAAATTTAAAAAAAAACTCTAATTCCTGAGACGAAGTCTTCATCATCGGCAAAACTATCAAATTTTGCAAAAAAAAAGTTTCCAACCATGCCTGCAATTCTATATATGAGAGGCGCTCGACATCCCACAACTTCTTTTGTTGTTTTTCATGGCCCGCATTGTTCCGAGAGAGAGATATTACACGAAAACACAAATGAGATTTTTATGTTAATAAAATAACTCACGTTATTGGTCATGGTATTGCTAACATTCGTTGTTATCTACTTCGATTAATCTTTGTATTGATATTTGTCTTCTGCTCTAACTATATGTTCTTCTAGTTATTTTGTTTGGTCGTGGACTGTTGTGTCTTATTGATATTAGGTTTCATATAAAACCCTTGTGTACTCATAGGTGATACAGAGATCGGGTGATGTTTCTTCCATTTTTTAGTTTAATTGGATGTCCTTGAAAAGATTTTTGATTTTTTATAAAATTTAAACCTTACCATTTGATCGGTTTATGTTGTACATATGCAAGTTTTGAAGAGGCGTTGGGGAGAACATTGATGTGCCTTGGGATCCAACGATTTACATTGTATCTTTATTTTTGTTTTGCTAATGTAGACCGAACCACCGACATTATGTTGTGTTTTATTATCGGACGCCACTAACGAGACGTTCTCCAGAGCAGACGAATCAAAACTTGCGACGTCGCAACGTCACAACCCCATCCACCACCCTTTAAAAAAACGAACGACTGACTGACAACTCGCTGAATCCAGATTCAAAAATTTGAAATTTTGTTCCTTATAAAATTTCTTATTATTTGCAGGTTCTTTCCATCCGTCTTTGACTAATGAACTGCAAACAAAAAAACTAAGGTACTAAAAGTACAATTATTTGAGGAGCAGCTAGTGTTATTTATACATGTCCACGGAGAGGAGACAAGCTCATACAAACCTTACACATATCGGTGATCCATAGTTCTGTACTGCATTACACAACACCATACTAGGAGACGAGTATTAGGGAAGGCGTTAGAAGTAGATGCTTCCGATAAACCTCTTAGCTGCAAGTTTTCAAGAAAGGTTATGGAGACCGCGATCTTTTGATCAAACGACGTGCAATGTATCTTGTGTTTTACTGCAGGGATCTCCATCAATCTTTGACTAATGAACTGCAAAGAAAAAAGAACTAAAGGTACCAATAGCTCAATTATTTTAGGACTAGCCGGTGTTATTTATATATGTCCACCGAGGCAAGTTCATAAAACCATACAAACTTAGGCGATAAATAGTTCTATTCTACATACATTAATTAAGGAACATCATGTCACGCATGTAGGCTCGAAAGAAGAGAAGAGAAACTGGCTTAGGCTTCCTGAGCAAACTGCTTCTTCTTCTGGCGATGTAGTCGTCGATCTTCTCCCTCGAGACGGCGAAATCGGCGGCCAGCTTCCTCGTCATGGTCGCCGCCCTCGGGTTCACGTAGACGGACGGCTTGGAGATGGCGTTGTAGACGAAGCTGATCCTGTCGACCCTCTCCACCCTCACCTCACCGTTGGCGGCCTTGGCGGCACGAGGCATGGCACACACACCCTGTGTTCTTGGAACGAGCTAAGCTGGGTGTGTTGTGTGGTGTCGAGCTTGATAGCATGCTAATGTTGTGGGGTGATGGTGCCTCCATTTATAGGCTCCAGTGAACAATCGCGCGTATGTATAAGCAGCTACTCCTGCTGGATCTCTCGGCGTTGCCTCCAATTATTAGTGTCCACTGTGACCTCTGAGATCGAACATCGACAAATGGACATCCTAGATACCCCGTATTCAAAATAGGAGCTTAGCTAGCTTACTGAGATTCACCTGGAGACAGCAAAATCACCCGATTCCTCAAGATTGTCTGGCTGTGTATGGCAAAATGTATGCACGTATACTGCATCCGAGGAGACGCTCTGATGGCTAGCACGCCAGGTGTATAATGTTCATTAACGAAAGCGACGCAGTGCACATCACACTCCTGGCAAACTGCAAGTGCAAAATCCGCTTTTTACGGTTGTCAGGTACTCAGGTTAACTAAACTGTAAAAGTTTTATGACGACGTGACTGACCAATTCATCACACGTTCCATCTCTCCTAAAACATATTCATCGCAGGTTCGATTACGTCTTTCCTATCCTAATATAATGCATGATAGCTTCTTAGTGGAGCTCTGAATCTGCGGATCAGTTGCAGCACAGAGCATGCAGTACAATTTCCAAACGCAGGAAACGCACGTAGCCAAGGGTTCAGTTTCATGAATGCCGATGTCTTAGTCGGCGTTGTAACTACTGTACTAAGCAATAGCAGAAGTAGTTAAAAGATGTTCTAGAAGCCTCTAGAGGAGCGCGGTGAGGATAAGCGGGACCTGCAAGCAAATCAATGAGCGGTTGACAGGAAGCTGCTTCAAAAGTGGTAAAGTGCTCGATTCCTGATTGGAGAACAGGTATCTGCAGGGATTGCCAGAATCCTCATACTACATTCAGATACAGGTTTTTAGTGTATCCCAGTGAAATGGGAAAAGAGAGAATCATCTCACACAACCATATACACATACAAAAGGCACGGTACTGGTTGTTATACTCGGACACCTGATCTAGCACACACCAGCTGGACTCTAGACCAGATTGGTATCGACGAAAGATAGATCTTTGGGCGATTCGTGATCTAGCACATGGTCGACGATACATAGCTCCATCTGTCGCCCAAATCGGCCGGTTCATGATTTTTGTTGTGAAAGCATCGGGTACGCTCGCTCGAGCTACACTCTAGCTAGTCACAAAGTCTCCCGCTCGTTGTACGATAGATAATTTCTGCTTTCAGGTGCTAGCAGACCGGCTATTTGATGGAAGTCTCTTGTGCAAGCTGCTATTTGATGGAAGTCTCTTTTGCAAGCTGCAAGACCCCTTTCAGTGACAAGCATGTGTTAAGGTAGCTAGCTTTGACCTTAAGGGATAATAAGATTATAAGAACATACTGTTTTTGTAAATTAACCGTGCATTGTATGGTTTTTTGATCCGGTTTCCCTAATTAACTAGACCAATCTCTTCTCCTATAATGCAATGTGGGAACTCCCCGCCCTGGTTCTCAAAAAAAAAACATACTGTTTTTTTTGCGCTGGGACAATAAGAACATACTTCATTGTCATGCTTTTTATTATATCTCTGCTAACTACTACTACATGTAATTCCGTTGTACATTATCAGCCACGGATGTGCATAGCCGACTGACTTTATGTTTACCCTGACAAGATTCATCAGGTTACGGGATGTGCATAGCTGGATCCTCTCCACTTTCCTCACCCGCACCACGCCATCGGCGGGCAGCTCATTGCCCATGCTAGCAATCACCGTCTTGCCCCAGCCGGCGCCGCGGAACATTCTGGGTTTTCCTTCTCTGCGTGTGTCGACATAATTTGCTGAAGTTTGATTATCGATCTCTAGCGAGTAGAGTGCGTGTTTTCTTTGAGCTGGGCTAATTTGGTCGTCATTTATAGGCTCTATCCTAGCTAGAGGTGTGACTTGTGGGTCTGCACAGATTGTCAATTCTGCACTGAGATGTCAGAACAATCATTGGATGATGTGCTGCTTTAATCTTGATACAGAAGGACGGACAAACTGCTTATGATGTTTATCCCAAATGTTGGGTTGTTTCTGTGCAAAGGGGTGATCATCTGGCCGGTCATCTTGGTAGAGTCTCATCGTCGTCCAGACTGAATTCGCACCTGGTGGCTGATACTCAAAGATGGAAAGGGATGTCGGCCAAATCATGCTAGCTCTCGTGTCATGCCAAGCCAACTTCACATCATACATAGCACAACTGAATCGATCAAGGTCACTGGATGAACAAATCTTTACTAACATTGGCACACGCTGGAAATGTATCAATGGTATGTTATTGTCACTATCCCAAAGTTTTCATTAGCTTCATTACCCTAATCTGATGGCACGCAGCTGCATTGGAACATCTTGTGTAATATAATCTTACTACTATTCTCTTCTTTGTCCTCTAAGGCAACTCCAACGGCGTCCCCAAATTCTGTCCGTTTGTGTCAATTTTTCCATCCGGTTTATTAATCATTCCATATGCTACATATTGTTATCTCCCTTCAACAGAACCCACACGCGCGTGTACATTTCCCTGATTAAACGTTACACAAGCTTGAGACAGGACGGCGCTCGGCCAATTAGTATAGATAGTAAGTTCTACGCGACGGACACCGAGACGAAGCCGTCGTGGTCGCCGTCCACCACGTCGCCAACCCGGACGACGCTGACGGCCATGCTCTCGGCCGTCCCGCCGGACGCGGCCGCCACCGAGACGGCGTGGTACACTGGTGGCCTGGAGACGAGGTTGTACGCCTGGATTCTGTCCACTTTCGTCACCCGCACCGCTCCGTCGACGGCCAGCTCATTGTTGCCCGCGCTCCTGCTCACCGGCACCGTCGACGTCTTGCCCCTGCCACCGCCACCGCCGCTACTCCGGCGGAACATTCTCGAACTTTCCCCTTCTACCTTGATCAATCTAACGAGCTAGTTGGCTCTAGATCTGTTTGTACCGAGAAGATGAGGCCGTGATTTCTTTGAGCTGGGTTTGGCAGTCATTTATAGGCTAGCTCCATACGTAGGAGAGAGGTCTGTTCTCGTGGGACTCTGAAGATGCTTAATTCCACACTGACACGAGTGCCGTCATATTGGGTCGATCGTGAGCTGCTTTAGCTTGGAACGGAAGCATGGATATCACGCATAATGCAGGTGATCGTTATCCCAATTGCTGTCCAAAGTGGCCGGGCATCTTCATTTGAGCCCACCCCCATGTGGAAATGATATCGTTGCCCCCGTCGAATTCGCACCCGATGCTCACAACTTTGGAAGTTGTCTCCACCGAATCAAGCTCTCTTGGAATTGCTACGGATCTGTATGGCCTAACCTATATGCATGGCTAGTGGTTTTGGAACATTTCGACGACATCGTACTAGATGAATAGAAGAGTGGAGATAATTGAGCAGGTGTGTTACACACGTGTAAATGTCATGGTGGACCTCGTGGTAAGCAAATTTGGAAGAGCTTTGCTGGAATCGGAACTGCATGAAATAAGCATATCGAATAATATGGCTAGATTCTCAAGAAAAAATATCTTACGATGATGCCTCAAATGGTTTTCTTCTGTTTCTTTTTTTCTTGAAACGAGGTTTCCTTCTGTTTCTACTTTGATGACCATAAACACATACTTAGAGCTAAAAAACAACCTACAAATGTTTTCAAATTTTGACCCAAAAAAGGGTAACCAAAATGGGTTCCGATACAACTCACTACAGGAATCATCCTAAGATTCATCTAAATCTGCGCACCAAATTCAACTGACTGATGCGAGTTTTGACCTACATAGATTTTCAACATGCTAGATGCACAACCCAGTTCTTCTCCCAGTTGGATTCCAATGAACATTATTCAGTTCAAAGATTAGGGCAAAGACAGTGTGCAATCTTCGAGCATCAACCCTGTCTACTGAATAAGAAAAAGACAATAATTTTGCAAGTCCTGACAAAAGTTAATGGAGATGACCATTAACAAACCCTCGATACAGTTCTTCTGAAAGAGCATTGAATCCATTTAAACAAGAGCAGGTGAAAGATTCAAGCCGTCTCGCGACTCGAGGGAGAACCAGCTAGCAGGGAATATGACCGTTGAGAGCTCTCGCGACTCGAGAGGCGACATGGCCGCCCGCCCGGCGCCCGCCGGCCGGCGTGTGCGTCCGGCGTTCGCATCCCTACCAGTCGGCGGTATGGGACGTGGCTCCCGCTTCTGGGCGCTCGGCGACGAGTCCTCCGACGACGAGCTCTCCGGGGAAGACGCGGGGCCGGCCGCCTTGGAGCGGTCTCCTTCCACCAGATCTGCCTCGAACCGTGGCTCGCCTGAGCAGAGTGCTCCGGGCAAACCCACCATTCAAGCGTTCCTGGATCAAGCTTGGACGGGATGCGCTCCGACGACGGCGCGTGGGTCGCGCCGTCGCCGCGCAGCCTTCGCACCGGGTGGCCGGGGTTCCAGATTTGGCCAGAGTGGCAATCTCCACCGTCCCCCACCCTCTGCGCGTGTCCCCTCTCAAGTCTCCCCGCCGCCTCTCCCCCAGTGGCCGGCGCGGCGACCCGCTCCTCCGCTGCCCCCTCCGACGGCGGGCTCGGCGCCGCCGCCCGCGGCGTCACCCTCTGCTGCGGTCTCTTCGGACGGGCCCATCGAGCCCAGGGGCTCTCCAGGGCCCTCCCGGCCCGGGAGGCCCACCCCTCGGCCCCTCCTCCGAACCCCATCCCTCAAGAGGGGCCGGTTCCTCAGGCCCAAAGTCCAGCGCGTAGGCCTGCTAAGCCTGCTAACCCTTGCGCCCCACCCCCTATCCTTTTTCAGTGGTGGTGGCTCCGAAAAGGATCGCTAGACACTTCTTTAGGGTTTCTAGCCTCCAGTGCCGACATCCGCCGCTTCCGCCACTCCGCCAGATCCTCCCGCCACTCTCCCCACCTCTCTGGCGGCTCCCCCATGGACCGCCCCCACTACGAAGGCCGCAACTCCGGCAAGCGTCCGCTGGAAGACTTCCGCGACGACGAGGACCGTCGCCATGAGCAATACCTCAGGCAGAAGCTCGAGCGCGAGCGTGATGATGGCCGGAGGTGGCGCGACCACAACTGCTCCTGCACGCCAGAGTGGCTGCGTGACGAGCGGCGTTTCCGGGACGACGAGCGCCGCTTCAATGCGGGCTCGTCGGGCACAAACTCTCAGGGCCACAGATCCACTGCCCCCCGCAGACCAAGCCCAGGAAGAAGGTCGCCGTTCGCAAGATCTCGGCCAGCCAAGCTCAAGCAAGACGCGCAGCTGCAGAGGCAGCTGGCCTCCCTCCACCCCCAACCGTCCCTAGGCAAAAGCCGCTGCCCGTGCCGCCTCCTGCCCCAGCCCTGACGCCCTCCCCGATCCCGCCAGCCAAGAAAGCCAGCATCACTTGCTTCCACTGCAGTCGCGACGGCCATTACCAGTCAGCCTGCACCTTCCCCGCCCACTGCAGCATTTGCAAGATTGATGGCCACACCACGGGCATGTGCCCTTTTGCGCCTCGCGCTGCTTCTCTGAAGTGGTATGGATATGCTCTAGATGGGATCGGCTTCCACTGCCTTGAAGTTCAGGAACCAGACCCCGACAACGCTGACCCTGATGCCGCCAACAGAGCTCTTGTGATTGCTGATTCCAACAAGCTAACTGCGCAGATGCTTGAGGTTGACCTGAAGAGAATGGTTGATGAGTCTTGGGATTTCAAGGTGCGCCAAGTGGGTGATACTGATTTCCTGGTCACCTTCCCCTCAAAGACAAGCCTTCGGGTTTGCAAAGGTACTGGTGGAATTACCCTCCCGGTTAGCAAGATCCCAGTGGTGTTTGCTGAAGCTGCGGTGGACCCAAGAGCCGCTCTTGTCCTGGCAAAGATTTGGGTGATGTTGTCTGACGTACCTGCCTCGCTGCGGAAGGTTGATCTGCTGTTAGAGGGTCTCGAGATGTTAGGGAGGCCGCGTCTGGTGGACGAAGACACCCTTGCCTCTGACGGCCCCATCCGTATGCTCTTCCACTGCCATGCCCCGTCCAAGATGCCACCTTCGATCCTCCTGTTCGCTAACATGCAAGGCTACCACATCCGCATTGAGTCGGAGCTTGCAACTAAGGTTGACTCTGCTCCCCCACCTCATCCTGATGACCTGGACAAGGACAAAGACGAGGACAAAGACAAAGATGAAGATGCCGAGGAGGCAACGGAGGAACAGAGTTTGTCAGAGCAGCACTGGAAGCGTAGCGGCAAAGACAAGAGACAGCTGGACAAGGACTGCACCAGTAAGAAGCAGGGAGGCAACACTGATGCTGCTCAGCCCGCTCCAGTCGAGACCATGGAATGCTTGCCTCCGCGCATGCCTGAGGTGGAAGCTAAAGTTGCTGATGTCCTTGCGCAAGGGAAAATCTCGGTGGGAAGCTGCAGTGTACCCATCCAGAGCGCTGCTGATCACTCAGTTACCAACCCTGCCTCTGCCCTGCCAAGTTTAAGCTCGCTCCCATCCCAATTGCTCAATTTGGTTCAAACCTGTCTAAGCTTGAGTCTAACAGCTTCTCTGAGGATTCCACTCCCCAAGACTCACCGTACCGCTCTCCCTTCAAAATTTGTCGTCTCAGCGAGGCTGATCGCGTGGAGGTGGGCTGGTCCTCTCCGAAGAACTGGTGCTTCCAGTCAGAGCCCCTTGCTCAGAAGTCCTCTCTGGATGGTGATGTCATCAACGCCGCGGCTACCCATGCCTCTCTGCCCCGCGTGGAGTCTGAAGATCCTCCGTCCAAGTCCAAGTGCCCGGCTTCCTCATCCATGGCCGCCACGCCGGTCACTGCAGCCAGGCGCAGTGTGCGTGCCAATGGCTCCGACGGCGAGTCGATGATGGCCAAGGCCATCAAACTCACCATGTCCAAGCACGGCCAAGGTACCTCCTCTGACCCTGCACATCTTGCAAGGTTTTTGGCTCTCCCTAGCCTTTCTGATTCGCATTTACTCTCTGTTATTAGCGATTGCGGTGTTGCCTTTGACTTGTCCTTGGGAGCGCCGAAAGAGCACCTCTCCCTGATCCGTGCTAATGAGCTAGCGCAAGCCTCCCTCGCGGCGGCGCTTGCGACTCAGAAAGTTGAAGCTGAAAAGAAGAAAGCGATGCTGGACGCCCAAGCAAAAGAAACTACAGACCCTATCCTCTCCCAGGTGGCTGCCCCTGTCCCGGCTCCAAGTGTGGAGCCTGTGACTTGCTCAGTGGTAGTGTGCCTAGAGCGAGGACAACATCTCTCTTGCTGACCTGTTTAAAGAAAAGCTCTCGCCAATCAAGAAACGTAAACCCAAGCTCCCTCTGACGGCCACCAGAACCAATCTCAGGGCCACCCCTGCTCGCCAAGCACGAGCCGCAAAGATGTTGTCCAAATGAGGATCTTCATCTGGAATATGAGGGGCTTCGGCCGCAGAGGTCGTAGATCCCAGTTGCGGGAGTACCTCAGGAAAAACAAGGTGGACATCATTTGCATTCAGGAAACCATCCGCCAAGACTTTGCAGATCATGAGCTTAGAGACCTAGATGGAGGTGAGCTTTTCCTCTGGTACTGGCTCCCAGCAGTTGGCCACTCTGGTGGGATGCTCCTGGGTTGTAGAGCTAGCTCCATCGATGTCCAATCGTTCAGCCAAGGCCAGTTCCTAGTCAGTGCTGACTTAATGCACCTGGAAACCCAATCCAATTGGTCTTTCCTGGGTGTCTACGGGCCTGCAGATCATGCTTGCTCTGCTACCTTTCTCGAAGAGCTCGAGTTGAAGGTAGCTGCTGCTCCCTACCCTGTGGTGGTGGGAGGCGACTTCAATCTGATCAGAAGTCATAGAGATAAGAACAATGCAAATATTAACTGGCCTTGTGTAAACATGTTCAATGATGCCATTGCCCGTATGGGTCTTAGGGAAATCCAGAGGGTTGGTGCGCGTTTCACCTGGTCCAACCACCAAGTCCAACCGGTCTGCAGTGTGCTTGACCGTGTCTTAGTGGCCCCTGAGTGGGATTTAGTGTTTCCCCTTTCGCTGCTTAAATCTGAAACCAGCGTGGGGTCAGATCATACAGCGCTCATTCTGAGCTCTGACTCGCTTGGACCAGTGCGGTCCTCGAGATTTTTCTTTCAGCAGAGCTGGCTGTCCATGCCCGGCTTTCTAAACATGCTTCAGACCTCCTGGTCTAACTTAGCCTCTGACCCGGATGGTCGGTGGGGCTATGTTGATGTCTGGCAGTGTATCTCCAGAGGCTTGCGCAAACACCTTAAAGGTTGGGGAGCCAATCTGGGTAGACAGATGAGAGAAAATAAAAAGTCTCTCCTAGACAAGCTAAAGGAGCTTGACGCGCAAGCGGACCTGTCTGGGCTAGATGATGATGCCTAGGCCTTCCTTTATCACCTCGAGGAGCAGCTAGTCCTCCTTTTCGAGGCGGAAGAGGACTACTGGCGCCAGCGTGGTCGTCTGAATTGGGTGCTTAAGGGGGATGCCAACACGGCATATTTTCATGCCATTGCCAATGGCCATAGGCGTAAATGCTCTATTGTGCGCCTAGTTACTGATCAAGGAGAGATCACTAGACCTGAAGAGCTCCAAGCCCATATTTACAAGTTTTACATGGACCTCATGGGCTCGGAAGAGGTGAAATTCCTCAAGTTAAACCCTGCTCTTTGGCCCCAGAGCGGATGGTCTCGGACAGGGAAAACGAGGAGCTTGCCAGATCTTTCTCTATGGAAGAACTCGAAGCTGTTCTCAGAGATACTAAAACTGCAACTGCTCCTGGTCCTGACGGCTTCCCTGTTGCCTTTTTCAAGTCCTGCTGGCCGTTCGCTAAGCACCTGCTTCTTAAAATTCTTAATGATTTCGCCCTTGGCCGAGTTGACATTGCCCGCCTGAACTTTGGGGTGCTTTCCCTGATCCCGAAAGTGCCTGCTGCGGACTCCATCAAGCAATTCAAGCCTATTGCCCTCATAAATGTCCTGTTTAAGATCATTTCCAAGGCTTATGCCACCAGACTTGCCCCGATAGCGCATCGGGTCATCTCTCCAGCTCAGACCGCCTTCATTAAAGGAAGGCATATCATTGATGGTGCCCTTGCCCTGCACGAGATCATCCATGAGATCAATTCCAGAGGAGAAGAATCTATTCTTCTTAAGCTCGACTTTGAAAAGGCCTTTGATAGAGTTAGCTGGCCTTTCTTGAGGGAAGTGCTTCTTCAGAAAGGTTTTGACAGTGGTGTGGTCCATAGGATCATGCAGCTTGTCTCGGGTGGACAAACTGCTATTTCCATCAACGGTGTTGTTGGACCATACTTTAGAAATAAAAGGGGAGTTAGGCAAGGTGATCCTAGCTCCCCGCTTCTCTTTGACTTTTTGGTGGACTCCCTGGATGCTATGCTCCAAAAGGCTAGCGCAGCCGGACACATCCAGGGGGTTATTCCCCACCTCATCCCAGGTGGAGTTACCCACCTGCAATACGCTGATGATACTATGATCATGATCCAGAAATCTGATCAGGCGTTGGCGAATCTTAAGTTTATCCTGATCTGCTTTGAGCTTCTGTCAGGCCTCAAAATTAACTTCCATAAAAGCGAAGTTATAGTAGTAGGGTGTTCAATGGTGGAACAAGCCAGAGTGGCTGACGTGCTCAACTGCGGAGTGGGCTCGTTCCCCTTTACTTATTTGGGTTTCCCTATGAGTGACCATAGGCTTGGCCTGTGTAACATCCCAAAAATATTAATCAGTATTATTATTCCAAAAATGAGAGCCAACAAAAACTTTTGTAGATTATTATGTGTTGTTTGTTAATTGTTGCTTATGGTAATTGATCCTTGTTGTTTGTGTTGTTTCTTTCTTGCTATATGTGTGTTGCTTGCTCTAAAGAAAAACATGAAGAAAAGAAGAGGAATAAAATGAAAGTTGAAACAAAAAAATAATGTGACAAGTGTCACATGAAATTCTCCAAGTGAGAAGTTGTTTTCCTTCACAATAAAATTCAGTGGAGTGGTAATGTAAACACTCCCATTTTATCCTTACTACTTCTCTCTCTCAACTCATATTTTTGAACTAGTTTTAAAATTCTAAAGTAAATCAAATTGAAATAAAACAAAATTCCATAATTAAAACCCTATGAACAAAAATGATTCAAAACATTTTATTTTGAAATGCCAAATTTTGTGGAGCTACTACATGTTATGTGGAAGCCTCACAAATATTTGTGAATTTTTCTAAAGTATTTAAGTACCCCAAATAAAATCCAGAAAATGCTGCTGGAAATGGAAAGAAGAAAAAGAAGTAGAGAAGGACCTAGTTGTAATTGGAAAAAAAAAGAGTCCAGGGGGCGTTCTGCAATTTCGCCGTCGTCTCCTACCCCTAGCTCCCTGTCACCGTCGCCGTGTCGCCATGGTCGTCGTCGCCGCTCCCAGGCCCCCCCAGGGCCCCCCTTGCTCGCGTTCGTCCACGCTCGTTGCCTCTGCAGCCTCTGCGAGCACTCGAGCATCTCTCTCGCCCCGACGCGGCCACTGTCCCCCGTTGCTCGCCGTGGAGAGAACGGACGGCGCCGGCCAAATTCACCCCACCCGCTGCACCTCGACACGCATCCGTCGCCACAGCTGCTCCCAGCTCGCTCCCGGACCCCCCAGACCCCTCTTCCTTGCGCTGCCTGCACGCGTCGCCGAGGAATCGGGAAATCCCCGCCGGAGGCGCTATGGACGTTGTCCATGCGCTCCGTCCACGATACGCCGGCCCTGCCCTATTTAACCACCCCCGAGCCTCGCCACAGACACCACACCGCACCACACCCACTCCACTCCCCTCTGTGCACCGCCAGGAGGGCGTGCTCGCTGCCGCGTCGACCTCGCCGTGTCTGAGGTAGAAGGCGACCATGGTCACGCCGTTGGGCTGCCCCATTTCCTTCCCAAACCACTGCACCGTGTTGCTTTCTCTCCCCGCACTCACCCCATCCTTTTTCCCCTTTGATTAGTGCCCAGACGCGACCGTTGGACCTCGCCGGAGTTGCTGCCCGTGGCCGTGGAAGATCGAGAGCCCGCCGCCGACGAACCAGCCCACCCTAGCAAGTGCAACTCAGCCAGGAGCTTCCCACACGCCGCCGCCGTCGATCTGCACCATCTCCACGACCTCCCGAGCCCCCTAGGTGAGAGATCCTTCCACCTCGCCGTCGCCGGCGCGGCAGCGCCGCCTATTTTAGGTTGTCGCCGATGGCAGCCTCCGTGCGCCGTTGGATCTGAGATCTACGGCCACGTAACGTTTCGTGCCTTGTTACACTGCCATGTGGGACCCACTGTCAGCATTTTAAACAATTCCACGCGGGAGACTTTTCTCCGTGAGACACTGACGTGTAGACCCCGCATGTCAGGGTTCTCAACATTATCCACTAGTTTGATTATTTTCGAATTTCTAGTTTCTATAGATTTCAGTACTGGACCCGAATTGTAAATTCAATATCTCGAGATTTTAGAATCCAAATAAATCAAACTCAATTGTTCTGGAAAACTTATGAAAAATTTTAACCAACCCAATTAGATTCAATTCATTTAGATGAATAGTTAAAAAGTATTATTAAAAATACTACAGAAGGTTTAAATTCTAAACTTGTTTGTTTCTGATACTCTGTTAGTCCAAATAATTCCAAACTAATTTTTTTGCTTAGTACTGCCTTGTATTAGCTTCCCTAATTTTGGTAGAATTATTTGTGCAGTAGGATTTGTTTAGTTTAAAGTTGAAGTTTAAACACCCTTCTGGACTCAAACATTAATTATGTTTAATGGTTAACCCAAATGAATTAGGACCAATTTTGTTAGGTCACATTTAGTCATGTTTAGTTAACCCTAAAAGGATTTAATTTTAGGATCAACATAACTTAATTGGTAGCTAAAACTTTATTATTAAGTTAATGGATTCAAACATTTGTGTAGGGAGTTTGGTAACCCCAATTGATCCAAATCAAATTGGGTTGTCTTCTACACATCAGTACCTTTCTAAAGAAATTTAGTTTGTATTTTTGTGACCAACAGAACTCAAGTAATTGAATTAAACATGTTCCACAAGTTTCTGCCTTAATTGTGAACATAAATAAATGAGGTTTAATTCAATTATTTTGAAACCAAATTGTATGGTTGGATGTGTACAGTAGCTATTTGTGATGTTAATGGTTGATATGTTGTGATGCTTGCTTGAGTAATTAGTAATTGTTTGCATTACTTGTTTGACGTTTAGACAAGAACGTTGCTGAAGTCTATGAGGAGGGGGAATAC
The DNA here is from genome assembly GCA_947311845.1 of Poa pratensis. Classification (NCBI taxonomy): domain Eukaryota; kingdom Viridiplantae; phylum Streptophyta; class Magnoliopsida; order Poales; family Poaceae; genus Poa; species Poa pratensis. The sequence goes on along the minus strand of CAMZMU010000027.1, from coordinate 71,056,671 downwards.
CTTGATCAGCAAGCACAAGAACCCGAGAACTTTGCCGAGCAAGGCAAGCTACTTCACTGAGCTTGCATTTACATACATCTATTTTGTCACATGAGTTATTAAAAAGTATCAATGATTTTGAAAACCCTTTTACAAGTACATGAAAACTATTTTGCCACCTATGTAGAAGTATAAGATAGTTGATATCAAATTATAGGATGGGAAAATAAATATTGTTTACTCAAAACCCTTTTGAAATACTTGTGTGGTTATAGAATTCCGAAATGTCGGTGTTGAAGTGGAGAAATGGAAAAATGGGAATGTTTATGAAAAATGCACAGTGTCCTAGTACTATGACAACCAATCTTAATCTGTGCGACCACATTTACCCTCATATGGGAACGGGGCTTAGTCATATAATTTGCTCTTATTAGTATGGGATACTTCATCGACGGAGATGACTCCGTTATGCATGAGGGGATGGTTTGGAGAACTCCCCTGACCTGGGTCCTCGCTCAAACTCTATGGAAAGATAAGGAGGAGGATTGAAGACTTCATCAATGTGGTCGCCGGGAAAAACATATGAGTCCTCACACTTAGGGTTGCCGACGGGGACCGAACTGAGTGTTGGTGGGAATTATCATATGGGTAGGATCATATACTAGCATGAGCAAAGGAGAGGCTAGGGTCGGTGGCTCAACTTTGCATACACCTTGTATGGCGGGACGTGGCTGACACGATGAGTTACCGGATGGATGTGGGATAAAAGCGTGCTACCTCTGCAGAGGGTCAAAACTATTCGAATAGCCGAGTCCTCGGATATGGACAATTGGGAGGCTGTCCTAAGATCATGTGCAAGTTTTGGAAAAGCTTTTAAGTCTTAAGAAACTGAAATAGTGATGGTGTGACACAACTATACCAAATGGAGTGGTATGAGTTGTTGGAATAAATGGACCATGGTGAGCTATGGTCAGGAAAAAGGAAGGGTTTTGGAGAAACAAATGAGATGGTGATTTCTTTTAAAAATAGTTTTAAAACTCTTCTTACCTTTTTCAATAAAGATATAGAGATGTCTTAAATAAATAAAAGTTGTAAGTTAAAATAAAACTAGTGCATACTCATGTTGGGGAAGTTTGCGAGTACATACAAATGTACTCATATTGGTTTCGTCCCTGGCTATTGTCCTAGCCAGACTACGAGGAGGAGCACTACGCTGAGCAGGAGTATGGCGACTTCTACGCGAACTAAGGATCTCCACAAGTCAGCTGCATGTCGGGTCGTCATCGTTAGAATATGATGTCTACTACGCCGTAGCTTCCGCTGATATTTTGGTTTGGCCCATGAAGGCACCTATGTAAGACTTGGTCTAAATGACCATTTATGTAAGACTTTTTATTCGGTATTGTAATGGATGTAAACTTTGGTATCCAATTCGGATTATGTGCAACGACAGACTGATCACGGGATTGTTGTGTTAAGCATAATCGGGTATTTCGGACAGCTAGTCCGGGGTCCCCACAGACTTGGTATCAGAGCCATCCTGACTTTAGGAAACCTTAGTTAGCATGGTCGTTAGACAAATGTTACAAAAAGATTAATTTCTAAAAGAAAGGAGTGAAGTATTTTCGAAAACTGCTTATCTCCAATCCTCTTATGCAAAAAAAAATATTCTCATTCAACATTACAATTTCCTTAGTATCCTTAAAATTTTGCAGACTTGTCATCTCACTAACTTAAAATTTTGCTTAAAAATTATAGATGGCACTCCATTGGACCGAGTTCGTTCAGCTTGAGAAGGACAGCAAGCTGACGTTTGAGAGGGACTTGTTCGAGTTGAGCAAGCTGTTAGGTCGCCCTGCTCCAGAGTTTGAGGGAGCACAGATTGACGTTCACGGTGTTGGAAGGCTGAGCTGGCTCATCAGGTCGTCAGTTCGTAGGAACATCAAGTCTCCTAGTTCCAGGACGCTCGTCTTCACCACCAAGGAGGCCACCTGGGTTGACGGTCTCTGTACTGCTACACAGAGGATGCTAGCTCGACTTATTGAGGAGCACAAGGCAGAGTTAGTGGACTCCCGTTTCCGGTTCTACGGGAGGCGCAACTGCGATGGACACCCTACTCCTTCCCCTTACCACCCGATGTTTGGGAGCTACATCATGGACATGGAGATCTTACTTCAGTGCACTCAGGATGATCTGTTGCATACTAGGATTCAGCTTCACTTTGACAGCGAGTCGCTTGTTGAGCTTCGCGAGAACGAGGAGAAGCTGATGCAGGAGAAGGTCGCTCTTCTCAGGAAGAGGGCCCAGCTGAGGAAGACTATTGTAAAGCTCCGCAAGAAGGTGGCGGAGCAGGACGAGCTGATTGAGGATCTAGAGCACAATACTGACGAGATGGAGGAGGAGGGCGAGGATCTCCGCAAGGAGAACAACGCTTTCCTCAGTGACGATGATGACTTCGTGGAGGAGATGGATTGTGAGGAGGACGATGATGAGGAGGAGTTAGTTGACGAGGAGGAGGAGCCACTCGAGGCAGTTCTCGAGGACGAGGAGGAGGATCCTGAGGAGCCACCCTACCAGTCAGATGCTGACGTGTTAGAGCTGGAGGTTCCACCTCAGTAGGCGAGTGACTTGATCACTACCACAGGATTAGGTTGAGCCCTATCGCTAGTCGAGTCGGAGTAGTAGTTCTTTTGGAAACCAGATGCTATGTACCTTAGATGTAAGGTGATGTGTAAACTTGATGTTGTAAGCTTGAAGTTGTTGTGAACTCTTGATGTGATGTTTGTGAAATATAAGTATGTTTGTCTTGTTAGATCTGTGTGAAATATTTTCATATAAGTCCTTAAAATTAATTAACCACGTGAGAAATCGTCTTTTCCCTTAGTCGAACTTTTCTTGCCTTGCCTCTTATACCCGGTGTGCTTCAGGATGCCGCCCCGTCGCAGCAATGCGGAAGGATCAGGATCAGCACCACCACCACCGGACCCAACCCCCGCCCAACTTCTCACGCTTATCATGGAGGAACGTGAGAATGCCCGGCAGGAGCGCCAGGCTCATCTCGTTGCCCTACAGCAACTCGCAGCCGCTTATAACAACAACAACAACAACAACAACAACAACAACAACAACAACAACAACAACAACTGGTGGTAATGGCAATGGAGATGGAACCAGCGATCTACCTTAGGCGATTTCCAGAAACCAACCCACCCACCTACTCCAAGGGACTTCACCCACTGGAGGCCGATGATTGGCTTCGCACCATCGACAACAATCTGGAAGTTGCTGCTGTGGGAGAAAATGAGAAAGTGTTGTATGCAACCCACTATCTCGCTGGACCTGCAAGAGCTTGGTGGGAAACTACCAAGGCTCTCCAGCAAGCTGGTCATGTCATCATGGGCTGAGTTCCAGGAGAAATTCCGCAAGAAGCATATTCCCAGTGGACTTATTGAGAGGAAGAAGGATGAATTCCGCAAGCTGAGGCAGGGAAGTAAAGATGTGGTCGGTTATCTGGATGAGTTTACCGACTTATCTCGGTATGCTCCTGATGACACCGACAAAGAAGAGAAGAAGATGGAGCGTTTCATGAGTGGACTTCATGATGAACTGCAGTGTGCTCTGGTTATCCATGACTTCCGTGATCTGGAGTCACTTGTGGACAAAGCCATCCAGCTGGAGACCAAGCGCAAGTCTATGTTGAAGGTCGCAAGAGGAGGATGAATGCTCAGGAAGGTTCGAGTGCCAGAAACCTCGTATCTTTCAGCAAAACCCAGGCCTGCCTATCGTCCACCCAAGCTCCACGCCCCAATTACCCTAACCGCCCAAACAACTTCAACCGCCCCAATGACAATAACCGTCCCAGAGGAAACTTCAACAACTTCAACCCCAATGCCAATGTTGTCTGCTTTGAATGTGGCAACAAAGGTCACTACTCCAGAGAATGCCCCAATCCTAAGAGGAATGTTCAGCGCCCCAATGCACCGAACAATGGTCAAGGCCGCAATGGAAATGGTAATGGCAAGAATGCCGCACCCCGCGGAAATGCTGCTGTTGTCAAGGGTCGTCTGCACCACATCAATGCTGAAGAAGCTCAGGAGGCGCCAGATGTTGTGCTGGGTACGTTCCTTGTCAACTCAGTACCTGCAACTGTTCTGTTTGATTCTGGTGCAACCCATTCATTTGTTACCGAGGAGTTTGTCGCTAAGGGAGGATTAGTAGAAGGCTTCCTAAATAAAACCCTGAGTATACAAATTCCTGGCTCCACCATAGAAACCAAGAGATTTTGTCCAAATACTGCCATTGAGATTTCAGGCGAAAAATTTGCAGCCGACCTAATTATTCTAGGAACCCAGGGCATAGATGTTATACTTGGTATGAATTGGCTAGCCAAGTACCATGGTCGAATAGACTGTGCCAGAAGAGCTGTATCCGTCACCACCGACAAAGAAGTAGAAGTGGAGTATGTGTCTGAAACCAATCACTCCCAACCAGGCTGCCATGAGAGCATAGCTCGACCCGCCCTAGATGAGATCCGTGTTGTTCACCTATTCAAGGATGTTTTCCCAGAAGAATTGCCTGGTATGCCGCCAGACCGGGATATTGAGTTCATAATTGAGCTTATCCCAGGGACATCCCCCATATCCCAAAGACCTTATCGGATGAATCCGGAAGAACTAGTTGAATTGAAGAAGCAGTTGGCTGATATGCTCAGCAAAGGTCTTGTTCGTCCAAGCGCTTCACCTGGGGATCACCCATTATTTTTGTGGACAAGAGAGACGGTACCACACGCCTGTGTGTGGATTATCGCAAGCTGAATGACGTGACCATTAAAAACAAGTACCCTCTTCCCAAGATCGAGGATCTGTTCGATCAAATGAACGGAGCCCGAGTCTTTTCCAAGATCGATCTTCGGACAGGTTACCATCAGTTGAAGATCCAGAGAAAGATATTCCCAAGACCGCCTTCACCACCCGTTACGGTTTGTTTGAATACACCGTGATGTCCTTTGGTCTGACCAATGCCCCAGCCTATTTCATGAATCTCATGAACAAGATTTTCATGGAGTACCTCGACAAGTTCGTGGTAGTTTTCCTTGATGACATCCTTATTTATTCCAAGACCGAAGAAGAGCATGCTGAACACCTGCGTCTAGTTTTGGAGACCCTCCGAGAGCACCAGCTGTATGCCAAGCTTAGCAAGTGTGAGTTTTGGCTCAGTAAAGTGGCATTTCTCGGACATGTTGTATCTGCCGGAGGAATTTCTGTTGACCCGAGAAGATCCAAGCCATTGTTGACTGGTTATCCCCAACCAGTGTGACTGAAATCCGAAGCTTTCTCGGACTTGCCGGTTATTACCGCAAGTTCGTTGAAGGATTTTCCAGTATAGCCAAACCCATGACCCAACTGTTGAAGAAGGACAAGAAATTTGAATGGACTCAGAAGTGTGAAGATAGTTTCCAAGAACTGAAGAAGAGACTAACCTCAGCCCCAATTTTGATTATGCCAGACGTCACCAGAGTTTCGACGTGTATTGCGATGCATCACGCCTCGGACTTGGTTGCGTTCTGATGCAAGAAGGCAAAGTTGTGTCGTACCTGTCCCGGCAGTTGCGACCGCATGAAGAGAATTACCCAACCCATGACTTGGAGTTAGCTGCTGTTGTTCTTGCTCTCAAAACGTGGCGTCCCTATCTTGCGGGACATCGCTGCGAGGTCTATACAGATCACAAAAGCTTGAAGTATATTTTCACCCAGAAAGATTGAACCTGCGACAGAGGAGATGGATGGAATTAATCAAGGATTATGATATTGGAATCCATTATCACCCTGGAAAGGCTAATGTAGTTGCCGATGCCCTTAGTCGCAAACCTTGCACCCTGAATGCCCTGATCCAAGCCGAACAGCCAGCCTTGTTCAAAGAGTTCGAAGACTTTGGACTAGAACTTGTTAGCCATGGTTATCTCGCCAATTTAGAGTTAACCCCAACCCTGATGGATCAAATCAAAGAAGCCCAAAAGGATCATGAAAGCATTGAAGGAATTAAGAAGAAGATTTCCCTCGGCAAAGCACCCGGTTTTACCGAAGATGCTGAAGGAGTGCTGAAATTCAATGACCGTATCTGTGTGCCCAATGTCACGGAACTTAAGGAGTTAATCCTAAAGGAGGCCCATGAGACCCCTTATTCAATCCACCCCGGCGGAACCAAAATGTACCAAGACCTTCGAGAAAGATTTTGGTGGCATGGAATGAAACGAGAGATTGGTTCTTTCGTAGCCAAGTGTGATATCTGTCAGCGAGTCAAGGCTGAACATCAGCGGCCCGCTGGATTGCTTCAACCTTTGAAAATTCCCGAGTGGAAGTGGGATGAGATTGGAATGGATTTTATTACCGGACTTCCAAGATCCAACCGAGGCCATGATTCAATCTGGGTCATCGTTGATCGACTGACCAAGGTTGCTCATTTTATACCCGTCAAGACCACTCACAATGGAGCCCAGTTAGCAGACTTATATTTCCAGAATAGTAAGCCTGCATGGTGTGCCTAAGAAGATTGTATCTGATAGAGGCACGCAATTCACCTCAAGATTCTGGAAATCCCTTCATGAAGCCCTCGGAACCAAGTTAGCATTTAGCACAGCTTATCATCCCCAGACCGATGGCCAAACTGAGCGAGTGAACCAGATATTGGAGGACATGCTTCGCGCATGTGTTCTATCCTATGGTTCCAAGTGGGAAGATTGTCTTCCGTTTGCAGAGTTCTCGTACAACAACAGTTATCAGTCCAGTCTGCAAATGGCCCCTTTTGAAGCCCTTTACGGCAAGAAGTGTCGTACACCCCTGAATTGGTCCGATACCGGAGAAGGCAAATTGTTTGGACCAGATACCCTCCGTGAAGCTGAAGAGCAAGTTCAGCTTATTCGTGAACGCCTCAAAACTGCCCAATCCCGTCAGAAGAGTTACGCTGACACCAAGCGCCGTGATCTCACTTTCAGTGTCGGAGATTATGTTTATCTCCGAGTGACACCCCTCAAAGGAATGCAGCGTTTCCATGTCAAAGGAAAATTAGCGCCAAGGTATATTGGACCCTTCAAGGTCATCGCTCGTCGAGGAGAAGTATCCTATCAGCTGGAATTGCCCCAGGAGTTAGGAGATTATCATGATGTCTTCCACATTTCCTTGCTCCGGAAGTGTCTCGAAGTTCCTGACCAGCCTGATGTTTTCAAAAACATCGATCACCTCTCCATCGACCTGAACCAAGACCTGACTTATCGTGAGAGACCCCTCAAAATTCTCGAAGAAGATGTTCGTGTTACCCGAAGACGTGCGATCAAGTTTTACAAAGTCCAGTGGACTAACCACTCTGAAGAAGAAGCAACTTGGGAACGCGAAGATTATCTTCGAAGCGAATTTCCAGACCTCTTTAGTACCCAGGCCTAGCAAATCTCGGGACGAGATTTATTTTAAGGGGGGAAGGATTGTAACATCCCAAAAATATTAATCAGTATTATTATTCCAAAAATGAGAGCCAACAAAAACTTTTGTAATTATTATGTGTTGTTATTATTGCTTATGGTTTGCTTGTTGTTGTGTTGTTTCTTTCTTGCTATATGTGTGTTGCTTGCTCTAAAGAAAAACATGAAGAAAAGAAGAGGAATAAAATGAAAGTTGAAACAAAAAAATAATGTGACAAGTGTCACATGAAATTCTCCAAGTGAGAAGTTGTTTTCCTTCACAATAAAATTCAGTGGAGTGGTAATGTAAACACTCCCATTTTATCCTTACTACTTCTCTCTCAACTCATATTTTGAACTAGTTTTAAAATTCTAAAGTAAATCAAATTGAAATAAAACAAAATTCCATAATTAAAACCCTATGAACAAAAATGATTCAAAACATTTTATTTTGAAATGCCAAATTTTGTGGAGCTACTACATGCTATGTGGAAGCCTCACAAATATTTGTGAATTTTTCTAAAGTGTTTAAGTACCCCAAATAAAATCCAGAAAATGCTGCTGGAAATGAAAAGAAGAAAAAGAAGCAGAGAAGGACCTAGTTGTAATTGGAAAAAAAGAGTCCAGGGGGCGTTCTGCAATTTCGCCGTCGTCTCCTACCCCTAGCTCCCCGTCACCGTCGCCGTGTCGCCATGGTCGTCGTCGCCGCTCCCAGGCCCCCCAGGGCCCCCCTTGCTCGCGTTCGTCCACGCTCGTTGCCTCTGCAGCCTCTGCGAGCACTCGAGCATCTCTCTCGCCCCGACGCGACCACTGTCCCCCGTTGCTCGCCGTGGAGAGAACGGACGGCGCCGGCCAAATTCGCCCCACCCGCTGCACCTCGACATGCATCCGTCGCCACAGCTGCTCCCAGCTCGCTCCCGGACCCCCCCCCCCCAGACCCCTCTTCCTTGCGCTGCTTGCACACGTCGCCGAGGAATCGGGAAATCCCCCGCCGGAGGTGCCATGGACGCTGTCCATGCGCTCCGTCCACGATACGCTGGCCCTGCCCTATTTAACCACCCCCGAGCCTCGCCACAGACACCACACCACACCACACCCACTCCACTCCCCTCTGTGCACCGCCAGGAGGGCGTGCTCGCTGCCGCGTCGACCTCGCCGTGTCCGAGGTAGAAGGCGACCGTGGCCACGCCGTTGGGCTGCCCCATTTCCTTCCCAAACCACTGCACCGTGTTGCTTTCTCTCCCCGCACTCACCCCATCCTTTTTCCCATTTGATTAGTGCCCAGACGCAACCGTTGGACCTCGCCGGAGTTGCTGCCCGTGGCCGTGGAAGATCGAGAGCCCGCCGGCGACGAACCAGCCCACCCCATCAAGTGCAACTCAGCCAGGAGCTTCCCACACGCCGCCGCCGTCGATCTGCATCATCTCCACGACATCCCGAGCCCCCTAGGTGAGAGATACTTCCACCTCGCCGTCGCCGGCGCGGCAGCGCCGCCTATTTTAGGTCATCGCCGATGGCAGCCTCCGTGCGCTGTTGGATCTGAGATCTACGGCCACGTAACGTTTCGTGCCTTGTTACACTGCCATGTGGGACCCACTGTCAGCATTTTAAACAATTCCACGTGGGAGACTTTTCTCCGTGAGACACTGACGTGTAGACCCCGCATGTCAGGGTTCTCAACATTATCCACTAGTTTGATTATTTTCGAATTTCTAGTTTCTATAGATTTCAGTACTAGACCCAAATTGTAAATTCAATATCTCGAGATTTACGAATCCAAATAAATCAAACTCAATTGTTCTGGAAATCTTATGAAAATGGTTAACCAACCCAATTGGATTCAATTCATTTAGATGAATAGTTAAAAAGTATTATTAAAAATACTACAGAAGGTTTAAATTCTAAACTTGTTTGTTTCTGATACTCTGTTAGTCCAAATAATTCCAAACCAATTTTTTTAGCTTAGTACTGCCTTGTATTAGCTTCCCTAATTTTGGTAGAATTATTTGTGCAGTAGGATTTGTTTAGTTTAAAGTTGAAGTTTAAACACCCTTCTGCACTCAAACATTAATTATGTTTAATGGTTAACCCAAATGAATTAGGACCAATTTTGTTAGGTCACATTTAGTCATGTTTAGTTAACCCTAAAAGGATTTAATTTTAGGATCAACATAACTTATTTGGTAGCTAAAACTTGATTATTAAGTTAATGGATTCAAACATTTGTGTAACGAGTTTGGTAACCCCAATTGATCCAAATCTAATTGGGTTGTCTTCTACACATCAGTATCTTTCTAAAGAAATTTAGTTTGTATTTCTGTGACCAACAAAACTCAAGTAATTGAATTAAACATGTTCCACAAGTTTCTGCCTTAATTGTGAACATAAATAAATGAGGTTTAATTCAATTATTTTGAAACCAAATTGTATGGTTGGATGTGTACAGTAGCTATTTGTGATGTTTATGGTTGATATGTTGTGATGCTTGCTTGAGTAGTTAGTAATTGTTTGCATTACTTGTTTGACATTTAGACGAGAACGTTGCTGAAGTCTACGAGGAGGGGGAATACCTTGATCAGCAAGCACAAGAACCCGAGAACTTTGCCGAGCAAGGCAAGCTACTTCACTGAGCTTGCATTTACATACATCTATTTTGTCACATGATTTATTCAAAAGTATCAATGATTTTGAAAACCCTTTTACAAGTACATGAAAACTATTTTGCCACCTATGTAGAAGTATAAGATAGTTGATATCAAATTATAGGATGGGAAAATAAATATTGTTTACTCAAAACCCTTTTGAAATACTTGTGTGGTTATGGAATACCGAAATGTCGGTGTTGAAGTGGAGAAATGAAAAAATGGGAATGTTTAAGAAAAATTCACAGTGTCCTAGTACTATGACAACCAATCTTAATCTGTGCGACCACATTTACCCCCATATGGGAACGGGGCTTAGTCATATAATTTGCTCTTATTAGTATGCGATACCTCATCGACGGAGATGACTCCGTTATGCATGAGGGGATGGTTTGGAGAACTCCCCTGACATGGGTCCTCGCTCAAACTCTATGGAAAGATAAGGAGGAGGATTGAAGACTTCATCAATGTGGTCGCCGGGAAAAACATATGAGTCCTCACACTTAGGGTTGCCGACGGGGACCGGACTGAGTGTTGGTGGGAATTATCATATGGGTAGGATCCTATACTAGCATGAGCAAAGGAGAGGCTAGGGTCGGTGGCTCAACTTCGCATACACCTTGTATGGCGGGACGTGGCTGACACGATGAGTTACCGGATGGATGTGGGATAAAAGCGTGCTACCTCTGCAGAGGGTCAAAACTATTCGAATAGCCGAGTCCTCGGATATGGACAATTGGGAGGTTGTCCTAAGATCATGTGCAAGTTTTGGAAAAGCTTTTAAGTCTTAAGAAACTGAAATGGTGATGGTGTGACACAACTATACCAAATGGAGTGGTATGAGTTGTTGGAATAAATGGACCATGGTGAGCCATGGTCAGGAAAAAGGAAGGGTTTTGGAGAAACAAATGAGATGGTGATTTCTTTTTAAAATAGTTATAAAACTCTTCTTACCTTTTTCAATAAAGATATAGAGATGTCTTAAATAAATAAAAGTTGTAAGTTAAAATAAAACTAGTGCATACTCATGTTGGGGAAGTTTGCGAGTACATTCAAATGTACTCATATTGGTTTCGTCCCTGGCTATTGTCCTAGCCAGACTACGAGGAGGAGCACTACGCCGAGCAGGAGTATGGCGACTTCTACGATCTCCACAAGTCAGCTGCCTGTCGGGTCGTCATCGTTAGAATATGATGTCTACTACGCCGTAGCTTCCGCTGATATTTTGGTTTGGCCCATGAAGGCACCTATGTAAGACTTGGTCTAAATGACCATTTATGTAAGACTTTTTATTCGGTATTGTAATGGATGTAAACTTTGGTATCCAATTCGGATTATGTGCAACGACGGACTGATCACGGGATCGTTGTGTTAAGCATAATCGGGTATTTCGGACAGCTAGTCCGGGGTCCCCACAGCCTGGTTAACTGGGAACCCCTGGTTAGTCGGGTAGGGCACAGAACTGATCCCTGGCAGGGAAAGTTGATGTCTTCGGCAGCTAGACTCACCCTCATTGATGTGTGCCTCTCTAGCCTCCCTCTCTTTGCGATGGGTCTGTTCCTCCTAGGCGAGGGCACCCATGCTGGCTTTGACAAGCATAGAGGGAGATTTTTCTGGGAGGGTCCTGGTAACAAACGCAAGTATCACATGGTGAAGTGGGAACATTTGTGCTTGCCCAAGGACCAGGCGGTCTGGGCATCATGAATTCCAAAAATATGAACATCGCGCTCATGTGTAAGTGGATTTGGCGGTTATTCTCTGCCGATGAAAATGACAACAGCCTGTGGATTAGGATCATCTATTCTCGTCCTCTCCGCAGGGTGGCTCCCAGTTTTGGCACAGTATACACAAAGTAAAGGTCTTTTTCAAGCTAGGTGCTCACTTCCACGTGAAATCGGGCAGCTCTGTTGCGTTTTGGTCTGACTGGTGGCTGGGGGCATCCCCTTTGAAAGTTAGATTTCCCAGGCTGTTTGATATTTGCTCTGCCCCAGACATGCTTGTTGCTCAAGCTCACACTGCTTCGGGCTAGGACCTGAGGTTCCGGAGATCTTTTGGTCCGGATGAACTGGCTCAGTGGCAGCAGCTTCACGGTGAATTGGCGTCTATTTCGCTAGCAGAGGGCTGGGACAGGGTGTCCTGGTCCCTCGATCCCTCGGCCAACTTCTCCACCAAGTCCCTTTACAACAAGATTTGCCAGGGTAACCAGTTACTTGGAGCTAAAGATATCTGGGCGATCGCCCTCCCGCTCAAAATCAAGATCTTCTTGTGGTAGCTAGCCAGAGGCCGCTTGCCGTCGCGAGAACAAATTGCAAAGAGACAGGGCCCTTCTGATGGCTCTTGTGCCCTGTGCGGGCAGCTAGAGACCGTCAACCACATTTTCTTTGACTGCATCCTTGCTCAGTTCATGTGGAGTGGGGTCCGTGAGATGTTGGGTGTGCAGTGGGCGCCCTCAACTCTCGAGGATGTTTTCCATTTCTTTAATGCTTTTACCGGTAGAACTAGAAGAACTCTTTGGATTCATTTCACTGTTCTTAGTTGGGCGCTTTGGACTACCCGCAATAAGTTCTCCATTGAAGCTATCTTTCCTCGCCAACCTGCTGATGTGCTGTTTAAATCCATTCTCTGTTTGCAGCAGTGGCGGCCGCTCATCAAGGCTAAATTGCTCCCGATGGTCGACGAGATGGCCAGGCTCCTTCAAGCTACCTACGCCGCCACCCACTCGCCGGCCTCAGCTCAGCCTGCTGCTACTTAGCTACCTAGCGCTCCAATCTTATGTCTAAGTTGTAGCTCTTTTGCTCTCCAATGTTTTATCCTGCTTATTCATGCCCTTTGTGGCCCCGTTGTAAAACTGACTCACCCTGTTGGTTTGTACTCTGCCTGTGGTGGCTTTATTAATTTAAAGCTGGGCATGTGTTGCCTTTTGTTTTAACAAGAGCAGGTGAATGGATCCACAATTCACGGGCATACAAAAGAACAACAACAAATACAACACTAAAAAAGCATAGGCACAAACAAGTGCTTCCCAATTTTGAACTGGCTACCTTTTCGGCGCATTTTTCCATCTTATGCCAAAATAGATGATGATCATCAATCCAAAGAAACACGTAAGGTTCACAGTGATAACTATCAACCATTAGTTGCATGATAGTGTCACTTATATGATCATCCAAAGCATGTTGATTTGCATGATCCAAACAGAGTTATAATTTTTTAAATCGACATTTACCCACTGAAAAATGTTTGATAAATTAAAATGGAAATTGCCAAGAAACTCAATACTGAGAAACTGGTATAGTTAGCAATAACACTAAGAACACACCTGGAACTGGACCTGGCAATAAATCTTGGTCTGGTTCCAACATATTTCGTATGATCTGGACTCCAGTAAGAAATACACTGGCAGTAAACAAATGCACTAACTGAATCTGTTGGGGAAATGTATACTGTACTATACAAAGAGAAGTTTAAACTGTACTTACAATTTATACAAGTTTAACATTCAAGTTAGATGGGAAAAGGAAATAAAAATATGATATGATTATTACTAACATGACATATTCAGGCTGTATCAAAGGACCAAGGCAAATACATATACAACAGTACCAGGTCGACCTTCCACAACAGTGAAAACAGAGCATTAAACGCTGCATACTTTTGTGTAAAAACAGATAACTGATATTTTATGACAAGCATAAACTGTTGACTGAAACAAAAAACAACTTTTAACAAGCATTCTTACACAAAAGACAGTGGAATAGAAGTTTACTGCTCAGTTGACTAGTTGCCGGTTACAACTTTTGGCAGTAAACAATTTTCATGACATAAGAAGGTTGACCTAGAACTGGAGCAGCTATATCCAGTTCAAAGACTAGGGCAAACAGTGTGCAATCTTCGAGCATCAAACCTGTCTACCGAATAAGAAAAAAGGAAATATTTTTTCATGTCTTGACCAAAGCTAATGGAGATGCCCATTTACGATTCTTCTGAAAAAGCATTGAATCCACTTAAACAAGATCAGGTGAAGGGATTTGCAATTCATGGGTATACAATTCTTTATCACCACTACGTATGAATTCCATTTCTGCGTCTTCAGAAGTTTTAGTTTCCACTTCTAGCAGCCTGTATTGATCAGCCACCCATTCATTGTTGATCTTCTCACTGACGCCAAATTTGATTTTCTTTAGCACTTTTGCGTTCAAAACAAAGAATTTGGCAAAACAAACATCTTGCTCATTGCCCTCATAATCCGTCAACATCAGTTCTTTTAGATGGGTCTCAAGGCATTCGACAGGATCCGTTGGGTCATACTGATGAACATTTTCCTTCATAGGTATATTTAAGCATTTCCTATACTGGAAAGGAAAAAAGAGACATATATTAAAGTAATTGCTACATACTAGAATAGATCATATGTCAAACAAATCAGACATGGATTTGACATTTATTTAAAGAAATATGAATACTTACAATGATATATAACTTTTCCAAGCTGGGAAAACACCTTAACACATCAATAACAGCATACAAGTCAGGGACAGAAAACTGGAGGGCCAAAACCTTCACGGTGCTTATCATGTTCTTCGAGGTGACAGGGGTTAATCTCTGAAGAACAAAATGGGCATATAAATATAATGGATATAACAATGTTGCATGAAAGAATCAGAAAGCAAGAGGTTGCTGCTCCTACCAGCAAGACTAGGTTTGCAATCTTGATTTCAGAGATGAGGGGCGACAGACAGCCCAATATTTCCAGTTTAGGTGCCGTAATTATCCGGATAGCATCACGGCCTTCACTGGGACAAGGTAGTAGCAACCTTTTAAGGATAGGGGCATCCATGATGACCAGTTCTCCTTGGATCGAAAAACAAGCACAGAGGCTAATGCTCCTAAGAGTTGGTGAGCTAATGCGGAAGCAACCCACATCAGCAATGCTAAATAGATCAAGTGACTCCAAGACACGGCAACCAGCGAGCATCCCATGGAAGACATCCTCAGATATGGAAACACGAAATAGTATGAGCTGCTCGAGTCGGTCGAAACTCACAGGAGGAGCTATCTCCGTTGGGAAATCACAGAAGCTGAATCTGGCCACCACAAGGGTTGATGCGCAGAGAAACACGGATGGTGGCAGCGGGTAGTACTTCTTGTGTCCAGAGTCCAATAATTGGAAGGAGATGTCAAGATCCTGAAGGCCGTCAAGGGCAGGGTAGTGAAACCAGCTCTCCATCTGAGCGGCTTCTTCGGCAAACCTTTTCTTGGAGGCGGATCCAGCCTAAATCGAAGCGGCGGGCAGGGCCTGGGTGGTCTCCGGTGGCCGGATGTCAGGACCCTAAGGCCATGGACAAGCTCAAGATCAGGAGGAAGAAGAAGGAATGGAGCCGGTGCTCAGATCTACAACTAAGACATGGTAAAAGTGCAGGAAAAGTAGAACAAGAACAAGAACTGAAAAAGTAAGGGTTTCTTCCATAGCGTGCCTCCCAGCCACCCTCCCCTGCCTTTTATACCACAAGAATGGGTCACGCTAAAGATGTTTAGGCTAAACGCCATTACAGAGTTTAGGCTGCCATTAAGGCGTGAATTACAAATGGTTGTCAGCTTTGAAGAAGAACACTCAGGACCGTTGGATGACAGCCGAAGCGGTAAGAAGCAATCCTGGCCGTCTGTTATCTGACGGAGCTGAGGCTGTCGACACCACTGCTTCGAAATTCTTCAGAGATGTGACAAGGGTCCTGACAGTGCTCCCCCCTTGAGGCAAGACCTCAGGGCTTGAAATCTGGAAAGGTTGCCTGGATGAACGACGCATCTTCCCAAGTGGCGTCTTCTGTAGTCATTCCTTCCCAGTGTACCAACCATTGAGGAATTGGGACACTGTATGTTCCTGCAGAACGAGGTACTTGTCGATATTGAAGAACAGCAATGGGGTTGAACTTTACCTTACCGTCAGGTGTGAGCAAAGGCAATATGGGGTTTGGAACTGCGGTTGGACCAATGTGCTTTTTAAGCTGGTTGACGTGAAAGACATTGTGTAGCTGCACTCCTTCAGGTAATTGAAGCATGTATGCTCTCTGGCCGACAGGTTTCAGAATTTTGAAGGGGCCATACCACTTGGATGCTAGCTTCAAAGGGTTTCCTGATCCCAGAGCATGCTCTCGGTGTGATTGCATCTTCAGGTACACCATTTCACCAGTGAGGAATGAGCGTTCTGTGCGTTTCGCATCAGCATACTTTTTCATTCTTTTCTGTGCTTTTTCCAGATTCCTTTTCAAGACCTGCATCATGTTGTCTTGCTCAGACTGTTGGGATACAGGGTTTTCTGCCAATTCTGCTGATACAGGAAATGCAGACAAGGATGGAGGTTTGTATTCATATAATGCCTCAAATGGTGACATGTTGATGGCTGTGTGGAAGCTGGTGTTGTACCACCATTCAGCTGCATATAGCCAGTTAACCCATTTCTTTGGTTCTGCAAAAGCCATACATCGCAGATATTGCTCCACACATTGATTTACTCGTTCAGTCTATCCATCTGATTCAGGGTGGTATGCTGTTGTGAAGTGCAGAGATATTTTCAGCTTGGCAAACATTTCTTGCCAAAGTTTGCTGGTGAAAATTCTGTCTCTGTCAGTTGTTATCACAGATGGAGGTCCATGGAGCTTGAAGATAGTATTCATGAAGAGATCAGCAACAGACTGGACAGAATATGGATGACTCATAGGAATGAAGTGGGCATACTTAGTCATTCTGTCGACTACTACTAGTATGACATCTTTACCTTTGGATTTTGGAAGACCCTCCACGAAATCCATACTTATCTCTGCCCATTTAGCTGTTGGAATTGGCAGAGGTTGTAGTAACCCAGGGTACTGAACTTTTTCTGTCTTTGATATTTGACAGACAGGGCATGCTTTGATCTTGTCTTCAATGAAGTTCTTTAGTTTGGGCCAGAAGAATGTTTGCTTGATTCTATGATAGGTAGCTTTGTTTCCAGAATGGCCACCCAGGATAGAAGAATGGAATGTTTCAAAAACTCTGTTGCGCAGGTCAGTTGACTGTCCAATGTAAATCCTGCCTTTGTATCTGATGATTCCAGATTCCAGAGAATAATTTGTCTGTGAGTTTTTGTCAATGGTGAGCTGCTGTAACAATTCTATGCAGGTCACATCACCATCATAAGATTCAGTTATTTCCAGAATCCACAAAGGAACAGCTGCCGAAATTGCAGAACAATGTTCATCATCCGGCACAATCTGTTGGTCTTGGTATTTCCTGGACAGTGCATCAGCTGCTTGATTCTCCACCCCTTTCTTGTATTGTATTGAGAAATCAAACTCAAGCAGTTTGATCATCAACTTGTGCTGGATACCTTCAAGCAATCTTTGGCTGGATAGGTACTTTAGACTGCTTTGATCAGTTTTGATGATTAACTTGTTGCCGAGGAGATAGTGCCTCCACTTCTTCAGAGATTCCAGAATCACCATTGCTTCTTTCTCATAAATAGAAGCAGCACTATTCTTAGGACCAAGACACTTGCTGTAATATGCTAGGGGCTTGTGTTGTTGCATCAGAACTGCACCTAGCCCGGTAGCACAAGCATCAGTTTCTAGTGTAAATGGTAGTGAAAAGTTGGGGAGAGCCAGAAGTGTTGGACTTGACATCACTTGCTTAAGCTTGTCAAATGCTTCTTGTTGCTCAGGACCCCAATGGAAGGAGTTCTTTTTTAGAGCAGCATATAAAGCTTGGCAGATGAGAGCATAGTTGGGAATAAATCTTCTGTAATACCCAGTTAATCCCAAGAAGCTTCTGAGTTTTTTTAAGGTGTCAGGGATCTTCCAGCTGACAATTTCTTGTATTTTCGCTGGATCTGTTGCCACTCCTTGTCCAGAAATGACATGTCCAAGGTATTCAACCTGTGGCTGTTCAAATTGACACTTGCTCATCTTTGCTTTAAGGTTATGCTTCCTGAACACTTGCAGTACCAGTTTAAGATGTTCTTCATGCTCGTTAGGTGTTTTACTGTAAACCAAGACATCATCAAAGAAAACGAGGACAAATTTCCTCAAGTACTTGGCAAACACAGAGTTCATGAGCTGCTGGAATGTTGCAGGTGCGTTGCACAGCCCAAATGGCATCACTTGATATTCATAGTGCCCCAAGTGAGTGGAGAAAGCTATTTTGTGTATGTCTTCCTTGTTCATTCGAATCTGATGGTAACCTGACCGTAGGTCAAATTTGGAGAATACCGTTGCTCCATTTAATTCATCCAACAGATCCTCAATGACAGGGATTGGAAATTTGTTCTTCACCGTGAGTTCATTTACTGCTCTGAAGTCTACACACAATCTCCACGATTTATCCTTCTTCCTGACTAGAATTGCAGGAGAGGAAAAAGGACTTGTACTTGGTTGGATTTCAGAAGTCTGTAGCATCTGTTTAATCAGTTGTTCAACTGAATCCTTCTGGTTGTGTGACATTCGATAAGGCCTCAGGTTGGGTGGTTTTGCTCTAGGTAGCAAGGGAATTTTGTGATCACACTCTCTGTTTGGTGGTAATCCCTCTGGTGCTTGGAAAATATCCTGGAATTCATGCAGCAAATTGCTGATGCCTTCTGAAACTGGAGGGTGTTCTTTACTGTCATCGCTATCCTTGTCAGTGGCACTGTTTAACAAGACATAACCCATTGCTCCCTGAGAAAGCAGCTTGCAGCACTGCTCAGAAGAGATCAAGAACTTTTCTTTCGGAAACAAGTGATCATGAAAGGTGTAAAGCTGACCATTCAGCCCAATAGTCAGTTTCCTCTCAATGAAATCAAAGGTGACAGGGTTGTGCAACTTGAACCAATCCACTCCCAGTATGATATCAGATCCTTTCAGCTCTAGGATTCTGAAGTTTGCAGTGAACTTCTTCCCTTGTATTGTGAAAACACAATTATTTGCCAGGTATTCAGAAGTGAGAGTACCACCACCAGCTACCTTAACAGTTCTCTTGGTAGTACTGGTAAGAGGAATATTATGCTTTTCAGCAAAAGTCTTGTCCATAAAGGTGCTAGTACTTCCTGTATCTGCTAAAGCAATAGCTGCTCCTTTACTGATGTGCAGGAGGAGAGAGATTGTGCTTTCACTTGTATACCCTTGATAAGCTGCAGCTCACAGGTGCATCATATTGATTTCAGCTGGTTGCTCTGGTTCCTCAGGAGGGTTTCTTGGTTCAGGAGGAAGTTGTTGTTCTATTGGAAATTCAGCTTGTTGTGGTACATCTTCCTGGGTATCATCTTCATGATGAAATTGCATTTCAATTGCATTCAGAGTTCTCTGCATCACTGGACATCTGTGTCCCAATGTCCAATTTTCAGGACAATACCAGCATTTTTTGGGTTCCCTGTTTCTGTCATTCAGACCTCTGTTTCTATTGTCTCGTGGAGGAATGAAACGTTGAGGAATGACACCTCTTGGGGCAGGAGCTACTGGTGCTGCTCGTGGTCTATTTGCCAGATAAGCCATTTCATATTTCCTAGCAAACCAATAAGCCTTGAGCATTGTAGCTGGGAACTGACATTGCACAGAGTGTTTGATGCCATCTTTCAGTCCACCAACAAATCTGTCAATGAAAAAATCTTGTGGGAGATAAGGCCTTTCACGTTTCATCTGTTGCATCCAAGCCTCATAGCTGTCAATGTACACATTCACTGAAGTATTTTGTTTCAGCACTTGAAGTTGTTCCATTGGATCAGTTGCTTGCAAGTCAGGAAATCTGTCAATGAGAGCTCTGCCCAGCTCATTCCAACTGATGTGTTGCAAATTTAACCCTGAACTGCTAAGCCAGGTCTTGGCCTGACCTCGGATGTGAGCAATACCCCACTGTACTCTCTTGTCGTAAGGAATCTGAACCAGATTGAAAATGTCTTCGCATTCCAAAAGCCAAGATCTTGGTGCTTCTCCCGTGAACAGAGGTAACTCGACATGTGGTGTTCTGATGTGTGGATCATGGTGTTGGTACTGATTGTTGTTTGTAGGTGGTGGAACTGAAGGGTATTGATATGGATATTGCTGTGGTGGTGGCTGAGTGTAGTTGTTGTGAGAAGTTTGTGGGTGTTGGTTTGGGTATTGAGTTTGCTGTGGGGAATAGTATTGTGGCTGTGAATTGGGAGTTGTGTGCTGAGTATATTGGTGTTGTGCTTGTGGTAAGGTGGTGATGGTGGAAGTTGTGAGAATTGGTGTCGAAAAGGAGGTGGCTTGTGGTGCAGAAAGTGGGAATTGTGGGTGGGGAAGCTTGTTGGAAGGTAGGACGCCCAATTGTGGTGCGGAAGGGAGGGTTGTTGCAGGCGGCATGGTTGTTGCTGTTGCTGAACTTGCCGGCGGCACGGCTGAATTTGCTGGAGTTTCCTGTTCAAGGATCGGCGACAAGGCGTGCGATACAACAGGTGGTGGGGTGACAAAGGTGTGAGCTTGGGCCGTACCTTCAGAGTTCGTCAACCCTGACAACTCGTTGTTCTTGTTGTAGAGTCCCAGAGAGGCGAATCCGGACTGTATCATTTCCTCGAGCTTCTCGAAGCGATCATGGATGCTGTTGAACTCGGCGTCGTTGTTCTCCTGCAGCAGATCCATGCGGCTGTGGAGGTGCAGGATCTCGCCAGGAATATTTTCCTGGATCCGCACTATCTCTTGTTGTTGAACGTCCGCCGCCGCCCTAGCCTGTTCATCGGCCTTTTCCGCGTCGGCCGCCGCTGTGTCCCGCGACCGTGAGCGACTCCGCCTGGGTGCTCCCGTCATCGGAAAGCAGAGAGCTCGCCGCGACGGAATTTTACCGCTAGATCGGAGCGACTAGGAACCGCGTGGTGTAGAAAGGTGGAATCTTTTGGGGATCGATGAAGAACTCTGCTTCGGGGTGGTTGTTTTTTTGGAGGTTTTGGGTAGTTGGGGTTTGGGAAGGGAGGGACAACGGTGCACGGGACCGATTGCTCTGATACCACTTTTGTCAGGACCCTAAGGCCATGGACAAGCTCAAGATCGGGAGGAAGAAGAAGGAATGGAGCCGGTGCTCAGATCTACAACTAAGACATGGTAAAAGTGCAGGAAAAGTAGAACAAGAACAAGAACTGAAAAAGTAAGGGTTTCTTCCATAGCGTGCCTCCCAGCCACCCTCCCCTGCCTTTTATACCACAAGACAGGGTCACGCTAAAGATGTTTAGGCTAAACGCCATTACAGAGTTTAGGCTGCCATTAAGGCGTGAATTACAAATGGTTGTCGGCTTTGAAGAAGAACACTCAGGACCGTTGGATGACAGCCGAAGCAGTAAGAAGCAATCCTGGCCGTCTGTTATCTGACGGAGCTGAGGCTGTCGACACCACTGCTTCGAAATTCTTCAGAGATGTGACAAGGGTCCTGACACCGGAGAGACGGTGATTTGCGCTAGGGATGGCGGATTTGGGGGTTTAGCTTCACCGTGGCTTCGATTTGCTACGGTGGTGAGGCTGCTGGAGAATGGAACGGGGATGCAGGGAGCCGGGATGGAGGGCTGGCTAGGGTTGGACGCGCCGCCGTGACATGCATGGAGAAGCTTGCTGGGAATGAGATTTGGAAATGAAGAGCGGCGACGGCAGCAGTTTGCAAGCGCTGTTCTTTTACCGAATTCAGAGATTTTTGGCTCAGAGCTCGCTCCCTACAATTAAAAAATTCGAAAATCTTATTTACAAGTGTCAACAGAATCTGAAAAAACATCCGGGTGTAGCCAATCGTATATCCGGCGAACGTGCTAAATATCAATTTTACATTTATACTTTGTATTCTCCTTGCCGCATGAAGTATGCGGCACCTCCTCACACGACACCAGGGCGACTGTTTGTTGGGTGTGTGGATGATCGTATTTTCCTTTTTCAACCTCGTCGGCGGCAGGCGCAGGTTTAATTGTATACCTTTGTAAACTTAGTAGCTCCTGCTTTCTTTATGCTTTCTTCTCAAGGAAATTGATACGCACCCATCCATGTTTGAGAGAAAAGTATATTTTGAGCTGATTCTGAAGTTGGTTTCAGTTTTAAGGAAAGTAACCGATGTTTGATGCACTTCGGAAAATAACACTGAAAGTTGTAGGTGCATATTTTGTAAACTACAGCTAGGATAAGGACCAAGGCAAATACATATATTAAAAATACCAGATCATCCTTTCTCAACAAAGAAAAATAGCAGCACTTAAACGTCACATACTCTGGTGTAAGAAAAGGATAATTGTTATTCCAACACAAGCATGAATTGCTGATTGAAACAGAAGCAACTTTCCAATGCAAGCATTGCATGCCAGACTGAACCTGTATCAACCTAAGTAGCATCCATATTTCTCCGACAAAAGACACTGCAACAGAAGTTTGCTGCTCAGTTTAACTACATTACATTCCTAGTTACTACTTGTGGCAGTAAACTATTTTTGCATGAACATTACATAAGTGGAGCAGCCTGAGGCATGTCCAATTTAAGGATTGGACGGAAGACAGCGCAATTTACCATTTCTACAGAATAAGCAAAAGACATTAAATTCTTCAGATGTGAAATCAATGGGATTAGACATTCAAAAATCATCGGGGTGCTACTTGCGAAAGAGCGTCTACTCCATAAAAAAATTAACAGACGAAGGGATCCGCTATTGACAAATTATGGGCATCCAACCACTTCCAATCACTGCATATGAATTCCAATTGTGCGTCTCGAGAAGCTCTAGTTCCCACTTCTAGTAGCCTGTATTGATCAGCCACCCACTCTTTGCTGATCATCTCATGGACTCCAAATTTGATTTTCTTTAGCACTTTTGCGTTCAAAACAAAGAACTTGGCAAACAAAACATCTTGCTCACCACCCTCGTAATTCTTCAACACTAGTTCTTATAGATGTGTCTCATGCATTTGACTGGATCTGTTGGGTCATATAGACGCACGTTTTCTTTCTTAGATATATCTAAGAGTTTACTTCGCTGGGAAAAAAAGGAAGAGAAAAATATTAGAGCAATTCCTACCTAGACTATATCACATGTCAAACAAATCAGATATCAATTTGACATTTAAATAAAGACGAAAACTCACAGTGACATATAACTTTTGCAAGCACGAGAAACAACTTAAGACGTCAACAACATCATACAAGTGAAGGACACAAAACTCGAGTGACAAAATCTTCACGGTGCTTATCGTGTCATTCAACGTGGCTGGGGTTAAACTCTGAAGAAAACAATTGACATATAAAAAAATTTACGCATAACAATGTGGTATGGAAGAATTAAGAGAAAGAGTCCTTGTTGCTACCTTGAAGACTAGCTTTGCAATCACAAGTTCAGAGATGCGAGGTGACAAGTGGTCCAATATTTTCAGTTTAGGTGCCCTAATTACACGAATAGTATCTCTACCTCCATCCGGACAAGGCAGTAGCAACCTTTCAAGGCAAGGGGCATCCTCGATGATCAGTTCTCCTTGGATCAAAAAACAATTGCCGAGGCCCACGCTCCTAAGAGTTGGCGAGCTAATGTGGAAGCAACCCACATCACCAATGCTCTCTAGATGTAGTGACTCCAAGACATGGCAACTAGATAGAAGCCTATGGAGGACACCCTCTGAGATCGTTACACGCCCTAGACTGAGTTGCTTGAGCGAGGGAAAACTCAGTGAAGGAGGGATGGCGTTTCGGAAAACACATAAGGAGATTCTGGCAACGACAAGGGTTGACGCGCAGAGAAGCACCGATGGTGGCAGCGGGTGAAGCTTCTTATATGTATTGTCCAAAGGCTGGAAGCCAATGTCGAGCTCCTGAAGGTTGGCGAGGGATAGGGAACGGAACCAGGTCCTCCATCCGCGACCTGCATGCGGCGGCTCCGTCGGATGCGCGCCTCTTAGGTGCGGCCGCAGGTCCTCCATCCATCGTCGCCTCCTCCCTCATAGTGATGGGAGGAATTTTAGCGCCGCTATGACCCGTTTCCGTTCCAATGCCAGCACGGAGGCGGCGGTGTGGAACGGGACGCCGGAACGGAGCACTAGGGGCGGCTGGACGCGCCGCCGCGATAGCGAGATGCTAGGTTGGAGGCTGATCGGAAACGAAGAGCGGCGACGGCAGCATACGGCATGCAGCCAGTATGTTGCTCGTCTTGGTG
Organism: Poa pratensis; assembly: GCA_947311845.1. Lineage (NCBI taxonomy): Eukaryota > Viridiplantae > Streptophyta > Magnoliopsida > Poales > Poaceae > Poa > Poa pratensis. Next base: position 71,032,479 of record CAMZMU010000027.1, on the reverse strand, counting down.
GGCACGATGCGGCTGGGGCTCTGCCTGGGCTCAGAGGCCGGGATGATGCGGCCTGGCATTGGAATTTTATTGACCGAAGCCCGACAAGTTTATACCAAAATTTGAATCCTATACGAATTTTGTGCGGACTGAGATTAAAATATCAGCGTTTGTTTAAACTTAGCTAGTAGCTTATTGTTGTGCAGCGCGCTGTTTCCAATCTGAACTGAAGTACGCGTTATCTATATCTTGTAGTACTAACTTTTCTATTCTTTTTGAAAACCATTTGTATTTGTAGTTTAGTAGACCACGTTAAAAACAAGGGCTAAGCTAGTGTCACGAGGCTGCCCAAAAATCCGAAAGAAAACGTTACAGCTGGTTTGGACAGAAAGCGATTATGGTTTGGAGAGCATCGTATTGAGTTTGAAGAACCGGCTGATTCGAACAATCAGCCAGTCCTGAAATGGAAGTTATCACCACTAATATAAAAAGGCACAGAGATGGCAGATCCAACTAATTCTGTACGTTTAACCTCTAATCCAACGACCTAAAACTAAACTGTGATTTGCGCGGCAGAGCAGAGCGGAGCGCATCGCTAATCAATTATTTCCAAACAAATCCACCCACGACGCCTCCTGGATTCTCTCCCCAACACCGAAGCTGTCCTCAAACTGCCATCGCCGTACACCGTCCGCCGCCTGCACTCCTCCACGCGGGAGGACGAGGCCACCGCAGCCGGTCGCCGCCTCCCGCTCCGCCGCTTGCCGCCCGCACTCCTCCACGCGGGAGAACGAGGCCACCGCAGACGGTCGCCGCCCGGTCGCCGTCGCACTGCCCCGTCCTCCAGCCCACCTCCGTCCGCCGTCGCACTGCCCCGTCGGCCATCCCACCGCCCAGCCGCCGTCGCATTGCCGGGTAGGCCGCCGCCTCCGCACTGCCCTGCCGGCCGCCGCTGTCGCACTGCCGCTTACGACGGCCCCTCCGCACTGCCCCGCCCGCCGCCGTCGCCATCGGCACTGCTCTGGCTGCAGCTCACGAAGGTATTTGAATTTCATATTGCGACCGTACATGTTTTCAGCGAATTTGATTGTGAATGGAAATTCTGTCGCAACCTCTACAGTCTCTGTAAAAAAACCAGGGTAATTATTTGCACTTGGGGTTATGAAATGATTTTAGGAGTAAACAGTGCTGACCATTGTAATGTATATTTCGAAGCTCATGTTTTATTGCTCGTGATTTTAGGAGTGGGCGGGCAGCGGTGGGGTAGCAGGGCCGCTTCGCCGGAGGAGCAGAATCTGTGGCGGTGTCCTGCTTCGCCCGTGTCCCGCATGCCAGCGACCACACGCCCGGCCGCCGCCGGTGGTCCCGTTCCTGCACCTCAACGTCGCCGGAAACACATCCTGCTCGACGACAGGGTCTCGCCACCGTCGTTGCCCTGGTCGCCCATCCTCGACTCACCATGTGAGTGTCCCGCAGCCACAGGTTCGGTGTTTACAACTTGATCCATGTGGCTTCAATTGATAGCAGCCTCGGTTGATACAAGGTTCAACTTTAGTTCATATATAAGATGATTTGGAAATATCCTACCACTTCGCTCTCTTACAAATCGTTCATCTGTTTAATCAGGAAGAACTTCGCTGTCATTTTGCTTTATTGGTTCATCTATTTAATCACGGGTTGTTATCTGAATTATTTAATCTGGAAGAAACTTGGGTACTCTTCTCACTCTACTTTGCACGATCCTGTCCTTTTGAATTGTTTGTGTACACTGTCACATAGTGCATTTTTAGAAATGGTAAATTCCAGGCAGCCACTGCATATTTTATTTGAATGGCTGACAACACTCTGGCACCCATTATGTATTTCAATATCAACCAGGCAGAGGATCAAGATAAATGTTTCTTGAGCATACAAGATAGAGTTCATGATCTCATTTTGTAGGTAGATGATGAAGCCTTTCTGGTTCACCATGTATAACTGAATAAAAGAGTACTGATCAGTATATTCCTTTTTTGACATTACAGTGATAGCACATTATGTGGTTGAAATATATTTGTTTAGAGGTAAATGGTGGATAGTTTGACACATATAATTGCTTCTCCATATTTGCTTGATTTTTGCAATGTTTCATCTGATCTAATTGCCTTCAAGTTAGCTCTACCTGCGTACATATAGTGGTGATCTGACTTGTGTCGTACTAACCTTTCCTTTTACAAAAACTTGCCTCACATTTCAGTAGTCAATTTTTATTGGCATATAAGTTATGTTTCGGTAATCTAATTTGCTAATTTTGGTCTAATTTTTGCTGTGTATAAATGCAGTTGATTGCCCCCTCTTCTAAAGATGCTGTCATTGGAGATTGGTTGTGTAGATGGACATAGTTTCTTTTGTTAGTTCAGCTACACATGATCGCAATGATGATTTGCATGCTCGGATGGTGAAGAAATATGATTCTTCCTTATTTATAAATAACAGAGTTGTGATTCACCGATGTGGTTTCATCTTTTGCAGCTTGAAAGGCTTCGACTGTTTTTTAAGGAAATTCAGTGAGCACTAATGGTTCGGGCTAATATATTCCTCTGTGAGTTGAATAGATGCTTGCAGCACAGTGTATTAACCATCCTGTTAGTACATGTAGTACACACCCAGGAGGGAGACGTAGGCAGCTAACACAGGGGCTAAGTCAGTGGTAGTTGAGGAGCAAGTCATGTACACTAACGAAGAAGAATCCTCTCTATTTGTAAAATATTCCAGCAATATATATTTTTCTAATTATCCATACACGATCTGCTATTATGCAACTCTGGTTAAACACCTATCTGTTCATACCTTTGTCCTGACCAAACTAAGTACATATATGTGTTGCCTTGATCTGATTTATCTGCAATAGTTCAATGGCAAAACAAGCCCCGCTATTTGCTTCCCAGTCGTTTTATCAGTGAGAAAATTTTAAACTGTATTGTCCATTTTATGAACCACACAAAACAGGCCCAGAGACATTGTGTTGATTTGAAGCCATGGAAATCAATGTTTTTGTTGTTTTACTTTTCAACCTCAATTTTCAATGGCTTCAGTAATTTGAATCAAATTAGTTTTTACTTTCTTATGTGGAAATATTATATTATTCAGCACGTGCATTGCACGTGCACCATTACTAGTAGCTAAAAATTACTCTAAGAGATATTTCAATTTGGCACGAACTGGTAGTGTGCCCCTGAACAAAAAAAAAGGGCAATACATGGCAGGTGGGTCGAGTAAGAAACCTCATCGTGCTTGTTTCTAGTTTCACTGAAACCTCATCCGCCAAGTTTGTTCTACATGGGCATCCAAATACATAGGTGATTGTGTCCAAATCTCGAAATGGACTTGCGCCCCGCAATATTGATATAGCAATCACCCGATACAACTGAGGTCGCTGGGGAAAATAGCACAATCACGCCCAAAAGGAAAACAAAAGAAAGGAAAAAGAAAAATGTCAACTACGCTAGATCGGACGTCCGCAACTGCTGTGCCCACTGGAGAATTCCAACAATGCTTCTGTGCCGCCGGATTGCCGCGTACCAAGCAACACTTTTAAAAAGGAATGCGACCATGACGACGCTGCTGCCCGGACTGATCTTAGGATTTCTCCTGGCACACGAATGGGAGTGGGGCAGGGGTACACCCGAAGCCCTTCAAGAAGGATGGCGGCGCCAGAGGCGTCACCACGTCGGTGCCGGTAAGAACCAAAAGGGATTTCTCCCGACCCCCGACACTCCACACCTCGGCCAAACCGTCAGCTCCACCTAGCCCGCCGTCCACAAACATACGCCAACAAGCTTGTTGAAGCCATCCACGATGTCTCACCACGGCAAACATTGTGAGGCCGACCGAACCAGAAAGAACGAGCCGTAAATAGTGGATGACAACACCGCAGCCTCGTGGGAGGGCACAACCTTCACCGCCAAAGGCAGTAGTAGACCGGACGTGGCAGCAGGAGCACACCAGGCCACCCTGCCCGGCCGGCCCCAGATCGGGCCCGTGAAGATCCCGCCGCCACGCTGCATCAGACACGGCCGCCGTAGTCGTCATCGCCATTACGAACTGCTCTTCAGCCCAACCGGAGCCAGCAGAACGGAGCCCAAGCCAGCCCACCCTTACCCAGATCGGGCCCAAAGGGCCCAGATCTAGGCCTGGAGGGCGCCGCCGGCCAAGCCCATACCCACCGCTGCCAAGCAGCAACGCCACCGCCTCATCGCCATCCGGCCTGTGCCGGAAGCTCCCCACGAATCCTCGAGAAACTCCTCCAAGCGTGCGGGTAGAAGCGGGCCGCCGCCGCCGGCGGTGGGAGGGAGTGGGGTCTGGGGAGGATGAGGCGAGCGGAACGAGCGAGCGAAGCGGTTTTTCCTTCGATTGTGTCCAAATCCAGCACCGGTGTTCAAGCAGTAAAGTAGCGGCAAAACAAGACCTCCCACCGGTAATCTTGCACACAGGTGACAGAAGAACAACCAACACAGATCGAGCAATGCCAAAAAAAAAAAGAACTGTCGGGCAACCAAAAAAACAAAATCTGCAACCAAAAAAAAGACAGATCGAGCAATGCCAACAGATAATTGGGTCTACAGTCCACCAACATCAGGCCATGCTCATTCCAGTGATAGAACTGTCGGGCTGTATTTGTCCTTGACCAGAAGGATTGACAAAATTGCTTCCTCCGGCATGGAACAAATAATTCTTATACTGGTGGTACATGCCATGTGATTTTCGTTTCTTCTATTTCTACTTTGATGATTATAAACAGACTTAGAGCTAAAAAAACAACCTACCAATGTTTTCAAATTTTGACCCAAAAAAGGTAACCAAAATGGGTTCCGATAAAACTTACTACAGGAATCATCTTAAGACTCATCTAAATCAGCGCACCAAATTCAACTGACTGATGTGAGTTTGTCTTAGATAGATTTTCAACATGCTAGATGCACAACCCAGTTCTTCTCCCATTTGGATTCCAATGAACTGATTATAAGAAACTTGTCCTATATCTCTGAAACCGCTTACTGGGTAATGAAGGTTGGCAGCCAATGACATAGCTTCTGAAAATCTGAGCAGCGACAATAGCTCACGAGTCATAATATGGTGAGAATCAATCCGAAGAAACACAAAGTTCACGGCGAGAATTGCCAAATATTAGTTGCATGATGTCATTTATATGATCATCCAAAGCATGTTGATTTGCATGATCCAAACTGAGTTATAATTCTTGAAGTTGACTTTTAACCGCTGCACAATGTTTGAGAAATTTTAATGGAAATCAGCGAGATACTCCCTACATTGACTTGCTAAGAAACTGGGATACATCGTAATAACAATAAGGACTTGCTTGGAACTGGACATGTGAACAAATTTTGGTCTAGCTCCAGCATATGTTGTATGATCTGGCAGTAAAGCAATGCAGTTGCTGAATCTGTCAGGGAATATATACTGTACTATAAAAAGAGAAGTTCAAAATATATACGATTTATTCAGGTTAATTTAACATTCATGTGAGATGGAAAATATGATATGATTATTACTAACATGACATGTTTAGGCTTTTTGTGTAAAAATATATGTATAACAGTACCAGGTCGACCTTCCACAACAATGGACACAGAGCACTTAAATGCTGCATACTTCTGTGTAAAAATGGATAACTGATATTTTCACAAGCATCAATTGCTGACTGAAACAAAAGCAACTTTCAACACAAGCATTCTCAGACAAAAGACAGAGCAATAGGAGTTTATTGCTCAGTTTACTAGCTACCGGTTACAATTTTTGGCAGTAAACTATTTTTCTGACATAAGAAGGAACATTAGCCTAGAAGTGGAGCAGCCATATCCAGTTCAAAGACTAGGGCAAAGACAGTGCGCAGTCTTCCGAGCATCGACCCTGTCTACTGAATAAAAAAAGACAATAATTTTGCAGGTCCTGACCAAAGTTAATGGAGATGACCATTAACAAAACAACAGTACAATTCTTCTGAAAGAGCATTGACTCCATTTAAACAAAAGCAGGTGAAGGGATCCGCAATTCACGGGCATACAAAAGAACAACAACCAATACGACACAAAAAAAAAGCATAGGCACAAACAAGTGCTTCCTAATTTTGAACTGGCTAATATTTTAGCGCATTTTTCCATCTTATGCCAAAATAGATGCTGACCATCAATCCGAAGAAACACATAAGGCTCACAGTGATAATTGTCAAACATTAGTTGCATGATAGTGTCACCTATATGATCATCCAAAGCATGTTGATTTGCATGATCCAAACAGAGTTATAATTTTTGAAATCGACATTTACCCACTGAAAAATGTTTGAGAAATTAAAATGGAAATTGCCAAGAAACTCAATACAATGACTTACTGAGAAACTGGGATAATTCGCAATAACACTAAGGACTCACTTGGAACTGGAGATGGCAATAAATCTTGGTCTGGTTCCAGCGCATTTCATATGATCTGGACTCCAGTAAGAAATACACTGACAGTAAACAAATGCACTTGCTGAATCTGTTAGGGAAATGTATACTGTAATATATACAAAGATAAGTTCAAACTGTACTTACGATTTATACAAGTTTAACATTCATGTTAGATGGGAAAAGGAAATAAAAATATGATATGATTATTACTAACAAGACATATTCAGGCTGTATCAAAGGACCAAGGCAAATACATATATAACAGAACCAGGTCGACCGCCCACAACAATTAAAACAGAGCATTAAACGCTGCATACTTTTGTGCAAAAACGGATAACTGACATTTTATGACCAGCATAAATTGTTGACTGAAACAAAAACAACTTTCAACATAAGCATTCTTACACAAAAGACAGTGCAATAGGAGTTTACTGCTCAGTTTACTAGTTGCCCGTTACAACTTTTGGCAGTAAACTATTTTCATGACAAAAGAAGGAACATTAGCCCAGAAGTGGAGCAGCTATATCCAGTTCAAAGGCTAGGGCAAAGACAGTGTGCAATCTTCGAGTTCGAGCATCATTCCTCTCTACCGAATAAGAAAAAAGGCAATATTTTTCAGGTCTTGACCGAAGCTAATGGAGATGCCCATTTACGATTCTTCTGAAAAAGCATTGACTCCACTCAAACAAGATCAGATGAAGGGATTTGCGATTCATGGGTATCCAATTCGTTATCACGAGTAAGAATTCCAGCTCTGCGTCTTCAGAAGCTCTAGTTCCCACTTCTAGCAACCTGTATTGATCAGCCACCCATTCCTTGTTGATCTTCTCACTGACTCCAAATTTGATTTTCTTTAGCACTTTTGCGTTCAAAACAAAGAAGTTGGCAAAACAAACATCTTGCTCATTGCCCTCATAATCCGTCAACACCAGTTCTTTGAGATGGGTCTCAAGGCATTTGATAGGATCCATTGGGTCATAATGACGAACATTTTCTTTCATAGGTATATTTAAGAATTTCATATACTGGAAAGGAAAGAAGAGACATATATTAAAGTAATTGCTACTTACTAGAATAGATCGTATGTCAAACAAATCAGATATGAATTTGACTTTTATTTAAAGAAAGATGAATACTTACAGTGACATATAGCTTTTCCAAGCACGGAAAACACCTTAAGACATCAATAACAGCATACAAGTCAGGGACAGAAAACTGGAGAGCCAAAACCTTCACCGTGCTTATCGTGATCTTCAAGGTGGCAGGGGTTAATCTCTAAAGAACAAAATGGGCATATAAATATATAATGGATGTAACAATGCTGCATGCACGAATCAGAAGTAAGAGATTGCTGCTCTTAGCCTCCTACCTGCAAGACTAGGTTTGCAATCTTGATTTCGGAGATAAGGGGTGACAGAAGGCCCAATATTTCCAGTTTAGGGGCCGTAATTATCCGGACAGTATCACGGCCTTCACCGGGACAAGGTAGTAGGAACCTTTTAAGGCTAGGGGCATCCACGATGACCAATTCTCCTTGGATCGAAAAACAAGCACAGAGCTGCACGCTCCTAAGAGTTGGCGAGCTAATGCGGAAGCAACCCATATCAGCAATGCTCTCTAGATCAAGTGACTCCAAGACACGGCAACCAGAGAGCACCCCATGGAAGACATCCTCAGATATGGAAATCCGAAATAGTATGAGCTGCTTGAGCAAGTCGAAACTCACAGAAGGAGCTATCTCCTTTGGGAAATTACAGAAACCGATTCTGGCCACCACAAGGGTTGATGCGCAGCGAAACACGGATGGTGGCAGCGGGTAACGCTTCTCAGACTCGCGTTTATAGTCCAAGAGCTTGAAGCTGATGTTGAGTTCCTGAAGGCCGTCAAGCGCTCGAGAATGGAACCAGCTCTCAATCTGAGCGGCTTTTTCGGCGAACCTTTTTTCGGATTTGTGAAGGCAGATGAAGCGGAAGACGAAGCTGCGGGCCGGTCCATGGTGGTGGGAGAGGATCTTGGAGACGATGGACAAGCGCTTGAAATCGTTGAAGCAGAGCCGGTAGTCAGCTTGGAGGTTGAGAGGCGCGGTGCGCCAGAGGGGACGCCACCGGCGGGCGATGGCCTGCGGGAGCCGTCCTTGGTGGGGAGGAGCGAAATGATGGGGCCGAGGATGGCGTCGGGAAGGTTTGCTGATGAGATCGCCGTCGCCGTTGTCATCTCGTGCCCGCTTCGGTGCCCTGGCTCCGCCCGTTCCACCCGACTTGCGCCTCTTGGGTGCACTTGCCGCCGCGCCGGCCTTCTTTGTGGAAGCTGCAGGTTCCTCCGCCGCCGTCGTGGCCTTCTTCTCCTTCATATCCGGCGACCGGCGGCCGGGGAGACGGCGATTTGAGCTAGGGATGGCGGATTTGGGGCTTTGATTGCTAGGATGTCACGGTGCTGAGGCTGCTGGCGAATGGGGCGAGAAGCCGGGATGTAGGGCTGGCTAGGGTTGGATGCGCCGCCGTGACATGGAGAAGCTTGGTGGCGAATGAGATTGGGAAATGAAGAGCGGCGACGGCAGCAGTTTGCAAGCGGTGTGCCTAATTTGTGGGCCTGGCTGCCTTTGCTTTGGGCAATTGATGAATCATATGCCCCTTGTTGACGTGTGGGACTCCTAGAAGGCGCGCGAACTGGGGTTATCATCAATTTTACCCTTTGCTGTGCTGGGTGTGTTCTTGTTACCTGAATTCAGCTAGCACTGAGAGCATCTCCAGTCGCGGCGTCCAAAGGCCTTTCGGACAGGCTCTTTGGGCGCCGTCCGGACTACCTGACGCATTAGGGCATCGGCGCTCCCCACTCGCGGCGCCCAAATAGTATTCAAATACGAAATTTTGATACAAAAGTGCATACATTTCATTGAAATTTCGTTAAAAACTAACATAATTCATTCAAATTAAAATCTAGACGTAGATCTAGTACGTAGGGTGGCACGCTGGGCACCGGCAGTTGGGGCAGGAGGCGGCCCTCGCAGCGGCGAGCACAGGACCCCAGCGGCAGCTGGAGCAGACGCAGTAGAGGTAGCCGGTGGTCGGCACAGGAGGCTGGGCGGTGGCGCTGGCGACGGAGGCTATGTCTGTCGTGTCTGCCGCAATGGCGAGCTGCATGTGGCCGGGATCCCACTCCGGCGTCGGCGGCCAGTCCTCGAAGCCGTCATCATCACCATCAACCTTCTCCGCCCCTTGTTGAGGTTGCGGCGGAGGAGGTTGCACGCGGCCTTGTTCTGATCTTGCGCGACGAGCCTGCTCCGCCGCCTCGTAGCGAACCCTCTCTCTTTCCATGCCCGCCGCGAAGTTCTCGTCGGAGGTGTTGGTGAGGACGTCGTCGTCGGAGCCGAACCAGTCCGCAGGCGGCTCGCGGGCGATGAAGGAGTGGAGGCGGTAGGCGTGCTCTAGCCCGATCTCCTTGTCTCAGTACTCCGAGTTCGGCTCGAACCTGACGTCCTCGAACAGCTCCGGCGGCATGATCTGCATACACGAGACGATGTAGGAGAGGCGCGCTTGGCCGGCCAGCCTTGGTGCAACCGGGACGTGCACTGGGTTCGTCTCCCATCCTTCGGATAGGCTGCAGTTCGCCGGCACCGGCGTGTTGGTGCGGACGAGCTCACGCGCCTCGGCTTCCGTGAGTAGGTTCGCCGGTGGCGGAGGAGGTGGCGGAATAGACGAGCCCGCCTCGTGGTCGTTCCGCAATGGCCGGGTTGCCTCCAACGCGCAGCGAGCGTCACGCAGCGCCGCCTGCACGGCTTGATTGTCGCGGCGGCGCCGGCGGGCCGCCGTTGCCGCCAAGACCTCTTCCTCCGTGGGGAGCCGCCGGGGAGGGGCCATGGCTAGGTGGTGGAGTGGAGATGTTTGTGGTGGAGACGGCGAGGAACCCGCTCTATATAGCGGCCGGGGATGCGAACGGATAAGATCGTCTTAACTTCGGCCGGCCAACGGCTCGCCTGCTGATACGTCTCAAACGTATCTATAATTTTTGATGTCCCATGCTGATATTATACCAATTGTTACATGTTTTGCATCCACTTTATGTCACTTTTATACATTTTTTGGGACTAACCTATTAACAAGATGCCACAGTGCCAGTTCCTGTTTTCTGTTGTTTTTGTATTCCAGAAAAGCTAGTCAGGAAATATTCTCGGAATTGGACGAAAATTCACGGAGGCACCTATTTTATCAGGATACACATAGAGTCCAGAGGGGAGACGAAGAGGAGCCAGGAGGGCCCCACACGCCCCCTGGGCGCGGCCAAGGCTGGGCCCACGCCCTAGATGCGTGTGGGCCCCTCGGGGCTCTCCAGCCGCCGCCCTTTCGCCTACTTATTCCCCCCGATGCGAAAACCCTAAACACCTGAGTTATATTCCACTAAAAGTTTCAGAGGCGCCGCCGTCGTCAACCCTAACTCGGGAGGGTCTAGAAACTCTTCCCGGCACTCTGTCGGAGAGGGGAATCATCACCGGAGCGCTCTACATCACCATGCCTGCCTCCGGAGTGATGCGTGAATAGTTTATCCTTGGACTACGGGTTCATAGCAGTAGCTAGATGGTTGTCTCTCCACTTTGTGCCATCATGTTTAGATCTTGTGAGCTGCCTAACATGATCAAGATCATCTTATTGTAATGCTACATGTTGTGTTTACTGGAATTCGATGAATATTGAATACTATGATCAAGTTGATTATTAATCTATGATACATGTTATTTATGATCTTGCATGCTTTCCGTTACTAGTAGATGTTTTGGCCAAGTATATGCTTGTAACTCCAAGAGAGAGTATTTATGCTAGATAGTGGGTTCAGTCTCCAGTAATCTGGGCGAGTGATAGCAACGACTAAGTTTGTGGATGTGCTGTTGCTACTAGGGGTAATATAACAATGCTATGTCCACGGTCATATGTATTTGTTTACTTTACGCACATTGCTTAATGCGATTATCCGTTGCTTGCAACTTAATACCGACGGGGAACACGGATGTCAACCTGAAGGTGGATTATTAGTCATAGATTCGGTTGGATAACGGTCGATATATTTTGTCGTAATGCCCAATTAAATATCATGGTAGCCATCTTGTCATATATGTATGTATTGTCATGTGCTCAATATTTTATCAATTGCTCAGCTGTAATTTGTTTACCCAACATGTCGTTTATCTTTATGGAGAGACACCACTAGTGAACTGTGGACCCCGGTCCATTCTTTTACACTGATTAAACCACCAACTGCAAACAATTGTTCTCTTTTACTTTCTGTAATTAAATACTATTTTCCACACCATACGTTTAATCCTTTGTTTTCAGCAAGCCGGTGAGATTGACAACCTCACTGTTTCGTTGGGGCAAAATAGTTTGATTGTGTTGTGTGCAGGTTTCACGTCAGCTGCCAGATTCCCTGGTGTTGCGCCGTGCCATAGTCCGCCACTGACAACCTTCTGAAGTGCTACTGCTCCTACTGGTTCGATAACTTTGGTTTCATACTGAGAGAAAACTTGCTGCTGGGCTACATCATACCTTCCTCTTGGGGTCTCCCAACGGAAATATCACCTGCCACACGATTAACGTTGACGCTTCAAAAGACGCGCTGGCCTGCAATGCCGCTATGGCGCAGACGCTTCCTTGCCACAGAGAGGTGAAGTGACGCATCGCTGCGCCCGGCTAGGAAACCGAGACGCCGCCCGACATTAATTTAGCTGACCAGGGCCCTCCCTGCCCACCCCTCTCACTGCCAGGGGTGGCCCACATGTCGGAGGCGGACGTGGCGTCGCATTTCGTTCCGTCCGGGGCCTCCCCAAGTTGAGGGCGTGGTCTGGGCGTGCCGGACACAAAACTGGGCCGCGCCGAACCGAAATCGAGTTTGGGCGACGCGAGTGGGGCAGAAATTGTGTCCGGCGCGCCCCAAACGCCAAACGGCCGCCCCGACTGGAGATGCTCTGAGGCCATCGAAATTCAGAAGTAATTGCGAAATTCAGAAGTAATTGTAGTAGTACCTGTTTTTTTAGATCTAATAATAGGCTGCCTTTATTAATCACTTACATCCAAATCCAACAAGTTCATCAACCAACCTGGGGGCACCCCAGCCAGGCATTACACAATTTATTCTCGCAGCCTTCCTTCGCTAAACGATGCGCAACTACATTATCGGTACGTCGCACGTGATTGACCAAAAAATTGTCAAAACCCTTCAGTAGGTTCTTGATTTCTTCGACCAGGTGACCATGTACCGATCGGTCCATCTCCACACCCGAAAGCTTGCTAACAGCTCCCATGCAGTCCGTTTCCAACACCAGCTTCGTCACTCCGCGCTCTTTAGCGAGTACCACAGCTTCTCGGCACGCCAACAGCTCCGTCCTCCATTAGTGATATTGTTCCCAAGAAAAAAACAGTAGGTACAGCTAGTCCGTGAATAGCCAGCCATCGCACTGTAAAAATAGGATAGGTCCGATCTATGGTCATTGAGGGCCTCCTAAAAGGATCTACTAAATTCATCGAGTTGTTCTAAAGAATCAAAACGGTCGGTCCGGGTCAGTAGCATGGGGGAAAAACGGCACACTCCCGCGAGGAAGTTACCATGGTGGTCTCGCAAGACCGCACCCCCGCCACCATCACCGGTCGATTGTTGAAAAGCACCGTCCGAGTTAACCTTATGCCACCCTAGGGACGGAGGTAGGCATTGCTCCTCCTTGTGAGCCTCTTGTGTCATCGGAGATGATTTCAAACTCTTCCACTCCTCTGACAGTGCCACAACTCGTCGAGCTATAGCATCAGGGTTCTCGATCTGAGGCTCATCCCTTGCATTGTTGCGCGACTGCCAAAGCTGGTACAGAACCAGCATACAAATCCCTAGCTCTCCTGCGTCCAGCGCCACAAACCAGTCCAGCAACCAGCTTCTTAGCACGGCACTTGAGCGTAGGTCCGACGCAGGTGAACTGAGAGGGAGGCCCGTGAGCTGCGAAGAACTTCCCAAGCTCGGATCGAATGCGGACACCTCCAGAACCTATGGAGGAGAGACTCCTCCCGGTTGCAAGCAATGCACCGCACACCCTCCTTGATGTGTCTTCTGCTCAGCTCTTCTCCTACAGCCAGCCCATTCTTGATGAGTCTCCAACAGTGAACCTTCACTTTATTTGGAACGTCGGCCGCCAACAAAGCTAGCCACCCTTGGTGTTCATCATAGGATGAAGAGGGCCATGCCTTGCCAAGAGCGCATCTCTTCAGTTGCTGTTTTGGATGGTATGCCGATCGGACTGTGAAGCACCCGTTTTTGGTGTAATTCCATGCTAGATAGTCAGCAGTTCCGGCTCTACCAACGGGTATCTTCAAAATGTCCTCGACATCCGACTCAAACAGCGTCTCGTTTAGCTTATCAACATTCCATCCCCCACCATCTGGTAGCAGAAGCTCAGCAACATCCTCTACCACCTTGTCCGGTTTGTGACCAAGGGGACGTTTCAGAGATGCTCTCGGGATCCAATTTTGCTCCCAAACCTTCACCTTCTTCCCATCCCCTATCCGCCACACCACCCCCTCCTTTAACAGCTCTCTTCCATGCAAAATGTTTCTCCACGTATACGAAGCTCTCTTCGGACACGTAGCTTTCATAAAATCTCCATCTTTAAAATATCTTGCACGAAGAACCCGGGCACACAGAGAATCCAGAACAGTTGCTATCCTCCAAGCTTGCTTGGCTAGTAAGGCCTGATTAAAATTAATACGGCTAATTATTTGCAGCTCCATCCAATCTTAAACAAAAGAAATAAGTGTTTTTGACTCCCAAGCACTGTAAATCTAGTGTTTTAAGAAATTGGAAATATATTTAAGTTTCAAAAAAACTGAAAAAATACCGGAGGTAGCCAATGGAGTATCTTCAAACGTGCGAAAAAATCAACTTCAAATCCATTGTATTCTAAGCCCTACAAAATGATAAATATCTGAGAAATTTAGAGATTTGAAAATATGTGTACTCACATCCACACGTTTATCTTTTTGTGTAACTCAAAATACAATTTATTTGAAGCTGGCTATTTACACGTTTGTAGAACACACCATTACCTACATTTAATTATTTAAAACTCGTAAGTATATTTTTTTTCGATTTTTCTAGAACGTCAGGATCACTGGTGCGCATGAGCACAAGATCTCAATTCACAGTCTATGTTTACTTTGTTGCATCATGGAATATTTGTGCTCGATTCTTACTCTTTAATTAACTTCTCGGGGTCACTGATCATGCATCCGGACGGAAGAACGATCCCTTTTTCACTTTATATCAGCGCATCTTCACCAAGGGTCCTCTCTCTTACAACTTTTTTTTATGTTTAAAACAGTCAATCCTGCAATCCGATTAGATAGAATAGACTTTTATGTACACAAGTTTATCAACAAAAAACCGATGATTATTTTTATGCAACAGAAACAAACTAAGTAAAGCCTAGCATCCTGGGTCTTGAGAGTGTGCAAAGGCACGCCGCTATATCTCCTCCCATACAAGATGTGCCACCACGTCCGGCTGCAAGACGGTGTTGCAAAATACCGGCCTGTTCTGCTCTTTCCATGTACCCCACATCGAATATATAAATGCTCCGCTTGCCTCCCGCCTTCGCTCTTTTGGGATTCCGAAGATCATGCCATCCCACCGTCCATCCAAGGAGTGGCCCAAAGGGGTGGAGCCAAGCCGATGTTCCGCTCTTTCAACTTAACAAAACCCCAAGTCTAGCTTATCTGATATTGACTCTAAACTTTTGTCCCAGTTTCAAGGAAAAGTATTGATGTTTCAGGCCCTTTGATAACTAACACTGAAAGCAGTGAATCCATAGCTTGGATGAACGTGGTATAGCTAATAGAAATCACTAGTGTCAGCACACGTCACATCTTATGAATCCTCTCCAAAGAATACGATTTGGTTGGTACAGAAACAGATTGGATAGTCTTTCTTTTATGAAAGTAAGAAATGTCAGTACACTGTTATAAACATCGTCGTATCAGATATAGAGCTCTTGGTCTCAGATTGGAGTTTTTTTAACAAGGGATACTACTAAATAACAAGTACCTGGCTAAACTTCACATACTTTTGAGTGAAAAAAAGTATGGAGGTACTGACACAGGGATGAATTGTCGAACAAAACTGGCTGACTCTTTTAAACACAGCTAGAGCAAACTAGGTTGGAACCACAATTCTATTGCCGACAAAAGGCATAAGCCCAGCTTGATGAATGAGCCATAATACAACAGGACAACACTAGTTCGACGCTAAGTTTACTACCTTCCAGATAAAACTTTTGGCAGTAAACTAGTTACTTGCATGACCCAGTCGGAAGCCATGAGGAAACATTAGACTAGAAAACCAATATAAAAATTTAATGATTAGGTGGACACCAATACAATCTTCAAACATCAAGCATGTCTACGTTACTGAAAATCAAGCAACATGGAAGTCTCATCTTCAGTTGTCAACCTCTTGTGCAAAACAAACAGTCAAAACTCAAAACACTTCCAAAAAGCATCATGTAACTGCAAAACAACAGTCGAAGGGGTCACACAAACATCAAAATTGTTAAAGTTCTACAGGATTCGAAATGGAAACATTGGTCACACAAACATCATGAGATTACAACTGTACTGGACTTGTATTCCTTGCAGAAGGTACTCTTGACCGTTTTAGGGTTTGGAAACTGAAAGCACCATATTACATGCTAGTACAGAATTATAACACATGTATGCACTCAATAAAACAGTATAAGTGCATGTACAGAACAACTTGTGCCTGCTTAAACATTTTATCCCCTGAGATGCGCAGAAATTGAGATCTTAAAAATGATGTTTAAAAATCAAGACCAAACCCTCATCCAGCCGAAGAAAACCAGAACCAGTGAACCTCCCTTCTACTGGATTAGGGAAAACTGGACAGACCAGTTGGTTTTGTATGAATCAATAGGAGGAGAAAGGTAACCAATAGATTGGGTGACTTTGGATTCGCCTGGCCCAACGATACCCCAAATAGATGCTTCAGTTCACAGAAAACTCTGCGCAACTTAAGGTCCAAGATAGCACCTGTTCCTAGGTACATCGATGAATCCCGTGACTACGTGAGTGATTTGTTTCATTGAGTTGCTATGCAGCTTAGGAAGACCGTACATTCAGAAATTTAGTTTAGTGGTCGGTTGTGAGTGTAGTTTTCTTCTTTGATTTCAACTTGAATTCATTTGCAGCCAAAAGTGTCCAAACTGAGATCGCTCAAGGAGATTTTTTTTTGAAACATGGCAAAAGCATTGCCTTTTATTAAGGAGAAATGAAGCTACTGATGTTCATGATCACTTAGAAAAAAACTAATATACATGACAGATGTATCCTTTACATGAACCTAAAATTGGATTTATTTATTTTCTGTACCTAGACCTCCAGGCCCTTACAGTCTCTCACAGAAGGACTTCCTTCACTTGAAGACAGATAGCTTTAGTTCTGAGATTTTTATCCCTGCTATCTTAATTTTTTCCTGCAGCAATGGATCATCATGGACTGCACATTTTCTTTAGGTGTTATATTTATTAATTGCATTATATGATGCCAAATGAATATTACATTACAACTTAAAAGACCAATGAGTGAACAGGTGAATCAACAGTGTGGCTGCATTTTTTCTAACTTTGGTACAGAAAACTAACTTTAAACTTGAAAATCTATACAAGTTCAACGATAGATACGAACATGCAGCTGAGCATATCAGGTACTCGCATGGATTACCAACACAGGACATTTGACCAATGTAGCTCTGTTAATGTTCTGCAAATAAATATACAGAGATTAAACCATGGAAAAGACCAAATTGACAGAATGAAGTGATCACCTTATTCGGTTACTCAATAAAAAGAAGGTAATCACCTTATTTCTATCAAACCACATGTATGTTTTACAGGATAAATTTGTAGAGAAATTGGGCTGTGTAGAAAAACTGCTCTAAAATGAGGCAAGTGAGGAGCCCAATAGTAAAGAATGATGTTTTCCTCAGAGGTTCTAAAATTTTGTAATGAAGCACATAGAAGCAGACTCTGCATATGCATAAGTATTCTGCTCACATATGAACAGTACCAGCTACTAGGTCGGCCTAACACAACAATGAAAAACTAGCACTCAATACTTTTATGTGAAGAGAAGCATTGCATTGATGACTGAAACTGAACCATATCGAGATAGCATCCATACTTTCTCATACAAAAGAAATTGCAAACAAGAGCAAGAGTTGGTGCTCTAGTCTTTTACTTCCTAGTTACAACTTTTGGCAGTAAACTAATTTTACATAGCATACCTTGTTGGGAACTACAGAGAAACATTAGACTAGAAGTATCCATATCCAATTCAAGGAGTAGACCAAGAACAATGCAATATTCAAGCATATGTTGACCGAATACTCACTGAGCCGAAAATTCTTCAGTGTGATTATTCTGAAAGAGCATCTACTTCATTTAACAAATAGCAGGTGAAGGGATCCGCAATTGACAAATCATGGGAGTCCAAACCCTTGGAGCTACTACGTATGAATTGTAATTGAGCGTCTTGAGAAGCTCTAGTTCCGACTTCTAGCAACCTATGTTGATCAGCCACCCATTCCTTGTTGACCTGACTGTCGACTCCAAACTTGATTTCCGTTAACACTTTCGCATTCAAAATAAAGAACTTGCCAAAGCTAACATCTTGCTCATTGCCCTCATAATTCTTCAACACCAGTTTTTTTAGATGGGTCTCAAGGCATTTGACTGGATCTAGTGGGTCATATTGGCACGCATTTTTCATCTGTATCTTTAGGTATTTCGCCAACTGAAAAAGTAAAGAATAAAATTATGTTTATATTAATTCCTACCTAGACTAGAATATATGTGCAAATACGGTGTTACACAAGAGTTCAGTATTAATTTTGACATTACAATAGATGAATACTCACAGTTACATAGAGCTTTTCCAAGCATGGGAAGCACCTTAAGACATCAATAACAGCATTCAAATCAGGTACAGAAAACTCAAGAGCCAAAATCTTCACTGTGCTTATCGTGTTCTTCAAGCTGGCTGGGGTTAAACTCTGTAAGAAACAGTGGACATGTAAAAATATTATACTTGTAAACAATGTTGCATGCAAGAATCAAAACAAGAGGTTGCTGCAGTTACCTTGAAGACTAGGTTTGCAATCTCAAGTTCTGCGATGCAGGGTGACAAAAGGCCCAATATTTCCAGTTTAGGTGCCCTAATTAGACGCATAGTATCTCCACCTCTACCCGGACAAGACAGTAGCAGCCTTTCAATAAGAGGGGCATCCTCGATGATCAACTCTCCTTGGATTGAAAAACAATTGCAGATGCCCACACTCCTAAGAGTTGGCGAGCTAACGCGGAAGCAACCCACATCCTTTTTTTTTTTTGAAAGGAACAACCCACATCCTCAAGTCTCTCCATATATAGTGACTCCAAGACATGGCAGGCAGAGAGCACACTATGGAAGGCATCCTCAGAGATGGAAACACGCCGGAGGTTGAGCTGTTTGAGCAACAGAAAACTCACGGAAGGAGCTATCTCCTTTGGGAATTCACAGAAGCTGATTCTGGCCACCACAAGGGTTGACGCGCAGCGAAACACGGATGGTGGTAGCGGGTAACGCTTCTTAGACTCGCGTATATAATCCAAGAGCTCGAAGCTGATGTTGAGTTCCTGAAGACCGTCAAGCGCTCGAGAATAGAACCAGCTCTCAATCTGAGCGGCTTCTTCGGTGAACCTTTTTTTGGCTTTGTGGAGGCGGATGAATCGGAAGACGAAGCGGCGGGCAGGGCCTGGGTGGTCGGAGAGGATCTTGCAGACGATGGCGAAGAGCTTGAACTCGTTGGTGCAGAGGCTGTAGTCGGCTTGGAGGTTGAGTGGCGCGGAGCGCCAAAGAGGACGCCACCGGTGGGCGATGGCCTGCGTGCGGGCGCCGTCCTTGGTGGGGAGGAGGGATATGATGGTGCCGAGGATGGCATCGGGGAGGTCGCTGATGAGATCGCCCTCGCCGCCGTTGTCATCTCGTGCCCGCTTCGGTGCCCTGCCTCCGCCCGCTCCACCGGACTTGCGCCTCTTGGGTGCACTTGCCGCCGCCCCCGCATTCTTCTTGCCAGCCGCTTGTTCCGCCGCCGTCGCGGCCTTCTTGTCCTTCATATCCGGCGACCGGCGGCCGGAGAGACGGCGATTTGTGCTGGGGATGGCGGATTTGGGGGTTTAGCCTCGCTTTGACTTGGGGCATTGATTTGCTACGATGTCACGGTGGTGAGGCTGCTGGCGAATGGGACGGGGATGCGGGGAGCCGGGTGGAGGGCTGGCTATGGTTGACGCGCCGGCGTGACATGGAGAAGCTTGGTGTGGTGGCGAATGAGATTGGGAAATGAAGAGCGGCGACGGCAGCAGTTTGCAAGCGGTGTGCTAGTTTGTGGGCCTGGCTGGGCTGGGTGGTTCTTTTGACCTGAATTCAGCTATAGCTAATTGTTTTGCATCTGCTAAAAAACAAAAGGCTAATTGTTTTGCAGCTCCGTCCAATCTGAACAAAAGAAATGTTGATGTTTACTCTGTTGAATCATTTTTTTTTAAACTGTGGGGCAAAAGCTTTGCCCCATATATTAATTAAGCAGAAAGTGTCTGGTTTATTATGGAAGAAACCGGGCGAAAACCATACAACAACACGACACAACCCACGGGCGAAGCCCCACAACCACGAGAAAACACGACGCCGCACGACACGGCCACCCACAGCCCAAGCTGCACCAGGAAAGCCGCTCGCAGACCACGGCCGCCACACCAACATCCGGGGCCGCCGCCCCGACCTAAAAGGCAACCGCTGCTGCCGCTGCCCAAGCAGCCCCGACAGCCTCGCCGCCAGCACCCCCTTCCGGGACCACCGTCCCGACATAGCACCACTCGCAACCGAGCCACAACGATGCACGAACCAGCCACCTGCGGCCCAAACTGCTCAGGGAGAGCTGCTCGCAGACCACGGACGTCGTACCAACTTCCGGGGCCGCCGCCCCGGCCTAAAAGACAGCCGCAGTTGCCGCCGCCACAACCCTACCACAGGTCCCTCTTGCCGAAATCCAGCTCCAAAGACGAAGCCCTCAAGAGGGAAACGACGCCAAGGCGCCGTCATCGTCCGATCACAAGATCAAGAGTTTCCCCCGGAGCTGGACCACCGATCGGAACGGTGCAAGAGGGGGCTGCAACATATCAACAATGCCTCCAAGGAGGTAAACGACGGCCACAGCCGCCGCCATCACTGGTCACGGTACAAACCGAGACGGGGTTTTCACCCCCAGCTCCAAGCACACCCTCCGTCGCACCACCACCAGCACCGGCGCCGGCAAGCCGCACCAACCACCACCACCACCAACAAGCCAGACAACGAGGAGGACAGGACCACCGGACGCAACACGCCACCACGCCATACCGAGCACCATGCCGGCAGGGCAAGAAGGAGCGCCGCCCGTGGCCACGAACCACCACGGAACCTGGCCGTAGACCTGCACCACATCACGCAGCGCCTCATGCTGCGTCGTTGGCGTCGCTGCTCCCAAATCCGGGGCCGCCGCCCCGGCATCCACCAGAGCCCAGCACCTCACGCTTCACCACCAAGGCCCCACGGCCCCAACAAACAGCACCATCGCGGCGCCGCCGCGCCGCCTTCCCCTGCCCCACCAAGCATCACCAGCAACACCTCCTCAGCACGCAGCCAACCTCCACGCACGGGCCACCCAACTACATCCCACCTCCGCAGCAACCCCACGGCGCCAGGGGACCCCAAAACGCCGGCGCCCGATCGCCCCTGGCCAGCCACCAACCCGACGAGCTCGACGAGCCGCCCGCCCGCCGCTGCATCCCGCGCGACGCACCGCCCGACCCACTCCGCGCCAAGGGAAGCGCGCCCCGGCCCAGGCCCGACGGGCCCAGAATGGCCCGTCAAGCCCATCTGGCACCCCGCATCGCCGGCGACGACGCCAGCGGCTCCCCATGCCGCCGCCCGCCGCCTGCGCTCCATCCTCGACCTTCCCCCGAGCCCGCCGGCTCGGCATCCACCATCCGGACCGCCGCCGCCCCCACGGCCGATCTCCTCCAGCTGGGACCGAGGACCTCCCCCCGACCACCCTTGTGGCAGCGGGAGGGTGCCACCACCGCCGCGGCCGAGGCCGGCGACGGCAGCGGCACGGCGGCTTCGACGGGAGGGGAACTAGCAGCGGCTCAGAGAGGGAGCCCCTAGCGCCGCCTGGGGGAGGCGATGTGAGGGGAGAAGCTTTTTTCGGAGTACAATACTCCATTCGTACTTCCTCTGTTGAATCATGGCATATATGCGTGGGGAGACTTTTGGTTCCCAGAGCTCCGGTGCTCCTTACAATTAAAAAATTCGAAAATCTTATTTACGTGTTTCAAAAAAATCTGAAAAAAGCATCCTGGTGTAGCCAATAGTATATCCCACGAACGAGCCAAATATCAATTTTAAAAACTTTGTATTTTAAAATACACAAAAATAACAAAGTGTGGATCTAAATATGAATGTTTTCAAATCTCTAAGTTGTATGAAATTTTGTTAGTTTGATGTAGCCCATAATAATAAACTAATTCAAAATTTGACTACATCCGAAAAATTCAGATTTTTCCAAACTACGAAAAATAAAGCATTGAAGATTGGGAGCAAAACACTTTCCCATATTCCTTACTCTTTAATTAAATTCTCATGATCGTTTTT
The DNA here is from genome assembly GCA_947311845.1 of Poa pratensis. Taxonomy (NCBI): domain Eukaryota; kingdom Viridiplantae; phylum Streptophyta; class Magnoliopsida; order Poales; family Poaceae; genus Poa; species Poa pratensis. The sequence continues at coordinate 71,010,293 of CAMZMU010000027.1, read as the reverse complement.
TTTAAATGGAGGTTGAATCCATACACACAGACTTTTTTATTATATTATTCATCAAAGACTTACAACAAAAATAAACGGATCAGTGTGAAGCCACTTTTTGGCGACAAGTGTCCCTACACCGACGTGATGATGGGGGTAGGCATTATCAAAGTCATATGTCCTGACCTCACACCTAGGCACATCATTTAAAACGGAGCACCAGTCGAGTAGACCCACATCGCACACTGTATGTGCACGTCCTAGAAGTCGCCGCCGCCATCTTCCGCGAATCCATCATTAGAAAGATCAATGCACTGAACTTGCCCTTCTGTCGACACCACCATAAAGCCAAATAACACCACCGCCCTAGCTAGTGTGTCCATCAGGATGTGTCCACCGACAAGACCCGTTGGCCGTTGTGCCATGCCACCGAGACTCGTCGATGTCGACCACGCCGCTCCACCACAAGACCCCTCTAGCCATCTCTACTCAAAAAACGGTGCCCCTAGGAGGGATAACGTCGCCTCGCACCACCATCGTCCGATCTGGGAGACCCGGATCAAGGGCTTCCCCCGAGCAGCCCAGGCGAGAAGACGAGCGTTGCAACCACGATGCCTTCGACAAAGGTAACGATGCAAATACGCCGCCATCGTCCGCCACGATCGAATTCGGCACGACTTTCACTGGCGGCCGCACCTACCCGAACCCGCAACTGGCTAGATCACCAACAACAGCAAGGTTTGTGACGCCACCATCTCTTGCCTCCAGCGTCGACGATGCTGGAGAAAGCTCCACCATCGCGCACCTCCTTCGACAAACATAGGCTCATGATCCGGTGATCCGCCGCCCCAGGCGCCTCTAGACCAGTCATCCCCGATGGAGGGGACGCCATTAACGTCATGTCCGAAGCCGCACCTCGGAGATCTTTGCGCCGCGGGTCAGACGAAGCTCCCTGCCGAGGCCGCCCGCCACACCGTGCCACAAGGAGAAGCACCCATAGGATGATGTGCCGCCAATCCAATCTGCAGCCAAGCGCAACCCCTCCAAACCGCGCCATGGCCATGAGACGCCAGGCCCGCCGTCCCTTTATCGATGAAACGAGGGACTTTCCGGCGGACACCTCTAGGGACGTCGAGGGAGAGGAAGATATGGTGGGGTTGCGGCGCGGCGGCTAGGGTTTCTCCTGGGTCGCCTTGGGGGAGGCAACGCAGAGGAAGAGACAAATACCATTTCTCATGATCACTGATCATCCCTGTCCCTTTTTTTACTTTATATATGCACGTCTTGCATCAAGGCTCCTCTCTCTTTCAATTTAACAAACCCACACGAGTAAGCTAAACGTATATTGACTCTGAACTTTGGAACGCAGTTTCAAGGAAAGTAACAGATGCTTCAGACCCTTTGAAAACTAACACTGAATGCAGTGAACGCATAGTTTGGAAAAACATAGTATAGCTAATAGGAATCACTAGTGTCAAGCACATGTCACATCTGACGAATCCTACAAAGACTACAGATTTGCTTGGTACAGAAACAGATTGGATAGTCTTTCTTTTATGAAATTAAAAAATGCCAGTACAGTGTTATATAAATATCGCCGTATCAGATATAGAGCTCTTGATCTCAGTTTACATACATACACGCGTTATTTAGGAGGTAATGGATCAATACATAATTGGGTCAAAGAATAAGCACAGCGGTTCATACTTCATAGGCCTGACCATGGAAATTACCATTATTGTGTATACCAAGAGAACAACATCAAATAGTACAGTACGAATTTCAGAGTACATCGATAATTTCCATGCGAGTATTTAGGCAATTTATTCTAACTATGTCAGATTTAAATCAGATCTTGGAAGCATTCAAGCAAATAGTAAAACAATAGCTGGGCTGCAAAACAATATCTTTTGAAGTTGTGCTACTAGTAAAACAATCATGCTATTTGGGGAAACACCTATAATGGGAACAGGTACATGTGAACCGTTTTTTCAAACTCAGCACAAATAATGCTTCTACTTGGTATATGAAGCAAAACCTCACAAGAAGATAGAGAAGTATATACTTGAAACAAAGATAATGTTTCAACTGCAATGGCCATTTTCTAATTTTATACTTGCTGACTTTCGCAGGATTTAAAAAAAGTACATGCACTTTGTGAATTGGCAGTAAACTATTTTCCATGACATAAGAAGGAACATTAGCCTAGAAGTGGAGCAGCTATATCCAGTTCAAAGACAAGGGCAGAGACACAGCATCAACCCTGTCTACCGAATAAGAAAAGGGCAACAATTTTTCAGGACTTAACCGAAGTTAATGGAGATGACCATTAACAAACCATCAGTACTATTCTTCTGAAAGAGCATCAACTCCATTTAAACAAGGGCAACCGATGGGATCCTCAATTCATGGGCATCCAAGTCGTCTTGTTCTTGGCAGCCGCAGGTCCTGCATCCACCGTCGCCTTCTTGAACGCGGCCGCCTTCGCTGCCTTCTTCTCGCTCATATCCGGTGGTGGTAGGGATGTGAGCGTCCCTCTGAATTGTTTTGATTCCAATGCCAAGCCGGAACGGAGCTCTTGAGACGGCCGGATGCGCCGCCGCGACGGCAAGTAGTCTGCTCAGCTGGATGCCTGGATGGACCACGATCGATGCGGCTGGAGCTTGATGGGCTCATGGGCTGGCCATCTTCCATGGAGTAATTAAGGAGCTCAACAGATAAACGTACCCAATGGACCAATGTTTTTTTTAAGACAAACAGGAAAAAGAGTGAAATGCCATCGAAATTCATATCACATCCAAAACAAAAAAAGCAAAATGTTGTAGAGCTCACGACATCAGGACCACCGAGGCACACTCACTCTACATGGTGCAGGTACCTGTGTCGAGTGATATAGATAGGTTAGAACAGCTCATGAGAACTTGGGCCTGGTGATTGCAAAGAGAGTTACAGCTCTGCAGAGAATACCATCCACGCTTCTTTGCAATCTCACGGAAACTTCATCCTCCTCCGTGTTTGCTTCAAAATATGCTAGCGTTCATGGCAAATCCAGCACCTATCGTCAAAATAAGTCCTCCCACAGACACAAGGATTGCTTCGCTGGCATGGAAAAAATATTTCTTACTGGCTGGTGGTACATGCCATGTTCACTAACTTTTCCCCCCTTCTGTTTCTTCTTCGATGGAGATTTCTCCTTCACATTACCACATTAGAATGTGCAAGTGGCTTTGGATAGTCTGACCAACTGGCGCAACATATAGTTTTTCATACTATAGTGAATTTCAACGTGCATCGATAGTTTCCACGTGTGTATTTAGGCAATTTATTCTATGTAAGTCAGGTTTAAGCTGTCAGAAACGAGAATGCATTGCTGTCAGAAACGAAAAGAAAACATTTTTTCGATACTTTTTGTCAAACAGAAGTCATGTAAAAGTTTCTCAGATCACATACATTTTGAACATAAATATACAACAATAAGAATTCAATTGCATTCATTGTTGTCCATATAGATCTGGAACTAACGATCCAGAGACAAGCAATGCTTGGTATCAGTTTAGTGGCATTCTTTTGTACGAGTCACAACAGGAAGTAGGAAGACTGCAGAATTTAAAGTGTCACACACTTTAAATAGTAACATCAGGCATGTAGATGCTACAATAACCACTAACCAGCAGATTAAAGAATAAGCAGAGCGGTTCATACTTCATAGGCCTAACCATGGAAATTGCCATTATTGTGTATACCAAAAGAACAGCTGAAAATAGTACATTATGAATTTCAAAGTATAGAGATAATTTCCATGCGTGTACTTAGTCAATTTATTCTAAATAGGTCAGTGTAACATCCCAAAAATATTATAAGTATTATTATTCCAAAAATGAGAGCCAACAAAAACTTTTGTTGATTATTATGTGTTGTTTGTAAATTGTTGCTTGTGGAAATTAATTCTTGTTGCATGTGTTATTTAGTTCTTGCTAAATGTGTGTTGCTTGCTCTAAAGAAAAACATGAAGAAAAGAAGAGGAATAAAATAAAAGTTGAAACAAGAAAAATGAATGTGACATGTGTCACACAAATTCTCCAAGTAAGAAGCAAATTTTTGTTCAAACAAAAATTCAGAGGAATGGTAATGAAACCCTCATTTGTATTCTTACTACTTATCTCTCCAAATAATATTTTACACCTATTTTAAAACTCAAAAGTAAAACAATGAAGTAAAACAAAATGGCATAATTAAAACTTATGAACAAAAATGATTCAAAACATTTTATTTTGAAATGCCAAATTTTGTGGAGCTACTACATGCTATGTGGAAGCCCCACAAATATTTTTGAATTTTTTTAAAATTGTTTAAATACCCCAAATAAATTCCAGAAAAGCTACTGGAAATAAAAAGAAACTAGAAAATAAAAGAAAAGAGGAGGCAGGGGGTTTTCTGCAAAAATGTCATCCCCTACATCTCTCCTAGCTCACTGTCGCACGCCGTGTCGCCCTCGCCGTCGACGCCGCACCAAGGCCCCCCCCCCCCAGCCCGTGCCTGCCCTCGCGCCGTGCCTCTGCAGCCTCTGCACGCAGAGGAGAGCACTTGAGCGCTCTCGCTCGCCCCGACGCCGCACTGTCCCCCTCTGCTCCGCCGAGGAGAGCTCGACGGCGCCGGCCAAATTAGGCCCCCCCTCTGCTCCCCGACACGCACCGCTATATCCCAGCCCTTCTAGACCATGCCCGGACCCCGGAAGGCCTCACGGCGACACGTACCTCGCACCACCGCCGCGGAATCGCACCTCTCCCGTGCGCCATGGACGCCGCCGTGCACCGCGACCACCATGGACCGCTCCCGCGCTATAAAACCCCCTCCCGACCCCTCTGGAAACTCCACACCACCCCCACTCCCTCTCCCTCGCTCCAATTCCATCGGTGCACCGCCAGGAGGGCGTGCACGCTGCGCCACTGCCGCCGTCGAGGTCGGACATGGCCGCGATACCATACCCTCCCATTCTCTTCTCTCTGGCCCGTACTCTCTTCCTTATGGACACCGCACTCACCCGAGCCCTTTTGCCCTCTTTTTCGTGCACAGACGCGTCCCCGGAGCGTCGCCGGAGTTGCTGCCGCGCCCGTGGAAGTGCAGCCACCTCGCCGTCGCCGCTACACGCCGTCCCAGCAAGTGCAACTCGCCCCACGAGCTTCCTCGAGCCTCCGCGACCCTTCTGCATCATCGCCGCGTCCTCCAGAGCCCCCAGGTGAGGGATCCATGCACCTCGCCGTCGCCGGAGCCACGGCGCCGCCCAGAAATGGTCGTCGCCGATGGACTCGAACGTGGGCCGTTGGATCTTGATCCAACGGCAGCGTACCGTTTCGTTTAGAATAGGAGTCACTGACGTGTGGACCCCACACGTCAGGTTTTTATTAATTTCCCTCGTGCGCACTGAGTCACTGACTCGTGGACCCCACATGTCATACTTTTCAACATTATCCAGAACAGTTATATTTTCGAATTTAAACTTCTCTGGAAATTCAGTACTGGAACCATTTTAAAAATTCAATAACTTGAGATCTAGACATCCAAATAAATCAAATCCAATTGTTCTGGAAAGCTTATGAAATTTGTTAACCAACCCAATTGGATTCATTTCATTTAGATAAATAATAAAAATGTATTATTAAAAATACTACAGAAGGTTTAAATTCTAAACTTGTTTGTTTCTGATACTCTGTTAGTCCAAATAATTCCAAACCAATTTTGTTAGCTTAGTACTGCCATGTATTAGCTTCCCTAATTTTGGTAGAATTATTTGTGCAGTGTAATTGTTTAGTATAAAGATGAAGTTAGAACATCCTTCTGCACTAAAACATTTAAATATGTTTAATGGTTAACCAAATGATTTAGGACCAATTTTGTTAGATCACATTTAGTTAATATTAGTTACCCCTAAAGGGTTTTAATTTTTGAACAAATTAACTTGAGTTGTAGCAAAAACTTGGTTATTAGGTTACTGATTAAAACATTTGTGTAGGGAGTTTGGTAACTCCAATTAATCCAAATCAAATTGTGTTGTCTTCTACACATCAGTAGCTTTCTGTAGAATTTTAGTTTGTATTTTTAGGACAAACAGAACTCAAGTTGTGCAATTAAACATGTTCCACTCATTTCTGCCATATTTGAAACATAAATAAATGATGGTAAATACAATTAAATTGAAACCAAGTGGTGTTGATTGTTGTATGCAGTGGCTATTTAGAGCATTTAGGATTGTAATGTTGTGATGTTGCTTGAATAGATTAGTGATTGTTTGCATTTGTTTGTTTATTAATTAGACGAGAACGCTGTCGGATTTATCGAGGAAGGAGAGTTTGTTGAATCTGAAGATCAAGACCAAGGTCACTTTGCCGAGCAAGGCAAGCTACTCTCTGAGCTTGCACCCCAAATATATGCATCTACTTTGATAACATGTTTTACTTTTAAAGCAAAGATTTACAAAACCTTTTCAAAAAGTATATGGATATTATTTTGCCACCCTATGTAGAAATATAAGATAGTTTATAAAAATTATAGGTTGGGAAAAATAAACATGGTTTATTCAAAACTCCTTTGGAAATACTTGTGTGATTATGGAATGCCGAGATGTCGGTGTTGGAATGGAGAAGTGGAAATGGTGATGTTTATGAAAAATGCACAGTGTGTCCTAGTACTATGACAACCAACCGATACCCTGTGCGACCACATTTACCCACATATGGGAAAAGGGCGTAGTCATATAATTTGCTCATATTAGTATGGGATGCCTCAACAACGAGGATGACCTCGTTCCATGAGGGGATGGTCATGGCGACCTACCCCCTGACCTGGGTCCTGGCATCTGAGGATGGGGGATTGAAGGGTTCGCTCGCCGGGCAGAACTACGAGTCCTCACACTTAGGTTTCCCGACGGGGAATCTGGACTGGGTGTCGATGGAAAGGATGATAATTTCGTAGCGGTAGGGTCCTATACTAGCATGAGCAAAGGACAGGCTATGGTCGGCGGCTTACTTCGCATACACCCTGTATGGCGAGACGTGGCGGACACGATGAGCTGCCGGATGGATGTGGGAAAAGCGTGCTAACTCTGCAGAGTGTAAAACTATTCGAATAGCCGAGTCCTCGGATATGGACAGTTGGGAGGCTGTCCTAGACCATGTGCAAGTTTTTGGAAAAGCTTTTAAGTTTAAAAGAAACTGAAATGGAGATGGTGTTACACAGCTATACCAAATGGAGTGGTATGAGTTGTTGAAATAAATGGACCATGGTGAGCCATGGTCAGAAAAAGGAGGAGTTTTGGAGAAACAAATAAGATGGTGACTTCTTTTAAAGATAGTTATAAAACTCTTCTTACCTTTTTCAATAAAGATATAGAGATGTTTTAAATAAATAAAAGTATGAAAGTAAGATAAAACTAGTGCATACTCATGTTGGGGTAGTTTGCGAGTACATTCAAATGTACTCATATTGGTTTCGTCCCTGGCTATTGTCCTAGCCAGACTACGAGGAGGAGCACGACGCCGAGCAGGAGTATGACGACTTCTACGCGAACTAAGGATTTCCACAAGTCAGCTGCTTGTCGGGTCGTCGTCGTTAGAATATGATGTCTACTACGCCGTAGCTTCCGCTGATATTTTGGTTTGGCCCATGAAGGCACCTATGTAAGACTTGGTCTAAATGACCATTTATGTAAGACTTTTAGTTCGGTATTGTAATGGATGTAAACTTTGGTATCCAATTCGGATTATGTGCAACGACAGACTGATCACAGAATCGTTGTGTTAAGCATAATCGGGTATTTCGGACAGCTAGTCCGGGGTCCCCACAGTCAGATTTAAGGTTCACCTTCCAAGGAAGTATTTCATGCAAAAAGTAAGCCAAACATAATGTGAAAGAAAATTGGATAGCTGGGCTACAAAAATATCTATTATTGTAAGTACTACTAGTAAAACAATCATGCTATTTGGGGGGAAACCTATTCTGGAACAGGTACATGTGAACCGGTTTTTAAACGTCTGCTTGGTATATGAAGCAAAACCTCGCGAAAAGATAGAGACGTTATACTTGAAACAGAGTTAATGTTTCAATTACAATGGCCATTTTCTAATATTATACTTGCTGATTTTCGCAGGATTTTTAAAAAATTGCATGCACTTTGGTCGCCAATACAAAACGGTAGTGAATTCATTTGCACTCATTGGTGTCCATATGGGCTAGGAACAGAGGATCTAGAAACATTCAACGCTTGGTATCAGTTTATTAGCATTCTTTTGTACAAGTCACAACTGGAATCAGGAAGATTAAAGAATTTAAAAAGTGTGAGACACACTCTGTGACTAGTCTATGATGAAACTGACTATGCAAGTAGTAAACAGCATGCAGTTATATGCTATAGTGAAAAGCAGATCAAAGAATAAGCATGGAAATTGCCATAATTGTGTATGGACTACCAAAAGAACAAGAAGGAATACAGAACTAAAAATGCTATAGGCTCAAACAAGTGCACTACCTTTTTGAAGCATAGACTGTTGTGCTTGCTAATTTTGAACTAGCTACTGGAAATTACCACAATGGTGAGCATCAATCCGAAGAAACACAAAAGGTTGAAGTTCACAATGAAAATTACCAAATATTAGTTGCATAACATGTCACTTATATGATCATCCAAAGCATGTTAATTTGCACGATCCAAACAGAGTTATAGTTCTTGAAATCAACATTTACCCGCTGAAAAATGTTTTAGAAACTGAAATGGAAAGTTCCAACATACTACCTACATTCACTTCCTGAGAAACTAGGATAGTTCGTAATAACAATAAGGACTCACTTGGAACTGGACAAGTCAATCAATCCTTATCTAGTTCTATGGTATGATCTGGCCCTCCTGTTAGGAAGAGAAGGAGGTATGCATAGTTAAACCCGAACATACAGTGTAAGAAATACACTGGCGGTAAACCAATGCAGTTGCTGAATCTGTGAGGGAAATGTACACTGTACTACACAAAGAGAAGTCCAAACTGTACTTACAATTTACTGAAGTTTAACGTTCATGTGAGATGGGAAAAGGAAATAAATTCTGCTATGATTATTACTAACATGACAAATTTGGCTTTTTATCAAAGTACCAAGGCAAATACATATTAACAGTACCAGGTCGACCTTCCACAACAACGAAAACAGAGCACTCAAACGCTGCATACTTTTGTGTAACACAAGCATAAATTGCTGACCGAAACAAAATCAACTTTCAACACAAGCATTCTTAGAAAAAAGACAGTGCAATAAGAGTTTATTGCTCAGTTTACTAGTTACCGGTTACAACTTTTGGCAGTAAACTATTTTCCATGACATAAGAAGGAACATTAGCCTAGAAGTGGAGCAGCTATATCCAGTTTAAAGACAAGGGCAAAGACACAGCATCAACCCTGTCTACCGAATAAGAAAAGGGCAACAATTTTTCAGGACTTAACCGAAGTTAATGGAGATGACCATTAACAAACCATCAGTACTATTCTTCTGAAAGAGCATCAACTCCATTTAAACAAGGGCAACTGATGGGATCCTCAATTCATGGGCATCCAAGTCCTTATTATCTGTGAATTCCAGTTCTGCGTCTTCAGAAGCTCTAGTTCCCACTTCTAGCAGCCTGTAATGATCCGCCACCCATTCATTGTTGATCTCCTCACTAACTCCAAATTTGATTTTCTTTATCACTTTTGCGTTCAAAATAAAGAACTTGGCAAACAAAACATCTTGCTCACTGCCCTCGTAATACTTCAATACCAGTTGTTGTAGATGGGTCTCAAGGCATTTGACCGGATCTGTTGGGTCGTACTGATGCACGTTTTCTTTCATAGGTATATTTAAGAATTTCGTGTACTGGAAAAGTAAAGAAGAGACAAATATTAAAGTAATTCATACATAGACTAGACCGTGTGTCAAACAAATCACATATAAATTTGACATTTAAAGAGAGACGAATACTTACAGTGACATATAGCTTTTCCAGGCACGGGAAACACCTTAAGACATCAATAACAGCATACAAGTCTGGGACAGAAAACTTGAGAGCCAAAACCTTCACGGTGCTTATCGCGTTCTTCAAGGTGGCTAGGGTTAATTTCTGAAGAACAAAATGGACCTATAAAAAATATGATGCATGTAACAATGCTGCATGCTGTCAAGCTTCATGCGCTGACCACTATTGCAGAAGACCGATCTGATGGAAAGGGCCAGACAATTCACTTATACACTTCAACACCCCCTCTCACGTGTGACTCGGGGAGGGAGAGGCCAACACGTGCAACCGGAAGAGAGCGACGGCGCGCGAGTCTCATAGGTATGGCTCAAGAGGCCTATACGTGGACAAAGAGGGGGCAGCAACAATTTTAGAAAAATTGCGGAAACCAGGACTCGAACTCGAGACCTTGGCTCTGATACCATGTCAAGCTTCATGCGCTGACCACTATTCCAGAAGACCGATCTGATGGAAAGGGTCAGACAATTCACTTATACACTTCAACACATGCAAGAATCAGAAGCAAGAGATTGCTGGTCTTAGCCTCCTACCTGCAAGACTAGGTTTGAAATCTTGATTTCGGAAATGCGGGGCGACAGAAGGCCCAATATTTCCAGTTTAGGTGCCGTGATTACCTGGATAGTATCATGGCCTGCACGCGGACAAGGTAGTATCAACCATTCAAGGTTAGGGGCATCCACGATGACCAATTCTCCTTGCATCGAAAAGCAAGCGCAGAGGCTAATGCTCCTAAGAGTTGGTGAGCTAATGCGGAAGCAACCCACATCAACAATGCTCTCTAGATCAAGTGACTCCAAGACACGGCAACCAGAGAGCACCCCATGGAAGACATCCTCGGATATGGAAACACGAAACAGTATGAGCTGCTTGAGCATGTCTAAACTCACAGAAGGAGATATCTCCTTTGGGAAATCACAGAAGCTGAATTTGGCCACCACAAGGGTTGATGCGCAGCGAAACACGGATGGTGGTAGCGGGTAACGCTTCTCAGACTCGGGAATGGTGGTAGCGAAGCTGATGTTGAGTTCTCGAAGGCCGTCAAGCGCTCGAGAATGGAACCAGCGCTCTATCTGAGCTGCATCTTCAGCAAACCTTTTCTTGTCCTTGTGAAGGCAGATGGAGTAGAAGAGGAAGCGGCGGCCAGGTCCAGGATGGTCGGAGAGGATCTTGGAGACAATGTCGAAGCAGTTGAAGTCGCGGGAGCAGAATCTGTAGTCGGCTTGGAGGTTGAGAGGCGCGGAGCGCCATAGAGGACGCCACCTGCTGGCGAAGGGGACATACCCGTCGCCGTTGTCATCTAGTGCCGGGCTGCCGGCTTCCGTGGCCTACCTCTCCTGGATACGGGTGCGGCCGCTTCCCCTGCCTTCTTCTTGGCAGTTGAAGGTGCCGCCGCCGACCCCGTCGCCTTCTTCTCTTTCATATCCGGTGGTGGAATGGGGATGCGGGAGCCGGGAAGGAGTGGTGGCTAGGGTTGCATACGCCGCCGCGACATGGAGAAGCTCGCTTGGCAGCAGCGTACAAACACGGTCTGCTCTCTCTGCTGCCACTCAGCCTGTTGGGCCACGATATGTGGCTGGGCTGAATGGGCTTGGATCTTGCTGGGTCCGGTTGCCTTTTTTTTCATTCGAGGGAAATGTAGTCTGCTGCTCAGCTTGATGGGACGGTGTTCCGACTAGTTTCGAGCAAAATTAGACTATCGGTTCAGAAATCTCTGGCTATCTCTCCTATCTTCTCTCCTCTCTACTACTAGTAAAAGAGCAAACATATTCTTTGCTAAATCCACCCAGCCCAATGTACACAGAGCAAAACAGATCAACCTCGGCCTCACGATTCTGCCCAGCAACTGAGATCTAACCGTCGAGATAAGAATTAACCCGCACCATGTGTGCATTTAGTAGATTAAGATGGCGGACGAAAAACTCTGCCATCCGCACGCGCATCTCTACTACTAATAAAAGAGCAAACATATTCTTTGCTAAATCCACCCAGCCCAATGTACACAGAGCAAAACAGATCAACCTCGGCCTCACGATTCTGCCCAGCAACTGAGATCTAACCGTCGAGATAAGAATTAACCCGCACCATGTGTGCATTTAGCAGATTAAGATGGCGGACGAAAAACTCTGCCATCCGCACGCGCATGCACAGGAAAGAGGAAACAGATAAACGGCACAATCAATGGGAAACGACACAGTCCAAAGAAATATGCTAAATTTGTGGGAATCAAATCAATCTGCGGACTCGCCGTTCATATCCTTCCCATCCAGGCGTACCCTGCAGCCAGACGTTGTCGCCGCGCTGCGCATCCGACGAGACGTCCGCGCCGATGAGCACCTCGCACGCCTGGACGCCGCCACAATCCCCGCGAGTGTATCGTGTTCCTCCGGATCTGACCAAGTAAAATCGCCTGTTTGTGGCTCCGCATGGCGAGTTGGCGACCTACTTCACGGCGTCATGGTGCGGGCCTGCCGCTTCGTTGATCCGGCCTTCAAGGAGATGATCCCCCGCTTCGCCGACGCCATCTTTGTCAAGACCAACCTCGACAAAGCTCGGGGTATGTCCCTCTCCCTCTCGCTACTGACATGTTGCCGTATCCATCCTTCAGTCTAGACACCATCTAATTAGTGTCTGTAATCTGGCTACAGTTCGCGCAGTTGGGAAGGGAAAATGCTGTGATTCTGTTTGAACTTGGACAAGTATCTAAGCTCATGCGGTAAATTCAGTGGATCCGTTCCAAGTTTACCGTTCCAGGTTTTGCTTGGTCGTCCAAATTTAGGAGGAAAAGTCGGTAGTGCTCAGATAGAGTAGCTTTTGATCCATCCTTGTGCTAAGCTTAATTTCTGCTTTATTTTTTCAGGATAACCATGTAATTAAAGACAAGAAGTACAAAATACAACGGGCGACCTACCTCAGATACTTTTCACAGGCAAGGGGGTAGAAGCAGAAAACAAGAAGTCACTTCCAATTGTTCTCATTGACGCAGTCAACAACCAGGTATAATCAGATAATAATAAGAAACATTGTGTGTCTAATCTCTTCCAATATGTTAAGAGATATGGGAAGCATATCAAAACATTGTTGATTATTGACATTGCAATCCCCGACCTGAAAACTGAACCTGACTCTGAGGACTAATCTTACACTTATCCTTACTTGCATGTTTGCGAGAATCCATGAGGTACTCAGTCGATATATAGTACTGCTCCACATTAGTTGGTTGTTCACATCAAAGCATGACGCTAGGAGGAAGTGCACTGATTTATTTGTTCTTTAGTAAGAACCATTGGTTTAGTTTAACGCTGATTGTTTGTCTTCATTTTGTTATCTGCCTGTGAAGTTTACAATTTGCATTGCGCCACATTGCTTTTGGTTAGCAGTGAGAGTTGATGTAGTGACTGCGATACACTAGACCAAAGTCCGAATCCCTGTTCCGCCAGAAGTCCCTATGCTCTCACTGCTACGTGTACCTCTATTGTATATTATCTTTCATTATGTTCTTTTCTCTTATGCCCAATAGATGTTCACTTATTACCTGCAGATCTGGAGGACAGACAAGCAATCCATCTCTAATTAAGTATTGCTCAGAATTTGATATTGAAACCAAAATTTGTACAATGTTTGAGGTGTATAGCTTCTTATTTCATATCGATTCACCTTGGTATTTTGGGTGCAGGTTGATGGATATTTTGAGATTGAAAGGGAATGGGAGGCGAAATCACTCCCACAAGATTTATTAATCTAGGACTTCTCTGAATAGTTGATGTCAGAGAGGTTAGTTACTTAGTTCTCAACTTCTCATCCCGGTCCCACCAAATTTTGCACCTGCAATCTTTTTACCACTCAGTTATTAAATGTAAACTAAGGAAATTTGAAATTATAGAATGTATCTGAAGACTATGAAGGCGTTGTAGAATTTTATTATTTACATGATGTTTAAGCTGTCCTCTAAGCTTCGTACAATGTCTCACATCTTATTCATGGCAGCTCTTTTTTCCAGAGAAGTAAAAGGCTTGGATATAGACCTGCTCATTTCTCTATTATCAGGGTGGCGGCATCTCGATGTGCACACAGCGTTGTAGCCGTGGATATGGACCAGGGAGAGGGAGCTCGAGGGCACTGGGGTGGAGATGGAGGTGGCCGGTGCCACTGGCAGTAGAGGGGGGGAGCTGTGATGATTATTCCGAGCCGGATAGTGACCATGAGGGAGGGAACTGGGAAGGAAAGAATGTGCGGTGCTGGCTTGGACTATTGTGAAACAAACCACTTTCTATAGTTTCAAAAGTCTGATGTTATCTCTGCACACTAACTATGAATCCATATGCACCATTTTGCATTTTGTTATGTTTTGCAGGGAGCAACAATTTCCATATAAGTTGAGTGTATTTCAGGCAGTCTGCTCTTTTCATAATTGTAATGAGGATCTAATGCATGGTCCTCTGTATTATTTAATTTATGATTTTTTTACTAAGTTATCTGAAATAATTTGACTCCTTTTGGTTTTATTTATCGCCTGTAAACATTAATTTCTATTTCTCTGAAGAGTTATATGCTCAATATAGATGCTAAATCATCAGTGTGTGTTTAGTTTGTACAATAAATTTTTGTCAGGTAAATGGTGATTGCTGGGTGTGTATAGTGAAGTTGAATTTGTAATGTTGTCTCTGGTGGGTTAGTGGATTTATTTCTCCCAGATTATTGTTCAACTGGGTACCTGGTAAATATTTGTAGAGTAATAAAAGCTTAAAGAGATCGTTGCTTCTGTTGTTTTTCGTTTGCCTCAGAAGGTGAAACCCCTGCTTCTCATTGTTGTGGTAAAACAAAGTTAACTGAACTAAAAATAAGATTTGTATTTTGAAGACGTGCATTGCACGTGCACAACTATCGGTATCTAAAAGAAAACATTGGTTCCTCGTCGTACGTCGCCCCTTTCGTCCAATTCCCTCGTCCGCTCGCCCGCGCCGACAGGTGGGCCAGCGAAATTGAAGCGCCGATCCGTTCTGTCGCCCAGGATTTCCGATTCCATTCCATTTCCTCTATCGTGGGGGAGTCACAGGCTAGGGTTCACCGCCGCCACCTCGTCTCGATCATCCTGGAAAAGGCAGCCTCGATCCTTAGTCCGCTCCCTGCTCAGCCGCGCCGCAGTCAGCGTGTGCGTTCTTCCGCCGCCACTGAGACGGTCGAGGGGGCAGGCCACACCACGCATCTTCGATCTGCCGCCGCCGTTTAAGGATGGGACGGTCGTCAGAGCTTCGCACAGCCACATCACTAATCCAGGGGATACGGACGCGATGCCGCACGCCTCCTCCGACCATTCATCAGCTAAGCTATCCCCATGTCCCGCCTCGCCTCTCCTCTCCCATTCTCCAATCACTTGTTACAGTGGTCGCCATGAAAATTGGGCCGCTGGAGTCCCTGTCGGACTAGGAGGCCGCTGCCCTGGACGGCATCGTTGACTCCGCGTTCTGGTCCTTGTCTTGAGCCGTCCTCCATCTCTTCTTCCTGGGGGCTAGGTTGATCTGAACCAGAAAAACAATCTGCTGGCTTCGTAGACTTTCTTCGATCTGTATAAAGCCCGGGAGAACCTCAGCTGGGCTGATTTAAGGAGGTATGGTGAAGCATCTGAACTTTCGTGGATGTCGGCTGGGAAAAAACAGCTTGAGTATGCTGCAGAATACCTACGGAAATTCAGTTGTGTGTCTCACGAAGTTTTTATATACAATCACGTTATGTAGTAATCAGTTATCTTCAGTGATCCAGTGTACCAAACGAGACAACAACTTACTTGTCTAGCCCAAGTAATTACATTTTTTAAGTATAAATGTGAATGTGAAAACCATAAAACATGGCCAGATTTCATACCATTGGTTTGTTTTGTTTCCCTTGTCTAGACCAATTCACTTGGTTTGTTCTGTTCTGTCCAATTCGCGTGGCGGTCTAATTATCGTGTTCGAGATGTCTCAGATGCTCCTACACTGAGGTGTCATGCTTGAGAAATTCCTCCTCCGACATTTCTGAACTTGCCCGCGACTAGATGTAGGGGGCCTTGACACAGTTTGTTTTACCTCATACGCAAAACTGCATCAGTTTGGCCCTTTATTGTTCCTCCTGCAGGTTCTGGATTTGTTTTATTTCTATTTACCTGTGTTGCAACTCACGCTGTAAGTTGTCTTTTTCGCTGTATGTCCTTGTAAATGTCTTTTTCGCTGTAAGTGTACCATTTGCCCGCACCTACTGCCCTCGTCGCCACCCTCGATGCCAAATTCTACCCGTCGATGACACCATCCGCGAGCTCCTCTCCGCCTCCAGGCCAAGGCCACTTCATCTGGAAACTCGGGTAAGCACCGAGCTTCTCTGCATTAGGCGTGCCTGTTTCGCACTGATTTAGCAGAATAATATGCATGCTAGGCTAGCTATATACCTAACGATCACATAGTATGGCCACACGTACGAAGAACCAAGACAATGGTGGGCTGATCTGGTCGCCATTTGCCATTGTTCTGATTTCTGAATATCCAGGACTTTGGCGTTATTTGCTAGTGCCCTTCCTGTATGATGGTATGTTCAAGTGACCTATCACTTTTTTGGATGGCAGGAAAGCCAGTACCGAAGTGCAGTCCTGACATCTCTATTTTCATGCAGGACCCGTTGACACAACGTTCCCCGCAGCGGCACGATGGCTGTGATGGTGTTTGTAGAACTACAAGTATTTTGAAGATGGCAGCATTATACATTATATCTGTCTCTCTGTTTCTAAGAATACTGGATGTTGTTGTCTTGTTGATTGCTTGACCAATGGATTCTACCGAGAAACAGCAATCTCGTACGTGCAACTGATGGACATGGGTTGGTCGATTGATCCTACTCTCACATTTATTCCACCCGCTATTTCTTTGTAGATATGCTACCCGTAACTTGATTCGTCTCCTTTATCGTTTATGCTGCATGTAATATGCCACAGAACAGAATCTGTCTTAGTGTGGTGGCGCAGCTTCCTTGCTATGGCGTGAACTCTCCTGCACCAACCCAGCAAGCAAGCTGTAAATATGACCTAATATCGATCTATTGTACTTTCTTTCTTGAGATATATGTGTGAGCATAACTTCTGTTTGAGGTATTGGACTTCGCTGGTTTTAAATTCCTGTTATGGTAGATTACTGAAATGCCTAGGTAGTGGTAGAATTCTTAGCACTACCATCAAATTGTATGTTGTTTCCAAATTTTCTCTCTTTTGTCATGTAGGCATGCCTGTAGTATGAATGTTGATGCCAAGTGTTCAATGACCAGAGGGTACAGGGCCACTTCAAATTGAGGATGTGGGTTTGCCTGCCGGAGTCGTTCGACATGACGCCGGCGATCATAGAGTCGGCGACCAAGGGGGCGGCAGCGCAATCTGGGGCATTATGGACTCTGTTTAGGTCGTCATCAGGGATTTGGTCAGGTCCAACATGTTCCTTCTTGTCCTTGATAATGCTTGGTGTGAGGACAGTGCAGAGTTTGAGACGCTCGTTGCATCGCCGCTGATGTATGGGCATCCTGGAAGTGCCATCTTGTTGACGGGTCGCCCTTGCAAGGTTACAGATGCTGCTGGAGCGGTGGAGTGGCACACCTCAACCAATGCCTCATGTTGTGTCAATTTTTCTGAAAGACCATATCTTCAGCAAGGAGATTCTGGTTGACATATCGGTTGCAGAAGGCTTCATCTCGCCTCGAGATGACCTTGGATCTCTTCCTGTGTTTTATTTCTTTGGTGCAGCCGCAAGGGAAAACAGGGACCAGGACGCCCATTGTTGTGGAACTGTAGAGGGAACATGGGTTCCGCACCAAGTTCATCGTGCTGCCGATTGTTAGCAAGTCGCAGCAGATGTCCTCAAGTCTGTAGGATCTCACAACAAGTATTATCAAGGACAACATTATGGACTGGAACAGAAGTGGTCCTTGTACTTGTATTAGGAAACATCTAAAAATCTGAATCGGGCTAGAATCTTATGTTTGTATCGTGTGCTGTGGAGAAAGGCAAAAGTTTAGTGTTTTAGTGTTTCAGTGATGATAATTCCTCTGCTTAGTATCAGATTGTTCATATATTGAAGAAACCTCACGTTTTAGATTGTTGATATTGTTGAAAACTCAAGTTTTAGATTGTTGATATTGTTCACTTCTGTTCATGTCCTACATATTTATTCGGAAGAATTATTTGAATTTTACATGGTATAATTATATGTTTATCTAAATTCTACCTGTTACATTTATATGGACTTTTCATTGTATATTTATTAAGAATTTGACAATTTGACTCACGTTGAGTTTTTCAATGGCTGTCTATAGTGTGCACAGAATATGTCAGACCACACAAGATAGAGTTTGAGCAGAGACGATTGTGCTTACTTGCTAATCAAACGGTTTTCCATCAAGCTATGAGATTTAGATAGATGATTTTGGAGCAAATTTTGGTTGTTTTGACGTTTTCCTGCCAAAAGTTTTTTTTTCCTCTCCCGTTGCAACGCACGGGCATTTTGCTAGTTTTTCTAAAACAAAATATAAATATTCAAATTTTGGCAGTCTGCCCTCACACGCCTAATTTTATTAGTACGGTATGTCTATCTTGACTAGCTAATTGTTGTGCAGTTGTTTCCACCGTGAAAGAAAGGAGTGCTAATTAGCTATGTCTAGAACTAGGTCAGAACTAACTATTTGGTTTGCTGATTCATATATTTGCTTTATTTTAACGCTTTCATTTACTTCTCGTCATCACCGATGATTCCAGAGTACTGCATGTACTTCATCATGTCAAAGCCGGACAGGCGGACGACAGAGGCGGGGTCTCGTTATTGGCCTATGGTTCTAGGGGTCAAACTAGGCCGACGGGCCTGGATGATGTTCGATGGCGATGCTAAGCGCCCTAAATTCTAGAACCTTGGTGCAGTAGGCCCCTAATATAAGGCGGCCTGGTGTCGATGTCTGGACCCCTGCATGTCATCTATAGCGGCGTGTTAGGAGAGGATCTTGGAGACGACGCAGGGGCGCTCAGACTCGCCGTGGCAGAGGTGGTAGGAGACGTCGAGGTTGAGAGGCGCTGAGCGCCAGAGCGGTCGCCACCGGCGGGAGATGGCCTGCATGCGGGCACCATCCTTGGTGGGGAGTAGCGAGATGATGGTGCAGATGATGTAATCGGGGGAGGTCGCTGATGAGATCGCCTCCGCGGCCACCATCGCTTGCCCCTTTCCGTGACCTGCACGTGGCGGCTCCGTTGGATGCGCGCCTCTTTGGTGCGGGCGCAGGTCCCACATCCACCGTCGCCTTTTTGAACGCGGGTCCCTCCACCGCCTTCTTCTCCCTCATATCCGGTGATGGCGAAGACTTTAGCGCCGGTATGACCTGTTTTGGTTCCAATGCCATTGCCAGCACGGAGGAGGCGGCTGCTGCGGGGTGGAACCAGAAGCCGGAACGGAGCACTAGGGACAGCTGGACGCGCCGCCGCGACAGCGAGATGCTAGGGTTGGAGGCTGATCGGAAACAAACTAACAAAGAGCAGTGACGACAGCATACCGCTCGGCCTCCTCAAAATGTCAGCGTTTGTTTAAACTTAGCTACTAGCTTATTGTTGTGCAGCGCGCTGTTTCCAATCTCAACTGAAGTACGCGTTATCTATATCTTGTGGTACTAACTTTTCTATTCTTTTTGAAAACCATTTGTGTTTGTAGTGCTAGTAGACCACGTTAAAAACAAGGGCTAAGCTAGTGTCACGAGGCTGCCCAAAAATCCGAAATATATACTATACTTACTTACTATACTTTTTTTTTTTGAGAACACAGTACAACACAGACGCTCACAAATACGCACATACACTCACCCCTATGAACGCACGCACGCACACCCTACCCCTATGAGCACCTCTGAAGGACTGAGCCGGCAGATCTTGAGGTTGACGAAGTCACCACAGGCGCCTCGCTGTTGACGGGCACGTCACCTACCACTGAAAGAATAGCGCCGGATAATCCTGGAATAAATCCAGGTAAATGCAAACGCCCATGCCAAGTCTAGGACTTGAACCTGGGTGGGCTGGTTCCACCACAGGGAATCCAACCATCAGAGCCAAGCTCCGTTTGCTTACTTACTATACTATACTATATACTATATACTATATACTATATACTATATACTATACTATACTTACTATATTTATTATTATTATTATTATTATTACTACTATATAAAAGCTGGAACAATCCGCAGCGTTTCACAGTGTCCACGTCCTCTTCTGGCCGTCCAATTCGGCGCAGCAGACGATCACGATCGAGCCACATCGCCCTCAACCGCGACGTACTGTTCACGCACGAAAATTGGAGCGTCGGGGTCACCGGGTCACCCGGTTGAATTGCCGGCGTCTCAGCTTGCCAAATCCCGGATCGCATCTCTCTTAACCGGCAGTGCCCCCGGTTGCCTTCCGGTTTCTTCAGTCCACCAAGCCAGTGTCCAGGTTGCCTTCCGGTTTCTTGGGTCCTACTGGGGCACTCCACGTTCGTACCTCGAGGAGGCGGAAGAAATATCTAGACGGAGGTCTGCCTGACCGACCCACCGCTTTGACCGCCTCGACCTCATCCCCTCCTACTCCCTCACCGCCAGCGCCCCAACCCGCCCGATTCCCTCATGCTCCTCAGCTGGCCGCCGCTCCGGCCGGCCGGCAATCCGCTCCCCGCACGCCGCACGGACTGCTGCGTCCTCCTGCCATCCGTCCGCACCAACGTCCTCCATGACAGCGCCGCCGTGGGCGAGCACCTCCGCCCCGGCCATTCGCGTGGCCATTCGCGTGTCCTTGCAATCACCGCCGCCATGTCCTCCCGCGGAGGCCAGCGTCCTCCTCTCCCTTCCTGGCCGACGAGGCGCGTTCTAAGGTACCCATCGGGGATCCTTCTCTCCTTCCCGAGGCGAGGCTCCTTTAACTCTGAGGCGGAGGAGTTCGGCGCCCCATCTCCTTCCCAAGGCGGCTAATGCCGCGGCGGAGGAGGACATCGCCGCTCTCCTCTCCCTTCCGAGGCAGCGCCGCTTTGGGAGGAGCCGCCGCGACCGATGCTCCTTCCCGGATGCATAGCCTCCCCTCTAGCCCCTTGCGTGGTTATCCGATTTGGTGCCGTGTGATACGCCGGCGAGATGGGGTTTCTGGAGGCGATGGAACCAAACGCAGCGGCCTGTCTTGGCGCCCCGATGCGCTGGAGGCGCCCCTTCCTCCGCATAATCT
Source organism: Poa pratensis (assembly GCA_947311845.1). NCBI lineage: Eukaryota > Viridiplantae > Streptophyta > Magnoliopsida > Poales > Poaceae > Poa > Poa pratensis. The sequence continues at coordinate 70,989,030 of CAMZMU010000027.1, read as the reverse complement.
CGCAGACCGTCGCCGTCTTGCTCACCTGCTACCCCTGCCATATGATCTGTTGTTGTGCGTCCAGGTCCACCGCTGGGCAACAGAGTCATGTCGCTGGTGCTTGATGATTTTCCAAGGCGATGACTGTGTCGATTGGATCGGACAAGCTAGCTATCCTTCCCCGCCCCCTAGCGCTTGCTGATAACAGGTTTGTACCCTGCCCATTTCTAGGATGCATCTATGTAATACTGGTTGCTATTTACTTCGTGGAATCTCACATGGCTATCTATTACCGTCAGTTTTATATGCTACTTTTTCCTAGACATTTGTTTGTTGATGTACTGCACGTTCGTGTCCCGTATCTTGCTTCCGTTTTTTATTAGATCAAGCAACTGCTATATGTATGATCACAAATTGATTAGTTTTTGACATTCTCTGAATGTTTGCTTTTAGAAAGACATGTTCGGGTTCAAAGTAGGAGGAGATGAGCAAGGAATTTATTTATTTTGGTCAACTTGTGGTGTCTGCATACCAGGAGTCCAACATCGGCATGGAATTGTCACCACCGCCTGCATTAATATTCTCTCCTTCCTTTATATCCAATGGTTTGAGAGCAGATAGCAGGTACTGTGCAATGACTAAGTATTGTTCTCACTTCTCGTGTTTAGCTCTGGTTTTATTCCTCTTCTACGTACTGTTTGGTAAGGTTATTATTTTCTCTGGTTTTATCTTCAGGATCATATCATCAGAAAATCAACTTATTGTCATGGATGGCTCATGTATGTTCCATATGTATACACTTTACTTTTGGACTGCAGTATTATAGCATCACAACAAATTTAAGTAGACGTCAACAAAATAGATTTAGTACTACCAAATAATTTTGCAACATGTAATTGACATGCAGTTGCCTTCAACCAATGATGTATTAAAAAAATCTGTTAAACTTAAATGACACTTTATACTTAAAGACCAACATTGCTCGGGCAAGCCTTTTCAAGAATGCTTGAAGTATGACCTGTATGTGTAGTTTGGATTTGTGATAATGAACCTTCGCAAATGCCTCTTGAGTGTGTGATAATTTTTATGTTCCATAGCTGAGGTTGTGAGCCCCTCACAGATATGGAACAATAGGGCTCTAGCGGATTTGCTAAGTCTCAGCTGACTGATTTTCCCTTAGTCTCAGTCAATTCAGAAAAGTGTAACTGCAGTTTAAAGAAAAGTGCAACAGTCATTGGTTATGGAAGGTGATAGAGGAGGCGGATACCTATGTATCTCGCGTCCACCTCGAACTGTAGCCTACATTGACTGGTGGTCGTACGACCTGCTGGATGATATGATGCCCGCTCTCGGACACCACTGAGAAGGTGAGCTTGTGAGGTTGATTCCTCCGTTGGATGAAGATGCTCTATTTTGTTTGGTTTGTGTGCACGCGATGCCCCTTCCATTGGTTGCTCCTGCTTAACTGCTTACGATCTGGTATGCATTGGTTTTGTAGGTTATTTGATGTCCTCTCTTCAGGAACAACGAATGGAACAACCCCAGCCACCGCTGCAGCTGATCTCAAATGGAATCCAAGCAACCAAAGTACTATGTTTCTTCTATTTGCCTCTCTCTCTTTTTCTTGATTTAATTTACACTATCATGTTTGTTTTGTGTGGTTCTGTTTAGTTTGGCCTATAAGGTGTCCGACAAAATCCAAGCAGGTTATTCTCATATTTTCTTATTATTGATCTATATTGAACCTTTTATTTTAAATGAGGATAGAATTATATAACAGTGTATCATTGATTTACATTAAGATATGTGCTACATGTTGGTCTTACATATGTAATTTAACTTCATCTAATCACAGCAAAATTGCAGACCCTCGCCGCCATACAGACGTCATGACGTCGAACCAAGGTGAACTGCTCGCCCACTGATTCGCTGCATTAATTTTTCTGGACATTATTTGGAAAGCTAGAGCAGTAAGCACGGTAACTGATGTATGTTCGATGTATCAATATATGATGTTAGTAAAATTAAAGTGGTGAGCTTGATTGATTTCTCGATGTACTATTCCAAAATAATTAAATAAATTGCTCAAAGGGCTTGGCTTCAGCCTAACAAAAGTTGCTATCCAGCTTGTGGTAAAAACCAATTGATTTGAAATCAGGTTCTCAAGATAAACTAGAAACCGGGCATCCATGCATCTTATATTTCGACAACTTGAACTTCTTCCCTTCCTCTATCTATGTCTTTTAAGTCAAATGGCCAATTCAAGCAATCATTGTTGTGGAAAGACAAAGGATCCCGCCTCGGCCATCTCATTAATCTAAAATTAACCGTAGGGATTTTTCCCTACGGTACTGGTGTTCAAAAAAAAAAAAAGACAAAGGATGAAGGTAGTTTGTTTATTGTCAGTACTGATAACCTTTTTCCCTCCATTGGCTTAATAAGTTAGATTTTTTTTGTTATACTGTCATCAGGAAGCTATCATATTTCTATGACGTGAAGCTATCATTTTTTTGTAACTTATATTATTTGTTGTCTGGATATGATTTTGTATTGCAAACTACAAACAGTAAATTTGAGTGTTGAGTTTCCATGTACTGTATGTGCATTGTTTTAGTCACCCGAGTTTTGCCTTAACTTTGGTTCTTCCTGTATTTTTATTCTCTCACCTTATCGTGCCCTGCTTTTTTTCTAACCGAGTAGCCTACATTTGTTCCTCTTTGCTGACAACCTCTTATATATCTACAATATGCTAAACTTTGAGATATTTGGCAGGTGTTGAAAATGGTGTTGCGAAGGAGATGTTCAAAAAGGTTCAGTCATTACCGTCGGAGTAGTGCCGCTGTGAATGTTGTAGGTCAAGCGGAGGATTGAGATGCTGGCGCTGTTGTTATGCAAGTCGTAAAATTGATCATTTTTTAGCAGTTTTGCTGCATATGTGATTACAATTCTAATTGCGGTTGTGCTCCACTACATACATGCAACTATTATCACGTTATGTTTGTTCCATTTTCAAAAAGGTATGCATTTCTAAGATCTGTGAGTTATCTTTTAAGATTGCAGCTATTGAGCAGAAACTGCGGCCTTCGAACTGAAGTAGAATAGAAAGGACTAAAAGGAGCCATGTTAGTGTCTCTTGCATGCCTAATGAATCAGTACTAGCTCCTATAGCTATTGTAATTTACATTGAACGACTGCACATAAATAAATTTAGAAATGAGTCGGCTGAACATAGCATTGCGCTAATGAATAATTTCTCTGCATGTTATCCGCAATGGAATTCTGTTTTAACTGACTTATAGTGGCACACAGGTGCTCGACATGTTCTACAATGTAGCCTTGCCTCAGTTTTGTAGTGTGCGCTTTCAGTTCTGTCGATCGGGTTATTTCTCATACATGGCAATCAAGTAATGTATTCTTTTTATTTCAAATTGTCAGTTCACTTTTTAGTGAGTGGGTGCATATTCTAGGAATAAATCGCCAATGAAATAACTTTCAGATACTTGAATTTTTTGTGTTCTTTGATGCCTTTTATATGGACAATTTTTTTTTCAGGTGATCATTTTTTCGGAGTGCTTGGTGTAGCAGAGGAATGGCCCTTCTGTGCAATTTTTAGTTGGCTCTGCTCCAGATTTCAACAAGCTGGTGTTGTGTGTGGAATGTGGAGTCCGCGGCGACACATACAGTGAGCAGCCGACACTGCAAAGGAAGATCATCGTTGAGGTTGGCGTGCAGCATTTGCCCTGTTTACTTCAAACATTACAAAACATGTGCATATGATGATAAATTATAACTTGCATGATTGCTTTGATTTTCGTAAGTTGTACATAGCACTTTCAGAAATATGTGGATAATTACCCGTACTGAATTTTATGAGGTTTTAACCTAATAAATTTAGTGAGCACTAAGCAAATTGATGATTGTAGTTAAGAAACCTCCTTATGCCTCATGTTTCGGTACTCTGGTGAATATACACGAGCAGTACTTGCATTTGTAAGACTATCAGGTCGCATCTACAGGACTAAACTTTGTCATCTGACACTTACATCATGCGACGATTACATATAGTTTTAATTAGGGAAAAATATTTTTCTTTACCTGTAAATCTGCCACGTGCTAAAAACAAAAAAAAAGTATATGTAATCGTTTCTACTAGACAAAACAATATCCCCTAATTAGAGTGAGCACACAGTTCACCCACCCCGGTCACAGCACTCCTTTCTATTGTGCCTAAAATCTCTATTTCTGCAGCTAACATTGTTAGATCGTGAGATCACCTGAAGTGAGGCATACGGATGGCCAAGCCACCTGGTCATCTTGATGCCTAGCATACAAGACGGTAGCTAACGCTGAGCTAGATAGAAATGTCTGGGTCGCAGCTTCTAATTAGTGAGGTAGGAATGGAAGCACGAAGCATCTTACTGCCTAACATATAAGACGGTAGCTAACGCTGAGCTAGCTAGAAATGTCTGTGACGCAGCTTCATATTAGTGAGGTAGGAATGGAAGCATGAAGCAGTAAGCTATAGGGGTGTGCGTAGTGGACTGATAGCAGTTTCTTCGTAGATGCATTATATAAACAGTTCCTTCCTAGATGCATTATATAAACATGAACACCAATCGAACTTAAAGGAATTCAACGAGCAAAGGGCGGTGTGACGCCGTGCACGGGCTTGGCTTAGACTTAATAAATTGTTACTAAGTAGTTTTTTTTTATCAAACTTTTGACAAAATTGTCTCATAAAACGTTAGGCTAACTAAATTGCTGTCAAGGGCGCGGCGCCGTGTTACCTAGTAAAACGTTACAGCTGGTTTGGACAGAAAGCGATTATGGTTTGGAGAGCATCGTATTGAGTTTGAAGAACTGGCCGATTCGAACTATCAGCCAGTCATGGAATGGAAGTTATACATAATTTTTTTTTAGCTATAAAGTGGTCGTATTCACCGCCCGAATAGATAGAAAGAGTTGACCCAGTTTATAAGGGAAACCGGGTCAAAAAACCATATAATCTGTACAAAAGAATGACACAAACGAAGCGACCCGTCGCCCACACGACCCAAGTCGACAAACGCCACAACACACACCACCTGCTCCGGGGCCGTCGCCCGACGTAACAACCAGATCGACCTTCGCATTGCCCGAAAGTGATCCAGTCATGGTCGACGAACCCTCTGGCCACACAGTCTTTGTCCAGATTGCCACCAAAACCACATGTTCCGAGGCCGCCGCCCCGGTGTAGCAACCAGATCGACCTTCGCATTGTCTGAAGACGATCCAGTCGGGTCGACGAACCCTCTGCCCAAACAGTCTTCATCCAGGTCGTAACCCAAACCCACACTAAAACAACGGTTCTGCCTCATAGAACCGTCGTAGCGTGGGAGATCGAGGCCGCCGCCTCGACGCACCACCACCTTCCGGAGCCGCCGCCCCGATATCCACCGCCCACGATCACACGCCATTCTGCACATCCGTCGCGAAACCGTTGCACCACGTTGGCCAAGGGTTCCAAAGCGGCGCCTCCAACGAGGTAGTGACGAGACCGTCACTGCCGCCCCGCCCACTCACGAAAGAGCAAAGGTTTTCACCCGGAGAAATTGGAACCACCACGCGTTAAACGAGGTCGACAAAATATACTGGATAATTATTTCCAACTATATAAACCTTCTCTCTTTATGATTCAATCTCTGAATATAATTCTATCACGCGGGAACCATCTCAGGTGATACTTGATACGTCACCAACGTATCTATAATTTCTTATGTTCCATGCTCGTTTTATACCAATAGCTACATGTTTTATTCACACTTCATAGCATTTTTATGCATTTTCTGTAACTAACTTATTAACAAGATGACATAGTGTCAATTCCTGTTTTCTGCTGTTTTTGGTTTCAGAAAAGCTGTTCTGGAAATATTCTCGAAATTGGACGAAACAAAATCCCAGATGCCTATTTTTCCCGACACGTTCCAGAAGTCCGAAGAGGAGACGAAGGGGGGCAGCAGGGCGCCCTCCCACATGGCGGCACGGTGGGCCCCCTGCCGCGCCACCCTATGGCGAGCGGGCCCGCGCCTCCACCGACATCGCCCCTTCGCCTATTTATTCTCCAGACGCGAAAACTCTAAAACACCGAGCCATATTTCCAGAAAACATCCGCTGCCGCCGCCGTCAACCCTAACTCGGGGGGTTCAGAAGTTCTCCTCCGGCACCCTGCCGGAGAGGGGAATCATCACCGGAGGGCTCTACATCGCCATGCCTGCCTCCGGAGTGATGCGTGAGTAGTTCATCCTTGGACTACGGGTCCATACAGTAGCTAGATGGTTGTCTTCTCCTTTTGTGCCATCATGTTTAGATCTTGTGAGTTGCCTATCATGATCAAGATCATCTTATTGTAATGCTACATGTTGTGTTTGTTGGGATCCGATGGATATTGAATACTATGTCAAGTTGATTATTGATCTATCATATATGTGTTGTTTATGATCTTGCATGCTCTCCGTTATTAGTGTAGGCTTTGGCCAAGTTTATGCTTGTAACTCCAAGAGGGAGTATTTATGCTAGATAGTAGGTTCATGCCTCCATTTAATCTGGGACAGTGACAGAAAGTTCTAAGGTTGTGGATGTGCTGTTGCTACTAGGGGTAAAACAGCAATGCTTTGTCTAAGGATATTAGTGTTGTTTACATTATGCACCATACTTAATGCAATTGTCTGTTGCTTGCAACTTAATACTGGAAGGGGTGCGGATGCTAACCTGAAGGTGGACTATTTAGACACAGATGCATGCTGGATGGCGGTCTGTGTACTTTGTCGTAATGCCCAAAATAAATCTCATAGTGATCATCATGATATGTATGTGCATTGTTATGCCCTCTCTATTTGTCAATTGCCCAACTGTAATTTGTTCACCCAACATGTTTAGTATTTTATTATGGAGAGACACCACTAGTGAACTGTGGACCCCGGTCCATTCTTTTACATCTGAAATACAACCTACTGCAATCATTGTTCTTTTACATTCTCTGCAAACAAACATCATTTTCCACACTATACGCCTAATCCTTTGTTTTCAGCAAGCCGGTGAGATTGACAACCTCACTGTTTCGTTGGGACAAAGTAGTTTGATTGTGTTGTGCAGGTTCCACGTTGGCACCGGAATCTCTGGTGTTGCGCCGCACTACATTCCTCCACCAACACCTTCGGAGCAACGTTGACTTCCTACTGGATTGATAACCTTGGTTTCATACTGAGGGAAAACTTGCTGCTGCACTCATCATACCTTCCTCTTGGGGTTTCCAACGGACGTGTGACTTTACACGCATCAAGCATATTTTCTGGCGCCGTTGCCGGGGAAGTCGAGTTGCTTTGGATTCAGAAGATTTCTGCCTCCACTAGGCACCAGTATTTTCTGGCGTTCTTGCAAGGGGAGTCTCTCACACCCAATCTCTTTACTTTGTTTTTTGTCTTGCTTTATTTTTATATTGTCTTGTTTGCTTTCTTTATATCAAAAACACAAAAAATTAGTTACTTGTTTTTATCTTGTTATTTCGGTTTTGTTTTTATTTTTGCTATAATGAGTACTCCTGAGAACACCAAGTTGTGTGACTTCACTAGCACAAATAATAATGACTTCATATGCACTCCTATTGCTCCACCTGCTTCTAAAGCAGACTTTTATGAAATTAAACCTGCTCTATTAAATCTTGTTATGAAAGAGCAATTTTCTGGTGTTAGTACTGATGATGCTGCTGCCCATCTTAATAATTTTGTTGAACTTTGTGAGATGCAAAAGTATAAGGATATAGATGGGGATATTGTAAAACTGAAACTATTTCCTTTCTCCTTAAGAGGAAGAGCTAAAGAATGGTTGCTATCTTTGCCTAGAAATAGTATTGATTCATGGACAAAATGCAAAGATGCTTTCATTGGAAAATATTATCCTCCTGCTAAAATTATATCTTTGAGAAGTAGCATTATGAATTTCAAGCAATTTGATAATGAACATGTTGCTCAAGCATGGGAGAGAATGAAATCTATGATAAAGAATTGCCCTACCCATGGACTGACTGCTTGGATGATCATCCAAACCTTTTATGCAGGATTAAATTTTTCCTCAAGGAACCTGCTGGATTCAGCTGCTGGAGGAACCTTTATGTCCATCACTTTAGGTGCAGCAACAAAACTTCTTGATGATATGATGATCAACTACTCCGAATGGCACGCTGAAAGGACTCCTCAAGGTAAGAAGGTAAATTCTGTTGAAGAAACCTCTTCCTTGAATGAAAAGATTGATATCATTATGTCTATGCTTGTGAGTGGTAAATCTCATATTGATCCTAATAATGTTCCTTTAGCTTCATTGGTTGCTCAAGAAGAGCATGTTGATGTGAACTTCATTAAAAATAATAATTTCAACAACAATGCCTATAGGAATAATTTTGGTAATAACAACTATAAGCCATATCCTTCTAATAATGGTAGTGGTTATGGTAATTTTTATGGTAATTCTTACAACAATAGTAGGAGTGTACCCTCTGATCTTGAAGTCATGCTTAAAGAATTTATTAATACACAAACGCTTTTAACAAATCTGTTGAGGAAAAGTTTGGTAAAATTGATGTTCTTGCTTCTAAGGTTGATAGTCTTGCTCTAGATGTTGATCTTTTGAAACTGAAAGTTATGCCTAATGAGGTTAAAGATACTAAGTCTTTTGCTACAGCAAATGCCATCCAAGTTAAAATTGACAACAATATTAGGATGTTAGCTGAGTTGCATGCTAGGTGGGAAAGAGAAGCTGAAATTGATAGAAAGAATAGTATAGCTCGAGTTTGTACTATTACCACCACTAGTAATGCTGAAGCTTCACATGTTGATAAACCTCCTATTATCAATGGTAATGTTATTGATGTTGGCAATGTTTCTACTTCTACTATAAAGCATGCAAAATTGCCTAAAACTGCTGAAACTGTTTCTGATAAAGGTGCTGAAATTTTTCGAAGTATTGGAGGCAATGGTCCCATTACTTTTGATCATAATGATTTTGATTTGATAGTTGTAACATCTCTGAAGTTATTAAGTTCTTGCAAAAGCTAGCTAGAAGTCCTAATGCTAGTGCTATGAACATGGCTTTTACAAAACATATTACAAATGCCCTCATAAAAGCTAGGGAAGAGAAATTAAAACTTGAAGCTTCTATCCCTAGGAAGTTGGAAGATGGTTGGGAACCCATCATTAAAATGAAGGTGAATGATTTTGATTGTAATGCTTTATGTGACCTTGGTGCAAGTATTTCTGTTATGCCTAAGAAACTTTATGATATGCTTGACTTGCCACCTTTGGAATGCTGTTATTTGGATGTTCATCTTGCTGATAACTCTATGAAGAAACCTTTGGGGAGAATTGATAATGTTCATATTACGGTTAACAATAACCTTGTCCCCGTTGACTTTGTTGTTTTGGATATTGAATGCAATGCATCTTGTCCTATTGTTTTGGAAGACCCTTTCTTCGAACTGTTGGTGCTGTTATTGATATGAAAGAGGGGAATATTAAGTATCAATTTCCTCTTAAGAAAGGTATGGAACACTTCCCTAGAAAGAGAATGAAGATGCCTTTTGATTCTATTATTAGAACAAATTATGATGTTGATGCATTTCTCTTGATAACACTTGATTTTCACTTTCTGCGCCTAGCTGAAAGGCGTTAAAGAAAAGCGCTTGTGGGAGACAACCCATCTTTTTATTTTCTGTCATTTTATTTTATTTTGAGTCAAGGTGCTGTTTACTTCTGTAGCAACTCCTTTGTATCTTTATTTTATTGCATTGTTGTGCCAAGTAAAGTCTCTAGTTGAAAGTTGTTGCTAAAATTGGATTTCTGCGCAGTGACAGATTTTTGCTGTCCACCATTTTGAGCTGTATGCGCTACAGAAAATTCGAAAAATTCTGAAAAAATCACGCATGATCCTTATATATGTACGCAACTTTCATTAGTTTGGGCTTCTTCCATCTGAGCAAGTTAAGTGCCTCGAAAAAATTCGTCTTTCCAGACTGTTCTGTTTTTGACAGATTCTGCCTTTCGTTTTGCATTGCCTCTTTTACTATGTTTGATTGGATTTCTTTGCTCCATTAAACATCAGTGGCTGTAAGTAATGTCCAGAAGCTTTGGTAATGATTGTGTCACAGTAGAATATGAGAATTTTTGATTATGCACTAACCCTCTAACGAGTTACCTGAGTTTGGTGTGGCGGAAGTTTTCAAGGAGCAAGAGAGAAGGATGATATGATGTGATCAAGAAGAGTGAAAAGCCTAAGCTTGGGGATGCCTTGGGCATCCCCTTCATCAACAATTTTATCAGGTCATCTCTAGTGAAACTATATTTTAATTCTTCCACATTTTATGTATTTTACTTGGAGCGTCTGTTTGCTTTTATTTTTGTTTGTTGTTTTTATTTTTCTGAATAAAGTCGGATCCTAGCATTCTTTTGTGGGAGAGAGACACGCTCCGCTTTTTCAGGTGAATATTCATATTCTTCACTTATATCTTTTGAGTATTCTCATCTAGCTACTACTATGCTTTTAGCTCATGTTTTTCATGCATCTCTTTTAGAGCTGTTAATTCTTGTGGAAAGTACTCTCTTGTTTCTTTTGTAAATTACTTGGAGAGTTGTTTGGTTGATGTGTTGGTTCAGAAAATGCTGCATGTGGTAGATGGTATATCGAAAATACACTCATATAGATCATTGTCTTATTTTATTTGACACTTGGCAATTATTTTGAGCTCTCAAGTATTTCATGTTTAATCTCTTGCATCATGTAGTTAAAAGTCTATTAGTAAAGAACTACCGTAGAGCTTGTTGAAATTTGGTTTGCATGATTGGTATCTCTAAGGTCTAGATATTTTCTGGTAAAAGTGGTTGAGCAACAAGGAAAGACAGTGTAGAGTCTTATAATGCTTGCAATATGTTTTCATGTGAGTCTTGCTGTACCGGTTTATACTTGTGTTTGCTTCAAACAACCTTGCTAGTCTAAACTCTGTACTGAGAGGGAATGCTTCTCGTGCATCCAAAACCTTGAGCCAAAATCCATGCCAATTGTGTCCACCATATGTACCTATTATGTGGTATTTCCTGCCATTTCAAGTAAATACTTCATGTGCTACCTTTAAACTATTCAAAACTTTATTACTCCTTATTTGTGTCAATGTTTTATAGCTCATGAGGAAGTATGTGGCGTTTACTCTATCACCTTGTCATTTATTCATGACAGACTTTCACCAATGGACTAGTGGCATATACATCCGCTTATCCAATAACTTGCAAAAAGAGCTGGCAAATGGGGTGCCAAGTCCCAATTAATTATAACTTTAACCATTTGATTCTCTTCACATGTTTGCCAATGATTTATCAAAAGCAAATTTCAAAATGTTAAACTTCATCAAATAGGCACTCCTCCATGGTATGTGATTATTGGAAGGCACTCGAGGATTCGGTTAGCCATGGCTTGTGTAAGCAAAGGTTGGGAGGAGTGTTATACCAATTTATAAATATGCATGTGTAAACAAAAGAGAAGAGAGATGATCTACCCTTGGGTAGAAATAACGTCCTTCATGGGAGCCGCTCTTGAAAGTTTGGGTGACAAGGGGGATAGAGTGCCCACTGCCATTCGTTGACAACAACAAACATCTCTCAAACACTTACTTTATGCTCTCTATATGTTTTCAAACCTTAAAAGCTCTAGCACATGATTTAATCCCTGCTTCCCTCTGCGAAGGGCCTATCTTTTACTTTATTGTTGAGTCAGTTTACCTACTCCTTTCTATCCCTGAAGCAAACACTTGTGTCAACTTTGTGTGCAACAACTCTAATATGTTTACTTATTGCACTTATTATATTGCTTTGTGTTGACAATTATCCATGAGATATACAAGTTACAAGTTGAAAGCAATTGCTGAAACTTAATCTTTCTTTGTGTTGCTTCAATGCCTTTTACTTAGAATCTATTGCTTTATGAGTTAGCTCTTATGCAAAACTTTTTGATGCTTGTCTTGAAAGTACTATTTATGAAAAGCTTTTGCTTATATGATTCAGTGTTTACTCATTATCTATTTGTTAGCAAACTATAGACCATTGCCTTGAGTCACTTCATTCATGACATATGCTTTACAATATTATTTGATCAAGATTATGTTGGTAGCTTGTCACTTCAGAAATTATTGTTGTTATCGTTTACCTACTCGAGGACGAGTAGAACTAAGCTTGGTGATGCTTGATACGTCTCCAACGTATCTATAATTTCTTATGTTCCATGCTAGTTTTATACCAATAGCTACATGTTTTATTCACACTTCATAGCATTTTTATGCATTTTCTGGAACTAACCTATTAACAAGATGCCACAGTGCCAGTTCCTGTTTTCTGCTGTTTTTGGTTTCAGAAAAGCTGTTCTGGAAATATTCTCGGAATTGGACGAAACAAAGTCCCAGATGCCTATTTTTCTCGACACGTTCCAAAAGTCTTAAGAGGAGACGAAGGGGGGCAGCAGGGCGCCCTCCCACATGGCGGCGCGAGTGGGCCCCCTGCCACGCCACCCTATGGGGAGCGGGCCCCGCGCCTCCACCGACGTCGCCCCTTCGCCTATTTATTCCTCCAGACGCGAAAACCCTAAAACACCGAGCCATATTTCCAGAAAACATCCGCTGCCACCGTCGCCGTCAACCCTAACTCGGGGGGGGGGGGGGGGGGGGTTCAGAAGTTCTCCTCCGGCACCCTGCCGGAGAGGGGAATCATCACCGGAGGGCTCTACATCGCCATGCCTGCCTCCAGAGTGATGCGTGAGTAGTTCATCCTTGGACTACGGGTCCATACAGTAGCTAGATGGTTGTCTTCTCCTTTTGTGCCATCAAGTTTAGATCTTGTGAGCTGCCTATCATGATCAAGATCATCTTATTGTAATGCTACATGTTGTGTTTGTTGGGATCCGATGGATATTGAATACTATGTCAAGTTGATTATTGATCTATCATATATGTGTTGTTTATGATCTTGCATGCTCTCCGTTATTAGTGTAGGCTTTGGCCAAGTTTATGCTTGTAACTCCAAGAGGGAGTATTTATGCTAGATAGTAGGTTCATGCCTCCATTTAATCTGGGACAGTGACAGAAAGTTCTAAGGTTGTGGATGTGCTGTTGCTACTTGGGTAAACAGCAATGATTTGTCTAAGGATATTAGTGTTGTTTACATTATGCACCATACTTAATGCAATTGTCTGTTGCTTGCAACTTAATACTGGAAGGGGTGCGGATGCTAACCTGAAGGTGGACTATTTAGACACAGATGCATGCTGGATGGCGGTCTGTGTACTTTGTCGTAATGCCCAAAATAAATCTCATAGTGATCATCATGATATGTATGTGCATTGTTATGCCCTCTCTATTTGTCAATTGCCCAACTGTAATTTGTTCACCCAACATGTTTAGTATTTTATTATGGAGAGATACCACTAGTGAACTGTGGACCCCGGTCCATTCTTTTACATCTGAAATACAACCTACTGCAATCATTGTTCTTTTACATTCTCTGCAAACAAATATCATTTTCCACACTATACGCCTAATCCTTTGTTTTCAGCAAGCCGGTGAGATTGACAACCTCACTGTTTCGTTGGGACAAAGTAGTTTGATTGTGTTGTGCAGGTTCCACGTTGGCACCGGAATCTCTGGTGTTGCGCCGCACTACATTCCTCCACCAACACCTTCGGATTAACGTTGACTTCCTACTGGATTGATAACCTTGGTTTCATACTGAGGGAAAACTTGCTGCTGCACTCATCATACCTTCCTATTGGGGTTTCCAACGAAACGTGTGACTTTACACGCATCAATACTCCGACTCTACTCCGAACCATTCTACGTATACAACAGACTTTGACGTCTTAAGTGTGTGACCCCTACAGGTTCGATAACGAATAGCTATAATTGGAAATGCCTATCCAATCAGTTGACAGGGTTAGAACCATGGACGTTCTGAATGACTGCTATTGTTATGCGAAGACACTCTGATGAACCAGTTTGATTAACATGTTAGTTCCCATCACTTCACGATACTCATCAAATACCCAAGGCGAGATATATGACATTCCCGTAAATGTTAGCTTTCATTCACTATGTCACTTTATCCTTGTTACCGAGCATCCCATGATATTTACATATCACAGCTTTGTCTGCGCAGACTTATCGATTGACGCTTTCCCACTAGAGTGGATCCAGGTCGTATCTCTCTATATTACCTAAAGGTGTGATTCCCAGTCTTGAACCTTCGAGGTTACCCAGCGATAGCCGTTTTGATCACCCAGTTACGGTCGTGATACTTGACTATGTCAAAGCTTCCCTTCTAGTATACACAACCATAGATTCTCATGGTCAAAGGAATAAACAAGCAACCAATGTTAGACTATACTATTTTACACCAAAACTTGATCTCATAGTATATCATACTTTTGGGTCTTCCCAGACACAATGTCAAACTTAACAAAGTGTTCTCATTAATAATGGCAAGAACTTATGCCCATGGCTGGAAAACATCGCCATCCAGTATTAACGAGTTTGTCCAAGAGACAGGACAAAGGGTATTCAGGGTTTGATTATATCCTTACACGTGCGTATGTGTTTCCCTATAAATATCACATTTATAGACCATAGCAGTTATAGCATAAAGATATAATTCATTAATCATGAAACATATGTATATTTATTGTCTCTCAGGACATACATCCAACAGTCTCCCGTGTTCCTCCATTATTGTATCTAGGGTTCTTCTTCCATATAGTGCGTACATGGTCACTGAAGTATAGAGAAACACAATTTGTGATCTCTTGTACAATGCAAGCTTCCACGATTGAACCCTCAACTCTTGCCTTGTTACGCACTTTTAAACGCAGATAGTGCATTGCCCTGTAATAAATTATTAGAAATTTCAGTGATTCATGATATAAATGTATTACAGTACAATATACAAAATATTTTTGACAGTTAGCATACCTCTCAAAAACATACATCCAACGATATGCCACAGGGCCCCCAACCCTTGCCTCATATGGGAGATGCACCATCAGGTGTTGCATTACATTGAAAAAGCCAGGTGGAAGCATTTTCTCTAGCTTGCATAATAAAACAGGAATCTCCTCCTCAAGTTCACGCATTCGATCTGGCTCAATTTCTTTGGCACACAACTGTCAGTAAAAATTACTTAACTCAGCTATGTCCTTCCATTCCCTTTCTGGGATGAATCCTCGCAGTGCAACAGCGATAAGGCGCTCAATGATGATGTGGTGGTCATGGCTTTTCAACCCAATGAATCTTTTCTGGGCCAAGTTGACGGTTTTACCCAAATTGGCAGCATACCCATCGGAAAACTTCACTTCTTAAACCACTTAAAGATGGTAATTTTATCATCCTTGTCAACACAATAGTTTGCTCTAGGTTTTTGCCACACACCCCTTGAATTCTTTGTCACATGTAGCTTTGGCCGATCACAATATTTAGCAATATCAAAGCGTGCTTTAATATTATCCTTAGTTTTGTCAGGAATATCAAGGCACGTGTATAATAATGCCTCAGAAACATTTGTTTTCATTGTGCATTACATCGATGTTATGGCGAAGCAACAACTTACTAAAATACTCTAGCTGCCACAAACCACTTACAGCAATCCAATTGTGCTCCTTCCCGAATCCCTCAAATGTACTCTTTCCTGTTTTATCAGGCACAAGACTTTGGAGTTCCTTATACACATCTACTCCAGACATGGGCTTTAGTGGAGGTTTTGTGACTTTTTTTTTGCCTGCGAAAACATTTCAGACTCCTACGAAATGCATGGCCAATTGGAAGAAATCTCCTATGTCAGTCAAACCAACATGGTTTTTTCCCATTCTTCAACGAAAATGTGTCTATGTCAGATCCACATATAGGACAGGCAAGCTTGCCATGTGTGCTCCAACATGCGACTAATCCATAAGCTGGAAAGTCATGAATGGTCCATAGCAAAGCTGCTTTTAGGATGAAGTTTTGCTTTCGATGCCTATCATAAGTATATACTCCATTTTTCCATCCAGTTCATCAATTAGTGGCTGCATGAAAACATTTAGGCTCTTTCCTGGATAATCTGGACCAGGTAGAACTAGTGCAAGTATCAAGTTACTTTGCTTCATGCACATTTCTGGTGGGAGATTATAAGGCACAACAAATACTGGCCAACAAGAATATGAGGCGGCTGTCATACCAAAAGGTGTGAAGCCGTCAGTTGCTAAACATAGCCTCACATTCCTAACTTCTTTAGCAAACTCTTTGTATTCTTTATTAAATTCATTCCAGGCTTCTCCATCAGAAGGGTGAACCATCACTTTCTCACTGTCACGAGGCCTTGCATGATAGTCCATGTGCTCAGCAGTGCTTTGTGACATGTACAACCGTTGTAGCCTAGGAGTAATAGGGAGATAGCGCAGAACTTTTCTTGGTATCTTCCTAGAGTTATTTTTTGTGCTTGTTTCCTCGTATCGAGGTTCTTTGCATACTGTGCATTTATCCTTATTTTCATTCTCCTTATAATAAATCATACAGTTATTAGGGCAGGCATGAATCTTGACGTATGGCATTGCTAGACTATGCACAAGCTTCTTGGACCTATGGAAGTTTGTGGGGAGATCCTTTGCAGCATCATCCCCAAAAAGGTCATGTATAAGACTCATTATCTCATTGTAACAAGCTTCTGACATGTTGTCTTATGTTTTGGTGGTCATTAACCGTCCTACAATGGATACACGTGATTGTGTGGTCCTCTCATGCAGTGGTTTGTCAGCTTCACCCAGCATTTCATAGAATTTCTTTGCAGCTTCTGTTGGCTCATCGCCCGCAGAAACTCCTTCTGCAGCGATCGCATCAATTAACATGTCCTCCATACGATTTGCATCCCCATCATTATCCTGTTCTATAGTTTCAGGTGTATCCGTGACTAGTCCATCTCTCGTATCCTAACATGAAACCATTGTTGCACAAATGTCTAGTCATGTCATCCCTTTTGCGCTTATGACGACAAAAACACTTGGTACAGGGACAATGTGATTCCCCATCTAGAGCAGAATCAGGCAATGAGAACGCATGCTCCAAAAAATTATCTAATCCATGTTGCCAAGCTGGAGTGAACAACTTTCCCTTTCTCTCTTTGTACATCCAACTAAGGTTGTCATCTACATTGCTACAGAAATAAAGAACAATTTGGTTTTTCAATAATTTCTATGGAAGTTTGAGGCATAGTATACAAAAATCATGGTTGTAAAGTGCAGTATCAGCAGCCAAACAACTTTTATTAAGTGTGTCGATGCAGAACATAATTAATTTCAGTATCCAACTTGCAGGTATAAGAGGGTGAGAGAGAACAGTTATTTCATCCTGCATCCATTGACGGAGCTAGCGCTTTGTGAAAGCCTGGGCACACACTTCGTCGATGATTGCTTACTATAATGTTAGTGTCGAGACATCTCAAGTAATCTATAAAATTATTGATAAAACTGTAGATTTTAAACAAAACTGAGTTGGAGAAGAAGGAAAAAAATATTTGAATACAATTTATTAGAGATTAAAATCAAATATACTTGAATACATACCTTGTATTTGCACAATCCTACCAAGCATTTTTTTATTACAACATCTGCAAGATGAAATAATATTTGGAGGAAAGTCTTGCCTTTTATAAAAAATAAAAGAATAAGACTAATGTCGGCACTAAACTCCTAATTTTTTCACCGCCCTGAACGCGGGCACTTCTGAAAGGCCCAGGACCCAGGATCGCTTGGAATTATAGTAAAAACAAAATTGCTACAAAATATTACATGGTCACCATGGTCCATGCCATGTTAATCTAGATCACGTATTGATCTTAATTTTGCAACAGATTGACTCTGTTCGCATTGATTAAGTAATTGCCCAAACAAACATTATCCAGAATTGTTTGCATCAAATACTCCAAAAAAAAGGAAATAAAAAGCAAATTTAAGTGTAACATAGGGCAGCAAAGCAGATTGTGTACGGACCTGTCGATTGAATCGTGCTTGTGGCGCGTCTGGACGGTGTCGAGGAAGTCAGCGCCAAATCGACGCTTACAGGTTCCTCCCCATACGGCCAGCCCCAGCTTCCGATGATTGATAGATAGTGCGAATGCGTCCGGCCGTACTGACGTGAACGAGCTGAGGAGATGCTCCGATGCATCTGGCCACCGCCGTGAGTGATAGTGAGGAAGGGGAATAGAAAGTGAGAGAAAATGCATCTGGGACTTCCGTGAGTGAGAGTGACTGAGTGAGGATGGGGAAGGTGAGGCGGATATTCACAACGGGTAGTAGGAACATTTTTCAAAATGTCAAAAAATTCAAAATAAAAATTTCGCATGTAGTTCAAGATGTATTATGTTAGCACAAAAAGTTACGGGAAGAAAAAATATTTTTTGCAACCTCTGCAAAAAAGACAAATTCGGACGCACGAAAATGTCTTTATATGTGTCAGATTTTTGTCTTTTTTTTACAGCTCATACAAAATATTTTTTCACCATGCCATTTTTTGTGCTAACACATAATGTTCTAATGTACATCCGGATTTTTCTCTGAATTTTTTTGACATTTTGAAAAAAAACTATTTTTTTTACATAATGGGTGCATCTGAACCCTAGAGCCAAATCGTCGCCTCCGCAGGTGAGGGTACTATTTTTTTAGGTGAAAGGGACACGTGACTCAGTACAAGTAGAAATCTGTCCAGCCGTCTTGATTTTTTTAGAGTACAACCAAGTGTCAATTCCTCAAAAAGAGCTCAGCTCACCAGAAAAAAATTGTATTGCCTCTTAATTTCTATAATATCAAATGTTTTACTTTTTGATTTGGATGTACTAGACGCGTTTTAATTCGTAGATTCACTCATTTTACTCCGTACCTAGTTCATATTACATTATCTATAAACCATCTTATAATTTGGAACGGAGCCGGTATCTATAACCCAGTTGTCCCGTTCAACCTTGCAAAAAGGGCTCCAATAAAAAAAATAAAAAAAAAATCATAGGTGACCAAAACGCAAAGAACCCAAATGCTTGTCGCTAAGTTGCGTCACCGTAGGAGCGCGCCAAAAAGGGAAGATATATAAGACTTGTTATCGCCCTGTGCAACGAGAACTCACCATCGATGGCAGGTAAAGCACAAAGCCGAAGAACAACTCAGTGAAGGACTTAATTTGTGGCTCATCGTCCAAGGATCTTCCCGCGCCCAATGAATCTCGGCTTCACTACACTTCCGACCATGTCAGACGACAAGATAACCGAAGTGTATTGCCGTTGTGTCCGTCTATTTCGCTGTTAGTCTGCCTCACGGGCGATATTTCCACTCATCAAAGACATCCGACTACATATATCCTATCACAACCATGACATTCACCATGACGTAAGTCGCCGCAAAAACATGCTAAACCAAAACTAAATCTAACCACTCGGACATATATATGCTCCTCTCCCTCCCGACAAGCCGACAACACCGACAAAAGAGAAAGTGAGAAGGGCGGTCGAATTAAGAGCATATTTGTGTTTGTTCTAGTGCAACTACTGAGGATCGACTTCTAAATATGCATGACCGATGTTTCTCATATATCGTGTATTAAAAGAACAATGATCATGCGTGAGTTGTCATACCTCAATTACTTTCCAAATTAGTTGGATTTGTTCTCATTCGTCAATGTGTTGCATGATCTCACCAACCCTAAATTAGCTGAGTCAACCAATGAAAATATAGCCGAGGGTACTATCAACCGTCGGCTATTATTATTCCCCGTCGGTTATGTGTAATTTAACCGACGGCTAGATTTAGCCCGTCGGTCATTTCGGTTCATAACCGACGGGCACATATTACCCGTCGGTTATACAACGTAACACCCGACCGTAAGATATCAGTCGTCAGGTATTCAAATTCACCGTCGGGTATGAGTTAAGTTAGCCGAGAGTTAGTTTATCCCCGTCGGGAAATGAGGTGTACCGTCGGTTAATAGAGGTCATACCCGAGGGGAAGCAAATCACCATCGGCTATCTACGCCACCGTCGGTTATTATTGTATTAGCCGACGGGCCGTCGGGTATTAGATTTCACCGTCGGAAATATGGTGATTTCTAGTACTGATGATGCATCCTATTATTACGTGTGCAAGTATTGAACAAATATGCAGCCATGCAGCCACTTGATTATTGTTTCTTGTTTAGGCAAACTAATCTCTTAGAAAACCAAAAGTAACAACAGTACCATGTTAAACACTCATTTGTGCGAAATTAAGGTTTCAACAGCAATATGCATTGCTCACTAAAACTGAAGTAATTTCTAAGTACCAGGTTGGACATTATTTTGAGATAAATTTATCAAATCAAAAGACATGACATGCATTATTCTGGCGCTACCTACCCCCAGCCCATCGTGAAGATGTAGATGACTGGCTCGTCTGCCTCGACACGAGGGGTTGGTCTCCCTGGTCCCTTGTAAAACGCTGTGATAACCACCCTTGTAAATATCTGCCATTTGGGAGGCCTAATGCTATATACCATAATCAAGTGGGGATAAAATTACCCAAGCAACAGACAGTAATGGGTATCCAAAAAGTTACCGAACGAACAAGAATATTTGGTTGTTAGTGAGTGCACAAATATTAAGTAACAGTACTAGTTTAACCTTTCGCAAGCAACATACAGTACATCAAAAACTCTGTTTCACGCAAATATATTAATTAGTGGTACAAGATTAACCCCTCGCAAGCATTTACTAACAGTATAAAAATCACGTACTTACGAATAAAGGGATAATTCAGTTTTCATGGCAACCAGGAAGTGCTGATTGAACACATAGTATTTTTCAGAAGGACGACAATACAATCTTTAGGGTACCAGAATAACCAAAACAAAGCTGTCAATGGACTGGCCATTGACAGATCACATATATGCTTCTATTGAGAGATCATCTACCCCATCTACAAAACAGCCGTTGAACGGATCGGCAATTGACAAGTCATCGGCATCCAAATAACTCACACAAGTAGAACCACCTTTGAATTTCAATTGAGCATCTCGAGAAGCTCTAGTTTCCACTTCTAGGAGCCTATGTTGGTCAATCATCCATTTCTTGTTGATGTCGATTTCCCAAGAGACTCCAAATTTGATTTCCTTTACCACTTCCACATTCAAAACAAAGAACTTGGCAAAGGCAACATCTTCCTTGCCACCTCGGTAATTCTTCAACACCAGTACTTTGAGATGGCTCTCAAGGCATTTGATTGGGTCCAATGGGTCATACTGATGCACATTTTTCATCTCTGTCTTTGTATCTTCGTCCCATTAAAAAAGATAGAACATACATGTGTTAAAATAATTGCTAACAAAACTGTATTAGATGAGAATCAAATATATATTTTGAGATTACAGAAAAATAATATGAATACTCACAATGACATAGAGCTTTTCCAGGCAGGGAAGCATCTCAGGATGTCAAGAACTCCATTCAAATCAGGGCCAGAAAACTTAAGTGCCAAAACCTTTACACTATGTACTGTGTTTTCCGACCTCAATGGGGTTAAACCCTGAAGAAAATAATGGATATCAAAACAATATCAGCAATACAGAATATCAAGCAAGAGTGTAGAGTATTATGCTGCTACCTGGAAAACAAGGTTTGCAATCTGAATTTCGGAGATGCAGGGTGACAAAAAGCCCAATATTTCCAATTTACATGCCCTAACTACCCGGATAATCTCACCACCGAAGCCCGGACACTTTATTAGCAACCTTTCCAGGCGAGGAGTGTCGCCAATGACCAATTCTCCTTTTCCCTGAAACAAACCCTCGACCCCGATAACAATGATCCTGAGAGTTGGCAAGCTAATGCGGAGGCCACCCACATCACAAATTTCAGACAGATATAGAGTCTCCAAGACATGACAACTAGAGAGCACCTTAGAGAAGACATCCTCAGATATGGAAACTTGAAATAGTTCAAGCTCCTTGAGCAATTTGAAACTCACGGAAGGAGCTACCTCCTTTGGGAAAT
Source organism: Poa pratensis (assembly GCA_947311845.1). Lineage (NCBI taxonomy): Eukaryota > Viridiplantae > Streptophyta > Magnoliopsida > Poales > Poaceae > Poa > Poa pratensis. The sequence goes on along the minus strand of CAMZMU010000027.1, from coordinate 70,966,960 downwards.
CACAGAAGCTGAATGTGGCCATCACAAGGTTGATGCGCAGCGAAAGACCGATGCTGGCAGCGGGAAACGCTTCGCAGGATCATGGTAATGGTCGAATGGGTTGAAGCGGATGTCAAGATCCTGAAGGCCGTCAAGGGCTCGGGAGTGGAACCAGCTATGGATCTGAGCGGATTCTTCGGCGAACCTTTTCTTGGCCTTATGGAGGCGGATATAGCGGAAATCGAAGCGGCGGGCGGGTCCATGGTGGTGGGAGAGGATCTTGCAGACGGCGGCGAAGCTCTTGAAGTCGCTGGTGCAGAGGTAGGCGGCGTCGAAGTTGAGAGGCGCGGTGTGCCAGAGAGGACGCCACCGGTGGGCGATGGCCTGCGTGCGGGCACCGTCCTTGGTGGGGAGGAGAGTGATTATGCGGCGGAGGATGTCATCGGGGAGTTTGCTGATGAGATCTTCCCCGGCGTTGAGATCGCCGTGGCCGACAAGGTCCCCATCGCGTCTCCGCTTTCTTGGCCTGCGCCCGGTGGTTCCATCGGCCGCAGCCGCCTTCTTTTTCTTCATGTTGGCGATCAAGATGGATAAAACGTGGCGCTCTGGGTGTTCCCTCGGCCGCCGCATTGAGAAACCCTCCTGAACTTCTAGCACGAGGTGGGGAATGTTGAGGGGAGCGGGCTTTAAAAGGTTTAGGGCAGTCGGCGTCGCTTTGAGTTTTGGGCTGTGGAGAAACCGATCGAGGCTAGGGCCCTAATCGTCTGCAACCGAATACATCGTTTCTCGGTTTCGATCGAACATGCATGTACCAGCAGCGTGTTGGTGATCGTTTTTCGGTGGATGTTTGTTGATTAATTTCCGGGATACGTTCGTGCATGACACGTCTGAATATGCATCTGGCCGGCGCCACCATCGATTTCGGCCCGTCAGATACACCTCGCCGAATGTCCATCCGGACAACCTCGCCTATTACAACTCCAGCTCTGTATATATGCTGATACTTCATACTCCCAGTACATGCATGCATGGACTCGTTCAAGCTACAACTAGCACCAGGTTTCGCCATAGCCACCATGAGCTGCCTGGTTCTCTGATCGTCTACATGAGGTTCAATCGCAGAACCATGTCGTAATTTGCACTGCATCTTCAGGTCTTTCGATCACCTGAGCCACTGCAACTTCAGGTCTCCTTGATTACCTGCTACTAGAAATTAACAGTATTTTCGGCCTCTTCAATCTCGCTCGTCTGGCTGCTGCTAGCAATGACATCAGTGCCATCTCGGGCGTATCTGCTTGTGCCTCCACCATACCTGTCCTGCTGCTCACAGCTTCTTCACAAACATGTTCACTCCGCAGCTTGCCAGGGGAAATCTTTTCCCTGTCATTGATGTAGAGGGTGATCTAGTGGCGATGCTCGGGGTGAGGGATCTTAGGGTTTTGGCTCGCACCAATTTGCGGATTTTATTGATACGATGGACGGTGAATGTGCAAGGAGCCGGGACGGAGCGTATTCTGCTCTCTCTCTCTCTCTCTCTCTCTCTGTGCGCGCTAGGTCACATTGTGTAGCACTGTTTTTGCTTGTAAAACGAACTCTTTTTTTCTAGAGTCAGTACGTCGGTAAAATATCCGAAGACGCAGCTGGAGAGCTTCCCTCCTGAACTTGGTGATTGCCAAGTGTAACAGCTCTCAAGACAGTACGTACCCATCAGGCTTGCCAACTGTTACAGCTCTCAAGACAGTACGCATCAGGCTTCTTTGTAATCTCACTAGCATGTTATGTTCATTGCTTTCTCCCCCTTTCAGTATCTTCTTCGATTTTGATTTTTCCTTCACATTACAATATTAGCATGTGCAAGTGATTTTGGATGGTCTGACCAACAGGCGCATAATACAATTTTCATACTACAGTATGGATTTCAGCGTACATCGAAAATTTTCCATGCGCAAAAGTAATTAGCAGTACCAGATTTCAACAGTAGCATCAATTGCTCACTTAAACCAGATTAGCTTCAGACTACCAACTACGAGGAATGCATTGCTGACTGAAACGAGAACAAAACCAGAAACGAGAACAAAACATGTTTGTGTTGATACTTCTTTCAAACAGAAAACATGTAAATGAGGAGTTGGAAGCTGAGTTTTTTTTTTTGCTAGTGAGACAATTATAACAGCTCGATTACAGAAAGGTCCTCGAAGAAACCAAAATTACAACGAACCCCTCCCTGCTACACAGCTCCGTCTTCAACCACGGCGCCGTCGATGGCGTGTCGCCGCCCCTGCTCTCCTTCAAGCCTTGGATCGAGAGCAGCCCCCCAGCGCGCGAGGGTGTCACCGAACGCCGGCCCCAAAGGGCCACACCAGTGGACGTCGACGAAGCCGTCGCATCAAGCCGCAACAGCCGCATCAAGGTCTTCAACAACCGGGACCGCCGCCTAGTCGATCCCGAGCGGGGCACGACGAACTCGCCAGATCCGCGGACCGCCGAGCTCGAGGAAGTCAGCTGCTTGACGAAGAAGCTCCTGGGAGCGCCGTCGCCGAAGGAAGCCCGCCGACACCAAACACCACCCCGGCCACATCCCCGCCTCCAAGACGCCGCCGGCAGGACCCAAACCTACCCCTACACTATGTACAGGCCTCGATCCATGGATTCCCCAGCCTCCCGCCGCCGGAGCGGCCGGCGGAGACGGAGAAATCCACAGATCGGAGGCGAGCGAGGTGGGGAAGACTCGGAGGTTCAAGAAATCGCCTCTCAACACTGTTGACGGGGAGAGAGGGGAACGTCCAGGTCGTTCCGTTGCTTGTGAGCTCCTAGTTGGAAGCTGAGTTTAACTCAACAAAAATAGAGTTCACCATCCAAGGAAGCATTACAATGTGAAAACAAATTGGCCAGCTGGGCTACTAGTAATACAACCATGCTATTTGGTTCAAACTTGAAACAACAATGGCATTTTCTAATGCTACTTCTGACTTTCACCATCAAGTATCTCAGATTAGATACATTTTGAGCATAAATACAAAATAAATAATGAATTCAGTTACACTCATTGCTGTCCATATGGGTCAGGAACTACGGATCCAGAGACAAGCAATGCTTGGTACCAGTTTTTTGGCATTCTTTTGTAAGTATGAGTCACAACTGTAATTAGGACGATTACAGAATTTAAAAGTGGCAGACACACTATGCCTAGTCTACGATGCAATGCAACTGATTATAGAACTAGTAAATAACAAGCAAGTATATGATATAGTAACCAGGAGATCAAAGAATAAACACAGCGGTTCTCAGACCTAAGAATGGAAATAGACTGCTACAAAACAACAACAAATAATACAGAACTAATTAAATAAGCTACAAGCGCAAATGAGTGCGCTACCCTTTTGACGCAGACTGATGTGTTTTCTAATTTTGAACTGACTACTATTGCAGCTCATTTTTCCACCGTATGCCAAAATAGATAGATATCATGTAACTGACAGAAATGACAATGGTGTTCCAAATGATAAAAAAAGGTTCAAATAGAGCATATAGCTCGCCACTATTAACTGTTGAAGTGTTTTTTTTTATGGTCACGGGAGGGGGACAAAGTCCCCATCTGAATCTTTTCTCATATATATGGGGCAAGGAGCCTTTTTACAAGGATGTAAGATGTTTACAATCGGGAGGTGAGGAGGAAAGAAAAGGAGAGAAAGAGCAGAAACGCTCGACAATCACTCTCGATCAGGACAAAGGCAGTGCAGCCAGGAGCCCACATCATCGACCTGATCCGCGGGCAAACTGTTGAAGTGTGGAACTAAGATGCAGCCACAAAACCACTTGATTCTCATTTAGGCACATCGAACTCAAAGGAAACAAAACGTAATGACCAGTACCAGGTTGTACTTTTGTTTGTGTGAAAAAGGAGAACCAGAGTTTTAGCTCATTTTTTTTCCTTATTAAAAAATTGATGTATGCAAATGACAGAAATGACAATGGTGTGCCTAGAGATACAGCATAGCTGAATTAAACCAAATATAAACTCTTAACCATATGATTTGAAGAAGGTTACAGAAATCAGAAAACGATTATAATTAACCTACATGTTATGCTTCCTATTTGGCAAAAATGATTGAATGTGTCCAGTTACTCAATTGTCAGCATGTGAGGCTAATGAAGAAATATGCGTAATCCTAAGTTAATCAATGGACCGACCGCTGAAGGAAATCAGTACCAGCTCATACAATGCACCAAGCAGATTCTGCATCTGTAACATTTTTTCAGCATCACGTGCTCTAGTAGTTTCACTATGACTATGGACAAAACAAATGGTATTGAGTGCATGTCAGTATGTCACTGAAAGATTGCTATATATATATCCATGATTCTAATATCTGGAGATGAGGACTTTGCATATTAATCACCCTAGACCTTAGTGAATAAGATAAAGAAAAAAAGGTGTAAATAGCGCATATAGCTGCCATTATTACCTGTTTAAGTGTGGAACTAAAATGCAGCCCTGCAACCACTTGCTTCTCGTTTAGGTACATCGAACTCAAAGGAAACAAAACGTATTTGACAGTACCATGTTGAATTTTTATTTGTGTGAAAAAAGACAACCAAGGTTTCAGCACAAGCATAAATGTCTGATTCAGATGGTGCAACATCTGACCACCAAGAATGCATTGAAGAGATTGATGCTGAGTTTACTAGCTCACAGTTGCAACTTTGATATTGAGCTATTTGCATGACAAACCATGTTGAGAATTACAAAGTATGTTTAAACTAGAAAATATAGCAGCCACGTCAAATATAAGGATTGGAATGTAGGCAACACAATATTCAAGCATCGTCACCATCAGAACAAGCAAAAGATAATACGATTTCCAGATATCCACTTAGTATGGAAATTAGCTGCCAACAGGTTCAGTCAAATGAACCCGCTTCTTCTGAAAGAGCATCAACCCCATCTAAAAGGCTGTTGAAAGGATCGGCAATGGACAAGTCATCGGTATCCAAATTGACATTCAGAAAAGAAGAACCATGTATGAATTTGAATTGAGCATCTGGCGAAGATTTAGTTTCCACTCCTAGCAGCCGTGTTGATGAGCCACCCATTTCTTGTCGATCTTATCATTGACTCCAAATGAGATTTCTTGTAGCACTTTCGCATTCAAAACAAAGAACTTGGCGAAACCAACTTCTTCCTCACCGCCTCTGTAATTCTTAAACACCACTAGTTTGAGATGGTTATCGAGGCACTTGACTGGAACTAGTGGATCACATCGAGTCTTCATGCATGTCTTCAAAGATGGACAGGGGCCCAACTGTAAAGGAAAGAGGAGATTTTTTTTTTCTTTTTTTTCAAAAAGGGAGTCCCAGCCTCTGCATCGAATAGATGCATACGGCTTCTTTATTATTTTATTCAACAAAGGTCTAACCAAGAAACATACATCAAAAAACCCGAAGCCACCACGCAACACCTACTAACTCGACAATGAGTGAAATCATGTAGACATGGCCTTGTGCCATGAAAACGCGAACTCCACCCACCAACTAGGAACCGGGAACAAGTCGCATACCCCGAGACGCCCTCTAGGCGAAATGAGAGCGGTCATCCGGCCTAGCAGACTTCTGAAGCAAGAAGCCGTCACCACCATCGAGCCACCGCCATCGGACTCTTCAAGGTTAAGATCCGCATGATACTCGACAGGCCTGCCGTCGATGCCACCATGGCACCAGACTGCGCCTCCTCCTGCGCGCGTCCATCATCACGCGTCCGCCGCCGATACTCCGCTGCGCCACGCAGCCAAAACTCGTCGTCGAAGATGCGGTAGATGCAACACCGCTCCACCTCTAAGCCCCTCCAGCGAGCACAAGCTCCAAAATGAAGCCCTCAAGAGGGAGAACATCACCGTAGTGTCGTCATCGTCCGATCCAGAAGATCCAGATCTAGGTTTCCCCCGGAGTTTCCCAAGCCTTCAACAAGGAGACGAGAACTGCGTCGACGATGCCTTCAACAAAGTAACGACGCCATGAGGCGCCGCCATCGTCCGCCGTGACCGAAGTCGGGGCGCGGTTTTCACCGGCTATCGAATCATGTCGCCTGGTCGCCAAAGCGCACCACGGCAAGCAACGGAAGCCAGGCGCGGAATCCCAAGATCCGCCGCACCCGGATGCCGCCGCCCGAAGCCACCTCCTAGCCCACACCCCCGAGGGATGCCGCCGCCGCCTGACCCAGAGCCGCCGCTCCGGTCTCCTTGAGCCGCTGCCAGACGCCGGCCCGACGCAATACCACGTGCGACTGCCGAAGCCGGAGATCGCCTGCATAGCAGGCAACCACCGCCCGCGCCACACCACGTATCATGCCTAGTCACCGTCGATGTGCTGCCCCACCGATGCGAATACGGAGAAGGCGCCGCCGCCCCGCCTCAGATCAGCGCCCACGAGATCCCGCCGCCGCCGCGCCTTCTGGGCTTTTCCCAGGCGACGCCTCCGGCGGCGGCAAGATGGGAGATGTGGCTCGAGGTGGCCTCCGGGAAAAGAGGAGGGGACGCCCCGGTGCGGCCCGGCGCGGCCGGACGGGAGCGGAGGTCGGCGAGACTCGAGAGGAGGAGGATCGGCGGCGAGATTCGGTGGCGGCGGCTCAAAAACTGAGTAGATGCGGATTGTTCCTGTAATTGCTAAATAGACTAGATTAGATGATCATCAAATATTCATTTTGACAATAAAACCAAACAAAGATGAGTACTCACGATAACATAGAGCTTTTCCAAGCAGGGGAAACAACTGAGGACGTCGAGAACCGAATTCAAATTAGGGCCAAAATACTTGAGAGCCAAAAGTTTCACTGTACATGCTGAACGCCTCAAGCTGGCTGGGATCATTCCCTGCAGAAACAATGCACAAAAATGAATAAATACATTAAGGGATGGCCAAATCAATAGTTGATGATCAAGGCTCCTGCTACTACCTGGAAGACTTGGTTTGCAATCTCGAATTCAAAGATGAAGGGTGACAAAGGGCCCAATATTTCCAGTTTAGGCGCCCTAATCACCCGGATAGTCTCACCAGCTCGAGCCGCACAAGGTAGTATCAGCCTTTCAAGGCGAGGGCATCCTCGATGATCAATTCTCCTCCTCTGATTGAACAGAAATTGCAGAGGCCCACGGTCCTAAGAGTTGGCGAGCTAATGCGGAAGCAGCCCACCTTCGCAAGCCTCTCTAGATATAGTGACTCCAGGACATGGCAAGAAGAGAGCACTCCATGGAGGACATCCTCGGAGATGGGAACATCGCATAGGTCGAGGTGCTTGAGCAAGGGAAAACTTACCGACGGAGCTATCTCCTTTGAGAGATCATAATATCTGATTTTGGCCACCACAAGGGTTGATGCGCAGAGGAGTAGAGATGGTGTCAACGGGTAAGGTGTCACGAAGCTGATCTCGAGCTCCTGAAGGCCGTCAAGGGCTGGGGAATGGAACCAGCTCTCGATCTGAGCGGCTTCATCAGCAAACTTTTTCTTGTCCACGTGCAGGCGGATGTTGTAGAAGAGGAATCGGCGGGCCGGGCCAGGGTGGTTGGACAGGATCTTGGAGACCATGGAGATGCGCTTGAACTGGTTGGAGCAGAGGCTGTCGTCGGCTTGGAGGTTGAGAGGCGCAGAGCGCCAGAGCGGACGCCACCGGCGGGCGATGGCCTGCGTGCGGGCGCCCACCTTGGTGGGGAGAAGCGAAACGATGGTGCCGAGGATGGCGTCTGGAATCTGATGAGATCGGTGTCGTCGCAGCTGTCATCCCGTGCGCGTTTCCCTGGCCTGCGCCCGGCGTTTCCACCAGATGCGCGGTTTTTTGCCGCAGGTACCGCCGCCGCCGTCGGCTTCTTCTTCCTGGCAGCAGCGGATACCGCCGCCGTCGGCTTCTTCTTAGCAATCGCGGATACCGCCGCCGCCTCCTTTTTCTTGGCAGCCACGGGTACCGCCGCCGTCTCCTTCTTCTTGGCAGACGCCGTCGCTTTCTTGCTAGCAGCCGCGGGTACCGGCGCCGCCTCCTTCTTCTTGGCAGCCACCCCCGTCTTCTTCTTAGTCGCGGGTACCGGCGCTGCCTCCTTCTTCTTGGCGGCCGCGGGTACAGGCGGCGGCGGCTTCTTCATGTTGGGCGTCCGGCGAGCTGGGGAATTTGGGCGTGGGACGGAGTGGGAAAGCCGAAAGGGGATAGCCGAGTGGAGTGAGCAGCTGGAGTTTTTGGCGTCTCTTCTGCTAGGCTGGAAGGGAATGCGGGCTGGGTCCAAAATTGGCATTCGAAATAGATGGAATTAAACCTGACCAAATATTTGAGTGATGTTCAAACGAGTCTGGTAATTAATTTCAGCGTTATTAGTACAGTACACACTTGTCTCTGAACAAGCCAACTGCTAATCCAACTATTGGCTTTCATGATCACTGATCATGAGTCCAGAACTTAAGCATCCGGATACTGACTCTGCACTTCACGCGGTAATGCCCCTGATGTACGACCAAAAACAGGCTGCCGAAAAGTCTGGACCAGTGGATCGATCATGATTCATGAGCTGTGCCACTGTCAATTACAGGTTTCAGTAAACCTTCTGCGCGTATGAACTTGTATTCCTTGCAGAAGGTACCCTTGACCTACATTATCTGTGCATGAATTCACGTTTCATGGTTCAGAAACTGAAACCCCCCAGACCGAACAAAACCAGAACCGACCGGCGACCCTCCCTGATGCTCCATTACTGGGACCGCTTCAAAATTTCTTTACTCTCAAGAAACAACAATAAGAAAACAATGTGTTCAGGATAAAACTGGAAATGGCAGGAGTTCAATGATCTCAGACAGACTGGTGTAGTTTTTAAAAAATTGGCACGATGGGGACTTTCTCAACTGGTTTTAAAATTGTTTCCTGACTTGGTTTAGAAACTGCAACTACTCCCACTTTGAACTGAAAACTTGGTGAGTCACCTGCTCATTAGGTTGATCGAAAAATTGCATCAAAACAAAATTATCGGATTATTTATATTTGTTTAGAAGGTCGAAACATCAAATCCAAATGCATCAGACCAAAACACCGTAAAAAATGCTAAATGCTACTACAATATCGTGTGTGAACTTTTCGCCTTTCCCCAACCTTATCCTCTCACCTATCCGTTCCCAGCCGCACTTGAGAGTCCACCGTCGGGGAAGCCCAGCTCCGGCCGCTCTCACCGCCGGCGTCTTGGCCGGTTGGTGCAGAGATGGAGTAGGGTGCCGGCCCCCTCTGTACAGGAGTAGTTTAGGAAGTAGATATAGGTTTGCTTTTGCAGCGTTTGCTCTTGTGGTGTCTGGCGTTTTGCCGTTCTTCTTCTTCCTCCACGCTGGCCTCCGATGACTCGCAGCGACGTTGGAGCCAGGCCATCTCCCCTCTGCTCGGCGGTTCTGTGGTGGTTCTCTTGCAGGGACGAAGATGGTCAAAGCCGTTTCAATAAAATCGCAGGCCGTATCGCCTGCTTTGCGGATCGAGGGATGCGGTGGTGGATTCTTCCCCTGGCCGGCCGTGGTGGTGAGGAGCGGAAGAGGCGCTGCTGTTCTTCCTCTGCATCGGCAAAGTGGGTCTCGCTGCTCCCCGCAGCTTTTCCCTTTCCCCCTTTGATGATGTTCTTGCGAGCTGTGAGGCTGGCCTGCAGTGGCGAAGCCGGCTCGACATCCTGCTCAGGTCGGGGCGTGCCCCCCGCCGATGTTCCATCTTCGACGCCAAAATCTTGCTGTGATCGGCGAGTGGTTAATGCGGCGACTTCAACGGGATTGAGTTCCCTATCGGCTTGTGCAGGTGATACAGCGGCTTCCTTGTTCCTTCTCGTCTTGGATCATTGCGGCGACGGCAAGGTCAAGGAAGGCGGCGGAAATGGAGTTGCGGAAGCTCCCAGGGACGTGTGCGTGTTTTCTTTTTTCCTTGGGGTGTTTTCTGTAAAAGGGGACAGCTGGACTGTCTCTGGATGTATCCGGTGTACTCTGTTGAATATTAATCCAGATGCAGTTGTTTCAAAAAAAAAATGCTACTACAGCAAGCAAGACACGTCTGGAACAGGACATGAATTTTCGTAGAAGCTAACATCAGATCATACATGGAAATTGACACTGATCTCAAGCACATGCTCCAGAACATGAAGAGTGATGTACTGACAATAATATCCTGGCCTCATTATCCTGAAGATTAGTTTCAGACACTGATCTAAATCCAGACGCCATCCAGTGTTCCATCTAGCAGACCCAGGACTCAGGAAAACCTTACTGTCGCTGAACAACTCTATCAAACTGCTATGTGCTGTGAACTGGGAAGGCTGAAGAGGTGAGCGAGGTCTCTGCAGACCTCCTAGATCCCTGCCTTGTCGACGTCAAAGAGTGCCCACCACGGCGGATCTTCGGGACTGGAACTCCTGATCTCCTGGCAGCAGCGTCACTAGTAGAAAATACCTATATAGCGTTCGGTTAGGCCATTAGTCCCGGTTCCCGAACCGGGACTAGGCAATCGGGACTAATGCTAGTCCCGGTTCTGGTACGAACCGGGATTAAAGGGTCTCCACGTGGCCCGCTGTTGCGAGCTCTAGTAGGAAGACATTTAGTAAAAAAAACAATTTTTTTAATCTATGAATTGTTGGACTCGTTAATCTCTCACTCGGAGCCTCTTAATCACACTTAGTTTTTTTTTTCAAATTTCAATCTTGGTCAAACTTCCCGGTCGGTCACCCATCCTCACACTACTCCACCCCTAGCACGCTTAACATCTTGATTCCTTCCCATCCCCCTTCTTATAATCTACTTGTAACCATATGTCTATAGTATGCTATTAATCATATTAACCCATGGATCATATGGGTCACGCATCCTTATAATTTGAATTTCAAATAATTATTTAAATATACAAAAATGACTCAGTAATAATAATATTGAATAAATATAAAAATAAAATGAGTTTTTTTGCATTAATTCATTAATATGGCATAATTCATATCTTTAAATCTGTAAATCGAAATTTCACAAATAATATGTCCATTATTATCAGAAAATGTGAGGAATCCAAATATGACATCATTTTTATTTTTTTGATTTTTTTTTAAAAATTAAAAATCTGAATTTTGACTCTTTAATTATTTCCAAAATCTAAAAAAATTCAAAACAGCTGAAGCCCGTTGAAATCGGAATGGAAATTTTTTGCCGATAATTTTGATATATTGTACTTTTTTCCGACATCGTATGCAGAAATGGCGGCCATTTGAAGTTTTCATAACGTTTTTTTTGCAAAATAAGTCGAAATTCATGTTGTTAATTTTGGTCCCAGTTGGTGTCTCAAACCGGGACTAAAGATAGACCCTTTAGTCCCGATTTGTGCCCCGAACCGGGACTAAAGGTACTTGCATCTTTAGTCCCGGTTCCAGCCTCGAACCGGGACTAAAAGTCCCAACCGAACCGGCACCAATGGCATTCCCAACCGAACCGGGACTAATGACCGGCATTGGTCTCGGTTTTTGCCCGAACCGGGACTAATGGCATTTGCTGCTCTGGTCGAAAGACCCTTTTTCTACTAGTGCGTATATAACTCCACACGCAAAGCTGCACAAGTGATGGTCCCGAAGAGCAAGGTTTTGATACCTGCAAAAGTAAACGGGATTAGGTTGAGACTCCAAGTGCAGAGTGTATAGTAAGTGGAAGACAGTTTTCCCCACGAGGGGTGACTCGAGGGTTTAATATCGAACTCTCGGGGAATCTGAAGTGGTAGATTTATCTTCTTATCCTTCTTTTGGTTACCTACAAAACAAGGTTAGATGTTTTGGTCCTCAACCTCACCTGTGGTTGTCAAGCACAAGGTGTAAGAATGATATCAGGATAGTTATGCAATGCAAACAAGAAATAAATATGCAATGATGGTGGATGCAATGATAAATGATATTTTTGGGTTTTTGAATGATGTATGCAAGATGAAAAGTATTTTTGTATTTTCGGATTTAATGATGGCTGAAAATAAAAAGTGGTATATGGTGTTGGAAAGGTGTTTCTTATGATTAAAAATGGACTGGGGTTCATGGTTTCACAAATGCACTCTCTCTTTATAAAGTGGTAGACAATGGAACACACAAGTTAACATATGAGATTGCAACACAGGGTTTGATAACAAGTTACTTAGATATATGGGCATCACGTCCTAACATAGAGATCTTTTGGTTATTAACCTCTCTTATACTCCACCAAGATGCGAACTAAATCATAACACCTCAGTAATTAAGATAACTCAGAGTATAGCATTAAGTATCATGACATGAAGTGAAAATAAGAACATGCTAGATCTAGTCATGGAGTAGTGGCAATGGTCACGCCCACATCCCCGGTAGCATGGTATTTTAGTTTATCCCTAGTGAGGTAACAAAGTAAGGTAAAGATACCAAAGTGGATCGCAGAACTTTCTCTCACGTTCACTGCACTAGCCACCCCCCGTTACTCCAACTAATGCACACGTTCCCCCACACACGCTCTCATAAACATGCTTGATCAAAACAAGTAGACAAGAACGGGGTACATAATATGCATCTATACTCATAACTGAAACAAACATTGCAATCTCAAACATATATTAACTCATAAAGATCCACCACAAAGGTATTACAACGGTGACCGTAATCATGTTCAGCAGCTCATACGGTGCTAATTAGTGAAGCTCAAGAGAGGAGAGATACATAAGTTACTTCCACAAACCCATAGTCCAGAGGTGGACTACTCCCTCTTCATCATGGAGACGGTGGAGAAGTCGATGGAGAAGATGGAGACCACGCCGGCAGCGCCCCGCCGGAGTTTTCCCCCTCCAATCTGCAGCTCCTGATCTCCGTTTCGGTGTTTCTGTGTTTGTGCGGCGCTCCTTCCAGAGAACGTCGGGGGACCTTTTTTATAGGCGTTTTTAGGTCAAGACGATGTCGGTGGAGCGAAGATCGACGGCAACGGAGCCACGAGGCCCAAACGGGTGGGTCCCACGCGGCCAGTACCTGGCCGCGTGGGCCACCCCCGTTTGGCCCTCGGCCTCCGTTTGTTCGCTTCCTTCGCCCACAGGTCTTCTTCCTTCCAAATATTGACGCCCGTAAATTTCCAGGTGATTTCGTTGACGTTTGGGTCCCTGAAACATTAAAATAAGAAAACGGGTTTTCTGCCTGTGCAGGGTTAATTCCATAAAAATAGGAAATAAATGAATATTCCCAAAATCATTATAAAACATTGATATAACCCTTATATGATGCAAATATGATTGGAATATAAGCAATTAAAGTGCAAAGTTCATGTATGCATTTTACATGCATCAACATCCCCAAGCTTAATCCATGCTCGTCCTCGAGTATGAAGATGATAAAACTAACATGGACTTTGCAATTTAATACTTAACAATGGATATCAAAGATGATTACTATTGCTACATATAGTCAAATGATTCATTCTTCAAAGGAGTAGCAATATGCAAATAGTTTATGAAGTGATATCAAGTATTCAAGACAAGGATGTTCATTGATAGTTCACAAAGTGTAACATGGTAGCAAGTAATATGGAACACATGTATGCATAATGATAAGTAGAACATCCTACAATGGTCATAGAGTGTAGATGAAAATCTGAATATGATAGGTGTACACTTTGGAAAGATGTATATGTGAGTAGAGGTAAAGCATGCATAAGTTTCATCCAACTTCCAAACTCTTCTACTTAAGTTAATGATTGCAATAAGGTATTCATTGGTGTCAAGCTCTCATTGCCCCTATCATAGCATCTTGAATGATTAAGGTTAAAGTGAAAGCAAATATGAGTAGTGTGCTTGATAAAGAATGGGTTGAATGTCTCATGCCCCTTGAATACAAGTACTTACACCATGTGTTACTCAACTTGGGAAACAAAGCAAGTTCAATTAAATATCATTGTAAGCATAATAGTATCATCAAGAGCGTCAACTGGGGTACCTCTTGTCCCAAGATATGGAACAAGCCCATATCAAAATGACAAGACAAACAAACAAAATGAACAATCTCAACACCCTTTTTATTTACCATTTGGAATAGTTTTTTATTGCAAGGTGTATCACAGAAGGTTCACCATAGTATGTAAGTAAATTTCCACCATGAATGATGCATGGCTTAGATTAGCGGCCCAGGCGTCTCTCTAACCATTTACACAAACTCATTTAAACTCACTCTATTTCCACATTTATTTCAACATGATAAGCATCCATAGACAAAAGCACATGATATCAACTAAATGAGATGAAGAGCGTGTTGAAAGCTTGCCATGTGACAGCACATATGGGCTAACTTCCAACCCAAAACATTCATCAAGCCACAAACATCATAATCTTAATCACAATGGGTCAAGTTTTATTATGCAAATAAAAGAACATTGTGCATCAAGTTCGTGAGAGCTATATAACCAATTTTTTCCATTGCAATCAATAACATAAACATTTTCATTCAGAGGTAAGATAACACAAACAACATGTTAAACATACTCGGAATAGCATAAAGCCAATAGGTAGATATGGTGGACTCACTGGAATAACTTTGGTTGAAGGTGTTGGAAACAAGTTTTTGCTTGTTGGAGTTTTTGGGCTAGCAAAAGGGAGAAAGTTGACCATCTAGATGCATGCATGAGTGTCCATAGAACTAACTAATCCATGTTAAACCAAGTAAATAACAATCAGCACCAAAACATGAATAAGTGATAGCTCTACAAAAAGAATTTGCAAACTATTACTCATAAACAAGCTCATGAATCATGCAACTATATGTATCATTAAAAATCAAGTCAAACATCCCTTTTCCCAATCTTATAAAAGCATCCAACATATTTCAACCCATATTTCCAGTAGCTCTCTCATATATAATTGATAGTGTGGTGGTCTCTCAAGACTCAAACAAAAACAAAAACGACGCTCCAAGTTTATGCGATAAAGTGTTTCGATCGAAAAACAGAAGTTGGACGTGTGCAAACCGAGAGTGTGTAGGTCCAGCGGGGTTGTCTTCACATCCCCAAGCTTATGGTCTTCACCATCCTTGGATAGCTCTTGGTGCATCTCCTCCAATCCCTGTGAAAAAACTTCAAAACACCGTTTCTCCCATCTCTTTTCTGTGGGGTGCATTAATAGTGATAAACAAATAGGTTCCTTGCTGCATATAATCCTTGAACAAAAATTCATATGAATGTCCAGAAAGTGTATAATGTTGTATGCCTACTCATAAACTCAATTGGATCAAAAAGATTCAACTTAAAAGCTCAAAGCATGCATCAAACAAAATGGGACAGAATCTGTCCAGAAAAACAGCAGCAGCAAAACGTATTTTTCTACCCTACCAAACTTTCTCGAAAAATTCCGAAAAAATTCATGCATACAGAGGATGAAAAGTTGCAACTACAGTTCAAATATGAGCTCATTCGGAGTTACAGAATAAGAATTAAAAATCATACCGTGCACTGACTTCGTGCAGGAATAAAATCTCCGAACGCTATAAGCAACTTTTTCAAACCAAAAAGGGTAAAACTTGGCACTTTATTAAAAACTCCAGAACCTAACTAGACACAAAATCTCTTGTTACAGCAAGAGGACACAAAGAAAAATCACACAAAAATAACCGGGTTGCCTCCCGCAAAGCGCTTTCTTTATAGCCATATAGCTAGGCTTCTTACTTGTTGTTTTATTGTGGACGAAGCTCATGAGGGAGCTTGAACTTTGGTGGTTCCCTCTTCCTTGGAAAGTGTTCCATGCACTTCTTGTGTGGAAACTGAAACTTTACATTCCCTTCCTTTGAATCAATGATAGCACCTGTGGTACGAAGAAAAGGTCTTCCAAGAATAATAGGACTAGAGGTTTTATTCCCCATATCCATGATTAGAAAATCCACAGGCACAAAAGTCATATGTAACTCTACCATAACATCACTTACTTTTCCCAAAGCATGTTTAATAGAGTCATCAGCAAGTGCTAGTTCAATAGAGCATTTTTCAAGATTTTTCAATTCAAGCACTTCATATAGTTCTTTAGATAAAACAGAGACACTAGATCCTAGATCAAGTATGGCATGGTGTGTCTCTTTTCCAATAGTTACTAGTACCTTAGGTATCCACATATCCCCAAGCTTAGGTGGTATCATAGCCTCTTGGTTGTACCTAGCAATCTTTTCTTTCAAGACATGATTAGCAATATAAGAACCAAAACCTGCTTGGTTAGTGTTGATGGAAGGATCACTTGCAAATTTTTGTAAGATAGATATTAATTCATGCAAGCTACAATTTTCTAAGTCAAGCAAAGGATCCTTGACTTCATTAAGCATTTTAACTTCCTCAACTTTCTTTTCCTTTTTAACCCACTTGTTGCTACAGGAACTCTTTCACATGTTTAAGAGATGAATCTTTTCTCAATGAATCACTAACTCGAACCAATTTTTCCTCAATATTGTTCAGGTAAACATCTTTTTCCAGAAATTCTTTCTCACAAATTCTCAACTTATGCATGACATTAACCAATTCATTGTTTATCTTTGGAATAATGTTTTCAGAATAAGAAACTAGTTGTTCAAAATCTTCCTTACTAGGTAGCTTTTCTAACTTAGTTTCAAATTTATCCTTTGATGAAGCAAGTGCTATTGTGGTGTCTTCCAACTTTTTCTTGCTACCCACAAAGCTACCAAAAATCCTTCTAAGTGTCATGGCTGCACAAGGTGGTGTTGACAAGACAAAACTTCCACCTGTAGCCCCATCTAAAGCATTTTGATACCAAGGATCTATTCCATAATAGAAATAAAGATTTAGCTTTTCATCTTCACAAGGTGTAGGATCTTCATAATGCATCCTATTAATTCTTACCCAAGCATCTTTTAATGTTTCTCCATGATATTGTTTAAAACTAGAAACAGAATTCCCTAGAGAACTCCCTCCTTGTTTGTTTCCAAGCACCATGATAGCAAGTTTTTTTTGGTATTTTTAATTTTTTATGCAAAACTGAAATAAATATGATATGATATGCAATGACACTAACAAAACAAATAAATTGCTTTGTAAGTAAAGATGGATAAGATGGTGCTCACGTAGGTGCAACCTCCCCAAGCTTAGGTGTTAGCACAAGTTGGTGACGTTGACTTTGTTGTGAGATGAATGCGATGATGCACACCCTTGGATAAATCTCTCAGCTACGATTCCCCGGCAACGGCGCCAGAAAACGTCTTGATGATCCCGAAGAGCAAGTTTGATACCTGCAAAATAAACGGGATTAGGTTGAGACTCCAAGTGCAGAGTGTATAGTAAGTGGAAGACAGTTTTCCCCACGAGGGGTGACTCGAGGGTTTAATATCGAACTCTCGGGGAATCTGAAGTGGTAGATTTATCTTCTTATCCTTCTTTTGGTTACCTACAAAACAAGGTTAGATGTTTTGGTCCTCAACCTCACCTGTGGTTGTCAAGCACAAGGTGTAAGAATGATATCAGGATAGTTATGCAATGCAAACAAGAAATAAATATGCAATGATGGTGGATGCAATGATAAATGATATTTTTGGGTTTTTGAATGATGTATGCAAGATGAAAAGTATTTTTGTATTTTCGGATTTAATGATGGCTGAAAATAGAAAAGTGGTATATGGTGTTGGAAAGGTGTTTCTTATGATTAAAAATGGACTGGGGTTCATGGTTTCACAAATGCACTCTCTCTTTATAAAGTGGTAGACAATGGAACACACAAAGTTAACATATGAGATTGCAACACAGGGTTTGATAACAAGTTACTTAGATATATGGGCATCACGTCCTAACATAGAGATCTTTTGGTTATTAACCTCTCTTATACTCCACCAAGATGCGAACTAAATCATAACACCTCAGTAATTAAGATAACTCAGAGTATAGCATTAAGTATCATGACATGAAGTGAAAATAAGAACATGCTAGATCTAGTCATGGAGTAGTGGCAATGGTCACGCCCACATCCCCGGTAGCATGGTATTTTAGTTTATCCCTAGTGAGGTAACAAAGTAAGGTAAAGATACCAAAGTGGATCGCAGAACTTTCTCTCACGTTCACTGCACTAGCCACCCCCGTTACTCCAACTAATGCACACGTTCCCCCACACACGCTCTCATAAACATGCTTGATCAAAACAAGTAGACAAGAACGGGGTACATAATATGCATCTATACTCATAACTGAAACAAACATTGCAATCTCAAACATATATTAACTCATAAAGATCCACCACAAAGGTATTACAACGGTGACCGTAATCATGTTCAGCAGCTCATACGGTGCTAATTAGTGAAGCTCAAGAGAGGAGAGATACATAAGTTACTTCCACAAACCCATAGTCCAGAGGTGGACTACTCCCTCTTCATCATGGAGACGGTGGAGAAGTCGATGGAGAAGATGGAGACCACGCCGGCAGCGCCCCGCCGGAGTTTTCCCCCTCCAATCTGCAGCTCCTGATCTCCGTTTCGGTGTTTCTGTGTTTGTGCGGCGCTCCTTCCAGAGAACGTCGGGGGACCTTTTTTATAGGCGTTTTTAGGTCAAGAATGTCGGTGGAGCGAAGATCGACGGCAACGGAGCCACGAGGCCAAACGGGTGGGCCCACGCGGCCACAGTACCTGGCCGCGTGGGCCACCCCGTTTGGCCCTCGGGCCTCCGTTTGTTCGCTTCCTTCGCCCACAGGTCTTCTTCCTTCCAAATATTGACGCCCGTAAATTTCCAGGTGATTTCGTTGACGTTTGGGTCCCTGAAACATTAAAATAAGAAAACGGGGTTTTCTGCCTGTGCAGGGTTAATTCCATAAAAATAGGAAATAAATGAATATTCCCAAAAATCATTATAAAACATTGATATAACCCTTATATGATGCAAATATGATTGGAATATAAGCAATTAAAGTGCAAAGTTCATGTATGCATTTTACATGCATCCGCAAGCTGGTAGATAGAATAAAACACAGAAAGGTTAGTACATAAATGATCTAATGAAGAGGAAATAATTCATGATGAAAAATTGACGATAATAATGGATGATCGTATTGTAGCAGAAGGATATGTGTAACTACTGAAGAATTGCTTCACGAGCATAACAGCACAAAAGTAGCTTAAAAAACAATCATCCACCAATGAATTGCAAGAAATTGGATACTTGGATTGACAGGCTTATCTGAAATCTCTATAGCAAGAAACATAATTGCACAAAAGGAACTGGGGCACAACTTACTGGCAGTGTCAAGAACTCATGATGTATGAATTCCGAGTTTCACGAGCAAAAGAACAGCACAATCATAGCTTCAGAAGAAAATATCATCACGCAATTTCATCAAAGAATGGTACTAAGTATCTGGCTACTCGGTATATTTTAACTGAATTTTATCGCAAGGAACATCATCTCACAAGAGAGCATTACCTGTCACTAGTGAGGTCCCACACTATTGCATGACTCATGCCCTCGAACACGTTGAGATAGATGGTGATAAACTTGTGAGGGTGCTCGACATGGCAGACAAACCCCAACTCCTTCAGCACACGTTACTCTAGCCTCAAGAGATCCCTGACCAGTTCGTCCTACAGGAGAAACAAACAAGCATTTCCACTTTGTCAGCCACTAAACTCCTGCTGAATAACTCAAATTCTACCTACTCACCAAGAACGAGTCGTGCAAATGGTGTATCGGGTAGTCGCCGTGACTCCTCAATTCGATCATGCGATGTTTTTTACTCGACGTGAATCCTCAATTCGATCCTCGAAAGTGGGCAAACCAGTAGGTGTTCTGTATACTTGCTGTGAGCAGAGTCCTCACATGGATTACCAACACAGGACATTTGACCAATGTAGTTATAGTAATGCTCTGCAAATAAATATAGAGATAAGACCACGGAAAAGACCAAATTGACAGAATGAAGTGATCACCTTATTTAGTTACTCGAAAAAAAGGTAATCATCTTATTTCTATCAAACCAGCAAGTATGTTTTACAAGATACATTACTCATTTACTCTCAAGGCAGATGCAATTGGGCTGTGTAGAACAGCTGCTCAAAAATGAGGCAAGCGAGGGGCCAAATCGAATTATGTTTTCCTTAGAGGCTCCACAAGTTGTAATGAGACACCTATAAGCAACCTCTCTATATGCACAAGTGTTCTGCTTACTTGGTTGCAGCATCAAATGGGAATAAATCAAGTCAGTTCTGCAAACCAATGTAGCTGAATCAGCAAAGGGGGACTGAAAACGTACTTTCTTGCAAAAGATTGATTCTATACCTTCCTAGATGATTGCACATATATCTAGAATAATCATAATTGTACTGTATAAATTACTCTATGTGAAACTAAAATGTGCACTAGCGAGGATTAGTTGAAACTCATACAGCATTGACAGGATCATGAATAGCGAGGCATTAATCCGATGGAACAGAAAAAGTTTACAGTCGACAGGGTATGTCCCTTATATAATCATCAAAAGCATGTTTTTGTTACCAAAGGACCAAAGAAAATACATATCTTAGGAGTACCAGGTTGACCTTCGACTAGACTGAAAAGTACACACTGATTGAAACAGAAGCAACTTTTCAACACAAGCATTGCATTGCTGATTGTAACTGTAACAACATAGGTAGCATCCATACTTTCTCAGACAAAAGACTCACAGCAGGAATTTGGTGCTCATTTCACTAGTTCGCAGTTACAACTTTTGGCAGTACATAACATAGCCTGCTGGGAGATACATAGGAACATTAGACTAGAAGTGGAGCAGCCATATCCAATATAAGGATTCGACCAGCTGCAGCACAATCTTTGAGCATCAACCTTGTGTTACAGAATAAGCAAAAGACATGAAATTCTTCAGGTGTGAAGTCAATGGGATCAACCAATGACAAATCATGAGGATCCTTCTTCTGAAGATTTTGTTCTAAAGAGCCTTCTTCTGAAAGAGCATCTACTCCATCTACAAATAGTAGGTGAAGGGATTCGCAATTGAGAAATCATGGGCATCTAATTCCTTGGAATTCCTACGTTTGAATTCCAATTGTGCATCTGGAGAAGCTCTAGTTCCTACTTTTAGCAGCCTGTATTGATCGGTGACCCATTTTTTGTTGATGTTCACACTGACTACAAATTTGATTTTCTTTAGCACTTTTCCGTTCAAAACAAAGAACTTGGCAAAGCTGACATCTTTCTCATCAGCCAAATAATTCTTCAACACCAGTTCTTTTAGATGGGTCTCAAGACATTTGACTGGATCTAGTGAGTCATAAGGCGGAGCATTTTTCATTGGTATCCCCAAGTATTTATTCCACTGGAAAATTGTAGATGAAAATGTGTTAAAACTTATCAACATTTCCTGCCTACACTAGATAATATGTGCAAATAAGGTTTTCTGCAAGACTAAAATATCAATTAACGAAAGATGATTACTCACAATTACATAAATCTTTTCCAAGCATGGGAAACACCTTAAGACATCAATAACAGCATTCAAATCAGGGAAAGAAAACTTGAGAGCCAAAACCTTCACGGTGCTTATCGTGTTCTTCAAGTCGGCTGGGGTTAAACTCTGAATAAACCATGGACAGATAAAAAGTATTATGCATGTAACAATGCTGCAAGCAAGGATCAAGAGCAAAATGCTGCTACTGCTACCTGGAAGATTAGGCCTTCAATCTCGATTTCCGGGATGTGGGGACAAAGGGCCCAATATCTTCAAATTAGGCGCCCTAGTTACCCGGATAGTCACATGGCCATTTCCTGGACAATGTGTCAACAACCTTTCCAGGGCGAGGGGCATCCTTGATGACCAGTTCGCTTTTATTTGAAAAACAAACGCTGAGGCCAACGCTCCTAAGGGTTGGTGAGCTGATTCGCAGGCAACCCATATCAGGACGAATTTGATCTAAGTTGAGTGATTCCGAGACATGGCAGGCAGAGAGCACCCCATGAAAGATATCCACAGAGATTGAAACGCGTTGTAGGGTGAGCTGCTTCAGGAGGCGAAAACACAACGAAACGAAGGAGGGATCTCCTTTGGGAAAACACATGAGCTAATTGTGGCCACTACAAGGGTAGATGCGCACCGAAGCACGGATGACGGCAGCAGGAAACTTTCCAAATAGTGGTTTTTACCCATCAAGGGACTGAAGGTTATATGGAGCTCCTGAAGGTTGGCGAGGGCTCGAGAATGGAACCAGCTATCGAGCGACATCCTTGGCGAAACCTTTTGTGGCTGTGTGGAGGGTAATGCAGTTGAAGGCGAAGCGGCGGGCAGGGCCAGGGTGGTCGGAGAGAATCTTGGAGATGATAGAGAAGCGCTTGAACAGGTTCTTGGAAATGTTGTGGCCGTCGAGGTTGAGAGGTGCGGAGCGCCAGAGGGGGCACCACCTGCGGGCGAGGACCTGCGTGCGAGCGCCATTTTTGGTAGGGAGGAGCGAGATGATGGTCCCGAGGATGGCATCAGGAAGGTTACTGATGAGATCGTCGTGGTCGTCGCCGCTGTCGTCCCGTGTCCGCTTCCGTAGCCTGCCTCCGTCCGCTCCACTGGTCACACGCCTCTTAGCTGCGGGTGCCGCCGTCTTCTTCTTGGCAGCCGTCGCCGCCATCTTCTCCTTCATATCCGGCGTCCGGCGGCCGGAGAGACGGGGATTTGGGCAGGAGGTGAGGGATTTGGGGGTGTAGCTTCGCGCCGATTTGGGGCTTCGATTGTTACGACGACACGGTTGTGAGGCTGCTTGGGAGCCGGGATAGAGCGCAAGCTAGGGTTGAACACGCCGCCGTGACATGGAGAAGCGACGGGGAAAAACCTATAATACGCGTACCGCGATGGTTGGTTAGCTCCGCGTACCCCTCGTCCTTCTCCACGCGCTGAAGTGGGCCGGCCCAAAAGCGAGGGAAGGAGACGACGGCGACGGCCACCGGAGCTGAAGGAGACGGCGAGGGGAGGGGAGGGCTACGCGGCTGCGGACGAGTCGCGGCGGCGGGCGACGCGGCTAGCCGTAGCGGCCGATGGCGACGAGGAGAATGGAACGACCCGGAACCGCCGGAGACATGGCTGGCCGCGGCGGAGGCGGTGGATGCGAGCAAGAAACTTAACGAGGGGGGGTGCGGGGTGCAGGTGCGGTGGGGGAGCTCGCCGGAGTGGGGGGGGGTTAGAGGGAAGCCGGGGGCGGCGGCGGACCGGCGGTGGGCGGCGGTTGGAGGAGGCCGGGACGGCAAGGCGCCGCGGAAGCGGGGCCGGCCGTGGGTGGCGGTGACAGGCGGCCTGGCCGGCGACACGTGGTGACGGTGCGGTGGAGGTGTGCGCAAGGAAGAAGAAGGATAAGGTGCGCGGAGGTTTGTTGCGTCCGCGTACCGCGTCCTATAGGGCTCCCAAGCGACGGTGACGGTTTCGCAAATGAAGAGCGGCGACGGCAGCAGCAGCATACAAGCCCGTGAGCTCTCTGCTGCTCGTCCTGCTGGGCCGGGCTGGGATATGGTGGCCTGGGTCCGGTTGTTTTCTTTTGTCTTTTTTTTTTCTCAAAACAAAAAAAACTGTAAACTTGCATTTGTTTCACTTTCTTCGTAATCATCAAAGTTCGATGTTCCTTTCCTGCTGCATCACTAGGACATGGCCTGTTAATTTAATCCCTCCAACCCATTTTACCTTGTCACAGGAATTCAAACACTCTTCACAAATTTGAATTTACAAAAAAACTCAGCAATTCAAATCATTTCAAACTTCTCGCTAGAATTTCAAATCAATTCCGTCTCCGCCTAGGCGCCGCACCTCCTCTTGCTCCGGCCTTCGGCACGTCGTCCCTCCTACTGCTTCAGACGCTAGCGCCCCTGCCTCTCCTCTATCTCCACCTGGCGGCTTGTCGTCCCTCATCCATCTTCGCGTCGCTAGCTCGTTGTCCCTCCTGCTCAGGCCAGGAATTTTAAAGTTTTTTTTTCAAATTTTGTGAAGTTAAACAAGAAATGCCCCAGTCACATCGTGTGCCCCCTCCCAGTTTCTTGTCTGGGTCCGCCCCTGGCTCCGGCCGCCAGCCCCTAGAATGTGCATGGATCCCTCTCGGCCTCGACCTAGTAAGGTGTGCTGGCGCTGAGCCCGTCGCTCTTTGTTCGCCTCAATCGACCCACCTCACGGGGCTTGATGTTGCACCTCTCTGGTCACAGCCAATTTAGATGATTGAGACGGATGCCTCACTTGCAACCTAAGATCATCTCTAACCGGGATTACCAAATATGGCACCTAGTTGTCCGCGGACATTGTGCGCGACAAGACCCGAAAACCCCCAGATGTGTGCTTCTACCCCTCAAAACCATATTATACATGCAACGTACATCATCACAAAAAGATAGATAGATCCATACTCACTAGTACATCTTCTACTACATAGATAGCAATCGAAGCTATGGGCCGGTGCCGGAGCCGCAAGCTTCGTTCTAGTCCTTGAGATAACAACTATGCCACAAACTCGGCCTCCTCCTCCGCGATCTGCCGCTCTGCGACAAACTGCGCCTCGACAAGGACGGGGTCGGCGAAAAACTGTGCTACCAAAGCATGGTCCGCTGCTTCGTCCGCGAGCTATCGCTCCACCGCGATGTGCTCTGCCTCCAACTAGGAGAGGTGTTCCAGAGGCAAACCCAATATTATTCAACGACACCAGGTAGACTTCCTCTTGCCTATAAATGATAAGTGAGTTCTCAGCAGAAACACAGATTGCTTGTTAGAACAGAAGCATTTTTAACACTAGCATTGCATTGCTCACTGGAACGGGAACTACACCCAAACTCATTCTCAAAAAGTGCAGCACATGTTCATCTTCCTGTTGTTTGGTCCGAGTGGAGCACTCCGTTACCTACAATGTATGTAAGAATGTCTTCTTCGTTCTAGCCTTATAGTACCTGCGCTTAATCTGCATTATGACCGATTGGTAGAGCTAGAAACAATCCGATCACCCAATTTCAGGCTTCTGATAATGTCCATAATCCATATAAAATATACACAGCTTCAGGTTTATAACTGACGTCTGTTCGACCGATTTCATCTGGTTTATGTCGTTCTGTTCAACCCAAAATGTCTGAGCTCTGGATGACGTTGTGATTACTCTAGAAGCATGGCTTAGCAGTGTCGTAACATCTTAGCTTAGCTATTAAGGCAGAGCAGGTATGCTTAGCAGTTTTGGTCGGTGGAAATGTTTGGCCAGCCAGCCGAGAGAAGACGCGGTCCTGAAACTAATCCGGTAATTCGTCCCCCCAAAATTGCCTGATAGATCACATTTCGTATGCGCGTAGCCTAGGTGCGGCCGAGCCGCAAGTCTTCTCTGTTGCCGCCAATCATCTGTTGCAATCAAGACCGAATCTGATTCTCGTTCAAGATATATGCAACAGTTCCTGACGTACACATGGACGCAAACCCACCAAATCCTGATTTAGCTAGCTGATTTTGTCTACTCGTCGTTTAGGTGATCATACGCAGGGTCTCTTCTTTGCAATTCAGGTCATTACCTTTTCATTAAAAATTCAGTGGTAAATCTGAAAGTAGGTAAAGAGATTCAGTACAGACAACAGAGTGGTGTTGACGACAGATTTTTCTGTGTGTAAATTACCCGTGAGTATCTTGAACGACGTCCGGAAAGGACGCCATTGACGAAATCACACCGAAACGCAGGTAGTATATACGACGTTCCCGGGCCGCCACGCGCATGTACAAGACTTCTTCTTTCTTGCTTGTAAACTACGGCACCGCTCGGAGGCTGAAGGTGTGGCCGCTCTATAAATACCCCACGCCTCATGAGCCTCGCCGATCATTCATTCAGCCCATATCAAAAAGCTCAACTTACACTACTTGACATGTCGCGCGTGGAAGAAATCTGCGTCGAGAGGGTAGGCAAGATCGAGGCGGGGAAGAAGACGACCACGGCGGCGACCGTCAACGGGGCCGCCGGCGCGTGCGCCGGAACGCAGCTCGGCGGCATCGATGCGGCCGCGGCGGAGTATATCAAGAGGGTGCACAGGCGGCTGGCGGCCGAAGAAGCTGCCGCGGCTGCTACCGCTGCAGCAAAGTGAATAGTAGCTGGATAAAGTCTAGCCGTGTAGCTAGGCTTAGTCATGCATGCCTGTAAAAAATGAATTGTATTGTTCTTTGAGGTCAGTGACTCAGTGTGTATAAGATGGACATGTTGTATGTTCTAGGATTACTGTGAATACTACTGTAGTAAGGATGGCAGTTGTTGGTTCGTAGAAATAATAGTATTCCCTCCGTTCCAAAATATAAGGCGTTATTTTAATGCTGGTATTCGTTGCTTAACTTTGACCTTTAATACACAATAAATTATGTGGATCGAGAATGTATATAGGGTACCGTTAGATTCGTCTTGCAAAATTCTTTCATTTCATACATTTTCATATTAATTTTGTGGTCGTATTATAAGTACAAATTATGGTCAAAGTTGGACGTCGTTGACCAACAAAATTAAAGGGCGCCTTGTATTTTGGGATGGAGGGAGTATTACGAAATTATTGTTCAAGGGCAAACTAAAACTAGTTCTAGTAATGTACACCGATCATCAGTTAATTATTTGACATAGATGTTTCTGTACTAAACAAAACAATTTGCACAACCTTTCTGGCGGCTTTCCTCCATTGCTCTCTACGAATAGCATGTACCCTTTTTTGACTTTGGTGTTCCCTTAACTCCCGGGGACATTTTTTTGCTCAAATGGGTGGTCAAGTCGTCGATTCCCAGCATATTGCGTGCTGGACGTGCTTATGCTATCATGCGCTGGGGGCACACGAAAATCTTGCCAGCAGGAGAGGCACATTCCAGAAGCCTATAATTTTCAGTGGCACAGCTCTCAATCGACCAAGTGTTTCAGCAGCCGGGTGTGCCAGTGTCTGTTATATGCAGTGCTCCCACAAGATTTAACAGCCGAGTGTGCAGGGATTTGGTTACCGGTCGAAATACCGCATTTACGGCCGCTAATTGGAATACCCAGTCTACCCGGTAAATTAGTTTACAGGACGGAAAATTCCAAGCCATTTGAATTTAGACCAAATTCTTCCTCTTGAAATCGGTTTTGAGTATTTTAAATATTCTTAAGTTTGAGTTTCAAATTTAGTCTGGGAATCTCGACCGGTAACCACAGTTTCGGAAATCAACCCCTGCCCCCTCGGACCCTGAGATTTGTTTTCATTTTGGTATCCAGATCCTTGGTCATGTCCTACGTATTGACCGAAGGAGTTGACTACATAATGCACCGGAATGACGGCCATGTCAATGTGGCCAAAGTTGATGATGCTTTTAAGGGGACATAATTCTAAAAGGACCATTTAGGCAATAAGATACACCGTCTAGATCGACCGGTTTCTTGAGCACGTCGCTCTGTTCATCAACACAAAATGCCTGAGCTAGATGTCAAACTCTGGAAGAATGCTTAGCTATTAATTACGGCTGAGCAGGAATGCTTAATCTGGTCGGTGTGGAAATGTTTGGCCGGTCGGCCGACCGAGACAAACGACGAGGTCATGAAACTAAATCAACACAGTGTGGTCTTGACGACAGATTTTCTGTGTGTAAATTACCCGTGAGTATCTTGACCGAGAAAGAACACCGTGAGTATCTTGACCAACTCAAACTGAAACGCAGGGTACACGGACACGGGCATGCAGGGTACAAGACTTCTTCTTTCTTGCTTGGAAATTACGCCACCGCGTACACGGAGGGCCGTCGGAGGCTGTACGTGGCCGGTCCATAAATCAACCCCAGCACCCGAATGCCTGGAAGATTATTCATTCAGTCCAGATCAAAGCAAAATCTCAGACTTACACTATCGATCAGGCATGTCGTCGCGTGCTGGAGAAATCCGCGTCGTGAGGGTGGAGAAGATCATCGACGCGGGGAAGAAGATGACCATGACGCCATCGGCGAGCGTGCATGGGGCGGCCACCGGCGCCGTAGCGGAGCTGCGTGGCATCGACGCGGCCGCGGCGGCGTACATCGCGAAGGTGCACCGGCGTATAGTGGCGGAAGAAGCTGCCGCGGCTGCTACAAAGGCAGCAAAGTGAAGGCGCGTGGTAGCTAGAGGTGTAGTCATGCATGCCTGTCAAAATTGAATTATGAATTACTATTTTCTTTTGTTCTTTGATAGCGGTGTATATATACATGCCCGTGGGGCGCCCTTGGCGCCGCGCTATTCACCGTCCGCCCGACCCCCGTACGATGAGCCGCGTCCCTCGCCTGCACGCGCGGACCGCTTGATCTTCCCGCCGGTAGCAGTGTGAGGGCCGCCGCGGGCACCGCCGTCTCCACCGATGCGGTTGCTGCCGAGGAAAGGAGACGACGGTCATGCGCGAGTTGAAGCGGCGGAGGTACTCCAGGGTGTCGACCCACTGCCCCCGGACCACCAGCCGCCGCAGATGATCCCCGCACATGTGGGCGTCCGTCTGCTGGACCATCCTGCAGTGCAGAAGCATCGAGCGAGAGAGGGATTAGCATCGAGCTAGCCAGCTAGGGATTAGCAGCAATCGGAAGGGAGCTGGCGGAATCGCTTACGATTGGAAGGTGGGGTGGAGGCGCTGCTGCGAGAGGTAGGAGAGGACCAGCTTGTGACGGAACCTCGTCGCGAAGGCGTACTCCCCGGGGCCGGAGGACAAGCCGGCGGCGAAGCCGGACACCAGATTGCTCGTTGCCGGCATCACTCGCCGCCGACTTGCTCGGTTTCTCTCTGATTTTGATTTGGGGGAAAATATCGAGCGGCGTGGAGGAGAGGCGAGGGTGTGCTGTGTGTGTGTGAGAGAAGAAAGGAGAGAGAAGAAGGAGTGGTGTGTGGTGCGTGGTGGGCGTGAGTTTGACCAGAAGCAGGAGAGAGAAACCAGATCTGCGATCTGGTAATTTGTTTTTTTTAATTGCTATCTGTGGCGCATGCAACAATATGCGCCACAGAAAATCACATTTCTGTGGCGCATCAAACAGCATGCGCCACATAAGTGTGACTTTCTGTGGCGCATGCTGTGGCGCATTTGGTTTTCGTGCGCCACAGAATTTCAAATTTATGTGGCGCATGCAAAACAATGCGCCACAGAAATTATTTCTGTGGCGCATGGCTATTTCATGCGTCACAAAAAGTGATCCACAGAAAGACAGTTTTCTACCAGTGCGGCTAAATACTATTGACTTACACTACTTGAGATGTCGCGTGTGGAAGAAATCTGCGTCGAGAGGGTGGGCAAGATCAAGGCGGGGAAGAAGAAGACCACGGCAGCGACCGTGAACAGGGCCGCCGGCGCATGTGCCGGAAGGCAGCTCGGCGGCATCGATGCAGCCGCGACGGAGTATATCTAGAGGGTGCACCGGCGGCTGGCGGCCGAAGTAGCTGCGGCGGCTGCTACCGCTGCAGCAAAGTGAATAGTAGCTGGATAAGTCTAGTCGTGTAGCTAGGCTTAGTCATGCATGCCTGTAAAAAATGAATTGTATTGTTCTTTGAGGTCAGTGACTCAGTGTGTATAAGATGGACATGTTGTATGTTCTAGGATTACTGTGAATACTACTGTAGTAAGGATGGCAGTTGTTGGTTCGTAGAAATAATAGTATTACGAAATTATTGTTCAAGGGCAAACTAAAACTAGTCACTACAGGAACCACAGGCTGTGCCGACGGCGTCGGCACAGCCTATCCCGATGGTGGCCGTCGGCACAGGGTCGTCGGCGTAGGTGCCCGTAGGCTCAAGTAATCTGGCCGTCGGTATAGGTGATAGCCGTCGGCATAGGCGGTGCCGACGGACAGAAAGGGACCGTCGGCACACACTTCGTCGGCGTAGGTAAGGTGGGTCCCACGGCGGCCGAGCTCGCAGGCAGCACCTATGCCGACGGCATTGCCGTTGGCACAGGTGGGACACGCGTCCAGCGCTGGAGCGTCCAGGCGGGGAGCTGTGGCGACGGCATTGTCGTCGGCATTGGTCACACCTATGGTCACACCTATGCCGACGGCAATGCCGTTGGCACAACTTTCCCAGATTTTTTGTTTAAATTGTTCCAGCAGCTCGTTTATCAGCGAAAATGACAGAAAATAAAATCAAAAATCATGACAATATCATCACAAACAAAATCACACATAGGCTCCATATATCATCACAAGCAAAATGCTATATCATCAAGTCATAGACCATCATCATACATAGCTAAATGTCAAGGCCTACATCTATTGCGGCGACGGGGTGTACCCCATAACTCCCCGGGCAAAAATAGGCGATCGACGGCTCTGCTGCGCGGGCGAAGCACCAGGAGTAGTCGAAGAAGCACGCGAAGTACCAGCAGAAGCACCAGGAGAAGTCGAAGCAGCACGCGAAGCACCAGCAAAAGCACCAGGAGAAGGACCACCGGCATGTACCGGTGTGATCTCACGCGAACCCGGCGAAGCACCAGGCGAACGATGAGCATCGGGATCAAACTTCATGATCTCACGCGAACCCGGTGAGGCACTCGGAGAAGCATGACCAAAGTGTGGGTTCTCCGACCAACATCCCGTTTTCTACATGTTTGAGCAAGAGTTAGCAACTTGCGAGGCAAAGCAAAGTGGTAACCAGTGGTTTAGCAAAGAACTTACCGGGGTCAATGAGTAGTAGGTGAGAGCGAACTGGTCCTTCGATGGAAACAGTGGACACGGCCCCGCCTCAGGCGGCTCCTCAGGAGGGTCTTCCAGCCGCTCTCCAGTGGTAAAAAATTTAATCAATGCCTACAAGATAGTTTAGATGTCAGGCATTGCAAAAGTAAAGGTTCAAACTAGGGAAGTGGGACTTGTCATATTTTGCAAAATATAAAGGTTGAAACTTAAAGCGTTCATGAACTTTGTGAAGGAGACGTGGGCCAGGTGCTTCGCCTCCCACTCACGATGGGCCTTCTGATACTCCGCATGAGCGGAAACGTAGGCTGCCTCAAAATCGTCCTACGATTTCGAAAATAAGGAATCTCGTCAACTTAGCCATGCAGGAACGAATGTCCGAAAGGGATGAAAATGAGAAAAACTTACATCGGTGAAAGTGGATCGACGAGGTTGTGGACGAGGCGGGATAAGCGGCCTGCCATCTGGGAGGGTAGCTTTTGCCTGCGTGAAGGACATGGCAGGCCTGACCACATTCTCAAGAACGCGATTACGGCCATGCAGCCTTCCATGCCCCGAGAGGACAACCGTCCTCTCGTCGACGTCCTGGCTCAAGGGGTCATCCACCTCCGGGTGAAGAGACTGGAACGTTGTGGAGTACCTGTCCAAGTCCTCCTTGGTATTGCCGTAGTACTCAGGAAGCTGGGGCTGAGATTTCGATAGATCGGGCTTCTTCTCCTTCATCTTCTGCCACGATTGCAAGTCAGTGCTTACGTCCCCCCTATCGACGTCCTGCATCGCGAAAAGAAATGTTATGCGTACCAAGTAGAAACATGAGGGGGAAATAAATGCAAGTCGGTCCATGTATATATACCAGCTTTTCCTTAAAGCGGAAGTGGTTGCGGCTTCCCGCACTGTGTGTTCCCTCGGTGCCTCGGTTTGCCTTGTTCCGCTGGCTCACAACGTCGAACTTGGGGTCTCCCCCGACCCACCTCGTAACCAACGCATCCCATGCGTCTTCTTTGCCGTCGGCCCAGTCGGGCATAACCTGAAATGCAATTCAAGAAGAGATAATGCAATGGCAACTTAGCAGCAATATAGAATTTCATTGACAGTTTACTTACCGAAATGAATTCCTCCTTCGTCATCTTCTGTGACGTCTTGACATTCTCCGCCTTCTTGACCCTCTTGCCCGTCTTCTCATACGTGAACTAATTGACGGACGTATGCTTTTGGTTGTAGAATTGCTGCCGTGTCAACCTCACACAATGAGCACGCAAAACGCGGGCCGCCTCTGCCCTATGCTCGTCCGGCATCCGAAAATGCCGCTTCAACCATGCATAAAAAATTGTGAGAGTCATGAGTTAGCACGGCGGGGTCATAAACTATGAACGGAACTCGAAAAATATGTCATACCCAAAACCTGGTGATCACGGCGTCAGCAGCTGTCTGAAAGCCCGGGATAGGGGCAGCCTCATAGTCAACCCATTTATAGGCTAACTTGTTCTTGTCGTCGGGGTCCGTAGTGTACAAACCCGGCCAATATTTCCTAATTAGAGCTCCAAGCAAACTCCCAGGAGTGCGGGGAAAATCTTAGGTGCTAGCCATGTCCATTTGCTGCACAATAATCTAACATTAGTACATATGCCAAATTGTTATGACCAAAATGAAATTACATGTTCAAAATTACAAAATTCGTAAACTTACTCAATGCCCTAAGGAATAATGATGGCTTTCGCGTCCTCGCTTTTAGGCTCCTTGTCCTCGTCGGGACTCCCGCTTCGCCCCGACTCCGCGGCCGCTTCGGCGCCGCCTGCACCTGTTCTAGTAATGTACACCGATCATCAGCTAATTATTTGACAGAGATGTTTCTGTACTAAACAAAACAATTTGCACAACCTTTCTGGCGGCTTTCCTCCATTGCTCTCTACGAATAGCATGTACCCTTTTTTGACTTTGGTGTTCCCTTAACTCCCGGGGACATTTTTTGCTCAAATGCGTGGTCAAGTCGTCGATTCCCAGCATATTGCGCGCTGGACGCGTGCTTATGCTATCATGCGCCGGGGGCACACGAAAATCTTGCCATCAGGAGGGGCACATTCCAGAAGCCTATAATTTTCAGTCACACAGCTCTCAATCTCAACGACCAAGTGTTTCAGCAGCCGGGTTTGCCAGTGTCAGTTATATGCAGTACTCCACAAGATTTAACAGCCGGGTGTGCAGGGATTTGGTTACACAGGTCGAAATACCGCATTTACCGGCCGCTAACTGGAATACCCAGTCTACCCGGTAAATTAGTTTACAGGAAGGAAAATTCCAATCCATTTGAATGTAGACCAAATTCTTCCTCTTGAAATCGGTTTTGAGTATTTTAAATATTCTTAAGTTTGAGTTTCAAATTTAGTCTGGGAATCTCGACTGGTAACCACAGTTTCGGAAATCAACCCCCGCCCCCTCGGACCCCGAGATTTGTTTTCATTTTGGTATCCAGATCCTTGGTCATGTGGGTCATGTCCTACCTATTGACGGAAGGAGTTGACTACATAATGCACCGGAATGACGGGCATGTCAATGTGGCCAAAGTTGATGATGCTTTACCACGGTGCAGTGCCGAACTTCTTGTTGAGTGTATTTTAAGGGGACATAATTCTAAAAGGACCAATTAGGCAATAAGATACACGTCTAGATCGACCGGTTTCTTGAGCACGTCGCTCTGTTCATCAACACAAAATGCCTGAGCTAGATGTCAAACTCTGGAAGAATGCTTAGCAGTGCCGTGCTAGTACCATCCTAGCTTAGCTATTAATCTGGTCGGTGTGGAAATGTTTGGCCGACCGAGACGAACGACGAGGTCATGAAACTAAATCACATTTCCTATGCGCGTGGCGTAGGGTGCCACCGACCCGCAAAGTCCTCAGTTTGCGTCAATCATCTGTTAAAACTCTGAAAGTAGGTAGAGATATTCAACACAGTGTGGTCTTGACGACAGATTTTCTGTGTGTAAATTACCCGTGAGTATCTTGACCAACTCAAACTGAAACGCAGGTACGTTCTAGGGCCGCCACACGGACACGGGCATGCAGGGTACAAGACTTCTTCTTCTTTCTTGCTTGGAAATTACGCCACCGCGTACACGGAGGGCCGTCGGAGGCTGTGGCCGGCCGGTCCATAAATACCCCGGCACCGAAAGCCTGGACGATTATTCATTCAGACCAGATCAAAGCAAAATCTCAAACTTACACTATCAGACTACATGTCGTCGCGCGCGTGCCGGAGAAATCCGCGTCGAGAGGGTGGAGAAGTCATCGAAGCGGGGAAGAAGATGACCACGACGCCAACGGCGAGCGTGCATGGGGCGACCACCGGCGCCGTAGCGGAGCTGCGCGGCATCGATGCGGCAGCGGCGGCGTACATCGCGAAGGTGCACCGGCGTATAGCGGCGGAAGAAGCTGCCGCGGCTGCTACAAAGGCTGCAAAGTGAAGGCGCGTGGTAGCTAGGTGTAGTCCTGCATGCCAGTCAAAATTGAATTATGAATTACTATTTTCTTTTGTTCTTTGATAGCGGTGTATATATACATGCCCGTGTCCTATGTTTTAGGATTTGTTGTAAACAGTATGGAAGACATAGTT
Organism: Poa pratensis; assembly: GCA_947311845.1. Classification (NCBI taxonomy): domain Eukaryota; kingdom Viridiplantae; phylum Streptophyta; class Magnoliopsida; order Poales; family Poaceae; genus Poa; species Poa pratensis. The sequence goes on along the minus strand of CAMZMU010000027.1, from coordinate 70,932,786 downwards.
GTTGATTTTCATAAATATTAGTATATGCCGAAATTATTAAGTTGAATGGAAGCATATCATGCATAATTGCATATGATCGGTTCAGTGTGATGCGCGCGCAAGCTGAGACTACTGGTAATGTGCGATGATGATAGAATACTTATTCAACAGAGATGAAGCTCGTGCATAAAACAAAACATCATGTGCAACATCTTTCTGGCTTTCCTCTTGATAATAATCCACATACATATTTTTATTTTTTGCGGCTAAATACTATTGAGTTTTGCGTTGCCTTAGCTCTCAAGGAAATTTCTTGCTCTCAAGGAAATTAACACGAAAATCTTTGCGGGTATGATGATGCATGGTCAAGCCGTCGACGTACGATAATCTTGCAAGCATGTAGGCATGTAGCCTTGTGTGTCACTATCAGCGAGACAGCAAGAGGCTAGGCCGCTTTCGATATCCTTAATTACAGCACGTACATACGCTGGTATTTTCTATGCAAAGGAGGAAACATACGTTGGATACTCTAGTTAGTTTATTATAGTTGGTGTTAGTTAGGTCATCTCCAGTCGTTGGTGCCCCCAGGAAGAAAAGGGAGACGTCCTGGGGGGGGGGGGGGGGGGATTCTTCCGCCGGCGCAAAAACATATGTTCACGTCTAATGATCGATCATCTGTTGCCATCAACACGGAATCTTATTCTCGTTTGACATATATAATATGCAGCGGTTTAATTTCCCGACGTATACACACTAGTAGAAAAACGGTCTTTCGTCCGGAGCCCCAAAGCCATTAGTCCCGGTTCTGGGAAAAACCGGGACCAATGTTGGTCCCGGTTCGAGCTGCCAGGGCCCCGTGAGGCATTGGTCTCGGTTCGGATGGGGCGATGTCACCTCGCAGTTTCTGAACAACTCCGGCAAGGGAGATGAGTCTCTCAACCGAAGAGACGGCTCCGGTGAGGTAGAAACCGACGGCTGGGGGCGAGGGAGAAGCCGGCGGCTTCGATGAGGGAGAAGCCGACGAGGGAGAAGCTGACGGCTCCGGTGGAACATTAAATGTTGCAAACTCCGGCGAGGTGCATATATATATATATATTAATTAATTAAGTCTCTGCTGTCTATATACATATATTAACGCTCTTTCTTCTTTTAGCCCTCCGGATCGAGCAAATCTTCTGTAAGGACGAAACGAGTTCCAGCCAAAAAGTTGGGTGACCATGAAAGGTACAGGATCAAAAAAGTCGCTGAAGACGGCACACCGATTGCTCCCCCTGATGTTGCAACAAAAAATTGTAAAGCAATACGGATTTATTATTAGGGACTACATCCCGATCACCGTTCGAGAATGGCATAAGCTAAGGGCGGGAGGAATAAGATATGTCGGCGACATAGGCAAAGAAAACTTTTGGAAAAATCTCATGGTTAATTTCACCCTGCCGGCGCCAGAGGTGGATCCAGATGAGGAGGATCCGAATGAGGCAGAAATGATTGCCAAGCAAAAAAAAAATCATAAAGCAAAAAGTTTAGGAGTGGGCTTTTAAGAAGATGGCCGAGCTATTCAAGAACTGGAAGAAAAAATTGCACACCGAGTTTATCAACAAAGATAAGACTCTGGATTTCGATAAAGGGTATGAGAAGATAAGAGACGAATGGGAAGAATTTGTGGCGTACAAGAAATCGGAGGAAGCTCAGAAAAAGTCTGAACAAAATAAGGCAAATGCTGCTAAAACGAAGTACCACCATACTATGGGGCCTGCTGGCTACGCCTTTAGCATGCCTAAGTGGGAGAAACTTGAGGCCGACCTGTTGGCTAAAGGGATCACTCTAGAGCCATACACATGGATCGAACGGGCAAGAAATTGGTTTTACGGGCATGGGTGCACGTTGGACGCAGAAGGGAAGTGCATATATAACAGAACACACAAAGATAAGCCCCTACTACCCATCGAAGGCATTAGAAATACAGTAAAGGATGTTGAAGAGGGACGGTTCTGTCCCGATAGAGAGGATGACGAGCTCACACGCGCCCTTGGGAATAAGGAACACGACGGACGAACACGAGGCGTACCAGGGTCCAAGCGCAAGAAAATAGCGATTCCCGAGGACAGGAAGAAATTTTCTGATAGAAGTCATCAGAGGAGAAAGAAAAGGGAGGCAATGGAAGCATGCGCTGCTGCAGACCGGCTGCGTAATATAGAAGAAAAATTAGAGCGGCAGCAGGATCAAATTGACGCACTTAGCCAACAAGGTACTTGCGGCCAATCTCAGCGGCACATGGTAGAAGCTGCATGCGATGGTACCGGCGGCACATCGAATCGGAAAAGCAGCGTGGCGGTCGGCTATGCCGTACCAATTGGACCTAAACCAACTTTCCATTTCTCTCCGGTTCCACATGGCTACGCTGTTGTCGGGGTGGATGAAGTGATGAAAGAATTTGAGGAGCTGAAGCTGGAACACCCTGCATATGAAGATGGGGAGGTGGTTGAACTTGGAGAAGCCAAAAAAGGGACTATTCTATGGCCAAAGGAATTCATCGTGCTTCCGAACTGGCAGCCAAGGCCAGCGACTCCTCAGAGTAGCAATCCATCTTCGCCGCCGCCTCACCAGTCTCCTGTGCAACAGTCCTCTTCGCCGCCGCCGCCTCTGGCGCCGTCTCCGCCGCCTCACCAGTCTCCAGCGCAGCCGTCTCCGCCACCGCGTCAGTCGTCTCCGCCCACTGAGGTTAAGCGTACCACCGCTGGTACTATGAGGGGTAAGCGATCACCGAAACGTAAAAGGTCGCCCCTCCCAAAAGTACCTCATAAGAATCTTCCCATGAGACCTTACGACTATACGGAGGAGGAAAATGCCGCGATCGCAAATGCCCAAAATAAAGAGTGGTGGGCTAACCGGAAGAAGCCGAAAGCGCCAGAGTTCCCCGCCATCCTAGAAGAAAAAGCCGCCATCTTCAAAATGCTGAAGACCCTTGAAGAACCCCCACCAAGGATTGGCTATTCACAAGTCGGCTGAGGCAAATAAGCAGCGGTCGAAGAGTAGTAGTGCAAGCGGAAAATCAGTTCCCCAGCTCGGAGAACAGAAAAACCAGTCGTGCCCCCCCGCTCAAAGTGTTTTCCAATACCGAGGTGGGGTCGAGCAGAGGTGCAGTCGACGTCGATCCTGAGTTTGTTGCAATGTATGGAGAAGCGGCCTCTGCTCAGGGCATGTCTATTCCTCAGTACTTAGAGCAGTTACAAGAGTTCCACGAGGTAGCATACAAATACTGGCACATGTATACTCTCTTCAAACCTGAGCTAGTCAATGGTCTACCAACAAAAATGCGAAGATTGCATAAGTGGTACATGCGAGCCTCAAAGGAAGGGGGAAACTGGATCTACGTGGGATATAAAAACGAGCATTACGGGCATGGAGATGGCGTGATAATGATTGAATTTAGTGAATTATTTCAGTTATACCAACAAGACGCCATCGACAAATTTATCCTCAGTGCCTATTGTCTGTAAGTATTATTTCTGTAATTAAGTCTCTAGCTAGCTCAGCTCGTTCATTGCATGTATAATCGTACTCATCACTATATTAATTATGCAGAATGAAGATTCTCCAATACAAAAAAGGATAAATCTATGACATTGGGTTTATTGACCCATATTTCGTTCATCAAAAAACTCTCCAAGGTCATTAAATCGACACAGAGAATAACTTGGTAAATGCGTTAAGGTTTTCCGAAACCAAAAGGGAAATACTATTTCCTTACAAATACGGGTGAATGTTACTGTCTTGTACACATTCTATTTCGCTTAATCGATGTTAAGTGTATAATTGATGACTTATGCGTGCGCAGCTTTCACTTTATTCTGCTAATCATTAAACTTGACAAAGGAGTAGTACAAGTCATGGACTCGAAACGTAAACCCCTTGAGGAGTGGGCGGACATGCAGAAATACCTCCAACGGTAATTTCAATCATTATGGCACTATATCGGCAACTTTCCGTTCATTCCCTGGTAGCAAATAATTAATATATAACTCTTTTATTCATTTTCTTTGCCGGACAGGTCTTGGAAACGGTTCACCGCCAAGGCTAGGGGTATTTGGGCACCGGAGCTAAAATTTGAACCAGTAAATGTAAGTACTACTAGCTAGATCCGCGCATCTCTTTGATTCTAGTTTCAATACCATTATCATGTTTGATTATTATTTTGATTGAATTCTGTTCTCGTAAAGTGCTTGAGGCAGGAACATGGGAATAATTTATGTGGATACTACGTTTGCGAGTTCATTCGCCAGACGACCCAAGAGACGGGCAGCCGGTACTTAGAACAATTTGAAGTACGTAAACAATATTCACAATTTTAGTTTATTGCCATCAATTGTGTTTAGTTTCATTCATATATATTGACCCCTTCTTTAAATTAGATCGAACGGTTGCGGGGCGGTCTTCTACCACAAAATCACGTACGAGCAATTCAAGAGGAAATTGCGGGATTCTTAGATGCAGAGGTCATAGATCCGAAAGGAGAATACTATCGGAAGGTTGAAATGCAAGGGTCAGTGTAAAAGAGATGTATATATGCATGAAACTCGTGTGTACATGTACCGTTTGTAATATGTTCGACCAAGCACGATGTATGAGATGTGTGTAATATATTCATGACGATGATGTGTAATAGTGGTTCCTTCATTGTTGTATGTAGTACCATCGAATTGAGTGCGAGATGGAAAGCCAGCGAGTGAGAGATGAGCCGGCGAGTAGTACCTGCACAGAAATATCGAAACTTGGTCTCGTTGAGCCGGCGAGTGAGAGATGGAGAGCACGTCGGCGATGCGAAGAAGAGGGAGACGACAGAGGCACCGGCGAGAGGGAGAGGGGGTGGATGGACAAATAATTAAATGGAAGTGTTTGAATTGAGTGCAAAACACAAAATAAAAAGTGACAAAATAATTAAATGAAAAAATACAAAATCAAAACATCAGTCCCGGTTCGTAATACGAACCGGGACCAATGCTCCTCCCCCACTCGCTGCTGGCAGTCCACGTGGAGACCCAGTAGTCTCGGTTCGTGGCCGAACCGGGACTAGCATTAGTCCCGATTTGCTAGTCCTGGTTCGCGAACCGGGATTAATGGGCCTTATGAACCGGGACTACATTGCCCTTTTCTACTAGTGACATACACATGAGGCGTTGAGTAACATAATGCCGCGAGAGTATGTTTTTATATTTTGGTCTTGACCGGTCTCGACTAAGGCTCCTGGCTTGTAACACCCTCTAAACTTTCTTTCTTAATCAATGTAAATGCCAAATCAATTGTCTTGTTTAAAAAAAAAGACACAAGCACCCAAACCAAATCATGCACCATGTAGCTAGCTCTTTTTGTTTACTCGTCGTTTGGGCGACCATACGGTGCAATTTTCTGGTCATTGCCCTTTTAGAAGTTTTGCGGCTCATCTTAAAGGACGTAGAGGGATTCAATGCAGAGTGGGTAGTGACGAGACGACAGGTTTTCCCGTGTGTAAATTACCAGTGGGTATCTTGAAGGACATCCCAGTGTTTTAACTACGAGACCTTTTCTTCTCTGTTGCCTGGAAACCACGCCACGCCTCTATAAATACCCAGCACCCCTTCGTGCCTCGACGACGATCATACATTCAGTCCAACGCACTGTAAGACATGTCGCGTGTTGGTGAAGTCTGCGTCCAGAGGGTTGAGAAGATCGACGCGGCGGAGAGGAAGACGACGACCACAACGGCAAGCGTGCACCGAGCCGCCGCCAGCACCGGAGAACAGCTGGGCGGCATTGATGCGGCCGCCGCGAAGTACATCGAGAGGGTGCACCGGCGGCTGGCGGCCGAGGAAGCTGCGGCAGCTAGTAGTACGTACTGCTGCAGCAAAGTGAACTGTAGTCACGCACGCCTGTAAAAAGGACGAGGGAGGTAGCTACTAGCCAGTGTTAATATTGAATGTTATTCGAGTGCGGATAAATGGAGCCTGCCCTCCATTTGCACTTACCGATCATTTACTATTTTCTTTGTTCTTTGAAGTCAGTGTATGTATAAACATGCACACGTTGTGTGTTCTAGGATTACATGTAAATAGTAAGGATGTTGATCAATAGAAATAGTATTACAGAAACTATTGAGCTGTAGGCAAGAACAAAGAAACCGACTGGCGATTGTGCAGAGTGCTCGTGTGAAATTAACCTTTTTTTTAGATTCTCATGATCGCTCCCCGTCCCCGGTTCCATTATATGTGTGAAGTTAACCTTTTTTAGATCATTTTGTGAAATTAATCTTCCTAAAACTAGCGGTAATAAATTAACATATGCATTTTAGACCTCTGTGTTTCCTTAATTCTGAAGGACATTTTTACTGACATGCCACTTCCATGCATCGCATGGTCAAGTCGTCGATGTCGACCATGTTGCCAACTTGCTAGGAGAGTTTACTGAAGTTTTGCACTAGTAGAAAAGTGGCCTTAGAGGCGGACCTTTAGTTGCGGCTCGTTTCCGAACCGCGACTAGAGGTCTCGCGGCTCCGACAGCTCCAACGGTTAGGACAGGTGGCGGTTTGTGCTGGAGCTTTGGTCGCGGTTGGAGCCACCAACCGCGACTAAAGGTCCTCCACCTGCGGCCGGAGCCGCGCGGGGCACGCGCGGGACCTTTAGTCGCGGTTGGTGGATCCAACCGCGACTAAAGGTCCCGCACAAAAAGGCCGCCTGTCCTAGCGAGGACCTTTAGTCGCGGTTGGAGCCACCAACCGTGACCAAAGGTCAGTCGCCTTCATCTTCCACCCCGAGCCAGCCTTGGCCATTTCGAGCTCGAGTTGAATCTCCATTTTCTCTCCACCGAGCTCGATTTCAACCACGATTTTTTGCACAATTTGTTAAGATTGACGGTGGTGCATCTATCCAAGGGTTAGCAACTGCAAACTCTCTCTTTCGGCGCCCGTTTCGTTGGTTGTCTAGCTCATTTAGCTCAATTCATATTTGTAGTGCTAGGTAGGTGTATGATGAAATGCCTAAGTTAGCTCATTTTGCTTATTTAGCTCAATTTTGTATTGTCAATTTGATTTTAAACTAAATTATGTTTTTGTATTTCAGTGTCACAACATTCACCTCCTCACCGTCGCCGATAGACCGTCTCGTCACCGACACCACCTAGGTGAGCTTTCTTTTTTATTTAAAAAAATCTATGTTGTATGATTTTGTTCCATAATTATTATCTATTTTTTGATATACTTATATAATGCAGATGAGACGTCAATGGATATACGGTGACCGAGTTTGTGCCGAATTCATTACTGGCATGCATAATTTTCTCCATGTGGCTGAGACAAGCAAGCGAAAAGATGGTTTTATGTGTTGTCCATGCAGTCTCTGTATGAATAAGTATACATACGCTTCCACAGACAGGCTTCAGGAACACCTGTTGCGAAATGGTTTCATGCTTGGTTATTATTGTTGGACCAAGCATGGAGAAAGAGGGGTTATAATGGAAGAGAATGAAGAAGAGGAGGATAATGACAACTATCCTCTGTTCAATGAACACGCTGATACTACAATGGGGGAAGACGAAGTTGAAGAGGATGCCATCTTTGATGAGCCCGACGATGATCTTCGTCAGGCCATTCATGATGCACAAATGGACTGTGGAAGTGAAAACGAGAGGTTGAAGTTGGAGCGCATGTTAGCCGATCACAGCAAATTGTTGTACCCAACTTGTACAGATGGCCAGAAAAAGCTCGGTACGATACTGGAAATGCTACAATGGAAGGCAGAGAGTGGTACTACCGACAAGCACTTTGAAAGTTTGCTGAAAATAGTTAAGAAGATGCTTCCAAATGAAAACGAATTGCCCTCTAGTATGTATGAAGCAAAGAAGGTTGTCTGCCCTCTAGGATTAGAGGTTCAGAAGATACATGCATGCATTAATGACTGCATCCTCTATCGCGGCGAGCACGAAAATTTAAATGCTTGTCCTGTATGCGGTGCATTGCGGTTTAAGATTGGACGAGATGACCCAGGTGAAGTTGAGGGCGAGCAAGGTTGTCCAAGGAAGAGGATTCCTGCCAAGGTGATGTGGTATGCTCCTATAATACCACGTCTGAAACGTTTGTTCCAAAACAAAGAGCATGCCAAGTTGTTGCGCTGGCACAAAGAAGAACGTAAAAAAGACATGATGATGAGACACCCCGCTGATGGGTCCTAGTGGAGAAAAATCGACAGAGTGTTCCCGAAATTTTTGGATGACGCTAGGAACTTAAGATTTGGTCTAAGTACAGATGGATTTAATCCATTTGAAGAGCAGAGCTCCAGTCATAGCACTTGGCCTGTGACTCTATGTATATATAACCTTCCTCCCTGGTTGTGCATGAAGCGGAAGTTCATTATGATGCCAGTGTTCATCCAAGGCCCGAAGCAACCTGGCAACGACATTGACGTGTATCTGAGGCCATTGGTGGAAGAACTTTTACAGCTGTGGAGTGATGAAGGTGTGCGTGTGTGGGATGAGCACGAGCAAACGGAATTTAATCTACGAGCGCTCTTGTTTGTAACCATCAATGATTGGCCTGCTCTTAGTAACATCTCAGGACAGTCAAACAAGGGATACAATGCATGTACGCATTGTTTAGGTGAGACTCAAGGTAAACATATAGGTAACAAGATTGTGTACCTGGGCCATCGTCGATGGTTTGTACCGAGGCATGCTGGAAGAAAGGAATGCCGACATTACAAAGGTGAGGAAGATATTCGGCGGAAGCCTACTCGACCTTCTAGTTCTGTTATACATGATATGGTCAAGGATTTAAAAGTAATATTTGGGAAGGGTGCTAGAGCACTATCTGTTCCGAATGACGCTCAGAACCACGTTCCCATGTGGAAGAAGAAATCTATATTTTGGGAGCTGCCCTATTGGATAAAGCTAGAGGTTCACTCTGCAATCGACGTGATGCATGTGACAAAAAATCTTTGCTTGAACCTGCTTAACTTGTTCGGCGTGTATGGAAAGTCAAAATATACACCGGAAGCAAGACAGGCCCATCGACGTATGCATTCACGAGACGACGATCATTCTGATAATCATCAAGGTCCTGCGAGCTATGCTCTTATGAAAGAAGAGAAGAAAATATTTTTTGAATGTCTTCGCAGTATGAAGGTTCCATCTGGCTTCTCGTCGAATATAAAGAGAATAATAAACATGGCAGAGCAAAAATTTCAGAACCTGAAGTCTCATGACTGTCACGTGATTATGACACAATTACTTTTGGTTGCATTGAGGGGACTTCTACCAGAAAATGTTCGAGTACCCATTGTGAAGCTATGTGCATTCCTGAATGCAATTTCTCAGAAGTTTATCAATCCACTTACTCTAAAAGATTTAGAGAATGATGTGGTCCAATGTCTTGTTAGCTTCGAGTTGGTGTTCCCACCAACCTTCTTCAATATTATGACGCACCTTCTAGTTCACCTGGTGGAAGAGATACGTGTTCTCGGTCCTGTATTTCTACACAACATGTTCCCCTTCGAGAGGTTTATGGGAGTCTTAAAGAAATACGTTCATAACCATGCTAGGCCAGAAGGAAGCATCTCCAAGGGCTATGGAACTGAGGAGGTCATTGAGTTTTGTGTTGACTTTATTCCTGATCTTAAGTCGATTGGTGTTCCTCAATCGCGTCATGAGGGGAGACTGCGTGGAAAAGGCACGCTAGGAAAGAAAGCAATCATATGTGAAGACGTGGATTCTTTCACTCGAGCACACTACACAGTTCTACATAGTTCCATCTTGGTGGCTCCGTATACCAGCAACACAAGAATGATTTACGCTCCAAATACCCAGAAGATGAGATTCTTTCACTCGAGCACATCAGGACTTTTGGCGGTTGGTTACAGAAAAGACTGATGAATGTCACCACAAATGAACTACAGCTATACTTATTGGCCAAGACACCGTCTTCGACTATATTGACTTTTAAAGGGTACGAGATAAATGGAAATACATTTTACACGGCCGACCAAGATAAAAAGAGCACCAACCAAAACAGTGGTGTCCGCTTTGATGCAATAGATGGCTGCAGTGGGGAAAAGGTAACATATTATGGTTACATAGAGGAGATATGGGAACTGTCCTATGGACCTTCATTTAAGATTCCTTTGTTCAAGTGCAAATGGTTCAACCTAGATGGCGGTGTAGCCGTAGACACACGGTACGGAATGACTACAGTGGATTTGAAGAATCTTCATTACGAGAACGAACCATTCATTCTAGCCAGTGAAGTGGCTCAGGTTTTCTATATGAAGGACATGTCTACCCTACCAACAAAAAGAAAAGATAAGCAAGCGAATACATCAAACGATGAGCCAAAGCGCCACATAGTTCTGTCAGGTAAAAGAAACATCGTGGGAGTGGAGGACCACACAGACATGTCAGAAGATTACAATAAGTTTCATGAAATTCCGCCCTTCAAAGTGAACATTGACCCTGATGATCTCTGATGATCTACAACCGTCCGGCAACACATCTCTGATGATCTGCAATCGTTTGGAACGGTCGCAGGTCATCAGAGACGTCTTGCCGCTGGTTGCCCAAAGATGCCTCTCCGAGTGACGCTGGAATGTTTTGTGTGAGTGAGTAACCTGTCTGAGGAGGGCGGCTATATATAGGGTACGTGTGCTTCTTTAGTCCCGGTTGGTAACACCAACCGGGTCATGTGGCTCACGAAGTGGTCGTGATACTGCTGATCCAACAGCTCACAATCCCTCAAAAGAAACACACCCCTGATCCAACGGCTCACAAGCGCTCGAAAGAAACACACGATCCGTGTGCTTCTTTAGTCCCGGTTGGTAACACCAACCGGGACTAAAGACGGGCTTTGCGGTCACGACACGTGTCCTCCCCCAGTGCTTCCCTGGGCACGTGTCCTCCCCCAGCGCTGCCCTGGAGGTCTTTATATATTGTCGCCGACGGGGTAAACCCTAATCCACCATTCCTAGCCACGAACGCATCGTCTCCACGAGATGGATCCGCCACGCCCGCCGCAGCGCCTTCTGGACGAGGTCGAGCGTGCTCGGCAGAGCGCGCTTGGGCGCAACCGCGGGAGTCTATCCCGCCGTATGCCCACGAGCCCGGCGTGGAGAGGAATGCCCAGCTACCGGCCTCCTGCTCCACCAGGTGCCGCCGCACCTCCACCTGGCGGCGCTGCACCTCCACCAGGCGCCGCCGCTCCTCCCGCGGAGGAGGAGGAGGACGACGACTTCGACTGGAACAACGACGGGGAAGAAGGTTGTGGGTTGCAGATACAGGAGGCCATGGAAGCCTCCTTCCAGTCTATCCGCGACTACCCTGTCCAGCGAGCCAAGACTTCCTACCAGCTCAAGGCGAAGGAGGCTTCCGATCTGGATTGGGCGCTGAAAGACTCATCCTCCATGGATCTTGCCCTCCGCCGCAAACGTGCGCGCGAGAACCGGGCGGCCGCCCACGGGGCTGGCTCCTCCCGCCGTTCCCCCTAATCCTACGGCCTTCGAGCCAACAAGTCCGTTTATGTAGAATAACGTTGGTGATGTTGGATCAGGGGTGTGTTTCTTTCAAGCGCTTGTGAGACGTTGTATCATGTGTAATAATGTATTAAACCTTTTATGTAATTCATTAAGATAAATGAATTAATAATTTTTATCTGCTTTCTTCTGCATTTTACAACACCAAACATTCATCTTACAAATATATATGTGATAGTTTGCTCTAAAATTGTTACAAAAATAATTTTTGGAAATTCGACCACCTTAGATGAATAGCCATGCTCTCCATTTTATCCACGACTCATTAAGTTGGGACCAAGCGTTGAGTTCCCTTTCAATTAAAATGATAAAAGAAAACAAATACAACAAAAGAAAAAAGAAACAGCAAAAAATGTAAAAAAGCCCAATAGTCGCGGTTGCAGCAAACAACCGCGACTAAAGGCCCCCGGGCTTGGCGCCAGAATTTGGGCGGCACAGGTCGACCTTTGGTCGCGGTTGTTGGCTGCAACCGCGACTAAAGGGTCTTTGGTCGCGGTTGCAGCCAACAACCGCGACCAAAGGTCGATTCCGCGCGGTTTAGTGGGGGAGTTTGCGGAAGTTTTTGCAAACTCCCCCAAATCGAAGCACACAACGCCTCCGGGCTCCCACGACGCACAACGCCGGCGAAGCCCTGTTCCGGCCAGCCGCCGCGCCGTGGTGCCCATATCCGGCCAGCCGCCGCGCCCGCACGCCGGTGCCCATCTCCGCCGCGCCGTGGTGCCCCTCCAGCAGCCGCGCCCCCACGCGCGCCCCTCCCCTGCCTCCGCCGCGGTGCCCCCTCCAGCCGCCGCGCCCCAGCGCCGGTGCCCATCTCCGCCGCCGTGGTGCCCCTCCAGCCTTCGCGCCCCCACGCCGCGCGCCCCTCCCCTGCCTCGCGCGCGCCGCCGCCGGTAGGTCTTCCCCACACGCCGCGCGCCTCCTGTACTGAATATAGTTAGGTTAATTTAGTTAGGTTAATTTAGTTAGGTTAATATAGTTAGTTTAATTTAGTTAGGTTAATTTAGTTGGGTTAATATAGTTTAGTTTAATTTAGTTAGATTAATTTAGTTAGGTTAATATAGTTAGTTTAATTTAGTTAGGTTAATTTAGTTAGGTTAATTTAGTTAGGTTAATATAGTTAGTTTAATTTAGTTAGGTTAATTTAGTTAGGTTAATATAGTTAGTTTAAATTTAGTTAGGTTAATTTAGTTAGGTTAATTTAGTTAGATCAATATAGTTAGTTTAATTTAGTTAGGTTAATTTAGGTTAATTATTTGTCAAGTTAGTTAGCAATTTACTTAGGTTAATTTAGTTAGATCAATATAGTTAGAAATCATTTTATTAGTATATCATAAGTTAGTTAGGTCAATTTACTTAGGTTAATTTATTAGTATATCAATATAGGTAGAAATCATTTTATTAGTAGATCAATATAGCTAGGTAAATTTATTAGTATATCATAAGTTAGTTAGGTCAATTTACTTTTCGTATCAAATTTGTTAAATTTGTTAAATTTGTTATTGTTTATCATAATTTGTTAAATTTATTGCGTGTAGGAACATTCAGCTATGGATCACCCTTTAATTGTGCGAGACGAGGAAGGAGAAAACTTATTCATGCAGGATATTTTTGAGCATCGCGATGCAAATGCTGCCGGTGGAGAAGGCGCCGTCGACGATCGAAACGAAGATTTTGAGCAATTTGCATCACAATTTTTAAACCCGTCTGGTGAGGGTATTTTAGAGGAAGAAGAAATAACAGCCTCCACCTCGAACACCCTCCACCTCGAGGTTTATATATGAATTCTATATTTGCTTGAACACAAAATGCATTAACTGATTTGTATTGCACTTATTAACGCATTATATTTCTTACTTTAGGCGTCCACCTTGCATAAAAAGGCTAAGAATCAAGCTCCTCGAGGCCCAGCGAAAAGAATGACTAGCGAAGATGCAAAGTTACCAATCTATAAAATTGATGTAGATGGCGATCCGGTGGAACCGATAGAGAACCGCAGAAAATATATTAGTCAAGCTGGAGTTATTGTTAGGGACGAGGTCCCGATCTCCATAGCAGAATGGCTTAAGCCAGCAGGCGTTGCCGAGGATGACCCTTGCTATGTCCACCAGCATTATAAAGATTTCTGCTTTGACACACTCTTGCAGCATTTTAACCTCCCGGATGGTATTGAGCCCGCCTTGAAGTTGAAACTCAAGCACTGGACTCTCTCCAAGATGGCCGACGCCTTTCGGAAATATAAGCAAACATTATGGGCAAAATATGAAAAGGTTGATCCAGATTTCAGTCAAAAAAAACTGGTGAAGCTAAGAGATCACTGGGAAGCCTTTAAGGCGTATAAGACCTCGGCTGCGGCTGTGGCCCGATCGGAAAAAAATAAGCTAAATGCTGCGAGTAAGACACACCACCATAACTTGGGGCCAGGTGGCTACAGGTTAGCCATTCCTAAGTGGCTAGCCATGGAAGATAAACTCGTGGCTGCAGGTTTCACTCCACAGACATACAGCTGGCCCGAAAGGTCCAAATTCTGGTTGTTCGCGCATGGCGCAACGTTGAACGAGGAAGGGAAGATTGTCCCGAGGGTTGAAAAATACAAGGCAACAGTAGTAGCCATGGTCCCAAAAATTGAAGATGCAATAAAGGAAGTTCTAGCGGGTACGTGGGAACCCTATAGAGAGGAAGACGAGCTGGCACGGGCCCTAGGGAAACCTGAACACTGGGGACGTTTACGAGGCTTACCCGGCGGTGCCACCTTGAAAAAACAGTATCCGCAGCACGCTGACACTTATAGAAGCCGTGCAAGAAAGAAGAAGCAGGGTGAAGAGCGGATAGCGAATTTGGAACGCCAGATGAAGCAACTCATTAATGAACGCCAGGTGCAGCAGCCCCAAGATCCTGAAGTCGTGGATGCTCGATCTCAGCTTAGAAGCAGCGTGGGTTCCACGCAACTAGAACTCGATGCTCGCTACCCCGTGGATGATATCACGGAACCGACACCATGTGAGCTACATACGCCTGTGAGCAACATATCCATGAAGGTGGCGGTCGGCTATGCTTTACCGATTGTCGACACAGCAAGCTACCATAATGGTGTCATTCATCCTGGCTATGCTGTTGTCGGGGTGGATGAAATTGTGCCGGGATCGGAATCATTGGCTCTTGAGATTCCTGGAGGTAACGGTGAGGAGGCATTGTGCGATGTCAAGGGTGGTTTCGTCCAGTGGAACAAGAAATACATCAAGTTCTCAAAGCCACCGACTCAGCAAAGCCCACCCTGCCGGGGTATCGATGAGACACATCCATCTCCGGCACCGCGTGACAGGGACCCCACACCGGAAAATAATCTAGAGGACCATCTCAGTCAGCAAAGTCCATCTCCATCTCCGGTACGGAACCCCCCACCGGAAGTGTCCGTACCGCTTAAACGGAGAAGGCGCGCGTCTTCCCCGGTCAAGAGGCGACCTGCTAAAAGGGCCACAACGCCTGATCTGAGGCAACCTTGGCAGAAGACTCTTGACCAAAACGAAGCAGCCATCGAGGAGCATAATAAATCATTGTTCGCACCGAAAGTGCCGCCGCCAACATTTACCGAGGGCTATACTGCAGCGGCTTGTCATAAAGTCATTGACAACTTATATGTCCCTCCAGAGAAGCCGCCATCTGACTATGTCCGTTCTATTCAGAAGTCATATGACGAGGTGACGGCGGCGGAGGCGCCGAAGAAAGGTGAACAAGACGCAGAGTCAGTCCCGCCGCCGGCGGCAAACGAAAAACAAGCAGCACCATCGGTCCCGCCGGCGAAGGAAGCTACAAAAGCAGCACCATCGGTCCCACCGCCGCCGAAGATAGGTAAACAAGTTCCCCAGCTCGGAGAACAACCCGTACGTTCTGTCCCCCCGCTAATTGTCCCGCCGCCGACGAACAAAGA
Source organism: Poa pratensis (assembly GCA_947311845.1). Classification (NCBI taxonomy): domain Eukaryota; kingdom Viridiplantae; phylum Streptophyta; class Magnoliopsida; order Poales; family Poaceae; genus Poa; species Poa pratensis. Next base: position 70,917,339 of record CAMZMU010000027.1, on the reverse strand, counting down.
TAGTCGAGTTCCCCAGCGCGGAAAACAACCAGTACAATCTGACCCTAAAGAGCCGATGGTGTTTGACATAGAGGTAATCCGTCGTCTTGCCGCCGAAGCGCAAATGCCTATAGATGAATATGCTTCGAGATTGAATTTTGAGACTGCACCACCAGCTCCTCCAGTAAGAAACTTCGTTCCGGGGAAAGCTTTGGTGCAAATCAGGGGCCTTCCAACAAAAATGCGTACTCTGCATCAATGGTACATGAAAAATGCAAAGAAGACATCTGCTATCGTTCTGAAATGTAGGGAAGACGATGAGCACTTCTTAGAAGACTACAATCACACTGTTACGTTTAGCGAACTTTTTCAGCTATACAATCTGCGGGCACTCGACAAATCTATCATGAGTTCCTATTGCCTGTAAGTGATTTATTTAAGTCTTTACCTAGTCTCGTTCATTGTTTGTAATTATTCTCACTTTAATCTTTTGTGTGCTATATTATGCAGATTGAAGATGCTCGAGCTCAAAAAGCTGAACCAGCATGACATTGGGTTCATTGACCCGGATAAATATAACGAAGAAACCATAATAAATCCCTTGTATAACAAGAACACACCGGATGATTTGCTAAGGGTGTTCAAGCGATACCGCGACAAAAGAACTATATATTGGCCTTACCACTTCGGTAAGTTTTAGTGTCTTCTACACATTCTAATTTGCTCACCCGATGTTAAGTTTAACTGATGAGTTATGCATGACTGTGCCCAGCTACCACTGGATTCTTCTTGTCATTAGACATCACGAAGGACTTATTCATTCACTTGACTCATTGAGGTATCATCCTGACACTTACAGGAGTTGTTTCGACTTACTAGCAAGGTACATTCATTTCTTACCGCCTCTGTCATTCATATCTTGATGTCAAGTCATTAACGAATAACTCATTTGTGAATGTTCTTTGTCGGGCAGAGTTTGGGAAAGGTTTCGAGCGGAAGATCCTGAAGGTGGGTGGCGCCAAAAGCTGGATTGGAAGTTAAACCAAGTAAGTACTGCTACCTCTTCGTCCACACAACATTTCTCATGCATACTTCATTATTATTGACTGAAATCTATTCTTGTATAGTCTTGCATGGAGCAACCAAAGGAAACTGAGTACTGTGGATTCTTCGTTTGCGAGTATATATATGTATTAGTCACCGAGAAATGGAATATGAGAAAGGATGCAGAGTTGGCAAAAAAGCGCGAGAGGCTACCACTCGACCACCGCTTCAGAGCAATTGGAGAGGAATTGGCGGGATTTTACCTTTCAGAGGCCTTACAGGAGAAAGGAGAGTACTACGATGCTGAAAGCATGAAATCGTTAAAGTAACTTGTTGTTTTGCTTCAACTCTTGTACTACGATAACTCTTGGCGCATCAACGAACTCTTGTCTACGATCTTCAAGTATTACTTAATTTAATTGTATGTGTTATAAATATGTGCATCGACTTCATACGACACGGGAACGGTTACGACATCGAAAACGTTACGGTTACCGTAACGGTAACCGTCACCGTAACCGTCATCGCAACGGGAAGGGTTACCGTTACCACGGGACACGGGAACCTAGCTATAACCAAACCCCGGCATATATAAACCCTAAACCCTGCAATTAAATCGAAAAAGAAAAAAAAAACCAAAACCCTTTGGTCCCGGTTGGTGCTACCAACCGGGACCAAAGGTCCCAACACCCCACGTCCCCCTAAAGCCCACGTGGAGGGACCTCTAGTCGCGGTTCGGAATCCGCCGCGACTAAAGGGTGGGGGCTTTAGTCCCGCCAGCCTAGTCGCGGTTGCCCAACCGCGACTAAAGGTCCTCTGGAACCACGACTAGAGGTCATTTTTCTAGTAGTGTTGGTAGCTATCTAACCTGCGGTCGACAGTCTCACAGCTAGCCAATGATCGACGGACCAACTCATTCAGACTTTTCTGCTACTTAGCGCCACTATCAGTTACACGCTACTAGGTCGCTTCAGTATACATATATACATCCTTTGCATCGCGTACGCTGGTCCCATAGCACGACAAGGTGTACCAGACTTCCATGTAAGCTTTGCCGTGTGGAGTGCATGCAGATGCAGTTGTAAACTTGTGATGAGAGATACCGCGGAGGTCGATGATCCCGCATTCCCGCGTTAAGACATCCTTGACCCCGCTCCTCATCGATTCGATCGGGGCGCAATTACCGTGGTGTTACATGTGAAGTGCATGCAGTATATTTCAACATTTTCAATGATGATTAAAGAGCAAGTAATCGAGCATATGACGATTCGACAAAGCCAACAGCTGGAGCTTGGAACAATTTCTTTTTGGTCGCCATTCACACAAGCGAAGTTGCCGAACTCTTTTGGACTTTTAGCAGCCTCGGTGACACTAGCTAGCTAGCTAGCCTCTTTTTCGACACGGTCTTCTACAAGATATAGCTTCCATTCTTTTTCTGTTCAGATGGGAAACAGCCGCAATAATTTGCGGAAGTATCTAGTGCTCCTACCAGAAACTCAAACTTGTGCCCGGGTGCACATGCACCCGTTTTTTTTGAACTTTTTTTGAAAATTCAAAACATGTCGAAAATTCCAAAAAAAATCATGCACGTACCTGAGCATGTCACGCACCACCGTGTCAAATTTGGCGACGAGACGACATCGTATGCGCCCTGTGCAAAAATGACAAAATTCTGACAGAAAATAGATCCAAAATTTTGAATTTTTAGATCTGAGATTTGTCATTTTTGCACAGGGCGCATACGATGTCGATTCGTCACCAAATTTGACATGGTGGTGCGTGACATGCTCAGGTACGTGCATGATTTTTTTCGGAATTTTTCGACATGTTTTGAATTTTCAAAAAAAGTTCAAAAAAAAAAACGGGTGCATGTGCACCCGGGCACCAAAACGCCTTCCTCTCCTAAGGGTGTGTTCCTCGTGCTACCGCAAAAAAAAACTTTTTTACATGTTTCAAAAATTCTATGAAAAATTGTGAATATTTACAAGATATGTTTATACAGCCTCCAAAAAATTTAGCTCCAATTTTGAAATGAAAATTGAGAAACAAAAAAAAAAACAAATCTGGCAAGAACAGTGTCACTAGTGTAAAAAAGACAAAATCAAATAAGACACTATTCATGCTAGATTTGTGTTTTTGTTTCTCAATGTTTATTTCGAATTTTAGAGATTGTAAAACATATGTTTTGAACATCCACAATTTTTTGTAACTTTTTTTGAAACATTTAAATTTGACTATTTTAGCTGTAGCACGGGGAGCACTACATATCTTCTCGCAACAGTATTGTACTACTATGCTAACTCGGCTTTGATTTGAATTTAATTAAAATGCCTGCATCAAGGTCGTTTGCCCTGTTTTGCCAGCAGATTTTGTGTAAATTAGCAATGAATTTCTTGGTGACAAGCTCAGTACGCATGCACGTCGTGCGTGTTAAAACCACAGATATATTCACGAACGACATGAAGAATGAGCCTTGACCAAATCAAACAGGAATACGGGGAGACAGAGTACATGGGCACGTGCGTGTTTTCAAGTCAACCTATGTAGTACTGCTGACAAGACTCGTTCTTCCCTTTCTTCCTTGCATGCCCCAACGGAGGCGGTGTCTCTGCTCTATAAATAACGCAGCCCCGGGTGCCTCGAGGATCATCAACTCAATCAGTCAATCCACAGAAGAAGCAAGAGCTCAACACTGAGATCAGACATGTCGCGTGTCGGCGGAGAGATCTGCATCCAGAGGGTGGAGAAGATCGGTGCGGAGAGGAAGATGGCGAAGACGGCGAGCATGGGCAGGGCCGGCGCCGGCGCCGGAGCGAAGCTGGGAGGAATTGATGCGGCCACGGCGGAGTACATTATGAGGGTGCATCGACGGCTGGCGGCGGAGGAAGCTGCGAGGGCTGCTACTGCTGCATCAATCCATATATGCATGCATATATGGCCGTGTGAATATTTCATGTTTGGTTGTTTTTCTTCTCGTTCGTTCGAGTCGCTGCAAATGAAACGGAGGGAGTAATAATGTACTAGGATTTTTTAGATACAAGGCCGAAAAGGCTCGGCGATAAATTAATAGCGTCACACGGCGAGTAAGATACAAAGTGCTAAACCCAGCATACAACACCACCCTGCACACACACAAAGAAAACAGAGCTACTAGGCGATTACAGGTCACCGCCACTGGCCACAGAAGCTGCGGACAGGCACCAGGTAGCCCAAGCAAGAAACTCCGAAGTGCAGAACAAGTTGTAAACCTTGCCGGGAGAGAGCAAGACACGAAGCCGCACCACCTCCGGGAAGCAACGCTCCATGACCTCCAAGACGGTGTCTTCAAGAAGAGCACGACGCCAGTGCGCCGCCACCATCCGATCCGAGGATCTTGAGCTTTCACCCGGAGTACGAAGGAGGACCGAAAGAAGCCGCTGCGACGCCTTCAAGAAGGGAACGACATTCCATGGACGTCGCCGCCGCGGTCCGGGAAGACCCCAGACAAGAGTTTCCTCTCGGCACAATCTCTCTACCTCCGACACAAGGCATGGAACACCGCCAACAGGGCCCCCATACTGCTGCCACAGAGTGTCGCGCGCAGAGTACCACGCCGCCCTCGCGACCATGGTCACCGACCAGCACAAGAACCAATGGCACGCCCGTCAACCATCATGGTTCCCACCTTCCAGGGCCGCCTCCCCGGCGTCCAAACTACCCGCGCCACCGATCTGAAGAGCAAACGAACCGCTGTTGCTGCAGGGGCACCCAAGCCCCGACAGACACGACCAAACCAGCGAGCACCAGCAGACCCGCACCACCGCTAAGGGCACACGGGCCCCTCCAGCAAGGACGACGAGCAGCAGCCCCCATGGCTGCTGTCGCTCCCATATCTGAAGGTGGGAGGTGGAGGGCGATGTTCCCTCCCGGGATCACTGGCCTGCAGCCACCGCGGCTGCCGGCAACGCCCAATCCAGGACAGGACACACAGATGGGCTCGCAGGGTCCAGGGCCCCTGCCCTGGCCCTAGATGCGAGGCGGCCGGAGCTCCCGTCCGACCACACTGCCCAGCGCCGCCGTAGATACCTCCCAGCAGAATCAGCTCCCAGAGGGCCGCCGCCAAGATCTGTACCACCCGCAGCCTAGGGTTCGCGACCAGCTTCAGCCCGCCGAGCGCGAGAAGGCACCACCACGCAGCCACCACCGCAGCACGACCCTCCCGCACCAGCCGGCACAGGGAGAGCAGCGCCGCCGCACCGCCCTGCGCGAGCGCGCTTCCTCGCCAGGCAGCTGCATCCCGCGCTGCAGCTACCCAGGGAGTAGGAAGAAGGGCCCGCCGCCGCCAATACCGGCCGGGCTTTGCGGCGCTCTCCGGCGGCGGCGAGGGGGAGGAGAGGTGGGGAGGGGTCGAAGGCGGTGGCGGCTAGGGTTCGCCTTCCCGCAGGGCTGGGCGAAGAGTTTCTAAGATGCATAATGTACTAGGATAACTGTAACATTCAAAGCCTGGAGGTAAATGTGCAATGATCATCAGCTAATTAGACAGAGATGCTTCTGTAATTTGTACTAAACGGAACATTGACAATGATCTTTCCGGCGTCTTTCCTCTTGCTAAAAAATAATTAGCACATATATGCCTTTCTTGACTTTTTTGGCGACTTATAACTCAAAAAGGGTATTTTGGCACACACGTTGTGCTTCCATGCATGAAGCGTTGTCAATAAGCCGTCGATTGTGCCCAGCATGTCGATTTGCACATTTTTAGACTTCACGGCAGCCTAACTGGAGGTACGATGACCAGGTCTTAAATGTTCATTGCCGCGTGAAGTGGATGCAGTATCCCCGGGATGCATCAGGATGACTCCAACCATGCGACGCAAACGGACACTTATATATATCCGTTTGCGTCGTGGTCCGGTCAGCCGGACAGCAGCCGGACAGCTTGTGCACCCAACGCACCACACGACCTATTTGGCTAGACGTCCGCCGCCTCCTTCAGTGAAGGAGAAGCACTAGTTCCTCCACCGCAAGGAATCATGGCGCCGTGGCCTGCAGCCATGCGAGCTGCTGCCCTTTTCTTGCTCACGAGCTGCTGCCGCTTCTTGTGCAAGCAAGTACTAGATTGATCCAGCTCCTGGAGCAAGCTTCTCGGATGGCACAGCTCTAGTACAAATCAAATACTAGCACCACGAGACAAGCGACGTTGACGGCCGCGCTCGTCGTACGAAGATTTTCCAAGCCTCGGAAACAGTCGTTTCGCGTCCGCGTCGTCCCCGCGGGCGACCGGACGCGCGAACTCGCGCCGCCTCTCTAACCTAGCCCTCCTAGCTCTCTCCCGCCGCCGCCGGCGAGCGCCGCCGGGCAAAGCCCGTGCGGTGCGGCGGTGGCGGGCGCTCCTTTCCCCGTCTGCGTGAGGAGCTGCGCGGGCTGTTCCTTGGCAACGGTGCGCTGGAGTTTTGGGGACTTCGCTCGGCGGCCGGCAGCGGCCAGGGCGGCGACCCTGCCCGGCGAGGATGGAGTTCGTGGGGCGCGGCGCAAGCGATGGGCAGCGGCAGGCGGTGCTGGCTCGCGACAGCGGGATGCTCGACCCAGATCTGGGCCCGTGGGCCCGATCTGGGTTGGACGGGCGCCTGCTACTTACGCAGTTTCAGGGGCTTCTGGTGGCGTCATACTGCTGCGAGCCCATCCACCGGCCATGGCGTGGCTGGGGCGCCGGATCCGGGCCAGGCGGGCCTAGATCTGGTGGCCGCCTAGCAGACCCGGTGTCGGGTTCTGAGGATTCGACTTGCGAACGATTTTCGTTGTGCTCGTCGTTCCCTGCTGTCTGAGAGCTGGCTGGCTGCCCCATCCTCCGTTGTCCTTTCCGGTGGTCTGGCTATGGTGTTGTGTTCGTCGTGACGTTGATGCGAGTTCTCGGATGCTGGGGCGGCGGCCTCGGAAGGTGGACCGCGCGGGTGTCTCTGCGACGAGCGACGCGGCGGTGGTGATGGTCTCTCTTTGGCCATGTGGATGGCGAGGAGTTGGCAGCAGGGACCTTGGTGCTGGCGGCGCTTTGGCTACGGCAGCTCCCAGATCGTGTTCTAGAGGCCTAACTTGGTGGCAGTGGGCAGTCCGGGGTACCGTGAAGTTGTGCGAGGGTTCTTCCGGGTGAAAGCTCAGCGCCTCTGCGCCAGCGGCGGCGATGCCTGCGGGTGTCGTGACCCTCTTAGGGCGCCGCTGTGGCTACCCTCCCCACATCTGAGTTCTGGGTGAAAACCCTTGACCATTTGGTCTCGACAACGGCGGCGCACTGCGTCGTTACCCTCTTGGGGGCGTTGTCGTGGAGCTCCGGTTCCTCTCTGTCCTGCTCCGTTCGCATCGGTGGGCAAGTCCAGATCCTGTTTTGAGGCGCTTTCAGTTCTGGCGTTGGGCGTCCTTGGCGGCCACCTATCATTTACACGTGATTGAGTTATCACTACCCCGTCCTCGTTGTCCGCTAGCAGGATCGGTGCTCCACGGCCCGGAGCGAGAGGGCAGGCGGCTCTCTTCGGTGACAGCTTGGTGGGGTGGTGTGACGATGTCCGGTGGTTTCACAAGGCGGCGTCGTGGCACCTTAGTTAGAGTCTTGGGCGTTTCTTTGGGGGTGTGGCTACTCTTGGTTTTTTGTCTTATTTTTGATCTGCTTTGTAAGAGGGTTTCCTCATCACTTTGTATCTGTTCGGTCGTGTGGCTTTATTTATAAAGCGGGGCGAAAGCCTGTTTCAAGGAGGGCCACGCTCGCCGTGGAGTAGCTGGCGCGAAGCTCGCTCGTAGGAGAGTCGGGCATCGAGTCCTCGACTTCTCGTTTCTGATTAACTTCCGTAGTTCGGCTACTACTTATCCTTGTTTTGCGTGCACCAATCTTTACCATACATTTTATCGATAAAAATGATATTTGACACAAATATACAGTTAAAATCTTTGTTTAAATACGAATTCGATGGTACAGTTTCTTTAGGAAATAACACATACTTTGTTGATGAAATTTATGGTCGAAATTGCAGCACGCAATAAATAGAGACGGAGGAAGTCATTTCTAAATCCTAAATTTCTAATTATTCGTAGGGTTCATTATTTATTTCTTAGAGATCGGTTCTTGCCTCCTAACTCAAATATCACATTTTCATCTAAGATAGTGCCCATTATGAAGTTTCTCATAGGGCCTCGGATTTTGCCAGCACGACTCTGGTGAGAGGTGTCCTGGATAACCAATTTTACTTCGCCCATATAACAAACATTGAAGGCAATGCTTCTATGAGTTGGCGAGCTAATGTGGAGAGAAGCCATGCAATCATTGTCCTCCAGCTCCACAAATAGGACGGGAGAGGGGCGAAAATGAAACTAGGGTAAGGGAACGTTTCGTTCTATGTTTTTATATCACAGGGGTCTATGGTGGGCAATATTGAATCATAGGCTAGGCTGATCATTAAAATGGGGCCGAAATGTTTTGACCGGATCGAAGATTTACCGGGCCCAACTGAAATGGCCGGATTTCGTTCACTTCTCGTTTTTTTGGACCGAAATCCAAAACCTTGGTTATGTGGCTGTTTCCAATCTGAACAAAGAACAAGTGTTAGCTAGAGTATCTACTTAGTCGACCGTGTGGAAAGCAGGGTCTATCACAAGGATGCTTCGAAAGGGTTTTGGTAATTTCTCATCTGAGCGAAGGTCGGTAAGAAAATATTCGAAAATGTTGGCTTTTGCTCGATTCCTTCCCCTCTTTAATTAACTTCTCGTGATCATTGTTCGTGCGCCCCGGCCGGAAGCATCATCCCGGTCCGTTACCCCCCACCCATGACAGCGTAGGTAGGTATACAACACAAGCAACATGCTGGGAATCGACGACTGACCATTCTTATGGAAGCACAACAATTGTCAGCAAAAATGTCCTTTAAGGCGACACAAGTCAAATAGGCTTATAGGCATATATGCTAATTATTATTTCTTTATCAAAAGGTAAAGCAATAAAGGTTGCGCAAAATGTTCTGTTTACCAGTACACATTACACAAGCATCTGTGTGATATAATTGGCTGATGGTCATTGCATATCTACCGCAAGGTTTCAGTCTGCGAACAGCGAACGTACTTTACAGTGAGCCAATCATATGCAGCCTTCGACTCAATATAATTGCGAATACATATCAAAAAAACATAACAGGTCTGTCATTGTTATTTATTTGCAGTAATCCTAGAACATACACCCACCATTTTTATTTTTATTTGAAAATTACAGCGATTTGAAAGAACGAAAATAAATAATTAATTTTTTACGCAGCCATTCATGGACAGAGATGGACTGCACCTAGCTAGCGATCTAGCGCCTTGCTGCAGCGGTAGCAGCCCTCGCAGCTTCCTCGGCTGCCAGCCGCTGATGCACCTTCTCTATATACTCCGCCGTGGCCGCATCGATTCCGCCCAGCTGCGCTCTGGAGCCGGCGCTGACGGCGCGGTGCACTCTCGTCGCACCAATCTTCTCCACCCTCTGGACGCAGATCTCTGCCAACAGCGACATGCCTGATAGTGTTAAGCTTTTGCTTCTGCTCTAGATTGACTGATTGAGCTAATGATCGTCGATGCACTCGAGAAGCCGCGGTATTTATAGAGGCTATTGAGCAGATGATGGCACGTGCTTTGGAAGGAATATGCTAGCGGAGAACGAGTCTCGTCCGTGCCTCGGTTGACTTATTAATATGCCACTCGAACGTTCAGCATGTAGGCACATACGTATATATGGCTATACTGTGTTCCAGTTTGATCTGGTCAAAGTTCTTTTTTCATTTGTCGTTTGAGAATATATATATGCAAAATAGTGGGGTGCCATGGGGTAGTGGTGCACCCTCATCCAACCGTTGGATACCCTATAGGGAGCACAAGATTGGATCCAATGCAAACGGCAAATATTCACGGCGTCATACCGAGAGCACAAAATGATTGCATGTTGATTCCTCTTTCTCTCTCCTACCCATCACCTTTTAGGAAATGTTTCATGTCTTGAACTAGTCCTTTATGCAATTCTAGTGGTGGGAATTGTCTAAAGTGAAATTGTTTCTTCGTTGCTACCCACGGAGAAAAGCATTTTTTCATGGAAGAGTGCATATTTCATGCAAGAGTTGGGGCTGCATCCTTTTTAAAAACTCTGGAGGCGCTTCCAAATCTACCCGCCCAAACTCACCGCCCATACAAAAGTTACAAATACTGTGGTTGAGTGCGAGGGGTAGCAGCAGCCAGTGAGCCGGCCTTTTCAACTCGATTTTCCACTCTAGGCATCTCGCATCCACGCTGCTCATCTCGCATCAAGCAAGCAGCAAGATCGTTGATACACAGGTTCTAGGTAAGTTTCCATGAGACTTCCTACCGATCTTGAGACGGGAAGGGGCGATTAGGAAATTATGCATTCTCTACCTTTCTCTTTTTTGGTTCCATGGGTGTTTAATCTGCTATTTCTTTCTGATTTGTTACATATCCCAAGTACTGGTGCAAGGAGATTAAGTACGATGAGCAGCGCAGAGACTTCATGGAAGAGCCGGAAAGGACGAACACAAAGGGATGCGGCAACCTGCAAGGCAGCAAATCCTCGGGGAGTCGTAAAGCAAGCAGCATACGGGAATTCAGAGCTGCTCGAGGAGCTTAACTGCATAGTCGAGCAGTTCACCGAACATCAGACCATTCTAGCTTAACTGCATTGTTTCATGGCTTGACCTAAACCTTTAAAGAATTCTAGCAAGTGGGGGAATTGTCTAAAGGAATTCCTTTTTCTCTCTCCTACCCATCTCCTTTAGAGAATTTTACACCCATGACATGAAATGTTTCATGGCTAGACCTAGTCCTTTAAGGAATTCGTGAGCGTGATTTTTTTTTTTGCGAACAAGGGAAAGCCCCTCACTAGTACAGAACGACACATCGGATACCCCTCTATGAAAACGGCAGGCGTTAGGCGTCCGAGAATCGCGCTTTCCGCGCGGCCAGTGCGTACAAACCTGACCTGGGCCGCGGCTGGCCCGTCAACATAGGTAACGGAGAAAGTATTAACTCCGTTACCCATAGTATTGGCAACGGTCTTAATTCTGGCTCCGTTTCCGATATGTGCCTCTATAGCAACGGAGATTTTTGGGTGTCCGTTTCCAATGTGGACACATTTCATCTTCTTGGAATTCGAAGCGAGGCGAGTAAATGCCATGGCGTAGTGGCACCGCCCACTACTCCTTGAAAACCCCAATCCTTGCTAGCTCAAGACGCCACCGAATTTGCTCTCTCTCTCTCTCTCTCTCGCTCGCTCGCTCCCTCCTACTGATTAGCGAAGATGCCTCGCAGCAACGACACACATGAGCACACTGAGTCGCAGCGGGACAGTCCCCCCGCCAGCGGCGAGTCCGTTGAAGGACCGACGCCGGAGACGAGCGACGACGAATACGCCAACTTCCATGATCCCACTTTGATGCTGGGCCCTCCGAAGGTCGATTCTGATGACGAGTCAACCGAAGAGGAGAAGGAGGAGGAGAAGGACGACGAGGAGGACGAGGCGGAGGCGCCGGTCCCGAAGAAGGGAGCCCCGGTGATGGAGAAGAAAGCCGCCGCCACCGCCTCCGATATGCTGCTGCCGCCGCCATCACCTCCAATGGCCCCCAATAAGCGAAGCTGTGAGAAGGACGAGGATTGCGCGGAAGCAGGGCGCAAGAAAAGCAAGAAGTAGCTAGTAGTAGTTCTATAAGTTCTCCAACTGTAATTTACTTTATTATTATTAATATGTACTGCGTATGTAATGTATTAATCACTAATATTAATATAAGTATCCTATAAGTGGTTTTCTCCATATAGTAGAGATTAGGAAAATATTATTCCAGAGAGTAGAAGAAATTCACAGAGTGGGCGCGTAGGTCCCACACCTCAGTGGAAGAAACACAAAGGAAACGGTCCTTCTAAAGAACCGTTTCCTATGTTTTACCTATATATATGGGCACGACACGGCGAGGTCGTCGCTCTGTCCGCTTCCTCTGCCTCCACCACTTCCGGATCTGCTAGATCGATCCAACGGTTACGTGAAGAAGGTATTAGATCCACATCCGGTAGTTCTATGTAGATCATTTCTTGATGTAGTTAACTTGCCTATTGTGCACTTGCAACTAGTTGTAGTTTAGCTTACTTGTTGATAGTAGTTCAGTTCACATCCGGTAGTTCTATCTAGATCATTTTTTGATATAGTTAACTTGTCTATTGTGCACTTGCAACTAGTTGTAGTTTAGCTAACTTGTTGAAAGTAGTTCATTTCACATCCGGTAGTTCTATCTAGATCATTTCTTGATATAGTTAACTTGCCTATTGTGCACTTGCAACTAGTTGTAGTTTAGCTAACTTGTTGAAAGTAGTTCAGTTCACATCCGGTAGTTCTATCTAGATCCTTTCTTGATGTAGTTAACTTGCCTATTCTGCACTTGCAACTAGTTGTAGTTTAGCTAACTTGTTGATAGTAGTTCAGTTCACATCCGGTAGTTCTATCTAGATAATTTCTTGATGTAGTTAACTTGCCTATTGTGCATTTACAACCGGTTGTAGTTTAGCTAACTTGTCGATAGTAGTTCAGTTCATATCCGATAGTTCTTGATGTAGTTAACTTGTCTATTGTGCATTTGCAACCGGTTGTAGTTTAGCTAACTAGTCCTTGTGAAAACAGGAGTCTATTTCGGTGACACTGCATAAAAAAGTTGGAGACACAGAACAAACAATGAACACTACTCAAGACAGTAGTGTTTGTTAACTTTCCCATAATGTCCTCCAATTATATACACAGGTCAGTACACACTATATACTACTGTATACTTCATATTATTGTGTTAAATTGTTCGTTCTATCTAGTGGGGTCAGAACTAACATAAATCCTTATTTACATTTAGGGATATCAAGCTATTCTCTTTCAAACTCCACCATACATATCCACCGTCGCTATTGTGACGTTTTGGTACACTACATAAAATAATCTTTTAAGTAAGAGTGTTTTATACAGTGTCGCCGAAATGTCACATTGGTGACGTATTAGATTAGGTTTCGGTGACACTGCATAAAAAATCCAAAGCCGGTGGTGGCCTCCATGGAAAGGATGATCGGTGTCATGCATCTTATGAAACTGCTGACATCGCAATATCTTGTTGACAAGCCGTGTGTTGGCTGCTCCGGTTCATCAATAAGAGCCACCTCAAAACATAGGTAAGATATCATTTCAGTTTGCTTAAATTCATAGTGTATTTGTTTTAGCATATGTATTTAACAATTGTAACTCTATTTACTAATGTATAGGGTCCAAAGCTTCAACATCCTTCTCTCAAGAAGTTGAGATAAGAAGAGATTGCTGGAGTGACACCTGCGAGGATTGTGGACAAGGATGTAGGGAAGAAATCATATATTCTTTCCGTCCTTTGAAATGATAGGCTTAGTATAGATGAAATCTGTTATCGTTTTACCTCTTATGTTTGTCACATCTTGTGATGTAATTGTAAAGGTGAAATTGTGATGGAAATGTAAATTTACATTGTGATATGAATGAAATCTGTTACCGTTTTTGTATTTGAGCTTGTGCTGTGCGATTTTAAGTATCTAGTGGCATTTGTAAACGTGGCATCCTGTAACCGAAATATGAGAAATGCTCAGTGCAAACGGGTGGATGGCAAACTCCGTATCTGATGAAGGAAAACTAAGGAAACGGAGGTCTGCGCACAACCGTTGCCAAATGGAGACCTCATCGGAAACGGTTTTTGGCCTCCGTTACCGATGAAGGCCTTCACATCAGTGACAGAGGTGGGGACACGGACCCTTTCTCCGTTGCCGAAGGGATTTTTGGCCTGTTTCCGATGTGTCGTTCTGTACTAGTGCCTAGGTTTTATTTGTCCGATTGGGAATCATACATGCTGATTTTGAACCTTTGATACGTGATGTGTTTAGGTCCGGGAATCAAGGAACTAATATTGTTTCCATAAAGGAGATGTTGTATATCTGGTTTTTTGGATTCCGAAAAATATGTACAGCTTGATTTTTGCATTTCATAGATTGGTTGAATTTTGTTTCCTGAATTCCAGTGCAGAAATTTGGTTCCTAATGTGGACAAATGGATCTTACTGTATGTGAATCTTTTGCTCCAAAAAATGAAAGCATGGATCGTATGTGTTAGTACATGATCCCTGAAATTGTTAGTACATGATTCCAACAATTTGTAATACTACTGTATTATCATAAAAAAGTTCTTAGTAGTATATAATCCCAGAAATTGTTAGTACATGATTCTTGCAGGAATGCTACTGTATTGATCATAAATAATTTTTTGGTAGAGACGAAATTGGTTGGAGGAAGACACGGTTCCTGCCGTGGTTTTCTTCGATGATCTTTGTGGCAACAGCACCTCCTACAGAGGTAGTCTCGGGCGTTCGGCAACCGGGCAGTCGGCGGGGGTAACACGAACTGTTTCTTCTACGTCGCCTGACGATGCCAAGCGTGACCAAAAAATCGACTAGAAGGCCAACAGCTCCAGATCAATATGGTGGATTTCATCTTGTTTATTATGCAAAATTATCAAGCTCCAGATCTATATCAAGCTCATATAAAACCAGCCGCTCATATAAAACCATCAAGCGTGTTTCTCAGCTAGTTGCTGAAGAAAGAAAGCAAACCATGACGCTACATACATTCAGAGGAAATCTTGCATGGATGTGGAGCTTGTGGACCCCGCACCTAGCCACCACCATGTGGCGCCCCGACCCGACTGTTATACAGTGATGTTGTGTGTCACCGGTTAAGCGATACAACCGGAGGTTATGGGTTTACCAATCCCCGGCCAAAACCTTTGGCAGGCGTTGCTCGGAATGGATCATCGGCAACGCAACACCCGATTGATGTCTTAACACAGGCACAACCCTCAATGTATAATAGAGAGATCAAGACTTGTGGAACAACTGGCACATCACAGACTCTACGACACAAAATCATATAGTTCAACTCTTATAATAGAGAAAGATAGCAAAATACAACCAGAGGTCACAGACCCAACATTGCAACAAGCGGAAGCAAATTAGGTTGTTCTAAACAACAAGAACCAAATTATGGCCTAAGAGGCCTACAAATAAACATCCAGCACCAGCTGTTCCGGGATGTCCCAAGCTGCCACCTGGGAACCCCAGACTACTCGTTGACATCCATGAAGAACCCACCTTCGAGGTCGGTGAAGTCCTCCTCTGAAACAAATCAAACGACGTTGAGTTCGACGAACTCGCAAGATTATATATAGAGCTTTAGCTCGATGAGGCTTTCAAAGTTATATGGCTGTTTTGCATAAAGCTGATTTTATTTATGAAAACATAACTCAAAGGCATCGACTATTCAGAGTATTTTCAAAAGAGGAAAGAAGTACTCTCTCTTTCATCACCTTTCTCATCATCAACCATCACCAACCACTGTACCTGTTCATCAAAGGCACCTCCCCGAATCACCCTCGAGGAAGTTCACCTTACAATCTTGAGTGGTACCTTTAGTACCCAGTTTTTAATCATTCCGTTAAAGTTATTCTATGATCGTATCGTCCTTTCCTAAGTTGTCCTTAACCGCGGACACGGCTTTTCGAAAAGATTTACCCTGCAGGGGTGTACAATGTTTGCCACGCGTACCGTCCGGCCCATTACCTGCGCATTAGCTCTCTTCTTTGGAAAGCCGGCTGGGTGGGAGCGGTGTCGACTTCTCCCTCGTTAAGGACTTTCCAGGATCATCAGTGGCGGCAGGACACGAGATCACCACACCCTGCCCCACGGCCACTCATTTTCCTAACACCACCATCCTCATCCCAGTTCATACCACCATCATCACGCACGCGCAAATGGAAGCCCGAACTAAAGGACCCTGGCTAGCCCGCCCGAGTTATTTAGTCCATGAGGGTTCCTGCAATTGCATAGGCCTCACGCATGGTTGCAAGCTCAGTCTCGGTTCGGGAGGTAAAGAACTCGCACCTAGGCGGCGAGAACGAGACAAAGCACCACAACCACAGTGGCCTCTCATCCCCACCTTTAGCATCTTATTACCTGTCACCACAATTCTCCACATCATCAGACAATTCATCACCTGTTTCCAACATGTAGTATCCACTGGACGAATAACATTTGAGTAAGCATGGCTAAGCATCAATATTGCATAGTTAAGTATCTCCGGCCAACAATACAAACCTATGGATAATAGGAGGGGAAACAGGTAATGTCATCGGGAACTTAATGCAACTATAGGATACTCTAATTCAACAAAATTGACATTTGGAACCGCATGCAATATTATAGTGGAGAAAATATTTGCGAAAACATAGGATAAGATATGCTCAGAGGGGGGATTACGCTTGCCTTGTTGATACGGCTAGTAGTACGGATCTTCGGGGTATTGCGGTGTGACCCCGGTTGCTTGATCTATCGAAATATAGAAACGGAGAAGCAATCAATCACCACACTTGCTTCAACAGATACAATGCGCAAACACATGATGTCATGACATGTTAAATCCTCGGAGAGGGGAATGATTCATCTATTCGATTTAAACGGAGTTCGGACGCGCAAGGGGGCACATCTCGAATATCCCGTGGCTTTAAGTAAAGCGGCAAATTTACTTGTTGACAAGGTGGTTGAAACCCTAGGATTAAATTGTAGATGAATGACATGAGCATGATATTTATTTTAATGAGTAAATTACATTTTTTCGGACATTTTTATATAATACACGCATTTTTCGGAATCACCGATAACAAGTTATTACAATTTGAATTCCCTCTTTTAAAGTAGGTACTCTTCAGAAGTTATTTGGAACTCAGCACAACTATTTAACAAATTAGCAAGACAAGTAAAAGAAGCAATACAATTTTCTTGTACTGGACATTTCAGAATTACTTCGGAATTCCGAGACGCTCGGAATAATCCGAATGATTCCGAGTTGAATCCGGAATTTGCAATTTCGGTACTGGATTGTGTCGGAATGAGGTTGTTAGATACCCGGAATTTTCCGATCGACCGGAATTCCGGATGTGTTCCGAGTTCATTCGAGCGAAGAGAGAAACGTGAGCGACGGTGACGGAAGCTTCGGCGACGGCGGTTTCTATGGCTCGAGCACGAACCAGCGCGGGAGGGGAAGGGGAAAGGGACCGGTGAGGTCCAGGAGCTCACCACGAGCTCGGGGAAGAAGTCGGGCTCGACGGTGACGGGAACGTGCGCGGTGGAGCTGGGATGACCGCGGGGAAGTCACGGACGGCGGCGGCGATTCCGGTCGCCCCAGCTCGATTCCTCGGCGTGGAGGTGGCGCGGACCACGGCGGAGACGCTGGTGGTCGTGGATTTGTCCGGGGTGGCCTCAATCGGCGGAGAGGCGGCGGCGCAGTGCGGCGGCCATGGCGGCTCGCGGGGAAGAGAAAAGGTGGAGCACGGGGGAGGAGCAGGTGTGGGGCAGCGTGGCCTCGGGGAGCTTGCTCCCGTGCAGAAAAGGGCAGAGGAGGAGGGAGCCCGACACGGCAAGCTCGAGGAGCTGGTGCGGCGTGAGCAACGGCGGCTCGGTCGCTACAGCGACGAGGAAGAAAGGAGCTTTTCCAGAAACCCCCCTGGAAAGTTTGTTTCCCTCACGGATCGGTCCATTTTCCTTTTCTTTTTAAAACCAGAAATATTCCCTGATTTAATTCAGGCAC
The DNA here is from genome assembly GCA_947311845.1 of Poa pratensis. NCBI lineage: Eukaryota > Viridiplantae > Streptophyta > Magnoliopsida > Poales > Poaceae > Poa > Poa pratensis. The sequence goes on along the minus strand of CAMZMU010000027.1, from coordinate 70,899,642 downwards.
CAGAACATTATATAAAATTTTGACAAAATTCTGGTGGCCTCCTAACAACATATAGAAGCGCCACAAAAATTGGGGTTGCAAACAAAAATGTTTTTGACAACATTTGTTCAACAGGTTCAATTATGACATTTTTGCTAAATTCAAAATGTTGTTCTTTTCTTAATTTGGAGCAAATGCATAATATGATTTTTGGAACTCTTGGAACTTCCTTGACAAATATGATATGTCAAAGTATTTGTTTTGCAACTTGGAGTGCCTTCATTGGGTGGATGTTTTGATTCAAGCAAGTGTGGCATTTCACTTTTCAATGTTGCCAAACCAACTATTGTGTTGTTTAGCAATTTTAAATGTATGCCATGATGCATGTATGGGATGCAAAAAGTGAAAATTTGGTCCATAATTTGCATTATCAAAAGTGGGCTGTTACAAATCTACCCTCCTTACAGGAATCTCGTCCCGAGATTCTAAGATTGCGAAAAGAAGTCGGGATACTCCTCACGAAGACTAGACTCTCGTTCCCAAGTTGCTTCTTCCTCGGAATGGTGAGACCATTGAACTTTGAGGAACTTGGTAGTCTTGTTACGGTCTTCCTTTCGGCTTCGTCCAGACACGGATAGGATGCTCGCGATAAGTGAGATCTTCCTGGAGATCCAACTCTCATGATTGACCCCATGGATAGGATCCTTGAAGCACCGGCGAAGTTGGGAGACATGAAACACATCATGTACATTTGGGAATTTGACCGGTAACTCCAACTTGATAAGAAAGATCTCCTCGCTTGGCCAGAACGGTGAAAGGGCCAACATAGCGAGGTGCCAATTTCCCTTTGATTCCGAAGCGGCGAACGCCACGAAGGGGAGAGACGCGGAGATAAGCTTTATCACCAATTTCATAGTGAATTTCCTGATGGTGCTTATCATAGTAGCTCTTCTGCCTAGACTGAGCAATCTTCAGATTTCTCTTATGATTCGAACCTTCTCCTCAGCTTCATTGATCACATCCGGACCAAAGAGTGCTCTCTCTCCGGTCTCGGACCAATTTAGAGGAGTGCGGCATTTTCTTCCATATAGCCTCGAATGGAGCCATGCCCAGACTAGCTTGATAGCTATTGTTGTAGGAGAACTCCGCGAAAGGGAGATACTTTTCCCAACCCTTGCCAAAAGAGATTACACATGCCCGAAGCATGTCTTCCAACACTTGGTTCACTCTTTCGGTCTGACCATCAGTTTGAGGATGGTAGGCGGTACTGAAGTTGAGACGGGACCCCATAGCAGTTTGGAAACTCTGCCAAAACTTGGATACAAAGATACTTCCACGGTCCGATATGATCCTCAGAGGGACCCCATGCAATGGAACAATACGAGCCAAATATAAGTCAGCAAGTTGACTTGCCCGTATATCATCACGGACTGGTAGGAAGTGAGCAACCTTGGAAAGACGATCAATGATTACCCATATTGCATTGTTGCCCTTTTGAGATCGGGGAAACCCGGTGATGAAGTCCATACCAATTTCATCCCATTTCCACTCGGGGACTGCAATAGGGCGAAGAGTACGGGAGGCCTTTGATGTTCAGCCTTTACCCGTCGACATGTGTCGCATTCAGCAACATACTTGGCAATTTCTCGTTTCATACGAGTCCACCAGAATTGTGGTCGAAGGTCTTGGTACATTTGGTACTACCGGGATGAATAGAGAGAGGAGATTCATGAGCTTCTTGGAGGATCAGCTCCCTCAATTTTCGTTTCTTTGGCACTACCAAGCGGTCACCAAAATAAACAACTCCGGATTCATTGACAGAAACATTTGGCCTTCCCGCTAGCAATGTTCTCTTGATTTTTCGAATACCCTTGTCACGGTTTGAGCATCCTTAATCTGGTCTACAAGAGTAGATTTGATCTCCAGATTTGCTAGGTAGCCAGAGGGAACCATTTCTAAGTTCAAACGAGAGAACTCTTCATGAAGGGCAGGTTGGGCCTTTTCAATCATCAGATTGTTGCAATAGGACTTCCGACTTAGCGCGTCAGCCACGACGTTTGCTTTGCCGGGTTGATAGTTCAGACTCACATATAGTCCTTGATTAACTCCAACCAACGCCTTTGCCTGAGATTTAAATCCGGCTGGGTGAAGAGGTACTTCAGACTCTTGTGATCCGAGAAGATCTCGCAACGGTTACCAAACAGGTATGGTCTCCATTGCTTCAAAGCATAGACCACGCGGCAAGTTCTAGATCATGAGTGGGTATTGAGCTCATGCGGCTTAAGTTGGCGAGAAGCATATGCCACCACATGGCCATCTTGCATTAGCACACAGCCCAAGCCTTGTAGAGAGGCGTCACAGAAGACGACGAAATCCTTGCTTGTGTCCGGCAGGACAAGCACAGGAGCGGACGTGAGTTTGGCTTTCAGTGTTTTGAAGCTCTCTTCAGCTTCGGCCGTCCATACGAACTTTTTATCCTTCTTGAGAAGGTCAGTCAGGGCCTTGGCTATCTTGGAGAAACCTTCGATGAATCGGCGGTAGTAACCTGCCAATCCGAGAAAGCTACGGATGTCCTTGACTGACATTGGAGTTTTCCAATCCAAAATGGACTGAATCTTGTCGGGAATGACAGCCACACCATTAGCGGATATCACATGACCAAGGAAGATGAGATTATCCAACCAAAACTCACACTTGGAGAACTTGGCATAGAGGCGGTGTTCTCGAAGTCGTGTCAGAACCAAACGAAGATGTTCGGCATGCTCTTCATCGGTTTTGGAATAAACGAGGATGTCATCGATGTAAATGACGACAAACTTGTCAAGATAATCCATGAAACAGAGTTCATGAGCCTCATGAAAGTAGCTGGAGCATTGTGAGACCAAAGGACATGACGGTATACTCATATGAGCCATACGAGTAACAAATGCCGTCTTTGGAATATCCTCCTTTCTGATCTTGATCTGATGGTATCCTGACCTCAGATCCATCTTGGAGAATACCGTTGCACCAGCTAACTGATCCAACAGATCATTGATGCGAGGAATAGGATACTTGTTCTTGATTGTCACCGCATTCAACGGTCGATAGTCAGAGACTAGACGAGGCACGGTAGAATCCCTCTTCTTGACAAAGAGTACCGGACAACCCCAAGGTGAACTGCTAGGCTGGATGAAATCCTTCGCTAACAGCTGATCAATTTGCTCTTTCAACAGAGCCAACTCTTCCACCGGCATACGGTAGGGCTTCTTGGAAATTGGAGCGGTACCGGGAAGTAGATCTATGACAAACTCCACACTTCGGTCAGGAGGCATGCCAGGCAATTCTTCCGGGAACACATCCGGGAAGTCACACACCACGTGTATGTCCTGGATTTCAGGAGGGATTCGCCTTCCATAAAGCAAAGGAGAATCTCAGGTGAGTTGGGTATGATGAACATGGAGGTCTTGACAGTGCAGACCAATACTTCACTGTCGCCGGAAGAATTGGTCACGGTGACGGTCTTGGCAGCACAGTCGAGATTAGCCGGTATTTGGCTAGCCAGTTCATGCCCAGTATGACATCAATGCCACTTGACCTCAGAGCTACCAAAGCGAAAGGAAAAGAGTAGTAACCGATAGTAATCTGACTTCAGGAGTAACCCCATCGGTTTGCCATTTGGAGCCAGGAGTGGGATCACCAAGGGACGCTCATTTCTCAAACGGTATTTTGTGGTCTTTTGCAAAAGCTATGGATATGAATGAATGCGATGCTCCAGAATCAAACAAAACTGTAGCTGTTGTTGATTCGTAACTCACCCATGAGAACGCCGGGGTCCTCTTCAGCTTCTTCAGCAGAGATGTGGTTCAGGCGACCACGCACAATAGGTCCAGCCTTGCCAGCTGGAGTGGCAGGGGCTCGTGCAGGAGTTATCGCGAGAGGTGCCTTCTGGGGGCACTCCCTGGAGTAGTGGCCAGCCTGGCCACAGGTGTAGCAAGTGAGTCCAGGTGGAGCAGGTAGCATAGGACGGTACCCACTCCGCCTACCCCAAGTGTCGAAGTAGTGGGGCGCGGAGGGGTGGCCTGTATCCCGCGGCCTTGGCATGAATGGAGCACGAGGTACGGCGCTGTAGGGACAAAACCCTGCGCTTCTTGCTCTCAGAACCCGAGGAACTCTGGTGGTCCCCGTGTGCGGGCCTCTTGGAAGCCTCAAGTTCCTTTCTTCCTTGCTCGAGAGTGAAAGCCTGGTTGAACAGCTCCTGATAGGTCTGGAACCTGAAGGGCAACAACTCATAGCGGAGCTGCGGAGTAGACCCTTGCGGAACAGCTCTTGCTTGTCAGCATCATTGGTCACGTCCCTTGGGGCGTAACGAGAGAGATGGTTGAACTCACGACCATAAGTGCGGAGGTCCATCCGTCCCTGTTGCAAATCCAGGAACTCCCTCCTCTTCAAGTCCATGATCGGCTGGGGAATGTACTCCGCACGGAAGGCAGTGCGAAAATCAGCCCAGTGAAGACATGGTTGGCTGGAAACAAAGCCACATGGCTTTCCCACAACAGCCAGCAGCACCAACCAAGAGATAGGTGGCAAAGTTGACTTGCTCAGCCACTGGGACATGCAGCGCGGAGAACTTGCGCTCCAAAGCACGAAGCCAATCATCAGCTTCCAGTGGCTCCTTAGCATCAGCAAAGGTGGGTGGCTGAGAACGCAGGAACTCAGTGAGAGTGTTGCACTCGTTCCTCCGTGCATTCTGCTGCACCAACTGCTCAAGCAAGCGCTCATTGCGCCCACGGTTCTCCTCAATGGCCATCAAGACCTCAGCCATCGAGGGTGGTGGCGGCAGATCATCCTCATCATCATGTGGTTACCGCGACCACGCGGCCTCCACGGCCTCCTCGAGCCATTCTGGAGATTTGACAATGACACAGTTAGTATCTTTCTCCGAATGGTCGAACAATAGCATTAGCGTCTACACAAGTACACAGACTAGGGACGATAATACTTTGCGAGAAGGAAACAACAAGATAGAACTTGGGTCAAAGATCAGCATCATGTGCTACTAGTGAGAGTTAAGAAATCACAACTTAACACACTCTAGTTGCACAATCCGGGACCTTATGTTCAAGTCCGTGGGTTAAAACCCAAAGAAAGGATCAAATGATTTGACTCGGTAGGAGAATAACAGTGTTCAACATCTGATTGATTTCGGATTACAACGCAGCGGGAGCAACGTGACACATAACACTAAAGGTCGAACCCACCCCGTTTCTAATCATTTTGAAGTAACAGATAGAAGTAAAACCTTTAAACTCAAATCGAGATAAGATTGCTCCGAGATTAGAGGGTAACCAGATAAGGAGTAAAAAGAATCCTAAGATGGTTTTCACAACTCATTTTTAGGTTAAAAATATTTTCACAAACACTAGACTCAACATCGACCAGTAGAAGGGTTTCCTACAGGCAGTACTGCTCTGATACCAACTTGTGGCGCCCCGACCCGACTGTTATACAGTGATGCTGTGTGTCACCGGTTAAGCGATACAACCGGAGGTTACGGGTTTACCAATCCCCGGCCAAAACCTTTGGCAGGCGTTGCTCGGAATGGATCATCGGCAACGCAACACCCCGATTGATGCCTTAACACAGGCACAACCCTCAATGTATAATAGAGAGATCAAGACTTGTGGAACAACTGGCACATCACAGACTCTACGACACAAATCATATAGTTCAACTCTTATAATAGAGAAAGATAGCAAATACAACCAGAGGTCACAGACCCAACATTACAACAAGCGGAAGCAAATTAGGTTGTTCTAAACAACAAGACCAAATTATGGCCTAAGAGGCCTACAATAAACATCCAGCGCCAGCTGTTCCGGGATGTCCCAAGCTGCCACCTGGGAACCCCAGACTACTCGTCGACGTCCACAAAGAACCCACCTTCGAGGTCGGTGAAGTCCTCCTCTGAAACAAAACAAACGACGTTGAGTTCGACGAACTCGCAAGATTATATATAGAGCTTTAGCTCGATGAGGCTTTCAAAGTTATATGGCTGTTTTGCATAAAGCTGATTTTATTTATGAAAACATAACTCAAAGGCATCGACTATTCAGAGTATTTTCAAAAGAGGTAAGAAGTACTCTCTCTTTCATCACCTTTCTCATCATCAACCATCACCAACCACTGTACCTGTTCATCAAAGGCACCCCCCGAATCACCCTCGAGGAAGCTCACCTTACAATCTTGAGTGGTACCTTTAGTACCCAGTTTTAATCATTTCGTTAAAGTTATTCTATGATCTTATCATCCTTTCCCAAGTTGTCCTTAACCGCGGACACGGCTTTTCGAAAAGATTTACCCTACAGGGGTGTACAATGTTTGCCACGCGTATCGTCCGGCCCATTACCTGCGCATTAGTTCTCTTCCTTGGAAAGCCGGCTGGGTGGGAGCGGTGTCGACTTCTCCCTCGTTAAGGACTTTCCAGGATCATCAGTGGCGGCAGGACACGAGATCACCACACTCTGCCCCACGGCCACTCATTTTCCTAACACCACCATCCTCATCCCAGTTCATACCACCATCATGACGCACGCGCAAATGGAAGCCCGAACTAGAGGACCCTGCTAGCCCCGCCCAAGTTATTTAGTCTATGAGGGTTCCTGCAATTGCATAGGCCTCACGCATGGTTGCACGCTCAGTCTCGGTTCGGGAGGTAAATAACTCGCACCTAGGCGGCGAGAACGAGACAAAGCACCACAACCACAGTGGCCTCTCATCCCCACCTTTAGCATCTTATTACCTGTCACCACAATTCTCCACATCATCAGACAATTCATCACCTGTTTCCAACATGTAGTATCCACCGGACGAATAACATTTGACTAAGCATGGCGAAGCATCAACATTGCATAGTTAAGTATCTCCGGCCAACAATACAAACCTATGGATAATAGGAGGGGAAACAGGTAATGGCATCGGGAACTTAATGCAACTATAGGATACTCTAATCTATCAAAATTGACATTTGGAACCGCATGCAATATTATAGTGGAGAAAATATTTGCGTAAACATAGGATAAGATATGCTCAGAGGGGGGATTACGCTTGCCTTGTTGATACGGCTGGTAGTACGGATCTTCGGGGTATTGCGGTGTGACCCGGTTGCTTGATCTATCGAAATATAGCAACGGAGAAGCAATCAATCACCACACATGCTTCAACAGATGCAATGCGCAAACACACGATGTCATGACATGTTAAATCCCCGGAGAGGGGAATGATTCATCTATTCGATTTAAACGGAGTTCGGACGCGCAAGGGGGCACATCTCGAATATCCCGTGGATTTAAGTAAAGCGGCAAATTTACTTGTTGACAAGGTGGTTGAAACCCTAGGATTAAATTGTAGATGAATGACATGAGCATGATATTTATTTTAATGAGTAAATTACATTTTTCCGGATGTTTTGATATAATACACGCATTTTTCAAAATCACCGATAACAAGTTATTACAATTTGAATTCCCTCTTTTAAAGTACGTACTCTTCAGAAGTTATTTGGAACTCGGCACAACTATTTAACAAATTAGCAAGACAAGTAAAAGAAGCAATACAATTTTTCCTGTACAGGACATTTCAGAATTACTTCGGAATTCCGAGACGCTCGGAATAATCCGACTGATTCCGAGTTGAATCCGGAATTTGCGATTTCGGTACTGCATTGTGTCAGAATGAGGTTGTTAGATACCCGGAATTTTCTGATCGACCGGAATTCCGGATGTGTTCCGAGTTCATTCCGAGCGAAGAGAGAAACGTGAGCGACGGCGATGGAAACTTCGGCGATGGCGGTTTCTACGGCTCGAGCACAAACCAGCGCGGGAGGTTAAGGGGAAAGGGACCGGTGAGGTCCAGGAGCTCCCACTAGCTCGGGGAAGAAGTCGGGGACGGCGGAGGTGGCTCGACGGTGACGGGAACATGCGCGGCGGAGCTGGGATGACCGCGGGGAAGTCACGGACAGCGGCGGCGATTCCGGTCGCCCCAGCTCGATTCCTCGGGCGTGGAGGTGGAGCGGACCACGGCGTAGCCGCTGGTGGTGGTGGATTTGTCCGGGGACGGTTTCGCAAATGAAGAGCGGCGACGGCAGCAGCAGCATACAAGCCCGTGAGCTCTCTGCTGCTCGTCCTGCTGGGCCGGGCTGGGATATGGTGGCCTGGGTCCGGTTGTTTTCTTTTGTCTTTTTTTTTTTCTCAAAACAAAAAAAACTGTAAACTTGCATTTGTTTCACTTTCTTCGTAATCATCAAAGTTCGATGTTCCTTTCCTGCTGCATCACTAGGACATGGCCTGTTAATTTAATCCCTCCAACCCATTTTACCTTGTCACAGGAATTCAAACACTCTTCACAAATTTGAATTTACAAAAAAACTCAGCAATTCAAATCATTTCAAACTTCTCGCTAGAATTTCAAATCAATTCCGTCTCCGCCTAGGCGCCGCACCTCCTCTTGCTCCGGCCTTCGGCACGTCGTCCCTCCTACTGCTTCAGACGCTAGCGCCCCTGCCTCTCCTCTATCTCCACCTGGCGGCTTGTCGTCCCTCATCCATCTTCGCGTCGCTAGCTCGTTGTCCCTCCTGCTCAGGCCAGGAATTTTAAAGTTTTTTTTTCAAATTTTGTGAAGTTAAACAAGAAATGCCCCAGTCACATCGTGTGCCCCCTCCCAGTTTCTTGTCTGGGTCCGCCCCTGGCTCCGGCCGCCAGCCCCTAGAATGTGCATGGATCCCTCTCGGCCTCTACCTAGTAAGGTGTGCTGGCGCTGAGCCCGTCGCTCTTTGTTCGCCTCAATCGACCCACCTCACGGGGCTTGATGTTGCACCTCTCTGGTCACAGCCAATTTAGATGATTGAGACGGATGCCTCACTTGCAACCTAAGATCATCTCTAACCGGGATTACCAAATATGGCACCTAGTTGTCGGCGGACATTGTGCGCGACAAGACCCGAAAACCCCCAGATGTGTGCTTCTACCCCTCAAAACCATATTATACATGCAACGTACATCATCACAAAAAGATAGATAGATCCATACTCACTAGTACATCTTCTACTACATAGATAGCAATCGAAGCTATGGGCCGGTGCCGGAGCCGCAAGCTTCGTTCTAGTCCTTGAGATAACAACTATGCCACAAACTCGGCCTCCTCCTCCGCGATCTGCCGCTCTGCGACAAACTGCGCCTCGACAAGGACGGGGTCGGCGAAAAACTGTGCTACCAAAGCATGGTCCGCTGCTTCGTCCGCGAGCTATCGCTCCACCGCGATGTGCTCTGCCTCCAACTAGGAGAGGTGTTCCAGAGGCAAACCCAATATTATTCAACGACACCAGGTAGACTTCCTCTTGCCTATAAATAATAAGTGAGTTCTCAGCAGAAACCAGATTGCTTGTTAGAACAGAAGCATTTTTAACACTAGCATTGCATTGCTCACTGGAACGGGAACTACACCCAAACTCATTCTCAAAAAGTGCAGCACATGTTCATCTTCCTGTTGTTTGGTCCGAGTGGAGCACTCCGTTACCTACAATGTATGTAAGAATGTCTTCTTCGTTCTAGCCTTATAGTACCTGCGCTTAATCTGCATTATGACCGATTGGTAGAGCTAGAAACAATCCGATCACCCAATTTCAGGCTTCTGATAATGTCCATAATCCATATAAAATATACACAGCTTCAGGTTTATAACTGACGTCTGTTCGACCGATTTCATCTGGTTTATGTCGTTCTGTTCAACCCAAAATGTCTGAGCTCTGGATGACGTTGTGATTACTCTAGAAGCATGGCTTAGCAGTGTCGTAACATCTTAGCTTAGCTATTAAGGCAGAGCAGGTATGCTTAGCAGTTTTGGTCGGTGGAAATGTTTGGCCAGCCAGCCGAGAGAAGACGCGGTCCTGAAACTAATCCGGTAATTCGTCCCCCAAAATTGCCTGATAGATCACATTTCGTATGCGCGTAGCCTAGGTGCGGCCGACCCGCAAGTCTTCTCTGTTGCCGCCAATCATCTGTTGCAATCAAGACCGAATCTGATTCTCGTTCAAGATATATGCAACAGTTCCTGACGTACACATGGACGCAAACCCACCAAATCCTGATTTAGCTAGCTGATTTTGTCTACTCGTCGTTTAGGTGATCATACGCAGGGTCTCTTCTTTGCAATTCAGGTCATTACCTTTTCATTAAAAATTCAGTGGTAAATCTGAAAGTAGGTAAAGAGATTCAGTACAGACAACAGAGTGGTGTTTACGACAGATTTTTCTGTGTGTAAATTACCCGTGAGTATCTTGAACGACGTCCGGAAAGGACGCCATTGACGAAATCACACGAAACGCAGGTAGTATATACGACGTTCCCGGGCCGCCACGCGCATGTACAAGACTTCTTCTTTCTTGCTTGTAAACTACGGCACCGCTCGGAGGCTGAAGGTGTGGCCGCTCTATAAATACCCCAGCGCCTCATGAGCCTCGCCGATCATTCATTCAGCCCATATCAAAAAGCTCAACTTACACTACTTGACATGTCGCGCGTGGAAGAAATCTGCGTCGAGAGGGTAGGCAAGATCGAGGCGGGGAAGAAGACGACCACGGAGGCGACCGTCAACGGGGCCGCCGGCGCGTGCGCCGGAACGCAGCTCGGCGGCATCGATGCGGCCGCGGCGGAGTATATCAAGAGGGTGCACAGGCGGCTGGCGGCCGAAGAAGCTGCGGCGGCTACTACCGCTGCAACAAAGTGAATAGTAGCTGGATAAAGTCTAGCCGTGTAGCTAGGCTTAGTCATGCATGCCTGTAAAAAATGAATTGTATTGTTCTTTGAGGTCAGTGACTCAGTGTGTATAAGATGGACATGTTGTATGTTCTAGGATTACTGTGAATACTACTGTAGTAAGGATGGCAGTTGTTGGTTCGTAGAAATAATAGTACTCCCTCCGTTCCAAAATATAAGACACTATTTTAATGCTGGTATTCTTTGCTTAACTTTGACCTTTAATACACAATAAATTATGTGGATCGAGAATGTATATAGGGTACCGTTAGATTCGTCTTGCAAAATTCTTTCATTTCATACATTTTCATATTAATTTTGTGGTCATATTATAAGTACAAATTATGATCAAAGTTGGACGTCGTTGACCAACAAAATTAAAGGGCGCCTTGTATTTTGGGATGGAGGGAGTATTACGAAATTATTGTTCAAGGGCAAACTAAAACTAGTTCTAGTAATGTACACCGATCATCAGTTAATTATTTGACATAGATGTTTCTGTACTAAACAAAACAATTTGCACAACCTTTCTGGCGGCTTTCCTCCATTGCTCTCTACGAATAGCATGTACCCTTTTTTGACTTTGGTGTTCCTAAACTCCCGGGGACATTTTTTTGCTCAAATGGGTGGTCAAGTCGTCGATTCCCAGCATATTGCGTGCTGGACGTGCTTATGCTATCATGCGCTGGGGGCACACGAAATCTTGCCAGCAGGAGAGGCACATTCCAGAAGCCTATAATTTTCAGTGGCACAGCTCTCAATCGACCAAGTGTTTCAGCAGCCGGGTGTGCCAGTGTCAGTTATATGCAGTGCTCCCACAAGATTTAACAGCCGGGTGTGCAGGGATTTGGTTACCGGTCGAAATACCGCATTTACGGCCGCTAATTGGAATACCCAGTCTACCCGGTAAATTAGTTTACAGGACGGAAAATTCCAAGCCATTTGAATTTAGACCAAATTCTTCCTCTTGAAATCGGTTTTGAGTATTTTAAATATTCTTAAGTTTGAGTTTCAAATTTAGTCTGGGAATCTCGACCGGTAACCACAGTTTCGGAAATCAACCCCCGCCCCTCGGACCCTGAGATTTGTTTTCATTTTGGTATCCAGATCCTTGGTCATGTCCTACGTATTGACCGAAGGAGTTGACTACATAATGCACCGGAATGACGGGCATGTCAATGTGGCCAAAGTTGATGATGCTTTTAAGGGGACATAATTCTAAAAGGACCATTTAGGCAATAAGATACACCGTCTAGATCGACCGGTTTCTTGAGCACGTCGCTCTGTTCATCAACACAAAATGCCTGAGCTAGATGTCAAACTCTGGAAGAATGCTTAGCTATTAATTACGGCTGAGCAGGAATGCTTAATCTGGTCGGTGTGGAAATGTTTGGCCGGTCGGCCGACCGAGACAAACGACGAGGTCATGAAACTAAATCAACACAGTGTGGTCTTGACGACAGATTTTCTGTGTGTAAATTACCCGAGAGTATCTTGACCGAGAAAGAACACCGTGAGTATCTTGACCAACTCAAACTGAAACGCAGGGTACACGGACACGGGCATGCAGGGTACAAGACTTCTTCTTTCTTGCTTGGAAATTACGCCACCGCGTACACGGAGGGCCGTCGGAGGCTGTACGTGGCCGGTCCATAAATCAACCCAGCACCCGAATGCCTGGAAGATTATTCATTCAGTCCAGATCAAAGCAAAATCTCAGACTTACACTATCGATCAGGCATGTCGTCGCGTGCTGGAGAAAAGGCAGCAAAATTGTTGTAAACAGTATGGAAGACATAGTTGTTGATTTTCATAAATATTAGTATATGCCGAAATTATCAAGTTGAATGGAAGCATATCATGCATAATTGCATATGATCGGTTCAGTGTGATGCGCGCGCAAGCTGACACTACCGGTAATGTGCGATGATCATCGAATATATACTTATTCAACAGAGATGAAGCTCGTGCATAAAACAAAACATCATGCGCAACATCTTTCTGGCTTTCCTCTTGATAATAATCCACATACATATTTTTATTTTTTGCGCACTACTAGGAAAACGCCTTTATGTGGCGCACCACTTTGCCATTTTGTGGCGCATGGTGGGTGCGCCACAGAATTATCGCCAAAAAAATATTAATTCTGTGGCGCACCGGCCTGTGCGCCACACAAAGCCCCGGATTTGTGGCGCACTCCGAACCATGCGCCACAGATTGTGTTTTTCAGTTTAAAAAAAATGCGGCTGCCACCGCAGCCACCGATGTAGCGGCCGGAGATGGGAACGGGGTGGAGCGAGCGCCACCGCCGTGCTCGCCCTTCTGGCCGCCGCCGTGAGCTCCCTTGGAGCCACCGTCGTGAGCCCCCTTGGGGCCGCCGCCACTGCTCGAGCCCTTCTGGCCGCCGCCGTGGGGCGCCCTTGGCGCCGCGCTATTCACCGTCCGCCCGACCCCCGTACGATGAGCCGCGTCCCTCGCCTGCACGCGCGGACCGCTTGATCTTCCCGCCGGTAGCAGTGTGAGGGCCGCCGTGGGCACTGCCGTTTCCACCGATGCGGTTGCTACCGAGGAAAGGAGAGGACGGTCATGCGCGAGTTGAAGCGGCGGAGGTACTCCAGGGCGTCGACCCACTGCCCCCGGACCACCAGCCGCCGCAGATGATCCCCGCACATGTGGGCGTCCGTCTGCTGGACCATCCTGCAGTGCAGAAGCATCGAGCGAGAGAGGGATTAGCATCGAGCTAGCCAGCTAGGGATTAGCAGCAATCGGAAGGGAGCTGGCGGAATCGCTTACGATTGAAAGGTGGGGTGGAGGTGCTGCTGCGAGAGGTAGGAAAGGACCAGCTTGTGACGGAACCTCGTCGCGAAGGCGTACTCCCCGGGGCCGGAGGACAAGCCGGCGGCGAAGCCGGACACCAGATTGCTCGTCGCCGGCATCACTCGCCGCCGACTTGCTCGGTTTCTCTCTGATTTTGATTTGGGGGAAAATATCGAGCGGCGTGGAGGAGAGGCGAGGGTGTGCCGTGTGTGTGTGAGAGAAGAAAGGAGAGAGAAGAAGGAGTGGTGTGTGGTGCGTGGTGGGCGTGAGTTTGACCAGAAGCAGGAGAGAGAAACCAGATCTGAGATCTGGTAATTTGTTTTTTTTAATTGCTATATGTGGCGCATGCAACAATATGCGCCACAGAAAATCACATTTCTGTGACGCATCAAACAGCATGCGCCACATAAATGTGACTTTCTGTGGCGCATGTTGTGGCCCATTTGGTTTTCGTGCGCTACAGAATTTCAAATTTATGTGGCGCATGTAAAACAATGCGCCACAGAAATTATTTCTGTGGCGCATGGCTATTTCATGCGCCACAAAAAGTGATCCACAGAAAGACAGTTTCCTACTAGTTGCGGCTAAATACTATTGACTTACACTACTTGAGATGTCGCGTGTGAAAGAAATCTGCGTCGAGAGAGTGGGCAAGATCAAGGCGGGGAAGAAGAAGACCACGGCGGCGACCGGGCCGCCGGCGCATGCGCCGGAAGGCAGCTCGGCGCCATCGATGCAGCCGCGGCGGAGTATATCTAGAGGGTGCACCGGCGGCTGGCGGCCGAAGTAGCTGCGGCGGCTGCTACCGCTGCAGCAAAGTGAATAGTAGCTGGATAAGTCTAGTCGTGTAGCTAGGCTTAGTCATGCATGATTGTAAAAAATGAATTGTATTGTTCTTTGAGGTCAGTGACTCAGTGTGTATAAGACGGACATGTTGTATGTTCTAGAATTACTGTGAATACTACTGTAGTAAGGATGGCAGTTGTTGGTTTTATAGAAATAATAGTATTACGAAATTATTGTTCAAGGGCAAACTAAAACTAGTCACTACAGGAACCACAGGCTGTGCCGACAGCGATAGGACTGCCGTCGGCACAGCCTATCCCGACGGTGGCCGTCGGCACAGGGTCGTCGGCGTAGGTGTCCGTAGGCACAAGTAATCTGGCCGTCGGTATAGGTGATAGCCGTCGGCATAGGCGGTGCCGACGGACAGAAAGGGACCGTCGGCACACACTTCGTCGGCGTAGGTAAGGTGGGTCCCACGGCGGCCGAGCGCACAGGCAGCACCTATGCCGACGGCATTGCCGTTGGCACATGTGGGACACGCGTCCAGCGCTGGAGCGTCCAGGCGGGGAGCTGTGGCGACGGCATTGTCGTCGGCATTGGTCACACCTATGGTCACACCTATGCCGACGGCAATGCCATTGGCCCAGCTTTCCCAGATTTTTTTTAAAATTGTTCCTGTAGCTCGTTTTCCAGCGAAAATGACAGAAAATAAAATAAAAAATCATGACAATATCATCACAAACAAAATCACACATAGGCTCCATATATCATCACAAGCAAAATGCTATATCATCAAGTCATATGACTATCATCATACATAGCTAAATGTCTGGAGGCCGAAAGGCCTACATCTATTGCGGCGACGGGGAGTACCCCATATCTCCCCGGGCAAAAATAGGAGATCGACGGCTCTGCTGCGCGGGCGAAGCACCAGGAGTAGTCGAAGCAGCACGCAAAGCACCAGCAGAAGCACCAGGAGAAGTCGAAGCAGCACGCGAAGCACCAGCAGAAGCACCAGGAGAAGGACCACCGACATGTACCGGTGTGATCTCATACGAACCCGGCGAAGCACCAGGCGAACGATGAGCATCAGGATCAAACCTCATGATCTCACGCGAACCCGGCGAGGCACTCCGAGAAGCATGACCAAAGTGTGGGTTCTCCGACCAGCATCCCGTTTTCTACATGTTTGAGCAAGAGTTAGCAACTTGCGAGGCAAAAGAAAGTGGTAACCAGTGGTTTAGCAAAGAACTTACCGGGGTCAATGAGTAGTAGGCGAGAGCGAACTGGTCCTTCGATGGAAACAGTGGACACGGCCCCGCCTCAGGCGGCTCCTCAGGAGGGTCTTCCGGCCGCTCTCCAGTGGTAAAATTTTAATCAATGCCTACAAGATAGTTTAGATGTCAGGCATTGCAAAAATAAAGGTTCAAACTAGGGAAGTGGGACTTGTCATATTTTGCAAAAAATAATGGTTGAAACTTACAGCGTTCATGAACTTTGTGAAGGAGACGTGGGCCAGGTGCTTCGCCTCCCACTCACGATGGGCCTTCTGATACTCCGCATGAGCGGAAGCGTAGGCTGCCTCAAAATCGTCCTACAATTTCGAAAATAATGAATCTCGTCAACTTAGGCATGCAGGAACGAATGTCCGAAAGAGGATGAAAATGAGAAAAACTTACATCGGTGGAAGTGAATCGACGAGGTTGTGGACGAGGCGGGATAAGCGGGCTGCCGTCAGAGAGGGTAGCTTTTGCCTGCGTGAAGGACATGGCAGGCCTGACCACATTCTCAAGAACGCGATTACAGCCATGCAGCCTTCCATGCCCCGAGAGGACAACCGTCCTCTCGTCGACGTCATGGCTCAAGGGGTCATCCACCTCCGGGTGAAGAGACTGGAACGTCGTGGAGTACCTGTCCACGTCCTCCTTGGTATTGCCGTAGTACTCAGGAAGCTGGGGCTGAGGTTTCGATAGATCGGGCTTCTTCTCCTTCATCTTCTGCCACGATTGCAAGTCAATGCTTACCTCCCCCCTATCGACGTCCTGCATCGCGAAAAGAAATGTTATGCGTACCAAGTAGAAACATGAGGGGGAAATAAATGCAAGTCGTTCCATGTATATATATACCAGCTTTTCCTTAAAGCGGAAGTGGTTGCGGCTTCCCGCACTGTGTGTTCCCTCGGTGCCTCGGTTTGCCTTGTTCCGCTGGCTCACAGCGTCGAACTTGGGGTCTCCCCCGACCCACCTCGTAACCAACGCATCCCATGCGTCTTCTTTGCCATCGGCCCAGTCGAGCATAACCTGAAAATGCAATTCAAGAAGAGATAATGCAATGGCAACTTAGCAGTAATATAGAATTTCATTGACAGTTTACTTACCGAAATGAATTCCTCCTTCGTCATCTTCTGTGACGTCTTGACATTCTCCGCCTTCTTGGCTCTCTTGCCCGTCTTCTCATACGTGAACTGATTGACGGACGAATGCTTTTGGTTGTACAATTGCTGCCGTGTCAACCTCACACAATGAGCACGCAAAACGCGGGCCGCCTCTGCCCTATGCTCGTCCGGCATCCAAAATGCCGCTTCAACCATGCATAAAAAATTGTGAGAGTCATGAGTTAGCACGGTGGGGTCATAAACTATGAATGGAACTCGAAAAATATGTCTTACCCAAAACCTGGTGATCACGGCGTCAGCAGCTGTCTGAAAGCCCGGGATAGGGGCAGCCTCATAGTCCACCCATTTATAGGCTAACTTGTTCTCGTCGTCGGGGTCCGTAGTGTACAAACCCGGCCAATATTTCCTAATCAGAGCTCCAAGCAAACTCCCAGGAGTGCGGGGAATCTTAGGTGCTGGCCATGTCCATTTGCTGCACAATAATCTAACATTAGTACACATGCCAAATTGTTATGACCAAAATGAAATTACATGTTCAAAATTACAAAATTAGTAAACTTACTCAACGCCCTTAGGAATAATGATGGCTTTCGCCTCCTCGCTTTTAGGCTCCTTGTCCTCGTCGGGACTCCCGCTTCGCCCCGACTCCGCGGCCGCTTCGGCGCCGCCTGCACCTGTTCTAGTAATGTACACCGATCATCAGCTAATTATTTGACAGAGATGTTTCTGTACTAAACAAAACAATTTGCACAACCTTTCTGGCGGCTTTCCTCCATTGCTCTCTACGAATAGCATGTACCCTTTTTTGACTTTGGTGTTCCCTTAACTCCCGGGGACATTTTTTGCTCAAATGCGTTGTCAAGTCGTCGATTCCCAGCATATTGCGCGCTGGACGTGCTTATGCTATCATGCGCCGGGGGCATACGAAAATCTGGCCATCAGGAGGGGCACATTCCAGAAGCCTATAATTTTCAGTCACACAGCTCTCAATCTCAATCGACCAAGTGTTTCAGCAGCCGGGTGTGCCGGTGTCAGTTATATGCAGTGCTCCACAAGATTTAACAGCCGGGTGTGCAGGGATTTGGTTACAGGTCGAAATACCGCATTTACCGGCCGCTAACTGGAATACCCAGTCTACCCGGTAAATTAGTTTACAGGAAGGAAAATTCCAATCCATTTGAATGTAGACCAAATTCTTCCTCTTGAAATCGGTTTTGAGTATTTTAAATATTCTTAAGTTTGAGTTTCAAATTTAGTCTGGGAATCTCGACCGGTAACCACAGTTTCGGAAATCAACCCCCGCCCCCTCGGACCCCGAGATTTGTTTTCATTTTGGTATCCAGATCCTTGGTCATGTGGGTCATGTCCTACCTATTGACGGAAGGAGTTGACTACATAATGCACCGGAATGACGGGCATGTCAATGTGGCCAAAGTTGATGATGCTTTACCACGGTGCAGTGCCGAACTTCTTGTTGAGTGTATTTTAAGGGGACATAATTCTAAAAGGACCAATTAGGCAATAAGATACACGTCTAGATCGACCGGTTTCTTGAGCACGTCGCTCTGTTCATCAACACAAAATGCCTGAGCTAGATGTCAAACTCTGGAAGAATGCTTAGCAGTGCCGTGCTAGTACCATCCTAGCTTAGCTATTAATCTGGTCGGTGTGGAAATGTTTGGCCGACCGAGACGAACGACGAGGTCATGAAACTAAATCACATTTCCTATGCGCGTGGCGTAGGGTGCCACCGACCCGCAAAGTCCTCAGTTTGCGTCAATCATCTGTTAAAACTCTGAAAGTAGGTAGAGATATTCAACACAGTGTGGTCTTGACGACAGATTTTCTGTGTGTAAATTACCCGTGAGTATCTTGACCAACTCAAACTGAAACGCAGGTACGTTCTAGGGCCGCCACACGGACACGGGCATGCAGGGTACAAGACTTCTTCTTCTTTCTTGCTTGGAAATTACGCCACCGCGTACACGGAGGGCCGTCGGAGGCTGTGGCCGGCCGGTCCATAAATACACCAGCACCGAAAGCCTGGACGATTATTCATTCAGACCAGATCAAAGCAAAATCTCAAACTTACACTATCAGACTACATGTCGTCGCGTGCCGGAGAAATCCGCGTCGAGAGGGTGGAGAAGATCATCGAAGCGGGGAAGAAGATGACCACGACGCCAACGGCGAGCGTGCATGGGGCGACCACCGGCGCCGTAGCGGAGCTGTGCGGCATCGATGCGGCCGCGGCGGCGTACATCGGGAAGGTGCACCGGCGTATAGCGGCGGAAGAAGCTGCCGCGGCTGCTACAAAGGCTGCAAAGTGAAGGCGCGTGGTAGCTAGGTGTAGTCCTGCATGCCAGTCAAAATTGAATTATGAATTACTATTTTCTTTTGTTCTTTGATAGCGGTGTATATATACATGCCCGTGTCCTATGTTTTAGGATTTGTTGTAAACAGTATGGAAGACATAGTTGTTGATTTTCATAAATATTAGTATATGCCGAAATTATTAAGTTGAATGGAAGCATATCATGCATAATTGCATATGATCGGTTCAGTGTGATGCGCGCGCAAGCTGAGACTACTGGTAATGTGCGATGATGATAGAATACTTATTCAACAGAGATGAAGCTCGTGCATAAAACAAAACATCATGCGCAACATCTTTCTGGCTTTCCTCTTGATAATAATCCACATACATATTTTTATTTTTTGCGGCTAAATACTATTGAGTTTTGCGTTGCCTTAGCTCTCAAGGAAATTTCTTGCTCTCAAGGAAATTAACACGAAAATCTTTGCGGGTATGATGATGCATGGTCAAGCCGTCGACGTACGATAATCTTGCAAGCATGTAGGCATGTAGCCTTGTGTGTCACTATCAGCGAGACAGCAAGAGGCTAGACCGCTTTCGATATCCTTAATTACAGCACGTACATACGCTGGTATTTTCTATGCAAAGGAGGAAACATACGTTGGATACTCTAGTTAGTTTATTATAGTTGGTGTTAGTTAGGTCATCTCCAGTCGTTGGTGCCCCAGGATGAAAAGGGAGACGTCCTGGGGGGGGGGGGGGGGGGGGGGGGATTCTTCCGCCGGCGCAAAAACGATCATCTGTTGCCATCAACACGGAATCTTATTCTCGTTTGACATATATAATATGCAGCGGTTTAATTTCCCGACGTATACACACTAGTAGAAAAACGGTCTTTCGTCCGGAGCCCCAAAGCCATTAGTCCCGATTCTGGGAAAAACCGGGACCAATGTTGGTCCCGGTTCAAGCTGCCAGGGCCCCGTGAGGCATTGGTCTCGGTTCGGATGGGGCGATGTCACCTCGCAGTTTCTGAACAACTCTGGCAAGGGAGATGAGTCTCTCAACCGAAGAGACGGCTCCGGTGAGGTAGAAACCGACGGCTGGGGGCGAGGGAGAAGCGGCGGCTTCGATGAGGGAGAAGCCGACGAGGGAGAAGCCGACGGCTCCGGTGGAACATTAAATGTTGCAAACTCCGGCGAGGTGCATATATATATTAATTAATTAAGTCACTGCTGTCTATATACATATATTAACGCTCTTTCTTCTTTTAGCCCTCCGGATCGAGCAAATCTTCTGTAAGGACGAAACGAGGCCTAGCCAAAAAGTTGGGTGACCATGAAAGGTACAGGATCAAAAAAGTCGCTGAAGACGGCACACCGATTGCTCCCCCTGATGTTGCAAAAAAAATTGTAAAGCAATGCGGATTTATTGTTAGGGACTACATCCCTATCACCGTTCGAGAATGGCATAAGACAAGGGCGGGAGGAATAAGATATGTCGGCGACATAGGCAAAGAAAACCTTTGGAAAAATCTCATGGTTAATTTCACCCTGCCGGCGCCAGAGGTGGATCCAGATGAGGAGGATCCGAATGAGGCAGAAAAGATTGCCAAGCAAAAAAAATCATCGAGCAAAAAGTCTTGGAGTGGGCTTTTAAGAAAATGGCCGAGCTATTCAAGAACTGGAAGAAAAGATTACACACCGAGTTTATCAACAAAGATAAGACTCTGGATTTCGATAAAGGGTATGAGAAGATAAGAGACGAATGGGGAAAATTTGTGGCGTACAAGAAATCGGAGGAAGCTCAGAAAAAGTCTAAACAAAATAAGGCAAATGCTGCTAAAACGAAGTACCACCATACTATGGGACCTGCAGGCTACGCCTTTAGCATGCCTAAGTGGGAGAAATTGAGGCCGACCTGCTGGCTAAAGGGATCACTCTAGAGCCATACACATGGATCGAACGGGCAAGAAATTGGTTTTACGGGCATGGGTGCACGTTGGACGCAGAAGCGAAGTGCATATATAACAGAACACACAAAGATAAGCCCCTACTACCCATCGAAGGCATTAGAAATGCAGTAAAGGATGTTGAAGAGGGATGGTTCTGTCCCGATAGAGAGGATGACGAGCTCACACGCGCCCTTGGGAATAAGGAACATGACGAACGAACACGAGGCGTACCAGGGTCCAAGCGCAAGAAAATGGCGATTCCCGAGGACAGGAAGAAATTTCCTGATAGAAGTCATCAGAGGAGAAAGAAAAGGGAGGCAATGGAAGCACGCGCTGCTGCAGACCGGCTGCGTAATATAGAAGAAAAATTAAAGCGGCAGCAGGATCAAATTGACGCACTTAGCCAGCAAGGTACTTGCGGCCAATCTCAGCGGCACATGGTAGAGCGATGGTACCGGCGGCCCATCGAATCGGAAAAGCAGCGTGGCGTCCACGGAGCTCTAGGATGGTAATGATGATGCACTGACGATGGCTCCTCTTCGTCGCTACCCAGTGGATGATATCACGGAGAGCACACCTTGTGAGCTACATGTGAAAGTTTTTAACTTAACCATGAAGGTGGCGGTCGGCTATGCCGTACCAATTGGACCTAAACCAACTTTCCATTTATCTCCGGTTCCACATGGCTACGCTGTTGTCGGGGTGGATGAAATGATGAAAGAATTTGAGGAGCTGAAGCTGGAACACCCTGCATGTGAAGATGGGGAGGTGGTTAAACTTGGAGAAGCCAAAAAAGGGAATATTCTATGGCCAAAGGAATTCATCGTGCTTCCGAACTGGCAGCCAAGGCCAGCGACTCCTCAGAGTAGCAATCCATCTTCGCCGCCGCCTCACCAGTCTCCTGCGCAACAGTCCTCTTCGCCGCCGCCGCCTCAGGCGCCGTCTTCGCCGCCTCACCAGTCTCCAGCGCAGCCGTCTCCGCCGCCGCGTCAGTCGTCTCTGCCCACTTAGGTTCAGCGTACCACCGCTGGTACTATGAGGGGTAAGCGATCACCGAAACGTAAAAGGTCGCCCCTCCCAAAAGTACATCATAAGAATCTTCCCATGAGACCTTACGACTATACGGAGGAGGAAAATGCCGCGATCGCAAAAGCCCAAAATAAAGAGTGGTGGGCTTACCGGAAGAAGCCGAAAGCGCCAGAGTTCCCCGCCATCCCAGAAGAAAAAGCCGCCGTCTTGAAAATGCTGAAGACCCTTGAAGAACCCCCGCCAAGGCTGACACCAGACTATGACCGCTCTATTCACAAGTCGGCTGAGGCAAATAAGCAGCGGTTGAAGAGTAGTAGTGCAAGCGGAAAATCAGTTCCCCAGCTCGGAGAACAGAAAAACCAGTCGTCCCCCCGCTCAAAGTGTTTTCCAATACGAGGTGGGGTCGAGCAGAGGTGCAGTCGACGTCGATCCTGAGTTTGTTGCAATGTATGGAGAAGCGGCCTCTGCTCAGGGCATGTCTATTCCTCAGTACTTTGAGCAGTTACAAGAGTTCCAAGAGGTAGCATACAAATACTGGCACGGGTATACTCTCTTCAAACCTGAGCTAGTCAACGGTCTACCAACAAAAATGCGAAGATTGCATAAGTGGTACATGCGAGCCCCAAAGGAAGGGGGAAACTGGATCTACGTGGGATATAAAAACGAGCATTACACTAGTAGAGAACCCACCTATAGTACCGGTTGTAGATGGCCTTTAGTACCGGCCACACAACCGGTACTAAAGGGTCGGCACTAAAGGGGTAACCCTTTAGTACCGGCACCTAAATAAAACCGGTACTGAAGGGTCTCCACGTGGGCGAACAGGCGAGCTCGACCCTGAGGACCTTTAGTACCGGTTTGTAATACAAACCGGTACTAAAGGTTCCTGCTTTTTTTGCTTATTATTTCAGGGGGTTTTGGTTTTTTTTCTTTTCGATTATTTTTCGGGGTTTAAGGTTTCTGTTTTTTTCCTTTTCGCTCATTTTTCAGGGTTTCGGAGGAGATCGCGTATAAAGTACTCACTACACATATAAAGTAGTCTTTATACACATACAAAGTACTCTCGTCACATATAAATTTATGTACTCCTAATTAATTACAATGGAGCCGGTTCCCTTGTAGCATCGACTGCCGGCGGTTCCCTTGTAGCATCGACTGCAGGGGGTGGAGGTGGTCTTTCGTCAAAGTAGAATTCACCGTGTTCATCTATGACATGTGTAAGTAAGAATCCCGCCAATTCCTCCGCAATAGCTTTTACGCGGTTGCGTGGTAGGAGCTGGCTCCGCTTGTTTGACATCTTTAAAAGAAGAAAATAAAATCAGCTATGATCGAAACTAAACACAATTGATGCATGGTGGCAAAATAAAAGTTGTGTATGATGTTCACGTACCTCTCGATTTCTTACACTCTTGACTCTTTCATTGACCTTCGTGTGAATGTACTCGCAAACGTAGTATCCACATAGTTCTGTCCCCTGTGGTTGTCGCAGACACCACTATATATACAAGAATATAATTTAATCAAATAATAATCAAGAGAATGATAATGGTATTAGAAAGATACACGTAGTAGTACTTACGTTGTTAGACTTGAACTCCAGCTTTTCTGGCCATACACCGCGTTCTTCCGCTTTGAACTTTCTGTAAACCCTGTCCGGAAAAGAAAATGAATTGAGTAGTTATTACTTATACTTTTGATATCCGGAAATGAACGAAAGAGGCTGATATAGTGCGATTGAAATTACCTCTTGAGCATTAGACGCACGCTTTTGTATTCATTATGATCTCTCCGTAGTGAGTCCCAGACTTCAACTTCTCCTTCCTCGAGTCTAATGATTAGCAGAATGTAGTGGAACCTGCGCACGTTTATATACGCAGGTATTCAGAACTTATCGATTACACTTAATATCGGGGAAGCAAAATATAATGTGTAGAAGACGGTAAAACTCACCCGAATTTGTAAGGAAATAGTATTTCCTTTTTGGTACTTTGTCGCTTAAAGAACGTTAGCAAAACGTCCTCTGTGTTCACGGGATTTTCATCCACGGTCTTGACATGAACTTTATCCGGGTCAATGAAACCAATGTCCCAGATTCCTCCGAGTCTGCATTCACGTATCTTCATTCTGCATAATTAGCGTACAAAAGAATTTTGTGACGATAATTACAAGCAATGAACGAGAGCTTATAACTATAAATAATTAAATTACACGAATAAATTACTTACAGACAATAGCAGCTGATGAGAGATTTGTCGAGAGCACGTTGATTGTACATCTGAAAAAGTTCTCGGAACTCAACATGCACACAATATTCTCGAAAGTAGTGTTGTTCCTTAACCGCCGCCATGAGAGAGAATTTCCCTTCTTTTGCGGCGGTCATGTACCAGCGATTCAAATTCCATAACTGTGTTGTTAGCTGGCTCGGATTTTCCACCATAGGCAGCCCGAGTTCAAAATCAAATCGTGGGGCAATCTCCGCCATGGGGTAACCTGAGTCGCCAAGGACAACTTCTCCATGCTCGATTTCCCGAGTTTCAGAAGGTACAATGAGCGGGGCGAGCGATTGTGCTTCTTGTTCTCCGAGCTGGGCAACTCCTTTCCCGCACAATTTCTCTTGCTCATTCTGCGAGGAAAGTACCTTGTCAATACCTCGCTCGTAGTCTGAAATGGGCGGAGGTGGAGGGTCATATAGGTTGTCAACGGTTTGATCTTTTACCTCATTTGGTATAGTCTTCAGAAGTTCCTTTATGGGGTCAAGTCTTGCCTCCACTCTTTCCTTCTTTTTCTGCTCAAAAAAGGCTCTCGACCCTTCACGTAGGCTCTCAGCTATTTCCTGCTGAGTCATCTCAGAAGTTAACTTCTCAGGAGCCTTGACTTCCTTGGGGTTCTCAGGAGCCCGCACACTTTTTCCACGTTTCTTGACAGGGGTGGACGACGGGAACAGCTTCCGCTTTGTCAAGTTACTAGTGGGCGCATCAGTCGGTTGACGGGACAGCGCGGGAGATGGACTCGCGGCGGGATCCCAAACTTCGTGGGGGGAGGCGGGTGGACTTTGATGTGGTGAATGTCTAACGGGAGGAGTCGGTGGCCTTGGCTCCGAGTCTGGAAACTTGATGTATTTCTTCTTCCATAGAACGATACCAAACTCAACATCTCCCAATGTCTTCTCGCCTTCAGCTCCAGGAAATTCAAGACGTATTGCGTTGAATCCCGACATAACTTTCGTGACCCCGACATCTCCCAATATTTTCATTCTAAGCTATCTATATTTCTGTTATTTTGCTATCTACAAAATGAATAAAATGCTATCTATATTTTGCTATCTACAAAATTGGTACAAATTTCTAAAAATGCTAAACAAAATTTAAAACTTAACTAAAAACAGTAATAAAAAAAGTAATAACAAAAAAATTGCTACTAAAAAAAAAGACTTAGCTAAACTAAACTTAGCTAAAAAAACAGTACTCAAATTACTTAGGTAAACTAAACTTAATATTAACTAAAAAAAACAGTACTAAATTTTTTTTTACCTTGATGTGGTACTGTGGTGTGGCCGGCCGGAGTGGAGAGAGAGCAGCGCGGTGGAGCACGCGCGGCGGCAGGGGTGCGCGCGCGGGGCGTCTGCGGCGTCGAGTGGGTGCGCGCGGCGGCCGGAGTGGGCGTCGTCGTCGACGTACGGGGGAAATGGAGCGGCGGCTGAGAGGGCGGCGCGGCGGTCTCGTCGGAGTGGGCGCCCGGGCGTCGACGACGTGGAGCGGGCGCGGGGCGTCGACGGCGTGGGGGCGTCGATGGCGCGGACGGCGGGGGGCGTCGACGGCGTGGACGCGACAGGGCTTCGCCGGCGTGGTGTCGTCTTCTTCGAGCAGAGAGTTAGCGAATTTGGGGATCGATCCCCTGCTTTAACTGCAGAACAGGCCTTTAGTACCGGTTGTAGACTACAACCGGTACTAAAGGGTCTTTAGTACCGGTTGTAGACTACAACCGGTACTAAAGGTGCCTTTTGGGCCGCGGCGAAAATTCCCGCGCGCAGCCCAGCCCTTTAGTACCGGTTGTAATTAACAACCGGTACTAATGGGCTTTTTGAATTTTTTTCTCTAGTTTTTTTTTCTTTCTTTTGTTTTCTGTTTTTTATATCTATTTGGTTTCTATTTTGTTTTTTTCTCTACTTTCTTCTCTACTGCCACCAGGTGATGTCGCCGCAGTAGTCACCCGACGCGGACGCCGAGATCTGAAGACGGAGGAAAGCCATATCGGCGGGGGCGACGCCCCGATTCAATCCTCTTCAGGCGAGCACGCCAACCGACGACCACCGCCGGGAGCAGGCCACACCACCTCTAGTACCTCCGCAGAAAGGTCAGAGCAAACCCAACCGCGACGAAGAGAGGAACAGAGGACACAATCTCCAAAAGTAAAACAAAGACTCTACCTATCTCCCATCAATGCAGAGACGATTTATCATACAACTAGACATCTACGTTACAACTTCACTAGTTCTAAATACTGGATAGAACAAATTAAGGTACAACTTGAAATTACGAAGCTTCAGCCTTCTTGCTCAGTGCTTCAACCCGCCTTCTTGCTCGGTAGAACGGACTATTCGTAACTTTCCTGTCAAACTTCTCTACAAGCGTGAGCATTTCTGCACGAATTTGGAGCGGGGTCCTATACGGAAACCCATCGCGGCATAGCTTCGCCCCGAGCAAAGCGAGATGACTCTCAGTGTGCAAAATTTCTTCAATTGGAACTATCCTACCATCTACCTTCAAATTGCTCGAAAGCCTGGCGAGATGCTCGGATGCGGAAATGTGAAACCCGGACACACACTTCTCGCAAGGACCAATACACACCATGCTTGCGCTCAAGTGAGTACCATGCCTACCTTCGACTGGGTTTTATAGAACTACCGGTGGCGGCATTTGGGGGGAACGATAGCGGGAAATATTTGGGCGGGAAACGGTGGCGGGATCGAATTAAGTTGCCTACCTTCTCCAGTGGATCAGGAAGAAGCACACGGATCATGTGTTTCCTTCCAGCGATTGGGAGCCGTTGGATCAAGCGGTGTGTTTCTTTCGAGCGCTTGTGAGCCCTTGGATCAGGAAGAAGCACACGGATCGTGTGTTTCCTTCCAGCGCTTGGGAGCCGTTGGATCAAGCGGTGTGTTTCTTTTAAGTGCTTGTGAGACGTTGGATCAGGGGTGAGCTCGACTTTAGTCCCGGTTGGTGTTACCAACCGGTACTAAAGAAGCACACGGATCGTGTGTTTCTTTCAAGCGCTCGTGAGACGTTGGATCAGAGGTGTGTTTCTTTTAAGTGCTTGTGAGACGTTGGATCAGGGGTGAGCCCGACTTTAGTCCCGGTTGGTGTTACCAACCGGTACTAAAGAAGCACACGGATCGTGTGTTTCTTTCAAGCGCTCGTGAGACGTTGGATCAGAGGTGTGTTTCTTTTGAGGGATTGTGAGCTGTTGGATCAGCAGTATCACGACCACTTCGTGAGCCACATGACCCTATATATAGCCCACCTCCCGGAAGTCCAGCGTCACTCACTCACTCACACAAAACATTCCATCGTCACTCGGAGAGGCATCTTTGGGCAACCAGCGGCAAGACGTCTCTGATGACCTGCGACCGTTCCAAACGGTTGCAGATCATCAGAGATGTCTTGCTGGACGGTTGTAGATCATCAGAGACGTCTTACCTCTGCTTGGATCGAAGTGGCGCTCAAACACAAAACATTCGGGTTTCCTAGCTATGCCCGACACTGAATGCAACGACATTCGACCGTGAATCAGTGTCGGGCTATAGCTAGGAGAAACCGTGTGTTTTGTTTCCCAGGTTACTCACTCATATATTCGGGTTCCCTAGCTACGTCCTGCAACCGTTTAGATCTCTCTTCTGAGTTTTCAGGACATAGTTACATAAAAGGTTTAATACATTATTACACATCAGCAACAACATCCCTATCTAGTGTTCACTTTTTCTTCTTGTGTGTCCCTTTCTTCTGATTGCGTCGTAGCCATGGACAATCTTCATCATTCAACACGGTGCTTGGGTCAGTTTTCACTTTGAAGGGCGGAATTTCAGCAAACTTATTGTAATCTTCTGACATGTCTGTCTTGTCCTCCACTCCCACGATGTTTCTTTTTCCTGAAAGAACTATGTGGCGCTTTGGCTCATTGTATGATGTACCGGCTTGCTTATCTTTTCTTTTTTTCGGTCTGGAAGACATGTCCTTCACATAGAAAACCTGAGCCACATCATTGGCTAGGACGAATGGCTCGGTTTTGTACGCAAGATTTTTGAGATCCACTGTAGTCATTCCGTACCGCTTGTCTATCTCTACCCCGCATGACAGGTTAACCCATTTGCATAGAAACAAAGGGATCTTAAAATAAGGTCCATAGTCAAGTTCCCATATCTGCTGTATGCAACCATAATATGTGTCCTTTGTTCCATCATCGTTTGTTGCATCAAAGCGGACACCACTGTTATGGTTAGTGCTCTTTTTGTCTTGGGTTTCCGTGTAAAATGTATTCCCATTTATCTCGTACCCTTGGAAAGTCAATATAGTCGAAGATGGTGTCTTGGCCAACAAGTATAGCTCTTGTCCAACAGTGTTGTCATTAATGAGATGTGTACGCAACCAACTGCCGAAAGTATCCACGTGTTTTTCTTTAATCCAGAAGTCAGTCTTCTCCGGGTATTCTGAGCGTAAAATATCCATGTGTTCCACGATATACGGAGCCACCAATCTGGAATTTTGTAGAACTGTGTAGTGTGCTTGAGTGAAAGAATGCCCGTCCATACTTCTTGTTGCTTTCTTTCCTAGCGTGCCTTTTCCACGCAGTCTCCCCTCATGGCGTGATTGAGGAACACCGATGGGCTTAAGATCTGGAAGAAAGTCAACACAGAACTCAATGACCTCCTCTGTTCCATAGCCCTTGGACATGCTTCCTTCTGGCCTAGCACGGTTATGAACGTATTTCTTTAAGACTCCCATGAACCTCTCAAAGGGGAACATGTTGTGTAGAAATACAGGACCGAGAATGGAAATCTCTTCGACTAGGTGAATTATGAGGTGCGTCATAATATTGAAGAAGGCCGGTGGAAAGACCAACTCAAAGCTGACAAGACATTGGACCACACCCGTCTGTAAACTTGGTAGAGTTGCTGGATCAATTACCTTCTGAGAAATTGCATTCAGGAATGCACATAGCTTGACAATGGGTACTCGAACGTTTTCCGGTAGAAGCCCCCTCAATGCAACAGGAAGTAATTGTGTCATAATCACGTGGCAGTCATGAGACTTCAGGTTTTGGAACTTTTTCTCTGCCATGTTTATTATTCCCTTTATATTCGACGAGTAGCCAGACGGGACCTTGATACTGCTCAGGACTTGAAAAAAGATCTCCTTCTCTTCTTTGGTAAGAGCGTAGCTGGAAGTACCTTCATACTTCTCTGAATTCAGGTTGTCTCTTCCGTGGTGCGAACTTTGCTGGTCCTGCCGTGCATCCGCTGTATCTTTCGTCTTCCCATACACGCCTAAGAAGTTTAGCAGGTTCACGCAAAGATTTTTCGTCACGTGCATCACGTCGATTGCAGAGCGAACCTCTAGGATTTCCCAATAGGGTAAATCCCAAAATATAGATTTCTTTTTCCACAAGGGTACGCGCTTGTTTGCGTCTTTCGGAACATTTAGACTGCCAGGACCCTTTCCAAATATTACTTCCAAATCCTTGACCATGCCATATACAACATCACCATCACGGCGTGTAGGCTTCGTCCGGATATCTGCCAAACCTTTGAAGTGCTTGCCTCCGTTTCTTACGTGATGCCCGGTTGGAAGAAACTGACGATGCCCCATGTACACAATCTTCTTACCTATATATGCACTGTCAGTCTTATCTAAACAGTGCGTGCATGCCTTGTATCCCTTGTTCGACTGTCCTGAAATGTTACTAAGAGCAGGCCAATCATTGATGGTTACAAACAGCAACGCTCGTAGGGGAAATTCCTCTTGTTTGTACTCATCCCACACACGTACACCTTCGTCAGACCACAACTGTAAAAGTTCGTCAACTAATGGCCTCAGATACACATCAATGTCGTTGCCGGGTTGTTTCGGTCCTTGGATAAGCACTGGCATCATAATATACTTTTGCTTCATGCACAACCAAGGGGGAAGGTTATAGATACATAGAGTCACGGGCCAGGTGCTATGACTGCTGCTCTGCTCCCCAAACGGATTCAAGCCATCTGTACTTAGACCAAACCTTAAGTTCCTTGCGTCAGCTGCAAAATCACCAAACGCACTGTCGATTTTTCTCCACTGAGACCCATCAGCGGGGTGTCTGAGCATCTCGTCTTCCTTACGGTCTTCTTTGTGCCATCGCAACAACTTGGCATGCTCTTTGTTTCGGAACAAACGTTTCAACCGTGGTATTATAGGAGCATACCACATCACCTTCGCGGGAACCCTCTTCCTGGGGCTCGGCTCGCCCTCAATATCACCTGGGTCATCTCGCGCGATCTTATACCGCAATGCACCGCATATCGGGCATGCATTCAAATTCTCGTACTTCTCACCGCGGTAGAGGATGCAGTCATTGATGCATGCATGTATCTTCTGCACCTCTAATCCTAGAGGGCAGACAATCTTCTTTGCTTCGTACGTGCTGTGGGGCATTTCATTATTCCTCGGAAGATTCTTCTTAAATATTTGTAGCAACTCTTGAAATGCCTTGTCAGATATTCCATTCTTTGCCTTCCACTGCAGCAATTCCAGGGTGGTACCTAGCTTTTTCTGGTCATCTTCACAATTTGGGTACAACGGTTTTTTGTGATCCTCTAACATGCGCTCCAGCTTCGACCACTCGTTTTCAGTTACGCAGTTCATCTGTTCATCACGAATGACCTGATGAAGATCATCATCGTCGGACTGATCAACAATGACCTCATGCTCTTCCCCCATTGTAGTATCACCGTGTTCATCAGAGAACACGGGATAGTTGTCATCATCCTCTTCTTCAGGGTTTTCCATTATAACCCCTCTTTCTCCGTGCTTGGTCCAACAAAAATAATTGGGCATGAAGCCTTGTCGCAACAAGTGGGAGTGTATGGTTCTTACGCTCGGGTAATTCCTGTTATTCCGACATTCATCACATGGACAAATCATAAAACCATTCTTCAGCTTGTTTAACTTAACCACATCGAGAAAACGAATCATGCCATCAATGAACTCGGGACAGCGTCGATCACTGTACATCCATTCTCGGCTCATCTACATTACATAAATATATCAAAAACCATTACACCAGCTAAATAATGAATAGAGATACGTGACCAAATTAATTTATACAAGTTCATCACATTAAAATCAAAGTAGAGTAGTGCCCAAATGTAATACATAGTTCTCACGAAATCAGGGGACGGGACGACACTATATAAAACCATAAATTATATTTCAATTCGAGCTCAAAATGCATATAAAACAAATGAAATCCCTAATTTAGTCATTTCATCAAACACCTTGCAAGCACAACCAAAATCAAACTTGCTAAACTTGCACGAAAATGAGCTAAACTTGAAAAGCCGGAAGAGAAGATGAAGAAGTTGCTAACCCTTGTATAGGGTGCCACCAATCTTGACAAATGTTGGAGAAAAAATGGGTGACCTAGAGCTTGGGAGGGCTTGGGAGAGAGGAAAAATGGGGTTGGGGTCGAGTTTCTCCAAAATGGAGCTGGCTCGGCCGGGGTGGAATATAGGCAGGACCTTTAATACCGGTTTTATTTACCAACCGGTACTAAAGGGCCTGCCGTGGGGCCACTGACCGTGGCCTGCGGGGCTGAACCCTTTTAGTACCGGTTGGCAATAGAAACCGGTACTAAAAGGTTTCCTTTAGTACCGGTTGTTCAGACCAACCGGTACTAAAGGTCCTCGCCGCGGGGCCCTAGCTGGCGCCCAAGCCCAACCGGTGTTAATGCCCCCTTTAGTACCGGTTTTAGTGGCAACCGGTACTAAAGGGGCGCACCAATGCCTCTGTTTCTACTAGTGTTACGGGCATGGAGATGGCGTGATAATGATTGAATTTAGTGAATTATATCAGTTATACCAACAAGACGCCATCAACAAATCTATCCTCAGTGCCTATTGTCTGTAAGTATTATTTCTGTAATTAAGTCTCTAGCTAGCTCAGCTCGTTCATTGCATGTATAATCTTACTCATCACTATATTAATTATACAGAATGAAGATTCTCCAATACAAAAAAGGACAAATCTATGACATTGGGTTTATTGACCATATTTCGTTCATCAAAAAACTCTCCAAGGTCATTAAATCGACACAGAGAATAACTTGGTAAAGGCGTTAAGGTTTTCCGAAACCAAAAGGGAAATACTATTTCCTTACAAATACGGGTGAATGTTACTATCTTGTACACATTCTATTTCGCTTAATTGATGTTAAGTGTATAATTGATGACTTATGCGTGCGGAGATTCCACTTTATTCTGCTAATCATTAAACTTGACAAAGGAGTAGTACAAGTCATGGACTCGAAACGTAAACCCCTTGAGGAGTGGGCGGACATGCAGAAATACCTCCAACGGTAATTTCAATCATTATGGCACTATATCGGCAAGTTTCCGTTCATTCCCTAGTAGCAAATAATTAATATATAACTCTTTTATTCATTTTCTTTGCCGGACAGGGCTTGGAAACGGTTCACCGCCAAGGCTAGGGTATTTGGGCACCGGAGCTAAAATTTGAACCAGTAAATGTAAGTACTACTAGCTAGATCCGCGCATCTCTTTGATTCTAGTTTCAATACCATTATCATGTTTGATTATTATTTTGATTGAACTCTGTTCTCGTAAAGTGCTTGAGGCAGGAACATGGGAATAATTTATGTGGATACTACGTTTGCGAGTTCATTCGCCAGACGACCCAAGAGACGGGCAGCCGGTACTTAGAACAATTTGAAGTACGTAAACAATATTCACAATTTTAGTTTATTGCCATCAATTGTGTTTAGTTTCATTCATATATATTGACCCCTTCTTTAAATTAGATCGAACGGTTGCGGGCGGTCTTCTACCACAAAATCACGTACGAGCAATTCAAGAGCAAATTGCGGGATTCTTAGATGCAGAGGTCATAGATCCGAAAGGAGAATACTATCGGAAGGTTGAAATGCAAGGGTCAGTGTAAAAGAGATGTATATATGCATGAAACTCGTGTGTACATGTACCGTTTGTAATATGTTCGACCAAGCACGATGTATGAGATGTGTGTAATATATTCATGACGATGATGTGTAATAGTGGTCCCTTCATTGTTGTATGTAGTACCATCGAATTGAGTGCGAGATGGAAAGCCAGCGAGTGAGAGATGAGCCGGCGAGTAGTACCTGCACAGAAATATCGAAACTTGGTCTCGATGAGCCGGCGAGTGAGAGATGGAGAGCACGTCGGCGATGCGAAGAAGAGGGAGACGACAGAGGCACCGGCGAGAGGGAGAGGGGGTGGATGGACAAATAATTAAATGGAAGTGTTTGAATTGAGTGCAAAACACAAAATAAAAAGTGACAAAATAATTAAATGAAAAAAATACAAAATCAAAACATCAGTCCCGTTCGTAATACGAACCGGGACCAATGCTCCTCCCCCACTCGCTGCTGGCAGGCCACGTGGAGACCCAGTAGTTTCGGTTCGTGGCCGAACCGGGACTAGCATTAGTCCCGATTTGCTAGTCCTGGTTCGCGAACCGGGATTAATGGGCCTTATGAACCGGGACTACATTGCCCTTTTCTACTAGTGACATACACATGAGGCGTTGAGTAACATAATGCCGCGAGAGTATGTTTTTATATTTTGGTCTTGACCGGTCTCGACTAAGGCTCCTGGCTTGTAACACCCTCTAAACTTTCTTTCTTAATCAATGTAAATGCCAAATCAATTGTCTTGTTTAAAAAAAAAGACACAAGCACCCAAACCAAATCATGCACCATGTAGCTAGCTCTTTTTGTTTACTCGTCGTTTGGGCGACCATACGGTGCAATTTTCTGGTCATTGCCTTTTTAGAAGTTTTGCGGCTCATCTTAAAGGACGTAGAGGGATTCAATGCAGAGTGGGTAGTGACGAGACGACAGGTTTTCCCGTGTGTAAATTACCAGTGGGTATCTTGAAGGACCTGGAAGAACATCCCAGTGTTTTAACTACGAGACCTTTTCTTCTCTGTTGCCTGGAAACCACGCCACGCCTCTATAAATACCCAGCACCCCTTCGTGCCTCGACGACGATCATACATTCAGTCCAACGCACTGTAAGACATGTCGCGTGTTGGTGAAGTCTGCGTCCAGAGGGTTGAGAAGATCGACGCGGCGGAGAGGAAGACGACGACCACAACGGCAAGCGTGCACCGAGCCGCCGCCAGCACCGGAGAACAGCTGGGCGGCATTGATGCGGCCGCCGCGAAGTACATCGAGAGGGTGCACCGGCGGCTGGCGGCCGAGGAAGCTGCGGCAGCTAGTAGTACGTACTGCTGCAGCAAAGCGAACTGTAGTCACGCACGCCTGTAAAAAGGACGAGGGAGGTAGCTACTAGCCAGTGTTAATATTGAATGTTATTCGAGTGCGGATAAATGGAGCCTGCCCTCCATTTGCACTTACCGATCATTTACTATTTTCTTTGTTCTTTGAAGTCAGTGTATGTATAAACATGCACACGTTGTGTGTTCTAGGATTACATGTAAATAGTAAGGATGTTGATCAATAGAAATAGTATTACAGAAACTATTGAGCTGTAGGCAAGAACAAAGAAACCGACTGGCGATTGTGCAGAGTGCTCGTGTGAAATTAACCTTTTTTTTTAGATTCTCATGATCGCTCCCCGTCCCCGGTTCCATTATATGTGTGAAGTTAACCTTTTTTAGATCATTTTGTGAAATTAATCTTCCTAAAACTAGCGGTAATAAATTAACATATGCATTTTAGACCTCTGTGTTTCCTTAACTCTGAAGGACATTTTTACTGCCATGCCACTTCCATGCATCGCATGGTCAAGTCGTCGATGTCGACCATGTTGCCAACTTGCCAGGAGAGTTTACTGAAGTTTTGGTAGCTATCTAACCTGCGGTCGACAGTCTCACAGCTAGCCAATGATCGACGGACCAACTCATTCAGACTTTTCTGCTACTTAGCGCCACTATCAGTTACACGCTACTAGGTCGCTTCAGTATACATATATACATCCTTTGCATCGCGTACGCTGGTCCCATAGCATGGCAAGGTGTACCAGACTTCCATGTAAGCTTTGCCGTGTGGAGTGCATGCAGATGCAGTTGTAAACTTGTGATGAAAGATACCGCGGAGATCGATGATCCCGCATTCCCGCGTTAAGACATCCTTGACCCCGCTCCTCATCGATTCGATCGGGGCGCAATTACCTTGGTGTTACATGTGAAGTGCATGCAGTATATTTCAACATTTTCAATGATGATTAAAGAGCAAGTAATCGAGCATATGACGATTCGACAAAGCCAACAGCTGGAGCTTGGAACAATTTCTTTTTGGTCGCCATTCACACAAGCGAAGTTGCCGAACTCTTTTGGACTTTTAGCAGCCTCGGTGACACTAGCTAGCTAGCTGGCCTCTTTTTCGACACGGTCTTCTACAAGATATAGCTTCCATTCTTTTTCTGTTCAGATGGGAAACAGCCGCAATAATTTGCGGAAGTATCTAGTGCTCCTACCCATTAGGGTGTGTTTCTCGTGCTACCGCAAAAATAAACATTTTTACATGTTTCAAAAAATTCTATGAAAAATTGTGAATATTTACAAGATATGTTTTTACAGCCTCCAAAAAATTTAGCTCCAATTTTGAAATGAAAATTGAGAAACAAAAAAAAAACATATCTGGCAAGAACAGTGTCACTAGTGTAAAAAAGACAAAATCAAATAAGACACTATTCATGCTAGATTTGTGTTTTTGTATCTCAATGTTCATTTCAAATTTTAGAGATTGTAAAACATATGTTTTGAACATCCACAATTTTTGTAACTTTTTTGAAACATTTAAATTTGACTATTTTAGCTGTAGCACGGGGAGCACTACATATCTTCTCGCAACAGTATTGTAGTACTATGCTAACTCGGCTTTGATTTGAATTTAATTAAAATGCCTGCATCAAGGTCGTTTGCCCTGTTTTGCCAGCAGATTTTGTGTAAATTAGCAATGAATTTCTTGGTGACAAGCTCAGTACGCATGCACGTCGTGCGTGTTAAAACCACAGATATATTCACGAACGACATGAAGAATGAGCCTTGACCAAATCAAACAGGAATACGGGGAGACAGAGTACATGGGCACTTGCGTGTTTTCAAGTCAACCTATGTAGTACTGCTGACAAGACTCGTTCTTCCCTTTCTTCCTTGCATGCCCCAACGGAGGCGGTGTCTCTGCTCTATAAATAACGCAGTCCCCGGGTGCCTCGAGGATCATCAACTCAATCAGTCAATCCACAGAAGAAGCAAGAGCTCAACACTGAGATCAGACATGTCGCGTGTCGGCGGAGAGATCTGCATCCAGAGGGTGGAGAAGATCGGTGCGGAGAGGAAGATGGCGAAGACGGCGAGCATGGGCATTATGAGGGTGCATCGGCGGCCGCGGCCGCGGCGGAGTACATTATGAGGGTGCATCGGCGGCTGGCGGCGGAGGAAGCTGCGAGGGCTGCTACTGCTGCATCAATCCATATATGCATGCATATATGGCCGTGTGAATATTTCATGTTTGGTTGTTTTTCTTCTCGTTCGTTCGAGTCGCTGCAAATGAAATGGAGGGAGTAATAATGTACTAGGATTTTTTAGATACAAGGCCGAAAAGGCTCGGCGATAAATTAATAGCGCCACACGGCGAGTAAGATATAAAGTGCTGAACCCAGCATACAACACCACCCTGCACACACACAAAGAAAACAGAGCTACTAGGCGATTACAGGTCACCGCCACTGGCCATAGAAGCTGCGGACAGGCACCAGGTAGCCCAAGCAAGAAACTCCGAAGTGCAGAACAAGTTGTAAACCTTGCCGGGAGAGAGCACGACACGAAGCCGCACCACCTCCGGGAAGCAACGCTCCATGACCTCCAAGACGGTGTCTTCAAGAAGAGCACGACGCCAGTGCGCCGCCACCATCCGATCCGAGGATCTTGGGCTTTCACCCGGAGTACGAAGGAGGACCGAAAGAAGCCGCTGCGACGCCTTCAAGAAGGGAACGGCATTCCATGGACGTCGCCGCCGCGGTCCGGGAAGACCCAGACAAGAGTTTCCTCTCGGCACAATCTCTCTACCTCCGACACAAGGCATGGAACACCGCCAACAGGGCCCCCATACTGCTGCCACAGAGTGTCGCACGCAGAGTACCACGCCACCCTCGCGACCATGGTCACCGACCAGCACAAGAACCAATGGCACGCCCGTGAACCATCATGGTTCCCACCTTCCAGGGCCGCCTCCCCGGCGTCCAAACTACCCGCGCCACCGAGCTGAAAAGCAAACGAACCGCTGTTGCTGCAGGGGCACCCAAGCCCCGACAGACACGACCAAACCAGTGAGCACCAGCAGACCCGCACCACCGCTAAGGGCACATGGGCCCCTCCAGCCAGGACGACGAGCAGTAGCCCCCATGGCTGTTGTCGCTCCCAGATCTGAAGGTGGGAGGTGGAGGGCGATGTTCCCTCCCGGGATCACTGGCCTGCAGCCACCGCGGCTGCCGGCAACGCCCAATCCAGGACAGGACACACAGATGGGCTCGCAGGGTCCAGGGCCGCTGCCTTGGCCCTAGATGCGAGGCGGCCGGAGCTCCCGTCCGACCACACTCCCCAGCGCCGCCGTAGATACCTCCCAGCAGAATCAGCCCCCAGAGGGCCGCCGCCAAGATCTGGACCACCCGCAGCCTAGGGTTCGCGACCAGCTTCAGCCCGCCGAGCGCGAGCAGGCACCACCACGCAGCCACCACCGCAGCACGACCCTCCCGCACCAGCCGGCACAGAGGAGAGCAGCGCCGCCGCACCGCCCTGCGCGAGCGCGCTTCCTCGCCAGGCAGCTGCATCCCGCGCTGCAGCTACCCAGGGAGTAGGAAGAAGGGCCCGCCGCCGCCAACACCGGCCGGGCTTTGCGGCGCTCTCCGGCGGCGGCGAGGGGGAGGAGAGGTGGGGAGGGGTCGAAGGCGGTGGCGGCTAGGGTTCGCCTTCCCGCAGGGCTGGGCGAAGAGTTTCTAAGATGCATAATGTACTAGGATAACTGTAACATTCAAAGCCTGGAGGTAAATGTGCAATGATCATCAGCTAATTAGACAGAGATGCTTCTGTAATTTGTACTAAACGGAACATTGACAATGATCTTTCCGGCGTCTTTCCTCTTGCTAAAAAATAATTAGCACATATATGCCTTTCTTGACTTTTTTGGCGACTTATAACTCAAAAAGGGTATTTTCGCACACACGTTGTGCTTCCATGCATGCAGCGTTGTCAATAAGCCGTCGATTGTGCCCAGCATGTCGATTTGCACATTTTTAGACTTCACGGCTGCCTAACTGGAGGTACGATGACCAGGTCTTAAATGTTCATTGCCGCGTGAAGTGGATGCAGTATCCCCGGGATGCATCAGGATGACTCCAACCATGCGACGCAAACGGACACTTATTTATATCCGTTTGCGTCGTGGTCCGGTCTGCCGGACAGCAGCCGGACAGCTTGTGCACCCAACGCACCACACGACCTATTTGGCTAGACGTCCGCCGCCTCCTTCAGTGAAGGAGAAGCAGTAGTTCCTCCACCGCAAGGAATCATGGCGCCGTGGCCTGCAGCCATGCGAGCTGCTGCCCTTTTCTTGCTCACGAGCTGCTGCCGCTTCTTGTGCAAGCAAGTACTAGATTGATCCAGCTCCTGGAGCAAGCTTCTCGGATGGCACAGCTCTAGTACAAATCAAATACTAGCATCACGAGACAAGCGACATTGACGGCCGCGCTCATAGTACGAAGATTTTCCAAGCCTCGGAAACAGTCGTTTCGCGTCCGCGTCGTCCCCGCGGGCGACCGGACGCGCGAACTCGCGCCGCCTCCCTAACCTAGCCCTCCTCGCTCTCTCCCGCCGCCGCCGGCGAGCGCCGCCGGGCAAAGCCCGTGCTGTGCCGGCGGTGGCGGGCGCTCCTTTCCCGTCTGCGTGAGGAGCTGCGCGGGCTGTTCCTTGGCAACGGTGCGCTGGAGTTTTGGGGACTTCGCTCGGCGGCCGGCAGCGGCCAGGGCGGCGACGCTGCCCGGCGAGGATGGAGTTCGTGGGGCGCGGCGCAAGCGATGGGCAGCGGCAGGCGGTGCTGGCTCACGACGGCGGGATGCTCGGCCCAGATCTAGGCCCGCGGGCCCGATCTGGGTTGGACGGGCGCCTGCTACTTACGCAGTTTCAGGGGCTTCTGGTGGCGTCATACTGCTGCGAGCCCATCCACCGGCCATGGCATGGCTGGGGCGCCGGATCCGGGCCAGGCGGGCCTAGATCTGGTGGCCGCCTAGCAGACCCGGTGTCGGGTTCTGAGGATTCGACTTGCGAACGATTTTCGTTGTGCTCGTCGTTCCCTGCTGTCTGAGAGCTGGCTGGCTGCCCCATCCTCCGTTGTCCTTTCCGGTGGTCTGGCTATGGTGTTGTGTTCGTCGTGACGTTGATGCGAGTTCTCGGATGCCGGGGCGGCAGCCTCGGAAGGTGGACCGCGCGGGTGTCTCTGCGACGAGCGACGCGGCGGTGGTGATGGTCTCTCTTTGGCCATGTGGATGGCGAGGAGTTGGCAGCAGGGACCTTGGTGCTGGCGGCGCTTTGGCTACGGCAGCTCCTAGATCGTGTTCTAGAGGCCTAACTTGGTGGCAGTGGGCAGTCCGGGGTACCGTGAAGTTGTGCGAGGGTTCTTCCGGGTGAAAGCTCAGCGCCTCTGCGCCAGCGGGGCGATGCCTGCGGGTGTCGTGACCCTCTTGAGGGCGCCGCTGTGGCTACCCTCCCCACATCTGAGTTCCGGGTGAAAATCCTTGACCATTTGGTCTCGACAACGGCGGCGCACTACGTCGTTGCCCTCTAGGGGGCGTTGTCGTGGAGCTCCGGTTCCTCTCGGTCCTGCTCCGTTGGCATCGGTGGGCAAGTCCAGATCTTGTTTTGAGGCGCTTTCAGTTCTGGCGTTGGGCGTCCTAGGCGGCCACCTATCATTTACACGTGATTGAGTTATCACTACCCCGTCCTCGTTGTCCGCTAGCAGGATCGGTGCTCCATGACCCGGAGCGAGAGGGCAGGCGGCTCTCTTCGGTGACAGCTTGGTGGGGTGGTGTGACGATGTCCGGTGGTTTCACAAGGCGGCGTCGTGGCACCTTAGTTAGAGTCTTGGGCGTTTCTTTGGGGGTGGGGCTACTCTTGGTTTTTTATCTTATTTTTTATCTGCATTGTAAGAGGGTTTCCTCATCACTTCGTATCTGTTCGGTTGTGTGGCTTTAATTATAAAGCGGGGCGAAAGCCTGTTTCGAGGAGGGCCACGCTCGCCGTGGAGTACCTGGCGCGAAGCTCGCTCGTAGGAGATCCGGGCGTCGAGTCCTCGACTTCTCGTTTCTGATTAACTTCCGTAGTTCGGCTACTACTTATCCTTGTTTTGCGTGCACCAATTTTGACCATACATTTTATCCATAAAAATGATATTTGACACAAATATACAGTTAAAATCTTTGTTTAAATACGAATTCGATGGTACAGTTTCTTTAGGAAATAACACATACTTTGTTGATGAAATTTATGGTCGAAATTGCAGCACGCAATAAATAGAGACGGAGGAAGTCATTTCTAAATCCTCAATCTATTATATAATTAAAACACAAGACAAACGACGGTC
Source organism: Poa pratensis (assembly GCA_947311845.1). NCBI lineage: Eukaryota > Viridiplantae > Streptophyta > Magnoliopsida > Poales > Poaceae > Poa > Poa pratensis. The sequence goes on along the minus strand of CAMZMU010000027.1, from coordinate 70,858,672 downwards.
AAGATGCATCCGTTTTAAGTTAGAGCGTATCAATGGTCTAGATTAAAAAACATAATTTGTCCTCCGACAGAAAAAGCTAGCCCGTGCGCCGGAACTCTAGATAGATTCATTAAAAAAAGAAGTTAGTACGACATATGGACTCTGTGCGGTTTGTCTTGAACATGGACTCTTTATCTCTACCAAAATTAAGAGCGTACGTTCTCTTCTGCCCCATATATATAGGCCGTGATGCGTGAGCCCGTGATTGGTGTTGTTCGGCGACGAGACGAAGCGCGACGGCCGGCTGTGCCCGACGAGAAGCGCGACGGTCGGCCAGGCAGCCTGACGAGACGAAGCGCGACGATCTGCTGTCTCGACCCGCAGCACACATCGGATAGGAAGTTATCGAGGACAAGGCGAACTAGACCAGCGACGTCGCTCTGCAAAATCTGTAAGTCACGACGACGAGATGGAGAGCGACGATCCTTACACGTCCAGGCTGTGTTCTTAATTTTTTTAGCATCGTCTGAGATGAATTTGACAAATATGCACAGATCAATCCATCACGTGTGCTGTTTCTGACTGATATATGGTTGATGCTCTGATCATGATTAATTCCAGGAATTTGAGGAGTGGTTACGAGAGATCGGACATTGAAGAAGGCAGTATATGCGTTTTTTTAATATGAGTCTCTTCCTTTGAACTGAACATAAAACATGAAAGGATCGGCCGTCTCTGATGGTCACCTCCAGGGAGCGAGATCCTCTAACTTTGTGAATCCTAACTTTTCCTAAATTTGGGTCATTGACATGTAGGGCAGCCTCCAACAATGGCGAAAGTACGATCGGCGATGCCACTCGATCTACTGCCGCAGCTAAGGTCGCCGCCGTCCTCATGTCCTCTATAGGCTCAAGTGGCTTGAGCGCTTCAACGAGCAGCGAAAGATAGATCAGATGCAATGATCGCGTGGCGCGCCCGCTTCAATGAGCAGTGAAAGATAGGTCAGGTCGCCGTTCCATCTGCTAGCGTGCTCAGATTTCTTGATTGTGTGTACAGGTTTCATCTCACGATTGTTGATTTAGAAGAGGATGAGCGTCTCTGACAAGATTGGGTACTCGACACCTTCTCTCAGGCTGAACTTCTTCAATCACCAGGCAAGAATTTATGTACCCTTAATTTCTCTGCTCTATATATAACTTCACCTGCACTTGGAGAATATAGAAGCTATACTGGTGCTGGACTGGTGTCCTGCGTTTCACCTCCTAATTAAGATGGCTGATGGATGTTGGCAACATATTATTGTGTATTTGTTAATGCCTTGCTTATTGCTAGCTCTCTATATTAGCCTTAATGGCTTATTTTAATTTCTCATGAAAAGTGAAAAGCTCACTAAATATTACTGCATTTTTTTTGTTGCATCTACAGTTTACTTATATCAGGAATTTTTTCAGTTGTGACCTTTCAGTCCGGAATGCATAGTTTTGCTTGCAGCCTAATAAATGATTTGATGCACATATTTGTAACCTCAAGCATGAAATAAAAATAGGTATGTGCCTTATTTATTTGGTTTAATATGATTTTTATATCCTCTTATTTCCACATCAATATGTGCCATGAATTCTTGGTATGCTAGATTATGTATGTGTCCAGTCACTCCGGTCTCATACTTTCAGAGCAGAACATTAGCATTATGAAGGTTGTGCGGATGACTGAGACCTTATACTCTATGATTTAGAAAATAAGGTGTCTTCAATTATATAACACCCAATTGGTGACATCTGAAGAAGAGGTTAGCTAATTAATATTGACGTGCTGGATCAGATATATTATAGAACCAAAATATGAGAATCAACGTAGAGCCCGGTACTATTGTTCAACAAATTTCCGTTTATTTGTATGACTAAATGATATTAGAGGATTACCTTGAAAGTAATTTTGTTATTTCATATGCATGTGATTTTTTAGCAGATATGAATCGTTTTGAATAGCTTTCATGCTAACTTATTTTCAAAGCGTAATAAATCTTAGTACCACGACAAGTGAAAACTGAAAAAAACAGGCATTCTGATTATTACGTTCAGCATAGCTGCAACTTGGACTGTGGTTATTACTTTCCTTGAGGAATTTAAGCATCAGTAGGTCTTATTCCATTCCTTTTTGTTTTTGTCCTCCTCTGCTTTGTGAGAAAGCCAACATTGTATGCACCGACGATTTTTCACCATTAGTTTTCCAAGTTTCATGGATTTATATGTTTAAGAAAATATGTACCTAAATCGTGTGTTGTACCGTTGCTTTCTCTTTGTTTAGTACTTTACCTTTTCTCAGAAATATGCATATAAGGAGCATAAATAAATCTTTGGAGTGGGCCTCCATGTGGCAATCTGATTCATATACGATAATGGGTTCTGTTTTTTCAATCCTTATGCACTTTTTCTGACTACTCTTCTTTTTCTGACCATATATTGAAATTATTCATCTCCGATGTTGACAATATCAAATTCTTTCAAGAATAAAGGAAATATCCTCAAATTTTGCACTGGTCAAAATAAAAATGAGGATAGTCAAAGAGCTGGTGTAGATGTGTGGGGGGCTACTCTAAATTTCAGTATGGTGCCTGTGCGTAATCATGTATGTCATTGCTAAATCAACTTCCCACATTATATGTTTTTACTTAAATTGGTACAATCTCCTTCTGTTTCGAAATGTTAGTACACTGTCATGCAGTCTATAAGCACTACTTTCAGCAGAACCAGCCAACACCTATCAATTTGAGGTTTGAAGAAAATATAAGGCTCATTCGTCAACTATTGCTCTCCGCAGTAAGCGTAAAAGAAACCATGCTAGGAAAATGTATGATTCGTCATATTATTAGGAATGTTATATTAACTTCTCCCTCTGATCGTGTATTTTATTCATAATATATAATCACATCTACTTGAAACTGATGAATCAGAATACTCACCTTATCTTTTGGTTACATTTTGAATTAGACCTTTTGCGGGCTAAGTCAAACGTATTGTCCTGTCACCAAATCTGAATCTTCCAACATATTGCTAATATCACAATTCCAAGAATGGCAAAGGTGGGTTCTTGAGTAGTTGACAAATGGGTTGAGGAAATTCTCACAAGCATAGACAAATGCCATTAATTTTCAGTTTTCATAATAGGTGCAAATCTGCCAGAAATATTCTTCGGCCAAAACAGACACACGAGAAAAAGTAGATTCCATTGGTTATGATGAACCAATAAAGTTTTTCGCAACTACATTTAGCATAGTCTGATATTTTACGTAACTTTTCTGTGAATTTCAAAGAAGCTAAAAAATTAAGAACATTTAGCCAATGGTCTAAGTAAGAGACGGAGCAATGAAACAAATTTCAGATGGAACAAGTTTCATAAATCTAGCTGCGCAAATGCGCGGGCAACCCCGCTAGTTTCTAATTATTCGTAGGGTTCATTATTTATTTCTTAGAGATCGGTTCTTGCCTCCTAACTCAAATATCACATTTTTATCTAAGATAGTGCCCATTATGAAGTTTATCATAGGGCCTCGGATTTTGCCAGCCCGACTCTGGTGAGAGGTATCCTGGATAACCAATTTTACTTCGCCCATATAACAAACATTGAAGGCAATGCTTCTATGAGTTGGCGAGCTAATGTGGAGACACTAGTAGAGAACCCACTTCTAGTACCGGTTGTAGATGGCCTTTAGTACCGGCCGCACAACCGGTACTAAAGGGTCGGCACTAAAGGGGTAACCCTTTAGTACCGGCACCTAAATAAAACCGTTACTAAAGGGTCTCCACGTGGGCGCACAGGCGAGCGCGACCCTGAGGACCTTTAGTACCGGTTTGTAATACAAACCGGTACTAAAGGTTCCTGCTTTTTTTGCTTATTTTTTCAGGGGGGTTTTGGTTTTTTTTCTTTTCGATTATTTTTCGGGGTTTAGGGTTTCTGTTTTTTTCCTTTTCGCTCATTTTTCAGGGTTTCGGAGGAGATCGCGTATAAAGTACTCACTACACATATAAAGTAGTCATTATACACATACAAAGTACTCTCGTCACATATAAATTTAAGTACTCCTAATTAATTACAATGGAGCCGGTTCCCTTGTAGCATCGACTGCCGGCGGTTCCCTTGTAGCATCGACTGCAGGGGGTGGAGGTGGTCTTTCGTCAAAGTAGAATTCACCGAGTTCATCTATGACATGTGTAAGTAAGAATCCCGCCAATTCCTCCGCAATAGCTTTTACGCGGTTGCGTGGTAGGAGCTGGTTCCGCTTGTTTGACATCTTTAAAAGAAGGAAATAAAATCAGCTATGATCGAAACTAAACACAATTGATGCATGGTGGCAAAATAAAAGTTGTGTATGATGTTCACGTACCTCTCGATTTCTTACACTCTTGACTCTCTCATTGACCTTCGTGTGAATGTACTCGCAAACGTAGTATCCACATAGTTCTGTCCCCTGTGGTTGTCGCAGACACCACTATATATACAAGAATATAATTTAATCAAATAATAATCAAGAGAATGATAATGGTATTAGAAAGATACACGTAGTAGTACTTACGTTGTTAGACTTGAACTCCAGCTTTTCTGGCCATACACCGCGTTCTTCCGCTTTGAACTTTCTGTAAACCCTGTCCGGAAAAGAAAATGAATTGAGTAGTTATTACTTATACTTTTGATATCCGGAAATGAACGAAAGAGGCTGATATAGTGCGATTGAAATTACCTCTTGAGCATTAGACGCACGCTTTTGTATTCATTTTGATCTCCTTAGTGAGTCCCAGACTTCAACTTCTCCTTCCTCGAGTCTAATGATTAGCAGAATGTAGTGGAACCTGCGCACGTTTATATACGCAGGTATTCAGAACTTATCGATTACACTTATATCGGGGAAGCAAAATAGAATGTGTAGAAGACGGTAAAACTCACCCGAAGTTGTAAGGAAATAGTATTTCCTTTTTGGTACTTTGTCGCTTAAAGAACGTTAGCAAAACGTCCTCTGTGTTCACGGGATTTTCATCCACGGTCTTGACATGAACTTTATCCGGGTCAATGAAACCAATGTCCCAGATTCCTCCGAGTCTGCATTCACGTATCTTCATTCTGCATAATTAGCGTACAAAAGAATTTTGTGACGATAATTACAAGCAATGAACGAGAGCTTATAACTATAAATAATTAAATTACACGAATAAATTACTTACAGACAATAGCAGCTGATGAGAGATTTGTCGAGAGCACGTTGATTGTACATCTGAAAAAGTTCTCGGAACTCAACATGCACACAATATTCTCGGAAGTAGTGTTGTTCCTTAACCGCCGCCATGAGAGAATTTCCCTTCTTTTGCGGCGGTCATGTACCAGCGATTCAAATTCCATAACTGTGTTGTTAGCTGGCTCGGATTTTCCACCATAGGCAGCCCGAGTTCAAAATCAAATCGTGGGGCAATCTCCGCCATGGGGTAACCTGAGTCGCCAACGACAACTTCTCCATGCTCGATTTCCCGAGTTTCAGAAGGTACAATGAGCGGGGCGAGCGATTGTGCTTCTTGTTCTCCGAGCTGGGCAACTCCTTTCCCGCACAATTTCTCTTGCTCATTCTGCGAGGAAAGTACCTTGTCAATACCTCGCTCGTAGTCTGAAATGGGCGGAGGTGGAGGGTCATATAGGTTGTCAACGGTGTGATCTTTTACCTCATTTGGTATAGTCTTCAGAAGTTCCTTTATGGGGTCAAGTCTTGCCTCCACTCTTTCCTTCTTTTTCTGCTCAAAAAAGGCTCTCGACCCTTCACGTAGGCTCTCAGCTATTTCCTGCTGAGTCATCTCAGAAGTTAACTTCTCAGGAGCCTTGACTTCCTTGGGGTTCTCAGGAGCCCGCACACTTTTTCCACGTTTCTTGACAGGGGTGGACGACGGGAACAGCTTCCGCTTTGTCAAGTTACTAGTGGGCGCATCAGTCGGTTGACGGGACAGCGCGGGAGATGGACTCGCGGCGGGATCCCAAACTTCGTGGGGGGAGGCGGGTGGACTTTGATGTGGTGAATGTCTAACGGGAGGAGTCGGTGGCCTTGGCTCCGAGTCTGGAAACTTGATGTATTTCTTCTTCCATAGAACGATACCAAGCTCAACTTCTCCCAATGTCTTCTCGCCTTCAGCTCCAGGAATTTCAAGACGTATTGCGTTGAATCCCGGCATAACTTTCGTGACCCCGACACGAGCAAATCCAGGCGGAATCACACCAAAATGGAAGGTTTCTCCAGGTTGATGTCGTAAAGCATAGCCAGTCGCCACCGGATAAGTAATGTTCATCATCGGCGCATGTAACTCACAATTTGTCTTCTCCGTGATATCATCCACGGGGTAGTGAGCCGCCGATGGTTCAGCAACTGGTTCATCAACTGCAGGATCTTGTAGCTGCGTGGAACCCACGCTGCTTTTCCGCTGAGATGGGCAGGCATCGCCTGCAGGATCTTCTACTCGCAGTTGAGATTCCCTGGTCTGGGTCATTGAGGCCAGTTGCTTCTGCACAGCCTGCACCGTGCGTTCTAATGCAGTAACCCTCTCCGCCTCCCTCTTCTTACTTCTGCAATGTTTTCTATAAGTTGCAACGTCTTCCGGAAACCCTTCAAGAAAACCAACCCCGCCTCCTCTGCTCGACATCGCCCCCAGTGTTCTTTATTCCCGAGGGCTTGTGAAAGCTCGTCGTCCTCTCTATCGGGAACATATTTCCCTCCTTGACTAGTACTATGACTTTTTTATTTTTCTGATGACTCTTCTAATTTTTCTCCGCCATTTTCCCTTTGCAACAATCAGCCCTGTTTCTGGGTGCAACACTGCCCCATGCGCGAACAACCAGAACTTGGACCTGTCGGGCCAGTCATCTGTCTGTGGAGGATCCCTTTTAGTCGCAGCTCGTCTTCATAGGCTTGCCACTTAGGCAAGGCAGTCTTGTAGCCACCTGAGCCCAAATGATGGAAATATTTCTTCTTCGAGGCATTCAACTTATTTTGTGTCGATCGGGCCACAGCGACGCCCGAATTCTTATACGCCGCAAATTCAGCCCATTCATCTTTTAGCTTCTCTAGATGTCCTTTGAAAACTATATCTTTGTTCCCATATTTTCTCCACAATGTGTTCTTCCAGTTGTTGAATTGCTGGGCCATCTTGCTAAGAGTCCACTCCTTGACTTTATCCTTCATCTTCTGTGGGAGATCTGCCGGTAGGTTGAATTTAGACATCATCGAGTCCCAAAGGGTCTCTTTAATTCTTTGCTCGAGATATTTTGCGCCTATGTTGGCTTTCTTCGGCTCATTCCATTCTGTCACAGTGATCGGGACCATGTCCCTTACAAAAACTCCGCACTGCCGTACATATTTATTGTAGATTCCATCGGGTTTCTCTGGTTTGCCTTTGAAGGTAACTTCGTCGATCGACAACGTTGCACCTTCCGGGAGCTTTAACCCTTGGGCCGGGCCTCGTAGGATTGACGACTTAGATCCAGAGGGCTGAAAGAAAAATGTTTCGTTAATAAGTGCGCATATAAATCAATTAATGCATCTAGCTATAGTGATCAACAAGACTTAATATATACCTTCTTCTTAGCTCCAGACGGTTCTTCTTCGTCGTCGTCGTCTCTGAATTTTTCTAACTCAAGTCCCTCACCGGAGTCATTCAAACATTTCGCGCTGAATTCTTCGGCGTCTTCTCCGTCGGACGAATCTTCTCCATCGGAATATTCTCCATCGGAATTGGGTCCGGCAGCGTTGTTATATATTATTTGTTGGAGACGGTCTTCTTCCTCCAAATCTCGGACGAAGGTGGGGGCATCGTCCGCCATAGCTCAATGTCACTGCAAATTTTGAAACTTAGCAATATTTTCAAACTTAGCTAAAATTTTGAAACTTTGCTACTACAATTTCAAACTTAGCAAAATAAACATATTTACTAGCAAAACTTTCAAAAATGCTAACTAACAAAATGTCTTCAAACTTTGACTAAACATTTCAAAAATGCTAACTAACAAAAATGGGCAACAACACAAAAATTTGCATAATTGTAAAGTGTCATTTAACATTTTTCATACACAAATTTTAAACAATCTAATTAAACTTTAAAATTTCATACACAAGTGTCATTTAACAAATTTTCATACTCATTTTAAACAAGAATTTTCATACAAAAATTACAAAACTACAAAGTACTAAATTACAAAAAATGCTATCTATATTTTCATTCTAAGCTATCTATATTTCTGTTATTTTGCTATCTACAAAATGAACAAAATGCTATCTATATTTTGCTATCTACAAAATTGCTACAAATTTCTAAAAATGCTAACCAAAATTTAAAACTTAACTAAAAACAGTAATAAAAAAAGTAATAACAAAAAATTGCTACATTATTAAACAGTAATACAAAAAAGGTGCTACATTTTTAAACAGAAATAAAAAAGTAAGAACAAAAAAACAGTATCGTGGAGGCCGGACCACGGGCGAGGCGGAGGCGCCGGTGGTGAAGGCCTGCGTTGGCGCACGGGCGCGGCCGTGCGTGGAGGACGCGGCCGTGCATGGAGGACGCGGCGACGGCGAGGGAGGACGCGGCGACGGCGGGGGCGCGGCCGGCGTCGATGGACGCGGCGACGTACGGCGGGGGCACGGCCGTGCGTGGAGGACGCGGCGATGGCGACGAAGAACGCGGCGACGGCGGGGGCGCGGCCGGGGGCCGGCCGGAGCACGGCGGAGCTTTGTCATCGAGAGGAAATTACTTAGGCGAATTTGGGGATCGATTCGTCCATCCCCTGCCTTAACTGCAGCCAAACGCCCTTTAACACCGGTTGTAGTCTACAACCGGTACTAAAGGGTACAACCGGTACTAAAGGGTCTTTAGTACCGGTTGTAGACTACAACCGGTGTTAAAGGGGTGTTTTGGGCCGCGGCAAAAATTCGCGCACGAATCCCGGCCCTTTAGTACTGGTTGTATTTTACAACCGGTACTAATGGGTTTTTTGTATTTTTTTCTCTAGTTTTTTGTCTTTCTTTTGTTTTCTATTTTTTATATCTATTTGGTTTCTATTTTGTTTTTTTCTCTACTTTTTTCTCTACTGCCACCAGGTGATGTCGCCGCAGTAGTCACCCGACGCGGACGCCGAGATCTGAAGACGGAGGAAGCCATATCGCGACGCCCTGATTCAATCCTCTTCACGCGAGCACGCCAACCGACGACCACCGCCGGGAGCAGGCCACACCACCTCCAGTACCTCCGCAGACAGGTCAGAGCAAACCCAACCGCGACAAAGAGAGGAACAGATGACAAAATCTCCAAAAGCCGGCCGCCATCTTCGCAACCGTGTGAACCAAGATACAACTCCGATGTGCGGTCAACCGTCTTATGCAGAGACGATTTAACATACAACTAGACATCTACGTTACAACTTCACTAGTTCTAAATACTGGATAGAACGAATTAAGGTACAACTTGAAATTACGATACAACACAAGTAAAACAAAGACTCTACCTATCTCCCATCAATGCCTTTTGACGAAGATTCTGTCTTCTTGCCTTCCTTGCCCTTTGACGAAGATTCTGCCTTCTTGCCTTTGCCCTTGGACGAAGCTTCAGCCTTCTTGCTCAGTGCTTCAACCCTCCTTTCCTTTGACGACGGCATGAAATCGTCGTCATCATCGCTGTCAACTACCCAGAGACATGAACGACCGTACGAATCACGGTCAGCTTCAGTTTGGTAGAACGGACTATTCGTAACTTTCCTGTCAAACTTCTCTGCAAGCGTGAGAATTTCTGCACGAATTTGGAGCGGGGTCCTATACGCAAACCCATCGCGGCATAGCTTCGCCCCGAGCAAAGCGAGATGACTCTCAGTGTGCAAAATTTCTTCAATTGGAACTACCCTACCATCTACCTTCAAATTGCTCGAAAGCCTGGCGAGATGCTCGAATGCGGAAATGTGAAACCCGGACACACACTTCTCGCAAGGACCAATACACACCATGCTTGCGCTCAAGTGAGTACCATGCCTACCTTCGACTGGGTTTTATAGAACTACCGGTGGCGGCATTTGGGGGGGACGATAGCGGGAAATATTAGGGCGGGAAACGGTGGCGGAAAAAATTGTCTGCTTTCAGAACCACGTCGGATCGAAGTTGCCTACCTTCTCCAGTGGCCACTATGACCGGATCAGGAAGAAGCACATGGATCGTGTGTTTCCTTCCAGCGCTTGGGAGCCGTTGGATCAAGCGGTGTGTTTCTTTCGAGCTCTTGTGAGCCCTTGGATCAGGAAGAAGCACACGGATCGTGTGTTTCCTTCCAGCGCTTGGGAGCCGTTGGATCAAGCGGTGTGTTTCTTTCGAGCGCTTGTGAGCCCTTGGATCAGGAAGAAGCACACGGATCGTGTGTTTCCTTCCAGCGCTTGGGAGCCGTTGGATCAAGCGGTGTGTTTCTTTCGAGCGCTTGTGAGCCCTTGGATCAGGAAGAAGCACACGGATCGTGTGTTTCCTTCCAGCGCTTGAGAGCCGTTGGATCAAGCGGTGTGTTTCTTTCGAGCGCTTGTGAGCCCTTGGATCGGGAAGAAGCACACGGATCGTGTGACTAAAGAAGCACACGTACCCTATATATAGCCCACCTCCCGGAATTCCAGCGTCACTCACTCACTCACACAAAACATTCCAGCGTCACTCGGAGAGGCATCTTTGGGCAACCAGCGGCAAGACGTCTCTGATGACCTGCGACCGTTCCAAACGGTTGCAGATCATCAGAGATGTCTTGCCGGACGGTTGTAGATCATCAGAGACGTCTTACCGCTGCTTGGATCGAAGTGGCGCTCAAACACAAAACATTCGGGTTCCCTAGCTACGTCCTGCAACCGTTTGGTCGGATCCAAGCAGCGGCAAGACGCTCTGATGATTAGCAACATCCCCAACACTTGTTGCAAATCATCAGAGACGTCTTGCCGCTCTCTGGATCGAAGGCCGATTTGCCGTCTCACGACCACGCGATTGTGTTGGTAAAACTGCAGCTGATTGACATAGTGTTTAGATCTCTCTTCTGAGTTTTCAGGACATAGTTACATAAAAGGTTTAATACATTATTACACATCAGCAACAACATCCCTATCTAGTGTTCACTTTTTCTTCTTGTGTGTCCCTTTCTTCTGATTGCGTCGTAGCCATGGACAATCTTCATCATTTAACACGGTGCTTGGGTCAGTTTTCACTTTGAAGGGCGGAATTTCAGCAAACTTATTGTAATCTTCTGACATGTCTGTCTTGTCCTCCACTCCCACGATGTTTCTTTTTCCTGAAAGAACTATGTGGCGCTTTGGCTCATTGTATGATGTACCGGCTTGCTTATCTTTTCTTTTTTTCGGTCTGGAAGACATGTCCTTCACATAGAAAACCTGAGCCACATCATTGGCTAGGACGAATGGCTCGGTTTTGTACGCAAGATTTTTGAGATCCACTGTAGTCATTCCGTACCGCTTGTCTATCTCTACCCCGCATGACAGGTTAACCCATTTGCACTGAAACAAAGGGATCTTAAAATAAGGTCCATAGTCAAGTTCCCATATCTGCTGTATGCAACCATAATATGTGTCCTTTGTTCCATCATCGTTTGTTGCATCAAAGCGGACACCACTGTTTTGGTTAGTGCTCTTTTTGTCTTGGGTTTCCGTGTAAAATGTATTCCCATTTATCTCGTACCCTTGGAAAGTCAATATAGTCGAAGATGGTGTCTTGGCCAACAAGTATAGCTCTTGTCCAACAGTGTTGTCATTAATGAGATGTGTACGCAACCAACTGCCGAAAGTATCCACGTGTTTTTCTTTAATCCAGAAGTCAGTCTTCTCCGGGTATTCTGAGCGTAAAATATCCATGTGTTCCACGATATACGGAGCCACCAATCTGGAATTTTGTAGAACTGTGTAGTGTGCTTGAGTGAAAGAATGCCCGTCCATACTTCTTGTTGCTTTCTTTCCTAGCGTGCCTTTTCCACGCAGTCTCCCCTCATGGCGCGATTGAGGAACACCGATGGGCTTAAGATCTGGAAGAAAGTCAACACAGAACTCAATGACCTCCTCTGTTCCATAGCCCTTGGACATGCTTCCTTCTGGCCTAGCACGGTTATGAACGTATTTCTTTAAGACTCCCATGAACCTCTCAAAGGGGAACATGTTGTGTAGAAATACAGGACCGAGAATGGAAATCTCTTCGACTAGGTGAACTATGAGGTGCGTCATAATATTGAAGAAGGCCGGTGGAAACACCAACTCAAAGCTGACAAGACATTGGACCACACCCGTCTGTAAACTTGGTAGAGTTGCTGGATCGATTACCTTCTGAGAAATTGCATTCAGGAATGCACATAGCTTGACAATGGGTACTCGAACGTTTTCCGGTAGAAGCCCCCTCAATGCAACAGGAAGTAATTGTGTCATAATCACGTGGCAGTCATGAGACTTCAGGTTTTGGAACTTTTTCTCTGCCATGTTTATTATTCCCTTTATATTCGACGAGTAGCCAGACGGGACCTTGATACTGCTCAGGACTTGAAAAAAGATCTCCTTCTCTTCTTTGGTAAGAGCGTAGCTGGAAGTACCTTGATACTTCTCTGAATTCAGGTTGTCTCTTCCGTGGTGCGTACTTTGCTGGTCCTGCCGTGCATCCGCTGTATCTTTCGTCTTCCCATACACGCCTAAGAAGTTTAGCAGGTTCACGCAAAGATTTTTCGTCACGTGCATCACGTCGATTGCAGAGCGAACCTCTAGGATTTCCCAATAGGGTAAATCCCAAAATATAGATTTTTTTTCCACAAGGGTACGCGCTTGTTTGCGTCTTTCGGAACATTTAGACTGCCAGGACCCTTTCCAAATATTACTTCCAAATCCTTGACCATGCCATATACAACATCACCATCACGGCGTGTAGGCTTCGTCGGATATCTGCCAAACCTTTGAAGTGCTTGCCTCCGTTTCTTACGTGATGCCTGTTGGAAGAAACTGACGATGCCCCATGTACACAATCTTGTTACCTATATATGCACTGTCAGTCTTATCTAAACAGTGCGTGCATGCATTGTATCCCTTGTTCGACTGTCCTGAAATGTTACTAAGAGCAGGCCAATCATTGATGGTTACAAACAGCAACGCTCGTAGGGGAAATTCCTCTTGTTTGTACTCATCCCACACACGTACACCTTCGTCAGACCACAACTGTAAAAGTTCGTCAACTAATGGCCTCAGATACACATCAATGTCGTTGCCGGGTTGTTTCGGTCCTTGGATAAGCACTGGCATCATAATATACTTTTGCTTCATGCACAACCAAGGGGAAGGTTATAGATACATAGAGTCACGGGCCAGGTGCTATGACTGCTGCTCTGCTCCCCAAACGGATTCAAGCCATCTGTACTTAGACCAAACCTTAAGTTCCTTGCGTCAGCTGCAAAATCCCCAAACGCACTGTCGATTTTTCTCCACTGAGACCCATCAGCGGGGTGTCTGAGCATCTCGTCTTCCTTACGGTCTTCTTTGTGCCATCGCAACAACTTGGCATGCTCTTTGTTTCGGAACAAACGTTTCAACCGTGGTATTATAGGAGCATACCACATCACCTTCGCGGGAACCCTCTTCCTGGGGCTCGGCTCGCCCTCAACATCACCTGGGTCATCTCGCGCGATCTTATACCGCAATGCACCGCATATCGGGCATGCATTCAAATTCTCGTACTTCTCACCGCGGTAGAGGATGCAGTCATTGATGCATGCATGTATCTTCTGCACCTCTAATCCTAGAGGGCAGACAATCTTCTTTGCTTCGTACGTGCTGTGGGGCATTTCATTATTCCTCGGAAGATTCTTCTTAAATATTTGTAGCAACTCTTGAAATGCCTTGTCAGATATTCCATTCTTTGCCTTCCACTGCAGCAATTCCAGGGTGGTACCTAGCTTTTTCTGGCCATCTTCACAATTTGGGTACAACGGTTTTTTGTGATCCTCTAACATGCGCTCCAGCTTCGACCACTCGTTTTCAGTTACGCAGTTCATCTGTTCATCACGAATGACCTGACGAAGATCATCATCGTCGGACTGATCAACAATGACCTCATGCTCTTCCCCCATTGTAGTATCACCGTGTTCATCAGAGAACACGGGATAGTTGTCATCATCCTCTTCTTCAGGGTTTTCCATTATAACCCCTCTTTCTCCGTGCTTGGTCCAACAAAAATAATTGGGCATGAAGCCTTGTCGCAACAAGTGGGAGTGTATGGTTCTTACGCTCGGGTAATTCCTGTTATTCCGACATTCATCACATGGACAAATCATAAAACCATTCTTCAGCTTGTTTAACTTAACCACATCGAGAAAACGATGCATGCCATCAATGAACTCGGGACAGCGTCGATCACCGTACATCCATTCTCGGCTCATCTGCATTACATAAATATATCAAAAACCATTACACCAGCTAAATAATGAATAGAGATACGTGACCAAATTAATTTATACAAGTTCATCACATTAAAATCAAAGTAGAGTAGTGCCCAAATGTAATACATAGTTCTCACGAAACATACATCAATCGAAACTAACATACAACTATCTAAAGAATTTAAATCCAACAACAAATGCGATCAGAATCGCAACCAAGGTAACTATTGAACCAACAGCATAATGATACCAAGCCTCTTGACTAATGGCATATTTTCTAATCTTTTTAAGCTTGGCGCGCATTGCATCCATCTTCCTCTCGTGAGCAGTGACGACGTCGGCAAGCTCGACCCCGTGAGCATCAACGATGTCGGCAATCTTCAAGTCCAATTCCATCTTCTCTTCTAGGCATTGGAGACGAAGATCTTCACTTATCTTCAATTTTGCTCTCAAATCGTCGTTTTCTTTTTTAAAATACTCGACAATAGGGTCGGCCGGAATTTCCGGTTCAACTACCTCCTAAATAAAAATATATCTACGTCAAGTTGGTCGGCATGATTGTTATAAACACGAAACAAAATAAATAGTTAAAAAGATATACCACATCCGAATCATAGACCGGACGAGGGCCGAAGGGGACGGATATCAAAACCATGACACTATACTATATAAAAAAACATAAGAAAATTATACAAGAAATAATTATGCATTTAAATCATATAACTAACAATTTTTAAAATAAAAGATAAAAAAGAGGCTCACCGAGGTGGTGTCGGTGACGGAGCGGCGCGGGCGATCGACGGCGGTGAGGAAGGGGACACATATATAAAACCACAAATTATACTTTAATTTGAGCTCAAAATGCATATAAAACAAATGAAATCCCTAACTTAGTCATTTCATCAAACACCTTGCAAGCACAACCAAAATCAAACTTGCTAAACTTGCACGAAAATGAGCTAAACTTGAAAAGCCGGAAGAGAAGATGAAGAAGTTGCTAACCCTTGTATAGGGTGCCACCAATCTTGACAAATGTTGGAGAAAAAATGGGTGAACTAGAGCTTGGGAGAGCTTGGGAGAGAGGAAAAATGGAGTTGGGGTCGAGTTGCTCCAAAATGGAGCTGGCTCGGGGTGGAAGATATAGGCAGGACCTTTAGTACCGGTTTTATTTACCAACCGGTACTAAAGGGCCTGCCGTGGGGCCACTGACCACGGTCTGCGGGGCTGCACCCTTTTAGTACCGGTTGGTTATGCGGCTGTTTCCAATCTGAACAAAGAACATGTTAGCTAGAGTATCTACTTAGTCGACCGTGTGGAAAGCAGGGTCTATCACAAGGATGCTTCGAAAGGGTTTTGGTAATTTCTCATCTGAGCGAAGGTCGGTAAGAAAATATTCGAAAATGTTGGCTTTTGCTCGATTCCTTCCTCTTTAATTAACTTCTCGTGACCATTCTTATGGAAGCACAACAATTGTCAGCAAAAATGTCCTTTAAGGCGACACAAAAGTCAAATAGGCTTATAGGCATATATGCTAATTATTATTTCTTTATCAAAAGGTAAAGCAAGAAAGGTTGCGCAAAATGTTCTGTTTACCAGTACACATTACACAAGCATCTGTGTGATATAATTAGCTGATGGTCATTGCATATCTACCGCTAGGTTTCAGTCTGCGAACAGCGAACGTACTTTACAGTGAGCCAATCATATGCAGCCTTCGACTCAATATAATTGCGGAATACATATCAAAAAAACATAACAGGTCTGTCATTGTTATTTATTTGCAGTAATCCTAGAACATACACCCACCATTTTTATTTTTATTTGAAATTACAGCGATTTGAAAGAACAAAAATAAATAATTAATTTTTTACGCAGCCATTCATGGACAGAGATGGACTGCACCTAGCTAGCGATCTAGCGCCTTGCTGCAGCGGTAGCAGCCCTCGCAGCTTCCTCGGCTGCCAGCCGCTGATGCACCTTCTTTATATACTCCGCCGCGGCCGCATCGATTCCGCCCAGCTGCGCTCTGGCGCCGGCGCTGACGGCGCGGTGCACTCTCGTCGCACCAATCTTCTCCACCCTCTGGACGCAGATCTCTGCCACTAGCGACATGCCTGATAGTGTTAAGCTTTTGCTTCTGCTCTAGATTGACTGATTGAGCTAATGATCGTCGATGCACTCGAGAAGCCGCGGTATTTATAGAGGCTATTGAGCAGATGATGGCACGTGCTTTGGAAGGAATATGCTAGCGGAGAACGAGTCTCGTCCGTGCCTCGGTTGACTTATTAATATGCCACTCGAACGTTCAGCACGTAGGCACATACGTATATATGGCTATACTGTGTTCCAGTTTGATCTGGTCAAAGTTCTTTTTTCATTTGTCGTTTCAGAATATATATATATGCAAAATAGTGGGGTGCCATGGGGTAGTGGTGCACCCTCATCCAACCGTTGGATACCCTATAGGGAGCACAAGATTGGATCCAATGCAAACGGCAAATATTCACGGCGTCATACCGAGAGCACAAAACGATAGCATGTTGATTCCTCTTTCTCTCTCCTACCCATCACCTTTTAGGAAATGTTTCATGTCTTGAACTAGTCCTTTATGCAATTCTAGTGGTGGGAATTGTCTAAAGTGGAATTGTTTCTTAGTTGCTACCTACGGAGAAAAGCATTTTTTCATGGAAGAGTGCATATTTCATGCAAGAGTTGGGGCTGCATCCTTTTTAAAAACTCCGGAGGCGCTTCCAAATCTACCCGCCCAAACTCACCGCCCATACAAAAGTTACAAATACTGTGGTTGAGTGCGAGGGGTAGCAGTAGCCAGTGAGCCGGCCTTTTCAACTCGATTTTCCACTCTAAGCATCTCGCATCCACGCTGCTCATCTCGCATCAAGCAAGCAGCAAGATCGTGATACGCAGGTTCTAGGTAAGTTTCCATGAGACTTCCTACCGATCTTGAGACGGGAAGGGGCGATTAGGAAATGATGCATTCTCTACCTTTCTCTTTTTTGGTTCCATGGGTGTTTAATCTGCTATTTCTTTCTGATTTGTTACATATCCCAAGTACTGGTGCAAGGAGATTAAGCACGATGAGCAGCGCAGAGACTTCATGGAAGAGCCGGAAAGGACGGACACAAAGGGATGCGGCAACCTGCAAGGCAGCAAATCCTCGGGGAGTCGTAAAGCAAGCAGCATAGGGGAATTCAGAGCTGCTCGAGGAGCTTAACTGCGTAGTCGAGCAGTTCACCGAACATCAGACCATTCTAGCTTAACTGCAATGTTTCATGGCTTGACCTAAACCTTTAAAGAATTCTAGCAAGTGGGGGAATTGTCTAAAGGAATTCCTTTTTCTCTCTCCTACCCATCTCCTTTAGAGAATTTTACACCCATGACATGAAATGTTTCATGGCTGGACCTAGTCCTTTAAGGAATTCGTGAGCATGATTTTTTTTGCGAACAAGGGAAAGCCCCTCACTAGTACAGAATGACACATCGGATACCCCTCTATGAAAACGGCAGGCGTTAGGCGACGGAGAATCGCGCTTTCCGCGCGGCCAGTGCGTACAAACCAGACCTGGGCCGCGGCTGGCCCGTCAACATACGTAACGGAGAAAGTATTAACTCCGTTACCCATAGTATTGGCAACGGTCTTAATTCTGGCTCCGTTTACGATATGTGCCTCTATAGCAACGGAGACTTTTGGGTGTCCGTTTTCAATGTGGACACGTTTCATCTTCTTGGAATTCGAAGCGAGGCGAGTAAATGCCATAGCGTAGTCGCACCGCCCACTACTCCTTGAAAACCCCAATCCTTGTTAGCTCAAGACGCCACCGAATCTGCTCTCTCTCTCTCTCTCTCTCTCTCTCTCTCTCTCTCTCGCTCGCTCGCTCCCTCCTAGTGATTAGCGAAGATGCCTCACAGCAACGACACACAGGAGCACACTGAGTCGCCGCGGGATAGTCCCCCGTCAGCGGCGAGTCCGTTGAAGGACCGACGCCGGAGACGAGCGACGACGAATACGCCAACTTTCATGATCCCACCTTGATGCTGGGCCCACCGAAGGTTGATTCTGATGACAAGTCAACCGAAGAGGAGAAGGAGGAGGAGGAGAAGGACGACGAGGAGGACGAGGCGGAGGCGCCGGTCCCGAAGAAGGGAGCCCCGACAACGGAGAAGAAAGCCGCCGCCACCGCCTCCGATATGCTGCCGCCGCCGCCATCACCTCCAATGGCCCCAATAAGCGAGGTTGTGAGAAGGACGAGGATTGCGCGGAAGCAGGGCGCAAGAAAAACAAGAAATAGCTAGTAGTAGTTCTATAAGTTCTCCAACTGTAATTTACTTTATTATTATTAATATGTACTGCGTATGTAATGTAGTAATCACTAATATTAATATAAGTATCCTATACGTGGTTTTCTCCATATAGTAGAGATTAGGAAAATATTATTCCAGAGAGTAGAAGAAATTCCACAGAGTGGGCGCGTAGGTCCCACACCTCAGTGGAAGAAACACAAAGGAAACGGTCCTTCTAAAGAACCGTTTCCTATGTTTTACCTATATATATGGGCCCGACACGGCGAGGTCGTCGCTCTGTCCGCTTCCTCTGCCTCCACCACTTCCGGATCTGCTAGATCGATCCAACGGCGACGTGAAGAAGGTATCAGATCCACATCCGGTAGTTCTATCTAGATGATTTATTGATGTAGTTAACTTGCCTATTGTGCACTTGCAACTAGTTGTAGTTTAGCTTACTTGTTGATAGTAGTTCAGTTCACATCCGGTAGTTCTATCTAGATCATTTCTTGATGTAGTTAACTTGCCTATTGTGCACTTGCAACTAGTTGTAGTTTAGCTAACTTGTTGAAAATAGTTCAGTTCACATCCGTAGTTCTATCTAGATCATTTCTTGATATAGTTAACTTGCCTATTGTGCACTTGCAACTAGTTGTAGTTTAGCTAACTTGTTGAAAGTAGTTCAGTTCACATCCGGTAGTTTTATCTAGATCATTTCTTGATATAGTTAACTTGCCTATTGTGCACTCGCAACTAGTTGTAGTTTAGCTAACTTGTTGATAGTAGTTCGGTTCACATCCGGTAGTTCTACCTAGATAATTTCTTGATGTAGTTAACTAGCCTATCGTGCACTTGCAACCGGTTGTAGCTTAGCTAACTTGTTGATAGTAGTTCAGTTCATATCCGATAGTTCTATCTAGATAAATTCTTGATGTAGTTAACTTGCCTATTGTGCATTTGCAACCGGTTGTAGTTTAGCTAACTAGTCCTTGTGAAAACAGGAGTCTATTTCGGTGACATTGCATAAAAAGTCGGAGACACATAACAAACAATGAACACTACTCAAGACAGTAGTGTTTGTTAACTTTCCCATAATGTCCTCAATTATATACACAGGTCAGTACACACTATATACTACTGTATACTTCATATTATTGTGTTAAATTGTTCGTTCTATCTAGTGGGGTCAGAAACTAACATAAATCCTTATTTACATTTAGGGATATCAAGCTATTCTCTTTCAAACTCCACCATACATATCCACCGTCGCTATTGTGACGTTTTGGTATACTGCATAAAATAGTCTTTTAAGTAAGAGTGTTTTATACAGTGTCGCCGAAATGTCACAATGATGACGTATTAGATTAGATTTCGGTGACACTGCATAAAAAATCCAAAGCCGGTGGTGGCCTCCATGGAAAGGATGATCGGTGTCATGCATCTTATGAAGCTGCTGACATCGCAATATCTTGTTGACAAGCCGTGTGTTGGCTGCTCCGGTTCATCAATAAGAGCCACCTCAAGACATAGGTAAGATATCGTTTCAGTTTGCTTAAATTCATAGTGTATTTGTTTTAGCATATGTATTTAACAATTGTAACTCTATTTACTAATGTATAGGGTCCAAAGTTTCAACATCCTTCTCTCAAAAAGTTGAGATAAGAAGAGATTGCTAGAATGACACCTGCGAGGATTGTGGACAAGGATGTAGGGAAGAAATCATATATTCTTTCCGTCCTTTGACATGATATGCTTAGTATAGATGAAATCTGTTATCGTTTTACCTCTTATGTTTGTCACATCTTGTGATGTAATTGTAAAGGTGAAATTGTGATGGAAATGTAAATTTACATTGTGATATGAATGAAATATGTTACCGTTTTAGTATTGGAGCTTGTGCTGTGAGATTTTAAGTATCTAGTGGCATTTGTAAACGTGGCATCCTGTAACCGAAATATGAGAAATGCTCAGTGCAAACGGGTGGATGGCAAACTCCGAATCTGATGAAGGAAAACTAAGGAAACGGAGGTCTGCGCACAACCGTTGCCAAATGGAGATCTCATCGGAAACGGTTTTTGGCCTCCGGTACCGATGAAGGCCTTCACATCAGTGACAGAGGCGGGGACACGGACCCTTTCTCCGTTGCCGAAGGGTTTTTTGGCCTGTTTCCGATGTGTCATTCTGTACTAGTGCCTAGGTTTTATTTGTCCGATTGGGAATCATACATGCTGATTTTGAACTTTTGATACGTGATGTGTTCAGGTCCGGGAATCAAGGAACTAATATTGTTTCCGCAAAGGAGATGTTGTATATCAGGTTTTTTGATTCCGAAAAATATGTACAGCTTGAGTTTTGCATTTCGTAGATTGGTTGAATTTTGTTTCCTGAATTCCAGTGCAGAAATCTGGTTCCTAATGTGGACAAATGGATCTTACTGTATGGGAATCTTTTGCTCCAAAAAATGAAAGCATGGAGCGTATGTGTTAGTACATGATCCCAGAAATTGTTAGTACATGATTCCAACAATTTGTAATACTACTGTATTATCATAAAAAAGTTCTTAGTAGTATATAATCCCAGAAATTGTTAGTACATGATTCTTGCAGGAATGCTATTGTATTGATCATAAATAATTTTTTGGTAGAGACGAAATTGGTTGGAGGAAGAAACGGTTCCTGCCGTGGTTTTCTTCGATGATATTTGTGGCAACAGCACCTCCTACAGAGGTAGTCTCGGGCGTTCGGCACCGGGCAGTCGGCGGGGGTAACACGAACTGTTTCTTCTACGTCGCCTGACGGTGCCATGCGTGACCAAAAAATCGACTAGAATGCCAACAGCTCCAGATCTATATGGTGGATTTCATCTTGTTTATTATGCAAAATTATCAAGCTCCAAATCTATATCAAGCTCATATAAAACCAGCAGCTTATATAAAACCATCAAGCGTGTTTCTCAGCTAGTTGCTGAAGAAAGAAAGCAAACCATGACGCTGCATACATTCAGAGGAAATCTTGCATGGATGTGGAGCTTGTGGACCCGTACCTAGCCACCACCACTCATTCTTTCACCTTGATGAAATGTCATATGGATGAGGCTGCCGTGCATGCAACTACTGCCACTGTATGAGGTAGCTCATTCTCTCTCCTATCCATCTCGTTTAGACAATTCCACACACCCATTGAAAGAATTGTTGCATGGTGTTGGGAGAGAATTGTTGCATGGTGTTGGACCGGGGCCTTAAAGGATTTCAACGGAGGGTACAACTTGCATTGTACATTGAGGGGACAACGATAAGCATCCTTCATTTTCGTTTCCAGAACTTGACTAGGCCGGTCCAATTCCAAGGTAGCAAACCCACCGTTCACCACTTATCCGCATGCCCTTCACCAACAGTCGAATTTTTGTACGTACAGTTCTCTTAGTACAACAAGGTATTCTCGGTGTGCGACACCAGTCGCATAATTCACGTTCTCAACTAGGCGAGACGACCAAAATTAGCTGCACACTACCCCATACTAGGAGACACCGGTACACAAAGCATGTGCCGGGAACCAAGTCATCCGTAGTCGTACATCTATCTCTACCGCCACTCGAAAGGGGTAGGCCAGTGGACTTTTTTCTTGGTTGTGTTAGGTTAGGCCATGGGAAGGTGAGAAACGAAAGACTACCCCAAATCAACACAAGATTCCATCTGGTTCGCCCGAAAGGGGAGTTTTCACCTCTAAGTGCAGGAACTCAGAAAGAAAGTGAAGCCGGTCACACCCCGGAGTAGGATATTGCACATTTACAACACACAACACACTTGTATACATATGGTATGACACACCCATGGTTTGGGTGGGGTTCCGACGCTTCGGGGCCCCGATTCGGCGAAACACCGAATCCGCTGGAAAAATCCTAACTTTTTCGTCTACCCCATAGACGTGCGTCGAAAGGGGGTAGGCCAGTGGACTTTTTTACTTGGTTGTGTTAGGTTAGTCCATAGTTGAAATAAAAACACACATATACCCTAACTCTTGCGAAGATTCCCCCGTTCGCTCGATGTGGGAGTTTCCAACTATATGCCCAAAAACTCGCTAAGGAAACAATGATGCTCGTGAAGCCGGTCACACCACGGGGCATGATAAATTGAGTCATATATTTAATATTTATGCTGTAGTTGTATATTACATGTGTTGTTTTTATTTATTTTACATGTATATGTTGTAGGATCGGGTTCCGGAAGACTCAAACCGTTATTTTATGCGGGTGGGATACCGTAATTGGGAGAGAAATGCTAGATCCAATATATATATAAATTATACCTACATTAAATATTGCAGATCTAATTTATATATAAATTATACCTACATTAAATATTACATGGAGAAATAAATAAATCTAAATTAATTTATAATTAGTTGAAAAAAAACAATTATACGCCGACGGCCTTTTATACGCCGATGGTAGCCGTCGGCGTATCAGGGCGGCAAAAGGCCTACCGTTTGAGCACCGTCAACGATGGCGTTATATGCCGACGGCCCTTTGTACGCCGACGGCAGCCGTCGGCCTATATCGGGCCACGCCGACGGGGTTTGCTACGCCGACGGCCGCGTTCGTGGCTCCCCGATCTCGCCTTATACGCCGACGGCCCCGACATTTGGCCGTCGGCGTATAATCAGGCCATCGACGTCTTGTGGCTTTCCTGTAGTGCAAGAACATATCATGTCAGTTTTGCGTGCATGTGTACGTCGGAACAACTGCTGCAGCCTGCATATATCTCGAATCAGAATCAGATTCGGTCTTGGATGGAACAGATGATTATATACGCGAAGAGATCAATAAGCAGACTTGCTGGTCGACTGGTCGCACCTACGCGCACACGACATCTGATGTCCGCGTGATGCATACTGAGGTAGGCCAGTCTAGTTTGATCAAATTTTCAGGACCGTGTCCCGGCTGCCGACCGGCCGGCCAAACAATTCCGACGACGACCAAGTTAAGCGTGCGCAGGTGCTCTGCCAAGTCCTACGGCGATCATCGATGTAAGAGTCAGCCAAACTCGCTGCAATATAAACGTCTTCTATCATAGACTTTCATAATGAGTAATTGGAAGAATTAAGTTTTATGATATGTGATCGCACCTCCTTCCATACATTGTGAGCAGAAATTTCAACAATAATCAAGCAACTCGAATCAGCCACCTCTTGATAAAACCAAGACGCCGACGGCCAGACGCCACTTGTATACATATGGCCGGATGGCCGGACGCTGACGGCCGGACCCATTGAAAGAATTGTTGCATGGTGTTGGGAGAGAATTGTTGCATGGTGTTGGACCGGGGCCTTAAAGGATTTTAACGAAGGAGACAACTTGCATTGTACATTGAGGGGACAATGATAAGCATCCTTCATTTTTGTTTCCAGAACTTGACTAGGCCGGTCCAATTCCAAGGTAGCAAACCACACCGTTCACCACTTATCCGCATGCCCTTCACCAATAGTCGAATTTTTGTACGTACAGTTCTCTTAGTACAACATGGTATTCTCTGTGCACGACACCAGTCGCATAATTCACGTTCTCAACTAGGCGAGACGGCCAAAATTAGCTGCACACTACCCATACCAGGAGACACCGGTACACAAAGCACGTGCCGGGAACCAAGTCATCCGTAGTCGTACATCTATCTCTACCACCACCATGCGTGGGAGTCCAGCTTGCTCAACATAAATTTTTCCGCATCCACCATATTGTTATTTGGCATGGAAATACCAGTTTACTTTTTCTTACTTTCCACCAGCACATGCAGAGAGACGAAATAAAAATGTCCACCTTTTGATTTCACCTATGAAAATGGAAATGTCTAATGGATGTGGACGGCAGCGCATGCAATCTAATAAAAAAAGACGGAGCCTGCCGCCGTCACATGCACAGACAGCTTTCTCCTGCCATGGATTCATCAAGGGAGCACGTGACTGCTTTATCCAACGGTGGTCACCACATGCACCACTACGCCCTATGGCACCAAATCTATATATATGGGAAAATGGTTCTGTACTCCTAGGCGTACGTACTCTCACGTTCAAATGAATGTAGAGTATGGGATGCATGTATGCCTGGATGCAGATTTGTGAATAACAGAAAAAGTACTTCATGCTATTTACGCATAATCTGTCGTCGAGAACTACAGTCTCACAATTGTAGTCAAATGATTATGTACTCATGATTCTATTCAGAGCTAACTAAAGAAAGCACTCATGATCAGAAGTTCAGAACAGTGATGAAGAGAGACCATATAAATGCGCGCCCAACACTACGGGAATCGACCAAGACGCCGACAGCCGGACGCCACTTGTATACATATGGTATGGCACAACCTTGTTTTGGGTGGGGTTCCGACTCTCCGAGGCCCCGCTTTGGCGAAACCCTGAATCCGCTGGAAAAACCCTAACGTTTTCGTCTACCCCCATAGACGTGCGTCGAAAGGGGGTAGACCAGTGGAATTTTTTGCTTGGTTATGTTAGGTTAGGCCACAGGAAGGTGAGAAACCAAAGTCTACCCGAAATCAACACAAGATTCCATCTGGTTCGCCCGAAAGGGGAGTTTTTACCTCTAAGTGCAGGAACTCACTAGAGAGAAAGTGAAGCCGGTCACACCCCGGAGTAGGATATTGCATATTTACAACACACAACACACTTGTATACATATGATATCACACAACCTTGGTTTGGGTGGGGTTCCGACGCTCCGGGGCCCCGCTTCGGCGAAACTCTGAATCCGCTGGAAAAACCCTAACGTTTTCGTCTACCCCCATAGACGTTCGTCGAAAGGGGGTAGGCCAGTGGACTTTTTTCCTTGGTTGTGTTAGGTTAGGCCATAGGAAGGTGAGAAACCAAAGTCTACCCCAAATCAACACAAGATTCCATCCGGTTCGCCCGAAAGGGGAGTTTTCACATCTAAGTGCAGGAACTCACTAGAGAGAAAGTGATGCCGGTCACACCCCGGAGTAGGATATTGCACATTTACAACACACAACACACTTGTATACATATGGTATGACACAACCTTGGTTTGGGTGGGGTTCCGACGCTCCGGGGCCCCGCTTCGGCGAAACACTGAATCCGCTGGAAAAACCCTAACGTTTTTGTCTACCCCCATAGACGTGCGTCGAAAAGGGGTAAGCCAGTGGACTTTTTTGCTTGGTTGTGTTAGGTTAGACCATAGGAAGGTGAGAAGCAAAGTCTACCCCAAATCAACACAAGATTCCATCCGGTTCGCCCGAAAGGGGAGTTTTCACCTCTAAGTGCAGGAACTCAGAGAGAAAGTGAAGCCGGTCACCCCGGAGTAGGATATTGCACATTTACAACACACAACACACTTGTATACATATGGTATGTCACAACCTTGGTTTGGGTGGGGTTCCGACGCTCCGGAGCCCCGCTTCGGCGAAACCCTGAATCCGCTGGAAAAACCCTAACGTTTTCGTCTACCCCATAGACGTGCGTCGAAAGGGGTAGGCCAGTGGACTTTTGTTTGATTGTGTTAGGTTAGGCCATAGGAAGGTGAGAAACCAAAGTCTACCCCAATTCAACACAAGATTCCATCGGTTCGCCCGAAAGGGGAGTTTTCACCTCTAAGTGCAGGAACTCACTAGAGAGAAAGTGAAGCCGGTCACACCCCGGAGTAGGATATTGCACATTTACAAGACACAACACACTTTTATACATATGGTATGGCACAACCTTGGTTTGGGTGGGGTTCCGACGCTCAGGGGCCCCGCTTCGGCGAAACCCTAAATCCGCTGGAAAAACCCTAACGTTTTCGTCTACCCCCATAGACGTGCGTCGAAAGGGGTAGGCCAGTGGACTTTTTGCTTGTTAGGTTAGGCCATAGGAAGGTGAGAAGCAAAGTCTACCCCAAATCAACACAAGATTTCATCCGGTTCGCCGAAAGGGGAGTTTTCACCTCTAAGCGCAGGAACTCAGAGAGAAAGTGAAGCCGGTCACACCCCGGAGTAGGATATTGCACATTTACAACACACAACACACTTGTATACATATGGTATGGCACAACCTTGGTTTGGGTGGGGTTCCCACGCTCCGGGGCCCCGCTTCGACGAAACCCTAAATCCGCTGGAAAAACCCTAACATTTTCGTCTACCCCTATAGACGTGCGTCGAAAGGGGTAGGCCAGTGGACTTTTTTGCTTGGTTGTGTTAGGTTAGGCCATGGGGAGGTGAGAAACCAAAGTCTATCCCAAATCAACACAAGATTCCATCTGGTTCGCCCGAAAGGGGAGTTTTCACCTCTAAGTGCAGGAACTCTGAGAGAAAGTGAAGCCGGTCACACCCCGGAGTAGGATATTGCACATTTACAACACACAACACACTTGTATACATATCGTATGGCAGAACCTTGGTTTGGGTGGGGTTCCGACGCTCTAGGGCCCCGCTTCGGCGAAACCCTGAATCCGCTGGAAAACCCTAACGTTTTCGTCTACCCCCATAGACGTGCGTCGAAAGGGGTAGGCCAGTGGACTTTTTTGCTTGGTTGTGTTAGGTTAGGCCATAGTTGAAATAAAAACACACATATACCCTAACTCTTGCGAAGATTCCCCCCGTTCGCTCGATGTGGGAGTTTCCAACTATATGCCCAAAAACTCGCTAAGGAAACAATGATGCTCGTGAAGCCGGTCACACCACGGGGCAGGATAAATTGAGCCATATATTTAATATTTATGCTGTAGTTGTATATTACATGTGTTGTTTTTATTTATTTTACATGTATATATTGTAGGGTCGGGTTCCAGAAGAATCAAACCGTTATTTTATGCGGGTGGGATACCGTAATTGGGAGGGAAATGCTAGATCTATTATATATATAAATTATACCTACATTAAATATTATAGATCCAACTTATATATAATTATACCTACATTAAATATTACATAGAGAAATAAATAAATCTAAATTAATTTATAATTAGTTGAAAAAAAACAATTATACGCCGACTACCGTCGGCGTATTAGGGCAGCAAAAGGCCTCCCGTTTGAGCACCATCAAGGATGGCGTTATACGCCGACGGCAGCTGTCGGCCTATGTCGGGTTACGCCGACGGGGTTCGCTACGCCTACGGCCGCGTTCGTGGCTCCCCGATCTCGCCTTATACGCCGATGGCCCCGACATTCGGCTGTCGGCGTATAATCAGGCCGTTGGCGTCTTGTGACTTTCCTGTAGTGGAAGAACATATCATGTCAGTTTTGCGTGCATGTGTACGTCGGAACAACTGCTGCAGCCTGCATATATCTCGAATCAGAATCAGATTCGGTCTTGGATGGAACAGATGATTATATACGCGAAGAGATCAATAAGCAAACTTGCTGGTCGACTGGTCGCACCTACGCGCACACGAGATCTGATGTCCGCGTGATGCATACTGAGGTAGGCCAGTCTAGTTTGATCAAATTTTCAGGACCGCGTCCCCGGCTGCCGGCCGGCCGGCCAAACAATTCCGGCGACGACCAAGTTAAGCGTGCGCAGGTGCTCTGCCAAGTCCTACGGCGATCATCGATGGAAGAGTCAGCCAAACTCGCTGCAATATAAACGTCTTCTATCATAGACTTTCATAATGAGTAATTGGAAGAATTAAGTTTTATGATATGTGGTCGCACACCTCCTTCCATAGCCATTGTGAGCAGAAATTTCAACAATAATCAAGCAACTCGAATCAGCCACCTTTTGATAAAACCTGCTCTGGTACCACTCTGTTGGACGAGTGCAGAGATCGAGCACGCCAAGCTTTGGACGAATTGAGTTAGCCGATGCTTTTCCTCATATGCCGTCATTGTTTCTTGTCTGAGAAAGAAGTTGACGACCTAGATGTTTTCCACGTACACGCGACATTGCTCTGTCCCTTGGACTGATAAAGTACTATCTTTGCCTTGAGACCCTAAACAAACATTTTTTTATCGACTATAATATATACGTAGAATTTCTATGCGAGAACTTTAGCTCGTAAACATAAAAGCACAACACGTATATTTATGGAACGATTGGGTTTGGCATTTTTAGAAGATTTTTGTTTACCAAGGAAGAGCTAGTTTTTCCCTTTGTTGTTCACCAAAGCAACCATTTTTCTTTTCATCCCTATCTATTCACTATATGGAAGGGTAATTTTTTTGTTTTCTCATCTGTTGATCAAAGAGTTGAGTAATGAAGATAGATGGCAAGTACATGGGATCGAGAGTTGAAATGATTCGTTTGTACATAAACCATAATATATTTTACCATGTTACAAATAATACGGATTCACAGAAGTTTAAATCCATGTATGAGAAAAAAATAGGAATAAGGCATCGGCAATCAAAAATCTTTCAATGCGGTAGTTGCGGCTATAATTAATTTACACACTTTCCAATCATTCAATTGCTTCAACAATTTCACCGGAGAAGCAATGATGCAATTGCTTCGGTAACTTCAACGGTTGGCCTTGTTGAATCATATATATGTTCGATTCCTTGTGAGTGGAGATTTCTGGCTCCCGAGGTCCCGTGATTCCTTTATTTTAAAATAGAAATAAAATTTATATTTAAAAGTTGTTCAGATATGTGGAAAAAAACACCTTCATATTCTCAATGATGTATCCCATAAACTAGCACAATTTCAGTCTGAAATACTTTATATTTTAAGGTACACAAAAATGATAAATGTCATAAAAAAGATCTAAGTATAGTGAACGATGCATAGTTTCAAATCTTCAAAATTTATAAGATTTGTTCATTTTAGTTGTCTCATCATATAAAAAATCACATCACGATTTTGCATGCTTGTAGGATACATCATTGACTACATCCGAAAAAATTGAACTTCACATATATTTGTTGATTTTTTTAAAATAGAGTCATCACTAGAGTTGGGGAGCCAATGTGACTTCTCGATTCCTTACTCTTTATTAACTCCTCATGGTCACACGTCGATTGTGATGATTCTATTTTACGCGTAAGTATACTTACGCGTCCGCACAAACTTTACTGAAGCTACCTTTTCAGACTTCACGGCTGCCTAATTGGAGGTACAAGGACCAGGCCCAGGATGCTTCAGGTCCGTTCGCATGATCAGTATGTTGGGAAATCGACGGCTTAACAACGCTGCATGCATGGAAGCACAACGTGTGGGCAAAACTACCCCTTTGAGTTCAGTCGCCAAAAAAGCCAAGAAAGGCATATATGCGCTAATTATTTTGGATCAAGAAGAAAGCAGCCCGAAAGGTGATTGTCCAAAATGCTCCGTTTATTACACATTACACAAGCTAGCATCTCTGTCATACAATAATCAGCTCATGATCACAGCACATTTGACGCCACAGGTCCTAGTCTGCACGTATATATACATCACAATGAGTCAATCGTACGTATATATGTCTTGTACTCACTGATTGCCGAATATTTCAGAAATCAACAACTCCCTTATCTTTGCTACTGTAGAAGAGGCGATATTTCTGGATCCTGCCTGGTCGCCGCACTCTCACCGTCGCTGGCCGCGGGATCTCTCTCCCCCGTCCGCTCCGGCGGCGGGTGGGTGGGGGATCCCCGTGCCTCTTCGTGTACATAGAGTAGGGGCGAGCAGCTTCCCGCCGGCGGCGCTGAGGAGGCGGTGGTGCGGTTGGTGGGTGTTTTGGTGGCGGCGACCTTCCCCTCCGGCGGTGGAGCTCCGGTGGTGCTCCGTCGAGTGGTGGCCGTCCTGTCCGTGCTCGCGGATCTGCGGATCTGCGGTGTGTGGCCTCCCTTCTCCGGCGGCCGTGGTGCGGCGGCGCTGGAGATGCGCTTCGGCTGGAGCTGGTCAAGATCGGTGGCTTCCGGTGGCTTCGACGACGACGATGGCCGCGGCAAAGCGGCGTGGTAGAGCCGGGGGGACGTCCGCCCGCTCGTTCATCGACATGGGTTCCGCCGCGGCGCGGCGGACGGTCTCGGCGGCGTCTTTCAAGGGCTTAAATCTGCCCAGGCTCAGGCAAGGTGGTGGTGCCGGTCCTCGTCTTCTTCGCAGCCGGTGGTGCCGCGGATCTCGGTGCATGCTCTGGTTCTCCTCTCTACGTATTGTTCTTTCTTTGTATTTGTACTGTGTACGGTGTACGTGGTGCGGTGGTGATTATACGTGGTTGTTTGGAGGTGTCAAAAAAAAAAAAAAAACTCCCTTATCTTCTTGCTTACACGAACGCTAGTGCATAGTTCCGTCAAAAAATTATACGTAGTACATACGAAAATGAAAACTGCAGTGCCTCGAATGAACGAAAAGCAAACAATCAAATATTTACACGGTTTTTTAGATAAAAGGCTAAAAGCCCAACTTTGAGTTAACAAAGCCAAGGTTCAACACGTTCATACAATGCTGCGGCATACAGCTTCGCCAAGGTACGACCTAGTGCTGTGGCATACAGCTTAGCCAAATAAAGACAACATGCTGCGGCATACAGCTTAGCCAAGAAAAGAAAACTAAAAGCACCGAGCACAGCTAAACTCGACGAGCTAAGAGGAGCTGGGGAGGAACTCCGCATGGATTTTCTGAAGCTCGCTAGATAGCTGCCTTGCGCCCTCCACGTCCTGCGCCTTTAGGGCGACGCTCCAGCCCTGCAAAAAGATGGAGGTTTTGTAGATAATATCAGCAGGTTGTTTGATGAATTTGGCTTCAATGGCGCTTTTATTTCGCACATGCCAGAGCGCCCAAGACTGAGCAGCGAAAAACACCCATGTCAAACGCCTCTCAGTTTTGGGAAGGTTTGATAAAATATAGTAGAATTGAGCAAAATTGGAGGGCGCCAAATCTCTCCCTAGAGCCCGACGCAGAACACTCCAGGCGAACTTAGCAAGAGAAGAATCAAAGAAGATGTGCTTTGCATCCTCTGCCGCCCCGCACAAGGCGCAATTGCCATCAGAGGGGCCCCGACGAGTAGCCAACTGCAACCCCGACGGGAGACGGTCGAGGATCAGTTGCCAAGTGAAGATTTTTATTTGAGCGGCAACTTTGCTTTCCAAACAACCCTAAAGTAAGCTACCGTCGCCCCAGCGCCAACTTCTTGTACATAGAGCTCACCGAGTAAACCCCGGAAGGCTCAAGCGACCAAGACACCTTGTCCTGGTCGAGAGACAGAGGAATTGCCTCAATAATCGCCTCCAACCTAGCCCACTGGTTGGCCCAGCCAAATCCAATGAGCGGCGGAACCTGCATCCTCCTTCTGCGGCAGCAGCCACCGAAATAGAGGGGTCCTCACAAATACTAAAAAGGGTGGGGAATTGGGCACATAAGGGTCCCACTCCCACCACCAGTCCGTCCAAAACCGCACTTTGTGACCGTTTCCCACTAAGAATTTGGCCCCAGCTTAAAGAGGTGTTTAATCATGTGGAGATTCTTCCAAAACTGTGACCCCCCACGGCTAGAGCTGGCAAAGATATCCCCATTTGCCGTGTACTTGGCCCGAATAATCTCCGCCCAAATGGACCCATCCATCTGGTACAGCTTCCAAATCCACTTAAGTAGCAGGGCCTTGTTCATGTGTCTCGAATTAGTGATGCCGAGACCACCGCACTCCTTTGGTCTGCACACTGCCGGCCAGTTCAGCATGTGATACTTTCTATTTGGCCCTGTCCCTTCCCAGAAAAATTTTCCACGCTGGGAATCGAACTGCACATGCACTCCCTCCTGGAGGAGGAATAATCCCACAGCATACATGGGTAGACTAGCAAGGCATGCATTAGACAGGATCAGATGGCCACCCGAGGAGAGGAACCTTCCAATCCAGGGTTCCACCCTAGCTACCAATTTCTGAACAAGGAAGAACCACTGCTCAACCGAAAGCTTTCTGTCAGAGATGGGCAGCCCTAAGTAAAAGAGAGGGAAGGATCCCAACTTGCAGTTAAGACGATTGGCAATGGAAACGCTGTTCTCCTGCTCCCCTAGCACGAAGACCTCACTTTTGTGATAGTTAATTTTCAATCCAGACATATTTTCAAAGCACATGAGTAAGAATTTGAGGTTTGCAACTCCCAGCTCGCTATTTTGAATCATGATGATTGTATCATCCGCGTATTGCAGGTGAGTAATCCCCCCGGGATAAGATGCGGAACCACTCCCTTGATATGCCCAGCCCTATTAGCAGCCGTGAGGATTGCCGACAACCCTTCAGCGATGAAGTCAAACAGCAAGGGGACAGAGGGTCCCCTTGACGCACGCCTCTCTTGTTACGGAAGAATGGTCCCATCTCCCCGTTGATCGAAATCGCTGTTTGCCCCCCGGCAACCAGCTGATGAATTCTATGGATAATCCCTGCGTCAAAACCTTTTCTTCTCTACACTTCCACCAGAAAGTCCCAATTCACATGATCATATGCTTTCTCGAAGTCTAGTTTGAGTAAGATGCCCCCAGCTTCTTACTTTTGAGCTCATGGACTATCTCATGTAAAGCTAGGGCCCCATCTAGGATAAAGCGGCCTTTGATGAAGGTGGTCTGGTTAGGGCTGATAATCCTATTTGCAATCGGATCCAGTCTTGCTGCCACAGCTTCGGAGATAATCTTAAAGATGATGTTAATCAAGGCAATCGGCCTAAATTGAGTAATTCTATCTGCCCCCGGAACTTTCGGAATCAGCGTCAACACCCCAAAGTTGAGCCTCGAGATATCAATTCTCCCTAGAATGAAATCATTGAGAATATGAAGCACCCCATGTTTAACCAGGGCCCAGCACTTCTTGAAGAAGAGGACTGGAAACCGTCCGGACCCGGGGCGGTATCGGATTTCATCTCCGAAACCAAGGAGAGGAGCTCCTCCTCGGAATAAGTCAGAGCAAGCGCTTCGTTTTCTTGGTCTGTAACTTGCTGGTTGCTACCCCAGGTGTTAACGGCGAGGCCGCAATTCCTAATCGAGGCACTTCCCATAAGTTCCCGATAGAAGGAATAGATATGATCTTGCAACTCCAACTTCCGGAAATGGGGCCGGTCTCTGAGATAAGAGACGAAATGTTACATCTCCTTCTTTTCCATTCGCGACAGCGTGGAAGTAGGCAGTGTTGGCATCCCCCTGGATAGCCCATCTAATTCTGCCACGTTGGCGCCAATATTCATCTTCCGCTTTGTAAATCTGAATCAGCTGTTCCTGGAGATGATATCGGAACGCCCATTCGTCATCATCTAAACCCGAGGAATCGGCTCTAGCATCAATGTTTTGAATTTCAAGAAGGAGCTGCGCTTTCTTTTCCCTCCCATCTTTGTCGAGATTCCTGCTCCACCCCCACAGAAACTGACGGAGACCTGAACTCATAAACGCCCACCAATCGATGATGTCTCTGCCTCCCACTCTAGCAGCTAGACCCTCCCAAGAGTCGAGCAGCACCTCCTGAAAATTTGGGATTTGGAACCAGCCTGTTTCAAAGAAGAATCTATTACTCTTGATTGGGGTGCCCTCACCCGAGTCAAAAATAAGAGGAGTGTGATCGGACCCCAGTCCCGTATCCGCCACTAAAGAGCAGAGTGGCCACGTGATTTCTATGCTGGCAGAGATAAAAACCCTATCAAGCACACCGTGGACTGGGTTAAGTCTTTTGTTAGTCCAAGTATACCTCGCACCCAAGCGCGGTATCTCGGACATACCCCAATTAGCAATGTGGGAATTGAAAAGCTGGATTCTTCCCCAGTTAATCCTATCATTGTTTTTGTCCAAGCTGCTGCGAATCAGATTGAAGTCTCCCCCCATCACAGTCGGGAGAGAGGTCCTACTGATCTTTCCTGAGATTTCATCAAGGAAAGCCTCCGATTTGGCATGATCTGCCAGTCCGTATACTCCAATGATTTCCAATTTGACCTTGTTCAGGCGGTGTAAGACTGTCAGGCTGAGAAAGGACTGACCCTTTTCAATCCCTCCCACCTCAAACATACTATCTCGAACTCCCTGTGGTAGTCCACCCGAGTGACCAGTAGCTGGGAGCCAACACCAAAAGAAGAGTTCCCCACTTCAATGCTCCGCAGTTCTTGATCGGTGAACTCTTGTTTGATTGTGTTCTTGCAAGCAAACTACATCAATCTTATGTTTCCGGAGATGGTCTTTAAGAAGAGTCCGGCGTCCCGGCACACCGAACCCTCTGATGTTAAGAAAGAGGCAACGCATTAAGACACCCTCCCTTGCGCCCGTGCTTGGCGGGTGTATGGCTTACGGGCACTCGGCTCGTGTTGTTTTCTTGGTCTCCCTCTTCTCACAGGACTCGTACTCCCTCAGGTCCCATCCCTGGGGCCGATGGTGTGGGTTCAGAGTCGGCAGGAAAGGACCCTTCCTTCCTTGCTGATGACCCACAAATGTAGGGGGTGTATCGCAGTACTTTCGATAAATAAGAGTGTCGAACCCAACGAGGAGCAGAAGGTGCTGGCAAGTAGTTTTGATCAAGAATTCACTGTAAAAGCTAGCAGACAGGTTTTCAGTAGTATTCGAAACAGCAGGTAAAAACAGTGCAAGTAAATAAACGAGCGCGGCAACAAATGCAGCGAGTGGCCCAATCCTTTTGAGTGCAAAGGACAAGCCGAGTGTGTTACTTATAAGAGACAAATGTTCCTGAGGACACATGGGAATTTCGTCAAGTGCTTTCGCTTCGTGCAACTGGTTAATCTTCATTGTTTTGATAAGTGTTGTGTGGGTGAATCTATGCTAACGCACCGCCCTTCCTAGGACTAATACGCACTTGTGATTATACCCCCTGCAAGCATCCGCGAATGCAGAAAAGTAATTAAGATAAATCTAACCACAGCTTTAAACTCTGAGACCCTACGCTCCCTCGTGCACTATCTTACTAACGGGGGTTCAGGTTTCTGTCACTCCGGCAACCCCTCAACTAGCAAGCTAGGTACACGATGCATTCCCCTAGGCCCATAAAGGTGAAGTGTCATGTAGTCGACGTTCACATGACACCACTAGAAGAATGACACCACAACTTAAATATCAAACCATTAAATATTAACGCAGCATTATTTCACTACTAACAACATGACTTCCCCATGTCCTCAAGAACTACAAACTACTCACAAGACATCATATGGATCATGATCAGAGATGATATGGCAATGAATAACAATCTGGACATGAACACTAATCCACCAAACAAACTCAATAGCATCAATAACAAGGAGTAATCAACACCGGGAGAGTCTCCCCAATGAACTAGACAAGGTACAGCCCTAGATGTTACAGCAAGATGGATGTGGAGTCGGTGGAGATGATGGTGATGGCGCAGTGGATGGTGGTGATGATGATCCCGATGAAGTCCAGCGTGATGACGATGACGATGGCGATGATTTCCCCTCTCCGGGAGGGAATTTCCCCGGCAGGATCTCCCTGCCAGAGAGCTCTTTCTCTCTCGGTGGTTTCCGTCCCGTGGAGGCGGCGGAATATTTCGTGGACGTACCCCCCGTGCTTAGGTTTTCGGGAGGCAGATATACGCGAAGAGGCAACCTGGGGGTGGACCCAGGTGGCCACGCCATAGCTGGGCGCGGCCCACAGGCCAGCCGCGCCCAGGTGTGGCGTGGGGCCCACCTGGCCCACCTGGCTGCCTCCTTTTGGCTGCCTCCGGCATCTGACATTATAAGACCCCCAGAATTGGTTTCGTGATTTTTGGAGTTCCGCTGATATGCTGACTTGACGACGCTTTTTCCAGCAGAAACCTGACTCCGGAAGGATAATTCCCAATAATCATCAAACATGCAAAATAAGGCAAAATAACATAAGTATCATGTATTAATATGAAATATAAGGATAGATAATGACAAATTATGATATAAAATAGTGATGCAAAATGGACGTATCAACTCCCCCCAAGCTTAGACTCGCTTGTCCCCAAGCGAAAACTGAGCTCAGTAAACAAGTCCACATGTTTATGGAGTGAAGTGTCGATAATAAAGAATACGGACAAGAAGCATCAGTATTTACTCAGCTAAACAAGTCATTTTAAACAGCAGTCTCTACACATTCTACTTAACTTGGAACAAGTAATGGAACAACCACAAATAAAGGTACATTAAGCAAACCAATTGGATGTGGCAAACTGTGTTCTTGGTCAGAGAACAATCAACATTCTAACTTATCTTTCAAGAAGAGTCTTTATACTAGAGCTATATTGCAGAAATAGAGTTGCTCAATCATCACTGTTCCTTTCACATTCCAAAGAAAACTGTCAAAGTCATATTCTCAAAGATAAAACTTCATGTGCTCAAGCAAAGTAGACAAAACATGATAGGAAATATTATGAACTATAAATGATTGTATCTATAACAATTCGAGTGCTTGCTCGGGATAGAGGGAATAGGTTTACTGACTCAACAATAAATAAATGATAGGCCCTTCGCAGAGGGAAGCAGGGATTAAAACGTGTGCTAGAGCTTTTTAGTTCCCGAAGGCATAGAGAGTGTAAAAATATTGCTTTGAGAGGTGTATGCTATTGGTCAACAAATCAGTGGTAGAATCCTTGTCATCTTCCATACTAATTAACTTTTAGAGCGGTTCCGAGAGTTTATAGAACTGCACTTGTAACAAGCACTTATTGATGACACTCCTCCCAACCATTTCTTTCCACAAACCATGGCTTGACCGAATCCTCGGTTGCCGACCAACAATCACCGTGGAGGAGTGTCTATTTATTTATTTATTTATTTATAGGGTGGACTAACCAGCTCTTTTAATGCAAAATAAAAGGTGGAGAAGCAGATGAAGCTGCCAATCCTTGTAAATCAGTTAGCATGGAAGATGACACATCTGCTACCACGTCCTTATGAGCTTGGTGAACAGTGACACAAAAAGGGATATAATAATAGTTTTGAATAGTTAAAGGTAGCACACGAGAAAATGTACTTGGAGTAGTGCGAACACTACATGATAGGTAGTTATGGTGGACACGAATGGAGTGCTTTGGTTCAGGGTTTTGGATGCACGAGAAGTATCTCCTCTCAGTACAAGGTTTTAGGCTAGCAAGGTTTAGTAGCAAGCACAAGAATTGAGAGAGACAAACACTTATAGATCTAATAGAACAACCATGCTATCTACTTTGTGGGCACAAAACACTTTAATTCAAGAATAATAAACTCATTGGCCAACAAAGAGGAAAACAATAGGGATAATGTTATTGCAACCAGTTCCCTCTTTTCTACTTAAGTGTAAAAAGTATTGATACTACTGACCAGTCTAAGTTTGCCACAACCAACTAAATTTACTTGCTGCACCCAAAGTGATGCCAATACTAATGTAACAAGATCAGCATATGACAAAGGACTTGCTGGCTAAAATAAAGTGTGCAGAAAGTAAAGATAAAGCTTCTCATTAATATTCCATCACAATAAACCTCACACCAACGGATACAACGATAACCAACTAAGGAGTGATACTCCACATTGCAAACTATCTCATATGATAACTTCTCTACTCATGGTACTAAGCAAAAATATAAAGATAAAGATAAAGATGGTGATACTGAAAACACCCCCCCAAGCTTGAAACAAGCTGGGAGTGTGTTGTTACCCATGGTGAATTACTCCCTTGGCGGTGATGGTGGTGGCGCCCCTCTAATGAGCTTCTCGGCAAGCTCCATTAACTCATCAACTCTACCAATGAGGGTGCGGACAAGCTCTGAATTCTGCTCAATGCGGTTCATCATCCTGTCAGAGGGTGAATCCCAGCTTTTGGAGTTGTTACCCCACTTCTCTTCAGCTTTGGAGCTCCCTTTTCCTGCATGGTCAGAACGATCCATATCCCAGCTACTGGGCAATTCTGATTCTGGAACTTTTTCAAAGGGATACTTATGGATGAGAGTGTGAAAAGGCCTTTTGGTATCTGAAGGAAGTGTTCTTGGAGCTAGGAAGCGACGAGGAACTCTCCCACCAGTGCTCATCCTCGCGCCCTGCCTGGCCCTGGGCTTGTTCTGCACCACTCCGATGCTTGCAACGGTAGCGGTGGGAATAGGACTTGGATCTTCCTCTTCTTCACCGACAGCTTCAGTCTTCTCCTTCTCCTCCTCAGCATCTTGGTCTTTCAGATCTTTCTTCAGGCCCTCCTTGTCAGGGTTGTTGGAGGCGACCATGGTGCTCTAGACTTCTACAACCCTGGCAGAAACAGCTCGAAAACAAACGCGACGAAAACACGAGATACGGACCTCGGGAGATCCGGGTAAATATATAGCAGAAAATAACGCGTGAAAAGGAAAGCACAGGGCGAAGCGGAGTCGGAGGGGGTCTCCGAGGCGACCACGCCATAGCTGGGCGCGGCCCAGGTGGGGCCCGCGCCCTGCTGTGGCGTGGTGCCCTCGGGCACCTCCTCCGGCACTTATTCGTCTTGATATTTCCAAAATTGTATAAAAATAACTAATATAAAAGTTTCGAAGTAAAACGCGGACTTTTTCTTACCGAAATCATACCTACTTCAAATCAGACTCTGCAGTTTCCTGTTTCTGAGTTTTAATAAATTCCTCCGGAGATACCATTTGAATAATATCAACATTTTCATTATAAGATTCTCCAGAAATATAATGTTTAAGTCTCTGCCCATTAACAACTTGAGGTTTGTCACCGTCAAGTGAATTAATTTTTATTGCACCAGAACGATAAACTTCTTCCACAATGTAAGGTCCTTCCCATTTTGAGAGTAATTTTCCTGCAAAAAATCTGAGACGAGACCTATACAATAAAACTTTATCACCTATGCAAAATTCTCTTTTTAAAATTCTCTTGTCATGCCATCTCTTAACTTTCTCTTTGAAAAGTTTAGCATTTTCATATGCTTCACTTCTCCATTCATCTAGAGAGCTTAACTCTAGCAACCTTTTCTCACCAGCTAATTTGAAATCTCTATTAAGCTCTTTGATTGCCCAATAGGCCTTGTGTTCTAATTCTAGAGGTAAATGACAAGCTTTTCCATAAACCATTTTATAAGGAGACATGCCCATAGGATTTTTATATGCTGTTCTATAAGCCCACAAAGCATCATTAAGCTTTCTAGCCCAATTCTTTCTAGACCTATTGACAGTCTTTTGCAAAATCAACTTAATTTCTCTATTTGATAACTCTACTTGACCACTAGTTTGAGGATGATACGGTGAAGCAATTCTGTGATTGACACCATATTTAGCAAGAGTTTTTCTAAAACCACCATGAATAAAGTGTGAACCACCATCAGTCATGAGATATCTAGGCACACCAAACCTCGAGAAAATAACATCCTTAAGCATTTTTAAGGAAGTCTTACCATCAGCACTAGAGGTTGGTATAGCCTCTACCCACTTAGTAACATAATCAACAGCAACTAGAATATGAGTATAACCATCTGAAGCGGGAAAAGGACCCATAAAGTCAAATCCCCAACAATCAAAAGGTTCAATAACAAGAGAATAATTCATAGGCATCTCATTACGTCTACTAATATTCCCAACTCTCTGACATTGATCACAGGTCAAAACAAATTTTCTTGCATCTTTAAAAAGAGTAGGCCAATAAAAACCTGATTGTAGAACCTTTTGTGCAGTTCTATCTCCGGCGTGATGTCCTCCATAAGCACTACCATGGCATTTATCCAATATTTCCTTCTGCTCATGCTCTGGAACACATCTTCTCATAATACCATCAACTCCTTCTCTATATAAATGTGGGTCATCCCAAAAATAATGCCTCAAGTCACAGAAGAATTTCCTCCTTTGCTGATAAGTAAAAGTTGGAGGCAAATACTTGGCAACAATAAAGTTAGCATAATCAGCATACCAGGGACAATCATTCGAATTTACCTTTATAGAAGCCAACTGCTCATTTCGAAAATTGTCATCAACAGGAATAGGATCATGCATTATATTTTCTAATCTAGACAGATTATCAGCAACAGGATTTTCAGCACCTTTTCTATCAACAATATGCAAATCGAACTCTTGTAACAGGAGAACCCATCTAATAAGTCTAGGCTTAGCATCCTTCTTATCCATAAGGTATTTAATAGCAGCATGATCAGTATGAATAGTTACCTTAGAATCAACAATATAAGGTCTAAACTTATCACAAGCAAACACTACTGCTAAAAATTCCTTCTCAGTAGTAGCATAATTCTTTTGAGCTGCATCAAGAGTCTTACTAGCATAATGAATAACATTTAACTTTTTATCTACTCGCTGTCCTAAAACAGCACCTACAGCAAAATCACTAGCATCACACATAATTTCAAATGGTAAAGTCCAGTCTGGTGGTTGAACAATAGGAGCAGTTATTAAAGCCTTCTTCAAAATTTCGAATGCCTCTTTACACTCGTCATCAAAAACAAATGGAACATCCTTTTGAAGAAGATTGGTAAGTGGCTTTGAAATTTTAGAGAAATCTTTAATAAACCTTCTATAAAAACCAGCATGACCAAGAACACTACGAATACCTTTCACATCTCGGGGGCATGGCATTTTCTCAATTGCTTCCACTTTAGCTCTATCAACTTCAATACCTCTTTCAGAAATTTTATGCCCAAGAACAATGCCTTCATTAACCATAAAATGGCATTTCTCCCAATTAAGAACAAGATTGGTTTCTTCACATCTCTGCAAAACTTTGTCAAGATTGTGCAAACAGTTATCAAAAGAAGTTCCATAGACGGAGAAATCGTCCATGAAGACTTCCACAATTTCTTCACAAAAACCGTGAAAAATAGCAGACATGCATCTCTGAAAAGTAGCAGGAGCATTACATAAACCAAAAGGCATACGTCTATAAGCATAAGTACCATAAGGACAGGTAAAAGTGGTTTTCTCCTGATCTTCCTTTCTAACAGCTATTTGGGAAAAACCAGAATAACCATCAAGGAAACAAAAATGAGTTTTCTTAGACAACCTTTCTAACATCTGATCAATAAAAGGCAAAGGATAATGATCTTTCTTAGTAACCTTATTGACCTTACGAAAATCAATGCACATTCTATAACCAACTACAACTCTCTGAGGAATAAGCTCATCATTTTCATTAGGCACAACAGTTATTCCTCCTTTCTTAGGAACACAATGAACAGGACTAACCCATCTACTATCAGCAATAGGATAAATTATACCTGCTTCAAGAAGTTTTAATACCTCATTTCTTACCACTTCCTTCATCTTAGGAATTAAACGACGTTGATGCTCAACAACAGGCTTGGCATCAGGCTCAATATTAATAGCATGCTGACATATAGCAGGAGAAATCCCTTTTAAATCATCAAGAGTATAGCCCATTGCGCCTCTATGTTTCTTCAGAACTTGCAATAATTTTGCTTCTTCATCTCCTGAAAGTTTAGAACTAATAATAACAGGATATATTTTCTTATCATCAATATGAACATACTTAAGATTATCAGGTAAAGGCTTAAGATCAAAAACAGGGTCTTCTTTAGGAGGGGGCGCAATTCCCAGGTCCTCCACAGGTAAATCATGCCTAAGCATTTGAGGTTGACGCAGAAAGATGTCGTCAATCTCCCTTCTTTCTTCTGCAAAAACTTCACTTTCGTGGTCTTCCAAAAATTGCTGCAAAGCATTGTTAGGACCAACAGCAATAGAAGCAAGCTGTTCAACTTGAAAGTTCTCATTAGGCATTTCAGGTTCATAATGATTCTTAGCAAATTTTGAAAAATTAAACTCATAAGACTCTCCATCGAATCTAGTAAAATTTTCTCTTTTTGACAGTCAATAATAGCACCACAAGTATTCAGGAAAGGTCTACCAAAAATAATAGGACAAGAGTCACTAGCAGCAGAACCGAGAACTAAGAAATCAGCAGGGTATTTAGTCTTACCACATAAAACTTCAACATCTCTGACAATGCCAACTGGACAGATAGTTTCCCTATTAGCAAGCTGAATAACCACATCAATATCTTCCAATTCGCAAGGATCAATTTCCTTCCTGATTTCCTTGTAGAGAGCATAAGGGATAGCGCTGGAACTAGCACCAATATCACAGAGACCATAATAACAATGCTCACCTATTTTAACAGAAAGCACAGGAACACTAGGCTTTCGAGCTCTTTTAGGATGTGTAACCATGTTAGAAGCTTCTTCACAAAACACAATATGACCTCCTTCTACATTTTCAGTTACAAGTTCCTTAACCATAGCTACTTCATGTTCTACACTAATTTGCTCATCAGGTTCCCTAGGTTTACGTTCACTTTTGCTAACCACACTAGCCAAAATAGAGTGTTCTTTTACTTTAACAGGAAAAGGTATTTTTTCAATATAGGGTTCTGGTATAATGCGATCAACAGTTTGAACTTCAACATTTTTAGCAAGAGCAAAATTAGCATTATCTTCATAAGGTTCATGATACTTTTCCCAACCTTGTCTAGGAATATCGAGATACGAGGCAAAGGCCTTAAAGTAATTAACAACAACTTGAGAATCAAGACCATAAGTAGCATTAAAATTACGAAAACTATCAGTCTCCATAAAGGATTTAATGCATTCGAAATCATAATTTATACCTGACTCCCTACCTTTGTCGTTCTCCCATCCTTCAGTATTTTCCTGGATACGATCAAGAAGATCCCATTTATCTTCATCCTTCATACGAGTGAATGACCAAGAACAAGAAGTGTCCAATAAATCTTTATCATGATAGGAAAGTCTTGCATAAAAGTTATTGATGACAATATTACTTGGAATCCCATGAACAGGGCATTTGAGCATTAATAATTTCAATCTCCCCCAAGCTTGGGCAATACTTTCTCCCTCATAAGGCCAAAAAGTGAATATAGAATTCCGATCCTTATGAATCTCACTTGGAGGATAAAACTTGTAATAAAAGAGAGGGACAATTTCAGCCCAGCTCAATGAAGGACCATTCTTCAGCAGACTATACCATTCAGCAGCTCTGCCATCCAGCGACAGAGTAAATAATTTCCTTTTAATAATGTCCATCGAAATACCTGCACACTTGAACAAACCGCATAGTTCATGTATATAAAGCAAATGATTACCAGGATGAACAGTTCCATCATAGCGGTTATCCATAATACGTCCAACAATTTTCGTAGGTATTTTAAATGGAACAATCTCAGCAGATGGAGGATCATCTACTACCGTAGCAGTGGTAGTAGTCCTCCCAAACAGCGAACCAAATGGATTTGACTCCATAACAGTCATTACAGTAAATAATTTCCTTACCAATTTCCTTACCAATAGCGCTTCACTCCCCGGCAACGGCGCCAGAAAATAGTCTTGATGACCCACAAGTATAGGGGGTGTATCGCAGTACTTTCGATAAATAAGAGTGTCGAACCCAACGAGGAGCAGAAGGTGCTGGCAAGTAGTTTTGATCAAGAATTCACTGTAAAAGCTAGCAGACAGGTTTTCAGTAGTATTCGAAACAGCAGGTAAAAACAGTGCAAGTAAATAAACGAGCGCGGCAACAAATGCAGCGAGTGGCCCAATCCTTTTGAGTGCAAAGGACAAGCCGAGTGTGTTACTTATAAGAGACAAATGTTCCTGAGGACACATGGGAATTTCGTCAAGTGCTTTCGCTTCGTGCAACTGGTTAATCTTCATTGTTTTGATAAGTGTTGTGTGGGTGAATCTATGCTAACGCACCGCCCTTCCTAGGACTAATACGCACTTGTGATTATACCCCCTGCAA
Organism: Poa pratensis; assembly: GCA_947311845.1. NCBI lineage: Eukaryota > Viridiplantae > Streptophyta > Magnoliopsida > Poales > Poaceae > Poa > Poa pratensis. Next base: position 70,814,330 of record CAMZMU010000027.1, on the reverse strand, counting down.
GCATCCGCGAATGCAGAAAAGTAATTAAGATAAATCTAACCACAGCTTTAAACTCTGAGACCCTACGCTCCCTCGTGCACTACATTTTCTGTCAGGCAACCCCTCAACTAGCAAGCTAGGTACACGATGCATTCCCCTAGGCCCATAAAGGTGAAGTGTCATGTAGTCGACGTTCACATGACACCACTAGAAGAATGACACCACAACTTAAATATCAAACCATTAAATATTAACGCAGCATTATTTCACTACTAACAACATGACTTCCCCATGTCCTCAAGAACTACAAACTACTCACAAGACATCATATGGATCATGATCAGAGATGATATGGCAATGAATAACAATCTGGACATGAACACTAATCCACCAAACAAACTCAATAGCATCAATAACAAGGAGTAATCAACACCGGGAGAGTCTCCCCAATGAACTAGACAAGGTACAGCCCTAGATGTTACAGCAAGATGGATGTGGAGTCGGTGGAGATGATGGTGATGGCGCAGTGGATGGTGGTGATGATGATCCCGATGAAGTCCAGCGTGATGACGATGGCGATGATTTCCCCTCTCCGGGAGGGAATTTCCCCGGCAGGATCTCCCTGCCAGAGAGCTCTTTCTCTCTCGGTGGTTTCCGTCCCGTGGAGGCGGCGGAATATTTCGTGGACGTCCCCCGTGCTTAGGTTTTCGGGAGGCAGATATACGCGAAGAGGCAACCTGGGGGGTGGACCCAGGTGGCCACGCCATAGCTGGGCGCGGCCCACAGGCCAGCCGCGCCCAGGTGTGGCGTGGGGCCCACCTGGCCCACCTGGCTGCCTCCGGCATCTGACATTATAAGACCCCCAGAATTGGTTTCTAATATGCTGACTTGACGACGCTTTTTCCAGCAGAAACCTGACTCCGGAAGGATAATTCCCAATAATCATCAAACATGCAAAATAAGGCAAAATAACATAAGTATCATGTATTAATATGAAATATAAGGATAGATAATGACAAATTATGATATAAAATAGTGATGCAAAATGGACGTATCACTTGCCGACACAGGTTGCGACTTGGAGGTGACCCCTGGCGCCGCCTCCTGTTTCTCCATCTCCGTTTCCTTACGTTTCTCCTCTGCTTGTTTTGCTTCTGCATTAGCTCTAGCCAATGCCAGATCGGCTTAAGCAAGTTCATTGGCACGAAAGAGAGATAGAATTTCCGCGGGAGGGCCCGCGGAAGAGTCGAACACCACACAGCTCTCATTTGCCACAAGAAGAAGGTGTTCATCGGAAAGAGAATCAAGAACTGTAAAAGCCGAGATTGGATGTTTACCTGCATTGTCCTTGTCCTTCGCCATCTCCATCGCCCTGTCCAAGATGGGCTTGTCAGCGCGACCCTCCGCTCGGGCGCTCTTGCGATTGACAGTAACCGGCGTCGCCTTGTTTCTAGGTGCTCTCTTGAACTGCGTCTCAAGCTCCAGAACCGGCTAGTCAGCTTGTGCCTGTTTGCCTCTGCCGGACGCATCAGAGGACTCAAGGACCCCCTGGTCCTCTTGTTCCTGACGAACCCGAGATAGTCTGTCAGCGTTGGACTTGCTCCTTCTTTCCTTCTCCCTCCTCTGAGATGCTTCCAGCTCCGCAATCGATGTAGTACTGTCGGCCATCTGCACAGCGCATGGAGAAGCATGCTTATCACCCTTGATAGCCGAGTCGAAGGTGAGCGAAGGCGAGCCCTCAAGGTGGCTCGAGGTGATGGTGGCTGTGGTGACCGATGGCGTCTCCAGGAGAGCAGAGAAATCAGTGCGCTGGCCCGGAGGAGGAGTCTGGGCCGCCGTGGGGCTTGGCTGATTCTCATTGTTGACAAGGAAGGAGCCAAACTGCTCAGAAGCGGTCTCCCCATCCTTATTGCCATCTTGCTCCCCAAGCGGCATGACCTCCATGGTCACCTTGGAGCTCTTCTCCTCCTTGTCCCTTGAGGCCGGAGGCATCGACTTCGCTTTCTCTCTAGAGTCGTGCGAGCCCCTACGCCCGACCCAATCATCTTTCTCTCTTTCTTCTTCCGAGCTTCTGCCTAGGTCATCTTCCTCATCTCCTTTTCTATCATTCTTTGGATGCGGAGGCGGAGGCGGTGGTGTCTCCGACCTATCCCTGTTGGCTTTCTCCACTTCCACACGAACCTTGTACCCCTGTCCGTTGACGAACATCATCACGTGGTCCATGACTGGCTCCGCAATACGAAGCCCAAACTTCATTCGAATTACATCAAATGGGTCTGCAAGCGTGGACTCATCCACCTCCATGGGCCTGCCCACGGCTCTTGTTGCAACCAACAGCTTGTCGGAATGGCGATAAGGCGGCGGCACTCCATGGAGACGCACCCACATCTCGGAAAGAGCCTCCACCGCTTGTTCACTGAGGCCACCCTCCATGACCAGCCCGGGCCCTGGAAAATGGTAATCGGAGGCCCCCGCCACGGATTGCCATCCTCAGGTTGCTTGCCGACGGGAAGACCAAAGAGAAGTCCGACTCACTCAGAGCACGCACTTGCCATGCCCAAGATGGATCAATCAGCTCCTTGAGTTCTTCTTCCACTTGTTCTTCCGACAAAATCGCTTCATCCACGTACAGCGTCGCCGCGTTGGGGATTTCCTTTGCGAGTTCTTCTTCCGGGACCTCCAGGCACATGAAGCCAATGCCATTGCATCCGTATCCGGCCCAGAACGGCTCCCGGCGCTCCCCAGCCTTCGGGCACATGGCCGTGACATGCCCCTTCTCCTTACACTTGTTGCAGAAAGGCTCCCCTTTGCAGGCCATCTGCATGTGGCCCGATTGACCACACTTGTAGCAGGTGATGTTGGACGCATCGAGCGGCGGAGGTGGCGGGAGGATTTCATCAGCAGGAGTCGCTCTGGCCCCCATAGCCGAGCTCTCGGGCCTAGACCTGGCCGGCCCCTGCCGGTTGGGGAAGTTGTTGATGCCCCGACCACCACCGCCGCCGTACTCGCGCCCACGCGGGTACGGCGCCGGCGCCTGCCTGGACTCCCTTTCACGAGCTTCATCTCTGGCCCGCTGAATGACATCCGCACGCTCGCGCTGCTGCCTTCTTTGCTCCTGCTTCTCTCTGTCCAGGCGGTTGTTGAGGTCTCGACGGCTCCCGCCGCCGGCGTACCGTTCCAGGGACGCTTTCCCCGGCGGTAATCTTCGTCTCGGCGGCGCTCCATTGGAACCAGACACGGGGGGCGATCAGGGTCAGCCGAGCTCACTAGATGTTTAGCTCTTTTCTTGTTGCGCCGCACGTCGCGAGGAGGAGCGAGGAACCCTAACTGAGGATCTAGGGCACCGACCGGCATCCAGCGCCAGCTAAATACCTGCCTTGGCCGAGATGGGCTGGGCTGACACGGAGATGGGCTTCGGCTGGGCCACAAAGGCTGTGACACCGATTCGGGGACCCTTCCCTGAGCAGGGCCCACCCCAGGACCCTCTGGCCTGCGTGAAGAAGGCCCATCAGCAGACGGCCCACACGGGATCAGCTGCGCATCCTCCTCCCAGAACCCTAGCTCGAGCGACGCAGGCCGCGCCGCCGCCGCCGGCGACGCGAGCGCCAACGCCACCGAACCAACAAGTAGCACGCCCGAAGCCTCACCCGGCGGCGCACCGACACGCGGAGATCCCCTCCCGCGGGCGCGCCCCGACGAAGGAAGAGGCGGGAATTCCAGATCCGCTGGCACCCTCCCGGCGAGCACAGGCTCCCGGCGACCCACACCACCAGCAGGACCCACCTGCGCGAACTCCGGCAACCCGGCGGAGCCAAACCCCGGCGAGCCTCCCTGCGCCGGCGGGAAGAAATCCCCCAAGACAGGAGCCAGCGAGGGGCGGCGAGGGGAGAGCGACCCTTCACTCTCCCCGGAGGCAGACACGGAATCGTCACGGTCGAAGTCGGCGAGGTCAGCGAGAGGATCGAAAGGGCCTCCCCGCTTGCTAGCTCACGCAGAGGCGCCCCCATGGCGCCGGCGAGGAGGGAGCGGCGCGAGGCCAGGCGCGCCCGGCCAGTCGCCTTGCGCGTCGCGAGAGCCCAGACACATCCCGCTCCTCCCCACACGAAGAAGATTTGGAGAACTCATCAATATTTACACGGTCATGTATGCATATGCATAGATTGCACCTAGCTATCTATCGCCTTGCTGCAGCAGTACTGCAGTAGCAGCCCTCGCAGGAGCTTCCTCCGCCGCCAGCCGTTGATGCACCCTCATGATGTACTCTGCCGCGGCCGCATCAATTCCTCCCAGCTGCTTCGCTCCGGCGCCGGCGCCGGCCCTGCCCACGCTCGCCGTCTTCACCATCTTCCTCTCCGCACCGATCTTCTCCACCCTCTGGACGCAGATCTCTCCGCCGACACGCGACATGTCTGAGCTAGTGTTGAGCTTCTGCCTCTGCTTGGACAGACTGAGTGAACTAATATGATCGTCGAGGCACTCAAGGGGCTGCGTTATTTATAGAGCAGAGACAACATACGCCTCCGTTGGGTGGCGTGGGATGCAAGGAAGAAGGGAAGAACGAGTCTTTTCAGCAGTATGTAGGTTGACTTGATAGTATCAGGCCCCTGGAACGTTCAGAACACGCACGTGCCTACGTACTCCCCTATTATTCCGGTTTGATCGAGAATATATGTATTCATCTGTCGTTTTAACACGCAGGACGTACATGCATACTGAGCTTTTCACCAAAAAATTCATTGATAATTTACGTGAAATCTGCCGGCAAAACTATTGCGTTTGTTTCCCATCTGAAAAAAAAAAATGCAAGCTATATCTAGTAGTAGACCGTGTCGGAAAACAGAGGCTAGCTAGCTAGTGTCACCGAGGCTGCTAAAAGTCCAAAAGAGTTTGGCAATTTCTCTTGTGTGAATGGCGACCAAAAAGAAATTGTTCCAGGCTCCAACTGTTGGCTTTGTCGAATCATCATATATGCTATCGACTACTTGCTCTTTAATCATCTATACTACTATTAAAAGAGCAAACATGTGACGGATACATTAAATGTTATGAGTCCGATCTCTGACCAACGACTCAGATCCTTCCAACCGTGTTGAGCACCTCAACACAGGAGGTCTAGCGAACCGGTACGACTCTATTTCCCATCTGCTCTGCCTCTAGCGCTGAACGAACCAAAAGCTGTGTCGCCGCCGGGGAAATTCCCCGCCGCCAGCCAGGACTCCGGCCGCCGACGCCCCTTCGTTCCCTGCTGCAAACCAGGTCGCCTCCGCCCGACTAAGCTCTGAACCGCTCTGCCACCGTACCGTTTCACGGAAGTTTCACATCCTCCCGATCCCCACCGTAATTGGCCGATTCCGGCCAAAATCCGGCGAAATCCCGCGCCGTCGCTCATTGGAACGAATTCCCCTCTATGTGGCCTTCCGATTCCCCTTTGTCTCTAGCCATTCCCACCGCTGCGGCGAGCTCCTCGAGTGGCTGCCAGACGAGACGGACGGACGCGGGAGGAGGAGGACGAGCTGAGGAAGGAGGAGCCGAGGTGTCCCGGCTGTTCGACGCTTACGAGCCGTACATCCGGCGGAGCTGCTCGCCCGCGTGTGTGGCCACGAAGCAGAGGAGGAGGTCGCTGCTCATCAAGCTCTCCTCCTTCGAGATTCGAGAAGACCCACATCTTCGAGCATGGAGCGCCTCCTATCGATCTCCGCTTTGGTGGCTCCCTCGGATGAGGAGCTCAGGAGATCAAGTTCATCTGCTTCGGAATCAGGATCTGGGTGCTCACCCAGAGGAGGAGCTCTGAAAATAGTGGTCGGCGCGTACCTGAAATCGTGATTGTTTTCTGTTGCAGCAGGTTTCCGCTTCCTATATATGAATACCACTGATTCCTATATATGCATGCTACTGACTGAATTTGCACAGTCGGGAGTTCATTAGGATCAGGGTTGTTTCTCATCTATTCCTTAAAACCTTTCTTATGCTGCCTGGATTCCTAATGGCAAGACGTGAGTCCTCAGCTGTCCAGTGGATTAACTTTCTTCCATCACACTTCTTATTTAAGGAGTTCAGGTAATTATAGTAGTATGTTTTAGGTGCTTCTTGAGGATGCCTGCTCAAAGCCACATTCCAGGTAAGGTCCTGTCGTGCAAACTCATATATTTTTTCTATTTCTCAAATATTATTACTTCCTACGGAGTACTTTTTTTTTTTTTTGAGAAAGGACCTGATTTATAAAGAAGGAAGCAGAGTACAAATTACAGCGCGACCCAACAAAGAAACGAAAATACAAAGGAGTCCCTGCAAAAAGCACTGAGCACCCCGAGCCTCCAAGAAAGGGCGCAATCAGGTCCACCACCTCGCTCCCGAGAAACCTAGCCAGAGCCGCCATCGCCGTACCTCGAACCACCGGAGAAGAAGCTCCACCTCATGAAGAAGACGATCGCATGATCCATCCGCCGCCGCGTGACGGAAACTGAGCCCGCTGAACGACCACGACCACAGAGACCTCTCCCCAGCACCGCCAAACTTCCAGCCGACCCAGCTCCGACGAGGTCCACCCACCACAGCACCCAAACTCCGGCAGACACCGCCTCCCTCGCCACCATGGCCGGCCAAGGCAGAGAAACCGAAGAAGAAGAACACCACCAAGACACACCTGCACCAAAAACAGCACGCCAAGCTTCTCCGGCTCCTCCCCTCGCCACCTCGGCCGGCCAGAGGAACCCAGACGAAGCCTTGTCGCCGAAGATGCCGTACCTCGAACCGCCGGGAAGACACCACCGCCACGCTTTGTAGACGGCCGCAGAAGCTGTCCGCCGCAGGCGGCGGAACCTAAGCTCAATGAACGAGCTCGACCACAGCAGCAACTCCCCGCTACCACCCAGCAACCAGCCACCTCCGCCACGACAAGAACCACTCGCAGCAGCCACGAACCAACCACGCTCCCACATCGAGGCAGCCCTCTCCTCCTCCCCTCGCCCCCGAGGCCGGCCAGGAACAGGAAAGGAAGCCCCAGATCTGGAGGCCAGAAGTACTTGAAGAAGAGGATGGCCACGAACTCAGATCCACGCATCTCCCACCTTGGGAGCATGAAGGAGATCAGATCCGCAGCAGCCACGACGCCGTACTCGAACGCCGGAGCAGCACACCTCCAAAAGGAAGAAAGACGGGCATCCGCCACGAAACTCCACACGGGAAAGAGAAGAAAACCTAAACTAAACCCTACTCTACTCTGTACAGCCCGCGCTCCACTCTCTCCACCACGCCGGACGGCAGCGCCGCCGGTGAGGCGAGCCGAGCGAGCCGGGGGACGGGCGGCGACTCTCAAGGGGAGTGGGACGGAGAGAACGAGAGGGGAGGGGAGGGGAAAGGGGAGGGGTCCTACGGAGTACTTATTTACGTGCATACTGATATTCTCAACTTACAATGCCCATTTATGGGCCGCTTTCATAAATATAAATTTGTTATTTTCCATGACCGTGGTTCTATTGCAATGACATAAAAGGGACCACACCTTGAGATTCATAAGTTGGATTTGGTGGTTCGGTTACGATTTTTTCTGTAATCTGTATGCATGGGTCAGTTCGGATCAGAGGACATGGAGAATTTCTTTTAAACTCCGGTTTCAGTTTTGTATGATATGCATTTCTTATAGGAGATTATAGGATTATTATTCAGTACTTAGGCCCCCTCATGTGCCGTTGACAGTGTTCTTTTTGTGCATTGCAACACTACAGGAATCGAGGGCTGTGCCGACGGCCTTCTCCCGTTGGCATAGGCCAAGTTACCGTCGGCACACACCTATGCCGACGGCCGCCGTCGGCACAGAGTGGTCGGCATAGGTACCCGTAGGCATAGGCTACGTGGCCGTCGGCACAGGTAAACACCGTCGGCACAGGCTGTGCCGACGGCCAAAACAGCACCGTCGGCATCGTGTTCGTCGGCACAGCGTGGGTGGGTCCCACCTCAGCCGGGCGAGGCAGGGGGACATGTGCCGACGGCTTTGCCGTCGGCATAGGGTGGACACACATTGTAAAAAAAATCCCCGCCGTCCCTCGCTGGGGACAGCCTGGGGACAGGCTAGGGCGGCCGCAACGAGGACGACGGTGTCCGACGCGGGGAGGACGGCGGTGCTGCTTCTGGCTTGCAGTCGCCGGCGCGACGAGGACATCCGTGTGCCAGCCCTCCGTGGGGACGAGCTGGGGCGGGCTGGGCCAGCGCGAGGACGACGGCGTGCTCGTGGCTTGCCCCGGTGTCCGACGCAGGGAGGACGGCGTCGCTGCTCCTGGCTGGCGGTCATCGGCGCGACGAGGACGGCGGCGTGCTCGTGGCTTGCCCAGCGTCCGTCGAAGGGACGACGGCGTGTGACGGCGGAGGATAGGCTCCGCACGCCGCCCTCGCGCTGCTGCTCACGGCCCTTCTGGTGCTCGCGGCCGCGCTCACCGTCGAGTCCCGAGCCCATCCGCCGCCGTCACGCGCTCACCGTAGAGGAAGCGGCCTCCGCCGTGGAGCGATGGCCGTGGAGCGAACGCCGGGGAGCGCGCAGCAGGGGCTGCAGGACGGCGAGGCTGAGTTCCACTTCTCCGACGAAGCGTCGATGGGGAAGCCGATGCCTGTTGCCGGCGTGCGCAGACGGAGCGCCCTGGGGTCGGTGGAGGCGGGCTCGGCGATCTTGGGGTCGTCGGCGCCCGTGGAGGAAGCGGCCTCCGCCGAGGCGTCAATCTTGGACACGTCGATGCAGAGCTCCTGCTTCTTGTCGTCGGAGGTGAGCGCGTTGGGGTCGGTGGAGGCGGGCTCGGCGTTCTTGGGGTCAGCGGCCCCCGCATGAAGCAGAGCGCCATGTCCTCCTCCTCTGCCGACAGGGCCGTGAGCAGCAGCGCCGGAAGCCTAAGGCCTCGACCAGGCAGATAAAGGAGAAAGAGAAAGGAAGGAGAAAGAGATGAGTGGCTGGGAGGAAAGAGAGAAGATAAGGAAAGAGAGAGAGACACGGGCAAATAAAGGTGCGGATGTGGTGGGTTGCATGCCACGTCATCGATCCAAAACAAATCGTCCCAACCAATCAGATTGTAGCATTTAGAATAACGCGGATTGTGTGTTTCTTCTCAACGGTTCAGATTTAATCGACGATTGATAGGGACCGAATTTTTCAAAACTATTGATGGTTCTGTGATATAAACACTAATTGTGTATCTTAAAATTATTTTTGTAAATTTTTCAGAACAAACTATCACACACATTTAGTTCAAATTTGTGTTACTTTCGGAAAATTGGCGTAAAGTCATTTAAATAGGCAAAATTAGATAAAAACGAGAAAATTTATAATATTTCAGGATTATCCATTAAATATGGTCTACTTTGTGTGGAAATAGGATGAGTGCTATTTTCCACCATATTCTGTATACTTGCTTCACAAAAAATGTCATTTTTGACAATTAAAAAATGAAAAATGATATTTATAAACATAATTTGGAAAAACTCAGTTCTGCAACATTGTTTTTCATAACAAGACAACCTATGTGTCAAATATGGGCACACATTATTGTAACACCCCAAATTTTGGGAACTGAGAAAATATTAGTTTCACAAGACCCAAAATTCAGAGCCAGCAAAAACTTTTTGAAATGTTTCACAGATGATTGCGTTTTCCTTTCCATTGCTCTATTGATCTTGTGTGACTTGTTGTTCTAGTTGTCTGACCATTAAATATTAAGCTCTGTTGATCAAGTCATGGCAAGAAAATATTCCATCTATCTTTCCCACTCTTATTTTGGCTAAATTCCGTTTCAATAATGCTTTGGTTTGGCAATAACCAAAATCCCCATTAATTGAGAAAATAAAAGTATTTCCCAAAATTAGGTGCTCCCAAAAATAGGGAGATATATATGCTATTCTTCAACCCTGATATTTTGCAACTCCTATTTTATAGACTTTCATTTTCACTCCTTTGGAAACAATAAAAGTGGGAAATATACTACCCATTTATTTTAGCAACTCTTCTTGAAAAATATCAAAATGATTGAGTCAAGCTTGTTTCAACATTATTCTTGTCATGGTGATAATTGATTATCCTCCCACCACCTATCTGAATAATTGAAACTTGGTTGAAAGCTTATATAGCTTGCTTGTTTGATTTATATTTGAGTTGATTGTTTTACCTTGTATGATTGTTTCTTGTGTGAACAAAGAATTCATTGTGCTTGATCTCTAAAAAATTAAAAATCACTCTTGTCCGGGGTCCCCACAATTATCACAAACTATGGCACGGGGATGACCATATCTAGGTCATTTGACTCGAAACTTATACATGTTTATAGACGATTGACCTTTTTGTGAAGAAGTTTTGTGTACAATTTGTCAAAACTCAAGTTTATCCAAATATGCCAAAGGATTTCATTTTTTGAGTATTTTTTCACAATCTTTGATTTTTTTGAAAAAACGGTCAAAATGACCGCCATGCATATTCATTGAAAGGGGTCACAATTTTCTGTGGTCTACTTTCCAGATTATCCATCAAATATGGTCTACTTTGTGTGGAAATTAGATGGTTATCATTTTCCACCATATTTGTTGTACTTGTTTCACAAAAAATATCATTTTTGACAATAAAAAAATAAAAATGATATTTATAAAACTAATTTGAAAAAACTCAGTTCTGCAACATTGTTTGTCATAACAAGACACACCTATGTGTCAAATATGGCCACATTATCACAAACTTTGGCACGGGGATGCTCATATCTAGGTCATTTGACTCGAAACTTATACATGTTTATAGACGATAGAACTTTTTGTGAAGAAGTTTTTTGGAAACATTATAAAAAATCATGTTTATCATTTTTTCTATCAACTAGTACACATAAAAGGATTCCATGCCAAAGGATTTCATTTTTTGAGTATTTTTCACTTTTTTTTATTTTTAAGTGCCAAAAACAACTTTTTAAACAAGAAAGTACCACAAATATGTTGCAAAAAGTCATATACATGAAAAAAAAGATGAAATGGATGTCATATTTGGATTCCTCTATTTTTTCTAATCGATTTAGACATTTTATTTGTTAAATTTCAATTTATAGATTTAAAGATATGAATTATTCCATATTAGATGAAAAATAGGGAAAAAGAGCTATGCCTACGACTTACCTATGCTCCTATGCCGACGGCTTTGTCGATGGGCTAGGCTCATCGGGATCTATGCCGACGGCCCCGATAGAAAGCCGTCGGCACAGGGTTTGGCCGTCGGCATAGATCCCCATTCCTGTAGTGCAACTTTCCTTAAACTATTTTGCTAAAGAGGTTTTCATAAGTGTAATTTTCCCTATCAAACAAGTGAAGACAAGGACAGGCAATTCAAGGCTAATCCCTACCCCTACACCACAGACTATCCGGTGGTTTGTGTAAGTTGAGTATATCTTGGTTGGCTGCAACTCAAGGTTGCACTACTAACAAAAAGGTTTCTCTTGCTCTTGCATGAAGGTCTATTCGTAATTCGTCACCAATAGGGGTCGCCCTGTAAATGCCCCTAGCTGCAGAATTTGCCAACATTGTTAGATTTTATTTGTATAGATAGTGAACTTGTTCATTTTGATTTAGAGCCCTATAGATTAACCTTTGTTGTGTTCGTGGTCCAATTTCCTCAGGTGTATTTTAATGCTTCCAGTTTAGGAATACCCAGCAGCCAGTGAGCTTATATCATAAGCATGATAACTCTGTTTTAGTTTCATGCACAAATCAGAATCTGGTCCTTCTCAAGAAATGACATTTTTTATGTACAACTGAAATCTTGAATTCACTGGATGTCCAACAACGTATAGTCAAAACTTATATAACTTTTGCTATCATTGCAGAAACACATTGTTCAGATTGGTGGATAAAAATTAATATTATCAATATTCTTTTTAAGAAAATTATGACATATAATTCTCTAATCGTCCCCTGCAATTTTTCCTTCTTATTGTCATCTTTTCTAAAATGAAAAAGGAGAAATTATCAAAGTTCTATCCCGGGAGGTGTCAACGTTCGAATGGTGGGACCTCTAAACGTTAATTCACTGTCATTCTCTCTCTCTCTCTCCCGCCCTTTGCTATCATGCACATGAACCATGCCGAGAACTTGTAGAAGAAATGTGGCAAGAAATTTGGACAGTTGATAGTTGATGGTCTGCTCCCAAGTTGATGTTGAAGGCTAGCGATTTTGTATTCTCTTGATGGCGACGTGCGTTGCACGTGCATTTTATACTAGTAACTGAAAATGTTGAAATATACTGCATGCACTTCACATGTAAGACCAAGGTAATTGCACCTCGATAGAACCAGGATTAAGGAGCAGGGTCAAAGATGTCTTGACGCGGGATCATCGACCTCCGCGGTATCTTTTGTCACAAGTTCACAACTGCATCTACATTACACTTCACGCGGCAAAGCTTTACATGGAAGTCGGGTTAACCTTCTCGTGCTATGGGACCAGCGTACGCGATGTAAAAGGATGTATATATGTATACTGAAGCGACCTAGTAGCGTGTAGCTGATAGTGGCACCAAGCAGCCGAAAAGTCTGAATGAGTTGGTCCGTGGTCTCATTTTCAGGTCTCTGACATACATCTCGACGTCTCATTTCCTGTATTTTTTTGTCTCGTTAATCCAGTATGCCGATGGACAGAAGTGAACATGGCAACACGTGGCGGTTATATGCCGACGGCCGGGCCATTAGAAAACTTTTTGACGACGTCAAAGAAAACTGTCCGTGGTGGGGTTATATGCCTACGTCCTTCTGTTTAGTTGCCGAGAAAGAATAAGCCGATGGCCAAAAACCGGCGGCATACAAATATGCCCTCGGATGTATGCCGACGGGATTCATGTGTTTCCCGAGGGTATTTGACCGTCGACGACCATCTGTTTTCCTGTAGTGTGTATATGTAGTTATGTACATCGTCGGGAAATTAAACCGCCTTATACTATATGTCAAACGAGAATCAGATTCGATGTTGATGGCAACAGATGATCGATCATTAGACGCGAACAGAGCAGAGTTGCTGGCTGGTCATGCCTGATGCCTATGGAGGCGGGACCGCGTCGTATGTAACTTCGGCATGTCCCGGCCGGCTAAACTAAGCGAGAATATCCATCGCATGTTTCGTACTTGCGTATGTACGTGGTGTAATTAAGGACGCCCAAAGCGACCTAGCCTCTTGCTGATAGTGACACACCAGTCTTGCCTATATGCATGGCAAGATTATCGTACGTCGACGACTTGACCATGCATTATCATACACGCAAAGATTTTCGTGTTAATATCCTTGAGGCCTTGTTCTGCTGGAGTGTTTTGGGGTGTTTGGGGAGCATATTACCTAGTGTTTTCGGTGAAAACACTCCTCACACCCAAAACACTCCAATCCCTCCCAATCCCCTTCTCCACCAAAACCCTCCATCAGATCTAGTTGTTTGGTACAAGTGTTTTGCAGACAAGTGTTTCAGCAACAATTAAAAATGTGATCTTTTTTCACAGAATCATAGCACATAAAAACTGATCTATTTTCACAGTATTTAACCCACTTAAATCTACAAATTTATCAAGTCGAATATGCACAATTATAACAGACAGATATTCACAAAACATATTTACAAACACACAGAACTGTAGCCTGATACTACAACAGGTCCCCAAAACTTAGAAACGCTTGAAATAAGACTAGTATTTCAAGCATCTAAGCTCTAACAACAAAACTATCAGCTTCCTTCCATGGAAGGGTGATCCTCTCAGCAAATTCCCCTTGACATCAACATAACATTCAGCTCATACCTGCACAAAGATTTACTACCAGATCAGAATAATGCATAATGTTGGTCGATGTGTGTAAAAGAACATAGAACAATTTCGATCACATATAGTAGATGACCGAATAAAATTGTAGTTCCTGCTCGTAGATTAAATATTTGCAGCTAGCCAGCTAGTACTGATATAGTAACACGATAAAATCTTCCATTTCTTAAGAGTATATATAAGAGAGCATTTTCAGATACGATCAAGCAGATGCACTAAAAAGTATTGATGTTTCAGCTAATGCAGAGCACAAGTGGTGATAGGCACTACTTCCAAATTTCAACTTGCCATTGCTACCGAAGAGATGTATCTTTTACGAAACCATACACATCAAACCGACTAACAGTACGAAACTGAACTCACCCATCTCATAAAATATGTCTAGAGATATATGAAACGATTCTACAGCTGGCTAGAGATTACTTTGGACTGAATATCACACTTGCAGCAAGTCACCAACGAAGATTGTTGCTAGTTTAAAGTAAGTTTTTTAGGCAAAAGCTGCCAATCCAATAGATACTATTTTCTATGCATGCCACATGCATTGATGCCATACACCATCCAACTAGAATGCTCTTGCGCTACATAACAATACGTGATACAGTTTCAAAGATATTGTATCCTGCTAGTTTCAAGGATTTCTAACTAAATCATATATACCTTACTGGCCTGCAGACTATTTCAGCAGATTTCTACCTATCTAGTACAGCAATGCAAGTGAGACGATTTCAGTAAAACAGGGAACATAAATAAGATATGCGAAAAGCCTAGCCTACACAAGTTAATCTGGCTCACATCATATCATCAGAGGGTTAGCTTGAATGGTCATTATTTTCAGCTCTACATCCTTGCTGACTACATTGATCATTTTTTTTTCTAAAGATTTCATAAAACCAACAACTGTGATGGAAAATTCAGGACAAAACTATCCTAGCTTGCACCTGCTACTACCAGCAACTAGACACGAAAACAACATCAACAACTGCACCAGTTTATATATCCTAGCAACCTCACCAGTGTACTACAGCATAAATATGTGAGACACATCACTTGCATCCCTTGTACACTAGCTGCTAGCATCATGAAGTAACACACTTTGACAGCAGCACCTGCTGATGTTACAAGATCAGATATCAATCACCTAAACCAACAGATAAAAATGAAGAAGAAACCAACAAAACCTGAAAGCATTACAAGATAGCTCCATAGACAGAAAACTGGATATAGCAATAGGGGACACAATGTGCGAAAAACAGAGAGATTAGATGCATTAGAGTGTGTAACATGTATATCTCTCTCTTTCTAGGTATCTCAAGTTATTTTGCAGCTGATTTAGTACTCCTAGCTAGTATATCATTTTTTTCGTTTCTACTGTTAGAGATCTCGATGGTGTTATGAGTAACTGAATAACAGTTCGATGCTGAAGATAGCCTCATTCAGGCTTGCGATGCATCTGTTTTGCAGTAGATCAATCACTAATCTATTGTATAAAACGAATAACTAAGGACAAAAATTGGTGTTCAACGGGAGGAGCAAGAACATGATAGTGCTGCCATATGCTGGGCTAATCATCCTACACTCGTAATTCATCCTACACAATCATATGAAAACCCTAGACACTCCGATTGACACCTAGTACTAGATCATGAGAGGAGGGACGAGGCGGAAGACGTACCTGAGAGAAGTCCATGATTCCACCGGAGAAGGAGAGCTGGAAGAGCTGGGCGCGGTGGTGCTGAAGGGCGGCGTCTGGATCGTCGGCGGCGGCGGGATCGAACATGGCGTCACGGGAACGAGGGAGGGAGGCGCCGGAAGCGGAGGAAGAAATCTAGGTCGGGGTTGAAGTAGGCGGCGGCGCCGGAGAGGGGACGAGCGTCTTCGTCGCCGCTGCGCCGCCAGAGCTGCGCCTGGCTCACGACACGGCAAAACGCGAGTACCCCCTCGCGTCTTCGATCCACTCCAACCCGACGTGGTTCCGCGGGTTTTTCCGTGCTCAGCCCTACCGAACCCGGCCCGCCAAACAGATTCGGGGTGTTTTCTGGTGTCTTTATTTGGACCGGGAATTTACACGGAAAGACCGGCCCATACTCGCATGCCAAACGAGGCCTGAGAGCAAAAATTTCCTTGAGAGCTAAGGCAACGCAAAAGTCAATAGTATCTGGCCCAAAAAATAAAAAATATGTATGACGATTATTATCAAGAGGAAAGCCAGAAAGATGTCGCGCAGGATGTTTTGTTTTATGCACGAACTTCACCTCTGTTGAATAAGTATTCGATGATCATCGCACATTGGTAGTTGCAGGTTGCGCGCGCATCACACTGAACCGATCATATATGCAATTATGCATGATATGCTTCCATTCAATTTAATAATTTCGGCATACTAATATTTCTGAAAATCAACAACTACGTCGTCCATACTGTTTACAGAAATCCTAAAACATTGGACACGGACATGCATATATACACCGCTATCAAAGAACAAAAAAAATAGAAATTCATAATTCAGTTTTGACAGGCATGACTACACCTAGCTAGCTGCTACACGCCTTCACTTTGCTGCCTCGGTAGCAGCATCGGCAGCTTCCTCCGCCGCTATACGCCGGTGCACCTTCACGATGTACTCCGCCGCGGCCTTATCGATGCCGCGCAGCTCCGCTCCGGCGCCCAGGGTGGCTGCCCCATGCACGCTCGCCGTTGGTGGCGTGGTCATCTTCTTCCCGGCCGCGTCGATCTTCTCCACCCTCTCGACGCGGATTCCTCCGGCACGTGACGACATGTGTGATATGTCGATGCTTGTAGGCAGCGAACGATACCCCGACCTGGGGCTCGTGTACATGTTATAAGGGGCAGGAATAACCCCTGCCGTGGTTTACAAAGGGGAGTACGTATCCGGGTGGTATACTATACCATACCAGATACTACTCATATTACAACTCTAACAACCCCCTTAATCTTAACCTTAGTAAGGTTGAGATTACGCCGGTCCTCGTCTTCTTCGCAGCCGGTGGTGCCGCGGATCTCGGTGCGGCGGCGCTGGAGATGCGCTTCGGCTGGAGCTGGTCAAGATCGGTGGCTTCCGGTGGCTTCGACGACGACGATGGCCGCGGCAAAGCGGCGTGGTAGAGCCGGGGGGACGTCCGCCCCGCTCGTTCATCGACATGGGTTCCGCCGCGGCGCGGCGGACGGTCTCGGCGGCGTGTTTCAAGGGCTTAAATCTGCCCAGGCTCAGGCAAGGTGGTGGTGCCGGTCCTCGTCTTCTTCGCAGCCGGTGGTGCCGCGGATCTCGGTGCATGCTCTGGTTCTCCTCTCTACGTATTGTTCTTTCTTTGTATTTGTACTGTGTACGGTGTACGTGGTGCGGTGGTGATTATACGTGGTTGTTTGGAGGTGTCAAAAAAAAAAGGTTGAGATTACGCCTAAACTCATGTAAAAGATTTACAGGTAAAGATTTGGTAAAACCATCTGCTACTTGGTCTTTTGTGGAGATGAACTTGATATCTAGCAACTTCTGGGAAACCCTCTCACGTACAAAATGATAGTCAATCTCAATGTGTTTAGTCCGGGCATGGAAAACTGGATTTGCTGATAAGTATGTTGCACCAAGATTGTCACACCATAAGCAAGGGCGTTCCTTAAGAGAAACCCCTAGTTCACGAATCAAAGCTTCGACCCAAATCAGTTCAGCCGTAGCATTAGCAATAGCCTTGTACTCAGCCTCTGTATTAGATCGTGAAACAGTAGCTTGATTCCTGGCACTCTAAGAAATTAAATTGGGACCAAAAAATATAGCAAATCCACCAGTGGAACGTCGATCATCAAGGCAGTCAGCCCAGTCAGCATCAGAGAAGGCACTAAGCAAAGTTGAGGATGAGCGCTGAAATGTGATACCAGTATGCAATGTCCCTTGGACATAGCGTAAGATGCGTTTAGTAGCAGTCCAATGAGCTGTAGTAGGAGCATGAAGATATTGACAGACTTTATTAACTGAAAACGCCAAATCAGGTCTAGTCAAATTCAAGTACTAAAGAGCTCCAACAATGCTTCTGTAATTTGTAATGTCATCCGAGCCAAGAGGTGTACCATCAGTCAAAGTTAACTTATCAACATTGGACATTGGTGTTGGAGTAGGTGTACAACCCTTCATATGAACACGAGCTATAAGATCTGCCGCATACTTGGCTTGAGTTAGCACAAGACCATCATCTGTTCGAGTAACTTCCATGCCCAAAAAATAGTGAAGATCACCAAGATCCTTGATAGCAAAATGTTCACTCAATTGACGAAGAAGTGTAGTAACTGCTGAATCTGAAGAGCTAGTAACAATGATATCATCAACATATATGAGCATGAATATAGTGACACCGGACTGATTGTAGAGGAATAGTGACGTATCTGCAGTTGAAGGTTTAAAACCAAGCTCAGCTTGCTTGGAACTGAGACGAGAATACTATGCACGGGGAGCTTGCTTTAAGCCATAAAGAGCCTTATCTAACTTGCAAACGTGTTGCGGGAAGCGTGGATCTTCAAAATCTGGAGGTTGTTTCATATAAACTTCCTCTTCCAGAACGCCATGCAAAAACGCGTTCTTCACGTCTAGCTGTCGGAGACTCCATCCTTTTGACACAGAAATAGCCAAAAAAAGACGAATATTGGCTATTTTAACAACTGGACTGAAAGTATCCTCATAGTCAAGTCCATACCTCTGTTTGAATCCTTTTGCAACAAACCGTGCTTTGTATCGATCAATCATACCATCAGAGTGCTTTTTTATTCTGTATACCCATTTGCAGTCAATCAAATTTCTTTTTGAGCTCGGAGGGACAAGATGCCACGTATTGTTGTGCATAAGAGCATCATATTCGTCGTTCATGGCTTGTTTCCAATTATCATGACCAAGGGCTTCTTTGATACTGGTGGGTTCTCCTGTAGAAGTAAACAAGCCGTATCGTACAGTACCATCCGTATAAATTTTGGGAGTACGAATACCTTTTTGTGATCTGGTGCGTAAAGCAGGCACAGGAGGTGGTGCAGAGTGTGCATCCACAGAGGATCCAGGGCGACATGGCCCAGCCTGGTGCGAGACGTGCACAGACACAGTCTCGTCGCTGTCCACCCGGTCGGCCACCAGCGGCGACGTGGCAGCAGGCGGGTGGCTTCTTTCCTGCGGACAGACAGGCGCATGATCCAGAGCAGATCGGGAATCAGCAGGGGGATCCATGCCAATGATTGGCTCATCATTGCCAAATCTGTCTTTTCCGGTACCATGTCGATGCTTGTAGGCAGCGAACGATACCCCGACCTGGGGCTCGTGTACGTGTTATGAGGGGCAGGAATAACCCCTGCCGTGGTTTACAAAGGGGAGTACGTATCCGGGTGGTATACTATACCATACCGGATACTACTCGTATTACAACTCTAACATGATAGTGTAAGTTTGAGATTTTGCTTTGATGTGGACTGAATGAATAATCTTCCAGGCATTCGGGTGCTGGGGGGTATTTATAGACCGGAGCGGTGGCGTACGTGGTTTCCAAGCAAGAAGGAAGAAAATGTCATGTACATGCGCGTGGCGTGGCGGCCCTGGAACGTAAGTTTACGTCATATAAATTACCTGCGTTCCGGTGTGATTTAATCAATGCATGCTGTTCTTTCTCGACGTCGTTCAAGTTACTCTCGATCTCACAGAACAACCGTCGTCCAGACCTCTCGATCTCTGTTGAATCTCTCTACGGTCTACCTACTTTCAGAGTAACCACTGAAGTTTTACAAACGTAATATCCAAGAAGAGACCATATACATGTGGTCGGCCAATCGACGAGTATATCTACTAGATTGCAACCGATGATTGACGCAAACTGAGAAGACTTTGCTGATCGGTCGCACCTACGCTACGCGCATACGAAATGTGATTAAGTTTCATGACCTCGTCTGTGTCTCCGCCGGCCAGCCGGCCAAACATTTTCACCGACCAGATTAACCATTCGTGCTCTGACCTTTTTGCTAAGCTAAGATGGTACTTGCACGGCACGGCACGGCACGTACTGCTAAGCCATTCTTCCAGAGCTCTAGTTTGACATCTAGCTCAGGCATTTTGTGTTGATGAACAGAACGACGTACACCAGAAACTGGGGATTATACACCGCGCAATGCACTAGACGCGGCAATGCTTACACTTAACACCAAGGCCATTGCATTTGCACCTCGAATCTGGTCGTGATGTATACTGAACTGACGAAGAAGCGACATAATATAGAGAAACTGATACTGGCACCCGGCTGCCGAAAAGTCCGAAACAGTTGGTCGGCTTCAGTAAACTTTCTGGGCTGTGCACCTCGTGCTGGCAAGATTTTCTTGTACCCCGGCCCGTACGTACAGCAAGCAATATGCTGGGAGTTGACGACTTGACCACGCATCTGAGCAAAAAAAATGTTGCTAGGAGTTTAGGCAACACAAAAGTCAAGAAAGGTACTAAGGAAGAGCTATTTTTTAAATTAAAAAATTATATTTAAAGTTTTAAAATATCTAGAACAAATCTTGCATATTTTCAATGACGTCTCCCATAAACGTGCAAACTTGCAATTTGAAATACTTTTTATTTTAACCTACACACAAATGATAAATGTACGGATCTAAGTATAGTGAACTATGCATAGTCTCGGATCTTCAAAATTCATAAGTGATAAACTGTATATTAATTAGATGTTGTATATCTTTTGTATTGTATACATATCGGTATAGGTCTGTCTATACCGACACAACCATGTACTTACCCTATTATATAATACAACCCACCCCAATACGAGAGGTGTGCAATACCCTACCCATAATCGTTTACATGGTATCAGAGCCGACGGCGCGGTAAAACCCTAGATCGATCTCCTCGATCGCCGCCGCCATCGGTCCTTGCTTCCGCCTCCAAGGACGACCGCCTCCATGGTCTCACAGACGTCCTCTGCACTCTCCTCTGGCATGTCCGCGTCTTCCTTCGGTTCCTCGTCGGGGACGGCGGCTGCCCGGATGGTTTCCGTGATCCCTGCCGCGCCCATCAACCTGATGAACCAGATCACGATCAAGCTCGGCACGGACAACTTCCTCTACTGGCGTACCCAGGTGGTTCCGATCCTTCGGAGCAACCGCCTGTTTGGGTTCATCGACGGGTCTCTTCCATGCCCAGATGAGATGATCCCCAATCCATCAGCGTCCACCGCCGCCACAGATCCGAAGACGATCCCCAAGCCGCAGTACACCGCCTGGCATTAGCAGGACCAGGCCATACTTACTGCCTCCATCGGCCAACCTCTTCGTCCAGAGGAGTTCTCCGGCTATCTCTGTCAGGGCCTGGATCACGAATACGACTCGCTGGTCCAGCTCGTCTCTGCCCGGGCGCTCACCGAGCCCATGCCAGTCCGGGACATCTACTCCCAGATGCTGGCCACGGAGCAGCGCATCGACGCACGGCGCGCGGATCTTGGCGCCAACGCTCAGATGATGGCGCACTATGCGGCTCGCCCAAGCGGCGGTGCGCCTCCGCCGGCTACTCATCCGGTGTCCACCCCCAAGCTGTCTGCTCTTCCGACTTCGGTGCAGTTTGCTGCCAACCGTGGTCCTTGCAGTCAGGATCACCGTGGCGCCGTCCATCCTCAGGCTACCGGCGGCAATCGCCCCACCTGCCAGATCTGCTCCAAGGTGGGCCATGTTGCCTGTCGCGTGAGAAGTGACATTCACGCCTAGGTCATCCAACTACCCAAGTCGTCCAGCATATTTTACATCATTATGAGCTTCCCTCAGAGTCAGTCAATAAAGTTGTAATTTGTGATGCCTGTCAACAAGGAAAAAGTCATCAGTTACCCTTTTCCCTTTCTACTCGTGTTACTACAGCACCACTTGAGATAATTTATTCTGATGTTTGGGGTCCTGCCCAAATTTCAATTAGTGGTCATGGAAATTATGTCAGTTTTGTTGATGCTTATAGTCGTTTTACATGGCTTTACCTTCTTAAGCGCAAATCTGATGTTTTCCAAATTTTTCTTCAATTCCAAAAACATGTAGAACGTCTCTTAAACAAGAAAATTCTGCACGTACAAACTGATTGGGGAGGGGAGTATCATAGGTTAAACAAGTTCTTTACTTATATTGGTGTGTCTCATCGTGTTTCCTGCCCTCACACACCAACAAAATGGCACCGCTGAACGCAAACATAGACACATTGTTGAAACATGGCTAACTCTCCTTGCGCATGCCTCTGTCCCTCTTCGTTTTTGGAGTGACGCCTTTACCACTGCCTGTTTTCTTATCAATCGCCTTCCTAGTCGTGTTATATCCATGAAAACTCCCATTGAGCGTTTGCTAGGCGAAAATCCTGATTATACATTCTTTAAAGTGTTTGGGTGCGCATGTTGGCATCATCTTTGTCCCTATAATAATAGAAAACTCGAATTTCGATCTAAACAATGTGTCTTCCTTGGATATAGCTCCCTTCATAAAGGTTACAAGTGTCTCCATATCGCCACCAATAGAGTCTACATATCACGCGATGTCGTATTCGATGAGAATGTATTCCCATTCTCTCAACACACTCCTCCAAACACCCCACCACCAACCATTACTTCTCTTTTACGGTCTGACCAATTTGTTGATGCTGCATATACTCCTACGCTTCTTGCTAACCATGGTGCAGGTGTAGGACGCGGCGCACGTCTTGAACTACTTGATGATTCTCCAGCTCCTGCGTACGTCGATCGCTCCACGCACGTCGATCAGGAGCCGCATGGCCTCGGGACCCCCGCCCATGCATCTAGGGCCGATCGCGCCTCACCTCCACCTGACGAGCCCGGCCCATCTACGCCGGCTTCCACGCGCGCTGTCGGGCCTGCGTCGTCCCCTGGCTCTGCTTCGTCGACAACTGGGCCGTTTCCCTCTGTGTCGCCCATGTGCGACATGGACGAGGCTGCATCGCCCGCTACGTCCTCCGATCCTGTCGCGTCGTCTGAACCTCCTGCTGCACCCGCTGCTCGCCCAGGAGTCATTACTCGTTTACAGAAAGGAGTTCGCCATCCTAAACATCGCAGTGATATGTTTGTCTGGGCTGCTACACGGGATCTTGTGCAGTCTGAGCCCCTGGATCATCGTGAAGCCATGACCTGTTCACAGTGGCATGAAGCCATGGAGACTGAATTTTCTGCCTTGCAAGCTAACAAGACTTGGAGGCTAGTACCGCCGCACCCTGGAGTGAATATTATTGACTGCAAATGGGTGTTCAAAATTAAGCAAAAATCTGATGGGTCCATTGAAAGATACAAGGCAAGACTTGTTGCTAAAGGGTTTAAGCAATGATATGGGCTTGACTACGAGGATACATTTAGTCCTGTGGTTAAACCCACTACTATTCGACTTCTCTTGTCCATGGTTGTTACCAAGGGATGGCATTTGCGTCAGCTGGATATTCAGAATGCTTTCTTACATGGGATTCTTGAGGAGGACGTGTTTATGCGGCAACCTCCTGGATTTGAGGATTCCAGTCAACCTAGCTATCTCTGTCGTCTTGACAAGGCATTGTATGGCCTCAAGCAGGCTCCTCGAGTGTGGCATGCACGGCTCATCTCCGTTCTTACTGGACTTGGATTTACACCCTCTACTGCGGATACCTCTTTGTTTATTCTTCGGCATCCAGATGTTACATTATATTTGCTGGTCTATGTTGATGATATCATTGTGGTCAGTTCTTCTGCTGCTGCTACGGATCGCCTGATTCACCAGCTTCGTACTCCGTTTGCACTCAAGGATCTTGGCCAGCTGCGTTATTTTCTGGGAGTGGAAGTTCATCACATACCTACTGGTGGTCTTCTCCTCAGTCAACCCAAATATGCCCTTGAACTGCCGCAGCGTGCTAATCTCCTTCAAAGTGTTCCTATGTCCACGCCTATGTCTGCCACTGAGACACTGTCATCCACGGATGGTACCCCTCTACCGGCTGAGGAGTCCACTCGGTATCGTAGTGTGGTTGGAGGTCTCCAGTATCTTACTCTGACACGTCCTGACATCTCGTTTGCAGTGAACAAGGTGTGTCAGTTTCTTCATACACCCACGAGTACTCACTGGTCTGTAGTCAAGCGCATTCTTCGTTATGTCAAGGGGACCTTGACACATGGACTCCTGCTACGTCCAGCTACTACCTCTCCTGATCTGTTGTCTGCATTCTCTGATGCTGACTGGGCTGGCACTCCTGATGATCGGCGATCCACGGGGGGATTTGCTATATTCTTTGGTGGGAACTTGATTTCGTGGAGTGCTCGAAAGCAGGCTACTGTTTCTCGTTCCAGTACAGAGTCTGAATACAAAGCAGTTGCCAATGCTATAGCTGAAATTATCTGGGCACAGGCATTACTTGGTGAACTTGGAGTGTCACTAACAACTCCTCCCATTTTATGGTGTGATAATATTGGAGCAACATTCTTGTCCTCTAATCCGGTATTCCATGCTCGCACAAAACATATTGAGGTGAACTTCCATTTTGTGCGAGAACGGGTTGCACAGAAATTGCTCTAGATTCGGTTTATCTCCTCCAAAGACCAGCTTGCTGATATCTTCACCAAGCCATTACCATTACCTTTGTTCCAAGCATGTAGGAACAACCTCAACTTGTCTAGACTAGTTGAGATTGAGGGAGGGTGATAAACTGTATATTAGATGTTGTATATCTTTTGTATTGTATACGTACCGGTATAGGTCTGTATATACCGACACAACCATGTACTTACCCTATTATATAATACAAGCCACCCCAATACGAGAGGTGTGCAATACCCTACCCATAATCGTTTACAATAAGATTTATTCATTTTAGTATATCTCATAATATATAAAATGACATTTTGATTTTGCATGCTTATAGGATACATCATTGACTACCTCCAATTTTTTTTGGACTTATAAATATATTTGTTAAATTTTTTTAAAGTAGAGTGATCACTAGAGTTGGGGAGCCAACGCCTTTTCGAATCCTTACTCTTTATTAACTTCTCATGGTCACACACTGATCATGCGTCCGGACCTGAAGCATCCCGAGCATACGGCGTCACTTCACGCGGCAATGCACATGTAAGACCTGTTCATCGTACCTCCAATTAGGCAGCCGGGAAATTGGAAAAGGTAGCTTCAGTAAACTTTGTGCGGCGATGTGCCTCTCATGTACAGTATATATGGCAAGATTACGCGTAAGTATACAGCACGATCGACATGCTGGGGAATCGACGGCATGGAAGCACAACGTGTGTGCGAAAATACCCTTTTGAGTTTAGTCCCCAAAAAAGTCAAGAAAGGCATACATATGTGCTAATTATTTTTTTATCAAGAGGAAAGACGCCGGAAAGGTCATTGTCCAAAATGTTCCGTTTAATTAGTAAACATTACAGAAGCATCTCTGTCATATAATAATTAGCTGATGATGATTGCACATCTACCTCCAGGCTTTGAATGGTTACAGTAATCCTAATCCTAGTACATTATTACTCCCTCTGTTTCAAGAAAATGAGTTTTGCAGTGACTCAAACGAACGAAAAGAAGACAACCAAATATTTACACGGCCATATATGCATGCATAGACTGCACCTAGCTAGCTATCGCCTTGATGCAGCAGTAGCAGCCCTCGCAGCTTCCTCGGCCGCCAGCCGCTGATGCACCCTCATGATGTACTCCGCCGCATCCGCATCAATTCCTCCCAGCTTCGCTCCGGCCCCAGCGCTCGCCGTCTTCAGCATCTTCCTCTCCGCACCGATCTTCTCCACCCTCTGGACGCAGATCTCTCCGCCGACACACGACATGTCTGATCTCAGTGTTGAGCTCTTGCTCTGCTCTGGATTGACTGAGTGAGTTAATATGATCGTTGAGGCACCCGGGGGCAGAGTTATTTATAGAGCGGAGACACCACCTCCGTTGGGTGGCGTGGCATGCAAGGAAGAAGGGAAGAACGAGTCTTGTCAGCAGTACTACATAGGTTGACTTGATAGTGTCAGGCCCTGGAACCTTCAAAACACGCACGTGCCTATGTACTCCCCGTATTCCTGTTTGATTTGGTCAAGGGTGTTTTTTCATGTCGTTCGAGAATATATTGCGGCTGTTTCCCATCTGAACAGAAATCGAGTGGAAGCTATATCTACTAGAAGACCGTGTCGAAAAACAGAGGCTAGCTAGCTAGCTAGTGTTACCGAGGCTGGTAAAAGTCCAAAAGAGTTTGGCAATTTCTCGTGTGTGAATGGCGACCAAAAAGAAATTGTTCCAAGCTCCAACCGTTGGCTTTGTCGAATAAATCATCATATATGCTCTCGGTTACCGCTAGTTCTAGGAAGATTAATTTCACAAAATGATCTAGAAAGGTTAACTTCACACATATAATGGAACCGGGGACGGGGAGCGATCCTGAGAATCTAAAAAAAGGTTAATTTCACACGAGCACTCTGCACAATCGCCAGTCGGTTTCTTTGTTCTTGCCTACAGCTCAATAGTTTCTGTAATACTATTTCTATTGATCAACATCCTTACTATTTACAAGTAATCCTAGAACACACAACATGTGCATGTTTATACATACACTGACTTGAAAGAACAAAGAAAATAGTACATGATCGGTAAGTGCAAATGGAGGGCAAGTTCCATTTATCCGCAATCTAGTAACTTTTTTTTTACTGTAACACCGGCGGGCCAAAGCCAGCCTGACACTCTAATAACATTCAATATTTACACTAGCTAGCTCCCTTATCCTTTTAACAGGCGTACGGGACTACAGTTCACTTTGCTGCAGCAGTACTACTAGGTGCCGCAGCTTCCTCGGCCGCCAGCCGCCGGTGCACCCTCTCGATGTAATTCGCGGCGGCCGCATCATCAATGCCGCCCAGCTGTGCTCCGGCGCTTGCGGCGGCTCGGTGCACGCTTGCCGTCGTGGTTGTCGTCTTCCTCTCCGCCGCGTCGATCTTCTCAACCCTCTGGACGCAGACTTCACCAACACGCGACATGTCTTACAGTGCGTTGGACTGAATGTATGATCGTCGTGCCCGAGGCACGAAGGGTGCTGGGTATTTATAGAGGGGTGGCGTGGTTTCCAAGCAAACATAGAGAAAAGGTCTTGTAGTTTACACTGGGATGTTCTTTTTCGAAGTCGTTCAAGATACCCACTGGTAATTTACACAAGGGAAAATCTGTCGTCACTACCCACTCTGCGTTGAATCTCTCTACGTACTTTCAGATGAACCGATATTCCGATAATAAACTTTTAAAAAGGTAATGATCAGAAAATTGAAGAGAATTAATAGACCGTATGGTAAACAAAAAGAGCTAGCTACACGATGCATTATTTGGTTTGCGTGCATGTGTATTTTTTTACGAAACAAGCCAACAAATTTGTCATTTCCATTAATTAAGAAAGTAATTTTAGAGGGTGTTATAAGTATAGCCTTGATCTAAAAAAGGTTAACTTCACACATATGTTAATTTATTACCGCTAGTTTTAGGAAGATTAATTTCACAAAATGATCTAAAAAAGGTTAACTTCACACATATAATGGAACCGGGGACGGGGAGCGATCATGAGAATCTAAAAAAAAGGTTAATTTCACACGAGCACTCTGCACAATCGCCAGTCGGTTTCTTTGTTCTTGCCTACAGCTCAATAGTTTCTGTAATACTATTTCTATTGATCAACATCCTTACTATTTACATGTAATCCTAGAACACACAACGTGTGCATGTTTATACATACACTGACTTCAAAGAACAAAGAAAATAGTAAATGATCGGTAAGTGCAAATGGAGGGCAGGCTCCATTTATCCGCACTCGAATAACATTCAATATTAACACTGGCTAGTAGCTACCTCCCTCGTCCTTTTTACAGGCGTGCGTGACTACAGTTCACTTTGCTGCAGCAGTACGTACTACTAGCTGCCGCAGCTTCCTCGGCCGCCAGCCGCCGGTGCACCCTCTCGATGTACTTCGCGGCGGCCGCATCAATGCCGCCCAGCTGTTCTCCGGTGCTGGCGGCGGCTCGGTGCACGCTTGCCGTTGTGGTCGTCGTCTTCCTCTCCGCCGCGTCGATCTTCTCAACCCTCTGGACGCAGACTTCACCAACACGCGACATGTCTTACAGTGCGTTGGACTGAATGTATGATCGTCGTGCCCGAGGCACGAAGGGTGCTGGGTATTTATAGACGGGTGGCGTGGTTTCCAAGCAAACATAGAGAAAAGGTCTTGTAGTTTACACTGGGATGTTCTTTTTCGAAGTCGTTCAAGATACCCACTGGTAATTTACACACGGGAAAATCTGTCGTCACTACCCACTCTGCGTTGAATCTCTCTACGCACTTTCACATGAACCGATATTCCGATAATAAACTTTTAAAAAGGTAATGATCAGAAAATTGAAGAGAATTAATAGACCGTATGGTAAACAAAAAGAGCTAGCTACACGATGCATTATTTGGTTTGCGTGCATGTGTATTTTTTTACGAAACAAGCCAACAAATTTGTCATCTATTATATTATTAAGAGAACAAACAATAGATGGTGGAGATTAATCCATTAGAAGTTAAGATTATTTAGCGGCTAAGATGATTCCGTAGACCAAGCGCCCGACGGATGCCCCAACCCTAAGCCGTACCAAATTGGGATTCTCTCTCCGTTTTCTATTCAAGAACGAAGACTGCATGCAATTAATCAAGAGTCTACGTTGCATCTGTCCCTGTGCCGGCCGCTCGCCTGGTCGGCGCGCTGCGCGTGTGCACCACCGTCCCGGCGCCTGAGCTAGGAATCCCAGTACGTGCTTATTGATGATGATGCTGCCGATGCTTTCTAGACTAGGTTCCTAGCGCAGCACCGACGTTATTTTGCGTGGCTGTTTAATTTGTGTTAGCATTGCTCCAAATCTGATTTCAAATATGTTTTTCCGGCCGTCAATGCTGTCCACAGATGAGTACTCAGTGATGTCAGGCGCCGTTGTAGCAGCCCAGATCAGATCGGGAACAGGACACGCACAGAACTGCCGAAACTGTGCCGTCGGCTCGCCGGCCGGGCCTCACGAAGCAATACTGCCGACGTTCTCGACTCTATTGCCGTGCTAATTCTTTTCCACGCCGATGAGGCAAAGGGCGACGATCTGCCGTCTCAGGCCGCGTCAAACATCGGATAGGAGGCCATCGGCAAGGAGCACTCGACCAGCGACGTCGCCTACACCAGTTTGACCGTACTCATGCATTGCCATCACGCCGCCGCATGTTGTGCCGCCGCACAACGCTTGGGCGGCTGCCTCGCCAGGGCATACATACCGGCGTGACTCCCTAAATTAACTTGATTTATAACCACACTTCAGGCTTTCAACTACACCAATGATTTGGAACGATATGCAAGTATTATTCGTGGACTTGGCCGGCATTGGAGGAAGATTACAAGGAGCATATCATCGTACAGTAATGGGGTCGACTAATGCATGGCGCGTACGTTTAGCAGCTGCAACCAGGTACTTTTTTTTTTGGAACGAAAGGTATAAGCGTGTTATATATGCATGATCGTATCAGCTAGCAACTACCTGACCTTTGTATAAGGCTTCACTCCATCGATAGCTCATCAAGGTTTTGGATTTCGGTTTTGATTTTTTACCAGCGGAATGGCCGGATTTTGGGAATTTCGGAAAATTTCGGTCAATCTCGGACCAACAAATCAAAATCTCAGATTGAGGCTAGGAATCGCATGAAACTGCAAAAAATAGCACCGACGTCAATATATAGACGTATCTAGAAGTTCCTACATCAAGATTTCGGCTCGCGGGGCAATACAGTCTGGACTAACTTTTTTTTAGTGGATACAGTCTGGACTAACTAAGCAGTACAACCGGCGGTCTCGACTCCATGGCCACGGAGGCATCGTGTGACACAGGTTCACAGAAAGGGACTTGCTCGATGTTTGCCGGACGTTGTAATTCCTCATACCACGCCGCGACGTCAGCGAGATTGATGTTGAGGTATGTACTCATATAATTTTGACCGTGTAAGATTAAAACAGCTAGAGTAGTATATGTATGCATACGAACTGAAATATTTTTTGAAGGATTCCATGGTCTGCAACTGCGTATTTTCAAATTCTATTTCTTTGCATATGTTTAGTGATATAGCACAGGAACTCGACTAAAAGATTCATGGTTTCTCGAGCTATATATAGATCGATCGTGTAAAGATTAAACCAGATAGAGTAGTATATGTATGCATACGAACTGAAATATTTTTTGAAGGATTCCATGGTCTGCAACTGCGTATTTTTCACAATCTATTTCTTTGCATATGTTTTAGTGATATAGCACAGGAACTCGACAAAAGAAAATCATGGTTGCTCCAGTTATATATAACGATCGTGTAAGAATAAAGCAGCTAGAGTAGTATATGTATGCATACGAATTTAAATATTTTTTGAAGGATTCCATGGTCCGCAACTGCATATATTTTCACATTCTATTTCTTTGCATATGTTTAGCGATATAGCACAGGAACTAGATTTAAAAATCATGCTTGCTCCAGTTATATATCCCTCCTCAAGGATATTGATTGGTTCAGGACTTCAGGTGGAAGTGTTCCGTTCAACGGACATTATTATTCAGTTAATTATTGAGTGCCTACCTATGAATTTCGTCTGGGACGTTCATTGGGTAAGCAATTTGAGGACAACAAACCGTGCAGGTAAACGGGTCGATGGTGCGTGGATGCGCTGAGGTGGCCGACGCCCTTGGGTCAACATCGTCGCTCCAACCAGGTAAGTGAGGCAAGGTTACTGCAGCCCCTGCGTTTACTTCACAAACAACACACTGTTGAGATCCACCCGTCAAGTCCTCTACATATTCTATATATATGTCTAATTAATTAATTTACGAAGTTGTATACGTGGGTGTAAGTAATGAAATTGATAGGGATTTGTATATGTTCGTGTGTTTGGATCTGGAATTCTGGATTGATCTGATAAGCATGTGTTCTTTTTTTGCGCATGGTGTACAGATCTTTAATTTACCCACGTGTTTGCTATATATGTTTGATTCACATCTGCCGTGGATGAAAATATCAGTGGCCTAAAAATGCAAACCCTTTTTGTTCGATTATCATTAAATTTTGTAGATTGGTCATAATTCTTGACGATTTATGGGCTGAGAAACTTAGGAGTTCAGAACTGTTCAATTGTTATTGCCCAATGATTTTTTTTGTTCAGCTACTACTTTTAAAACATCTTATATTTAAGAAGAAAGGGAGTATATATAATTACTGCCAGTATTGCTTCTCCGTTAACCAGCAGGTTGACTTGCTAATATTTAAACAAGGTAAATACAAGATATCATACACACAAGCACACAAGCACATTAGATTCTTTAGCATAAGCACAGGTCGGCCAGCCCAGACGCCGAGCGTATCGAAAGCAAAACATCGACATGCGTCCAATACAAAATCAAAAGTTTCAAATACTCCCGACAGCAACATAAACAATTTCAGGTAATACAAGTCTGCATTGCATGTGTGTTTAGATGTTTTCATCTCGAGAATTCTTGGCATCGTTGTTAGAAAAAAAACTGCTTTCACGTGCAATATTTATATGTACATTATGAATAATAAAGTATCTATTTCTAAATTTGTTTCGACGGCAACAACTCTATGGTGTGCAACTACTTAAGTGAGCACGGATATTAAAGTGGAAGATAACCTGTGATTCGATCAACCATTCGACTAATGACAATTATAAGCATCGAGATGATCTGATGGACGACCAGGTATTTTCTTTACATGTCTAACTATGGAGTTCTTCTATTTCCTAAACTACTACTAAAATTTTCTTTCATTCTGTTCTGAAGGATGAAAATACATGCTACGATTTGAAACAATCTAATAGTCATTAATCGATCAAAGACCAGTGAGAGTTATATGTATGTTTTTAACAACTTTAAAGTTTTAGAACCAACAAAATATCATCCAGTCAGTAATGTAATTAAATTTGCTTTTCAATAGAAAGAATACAACGGTTAAGGAGTTGAAGGGATCATTAGATAATTTTCAAGATTGCTACACTGAGTTTGCTCCAAGGATACTCTAGAAGAAAGGAAAGAAAAGACCAACAATGCTCTGCTAGGTTGATCATCGTATTTCTGACTTACAAGTTAATCTCTTAATATTTGTTATTTCTAGATTGATCATCGCATTTGACTCCCAAGTGGTTAACCTTTGCATTTTAAGATATGCTGATATACAATGGTGGTACACGTCATACGATATTTGAATCACATTGCTATTACAGAATCTCACAATTATTATTGCAAAGAAATTTATGGAATCTCATATATCTTGGTTTGTGCATTTTCTAACAGAAAAGTTAATTGAATTAAATGATTCTTCTAGAGATATTACAATTCCCACCCTCATCAAGGAGACTTATCAGCAAGAAATGCGGATAATGAATCTTTGTTAATGTTACATGACATGGAAGATTACTACATCAGGAACGATACACAATTGATTTATGAGAGTTTTAGGAACGAATACAAGTTCAACGTTGCAGCCCTCTACCGCATTACTCGAATGGAAGATTAAAGATTAATTAAGTTACTCGGTTTATCATGTGTACAAATATCACCGCCTAATTCCAATTCTAAAATGAGAGTAGTAAAAATGCTCTAGAGACCGAGTGTCGTCAATGATTGAAATATAATTTACTTTTCTCATTTCTCTTAAATTGTTTCAATAGATGGTACCATGAACAAAAAAGTACATTACATAACAAAAATTGAAACAATCGCATTGCTAGCCGCGCAATTGCGCGGGCCACCCAGCTAGTTTCCATTAATTAAGAAAGTAATTTTAGAGGGTGTTATAAGTATAGCCTTGATCGCGACCGGTCAATACCAAAATACAAAAAGCTACTATCGCGGCGTAATTACTAACTATATGAAAGACACCGGAAATGGCGCTCCCACAGCGATTTGACACTGTAGCTATCTACAGTGTTGACCAGTACCCGCCCACCATGATCCACGCCGTCCGTCGCTGATCCGGCGGTCCACGCGCCGGCCATCGCGTCATTTCGTTAAAAGCAACTCGCAAGTCCATAAATTTCCCCGCAACCCCCACTTTCTCGAGGAGAGGGACCTAAACGAAATTTCCCAAAACCACAGGGATCCCGCTGAAAAAACGCGCACAATCCCCTCTCTCCCTTCTCTCTTTCGCGCAAGCCGGAGTTTGCCGGCGACGCCGACGCGCCGCTCCGCCGCTCCGGTCCTCCCCGCTCAGATCGATGCTCATGGCGAGCTTCGCCGTCGCGTACTCCACCTCCTCGCCGAGGATCAGCTGCCGGGACGCCCGGAATCGGCGGCGCCGTGCTCTCCTTCCCCGACTCAGGCCGTCGCGCCGTAGAGCTCAATTCGCTCCGCTCCTACCTCGCCTCGCCTCTCCGACCTCTCCATCGTCCTCCTGGCGTCACGCCGGTCCGGCTGCGCCTCTTCCCGACCTCCCCCGTGCTCTCCTTCGTCGTGCCCGTGTTTTCCGTCCGCCGCCGCCGTGTTTTGGTCGTCGCCGGCGAGCCGGTGACCATTTGGTCCCGCGCTCCGCCTGTCCGGCTTACCCGCGTCGTCGTCTCGCGGAAACGCGCTATTCCAGCCTCGCGCGCGTCCTCAATCGAGCAGAGCGAGCTCGCCGGACTTCGGCAGAGCCACCGCTGCCGCTGACACATGGGGCCCACACGTCAGCGATTTAATCTTTTCCGCAGATGTTTTCCGAAAAATAATAAAACCCCGACAAGTGGGTCCCGCATGCCAGGTTTCAATAATTTCAGAAAAAATGCTAAAAATTGTAAAATTCGTAACTTCTAATCCGTATTTCAAAAAAATACAAAAAATATACCAAAATTTGCACAAAAAAGAAATCTTTGCAGCTAACACATTCCCATGCATGCTTAACTAACTGTAAAAAAATTAATTACAAGTACTAATATAACCTTTTAATATTAATTATGTACCTTACGGAAAAACATTTCAAATTGCCGAATATTCGACGATACTCGAAACAACAAATCCTAATTCAGTATACATATATTCTTTCAGGTTTTCCCGAATGTATTACTCGAGTCTTTCCCAAATATATTTTACATTCAACCTGTAAAATATTATTTCGATTTAAAACTTAGTCAAAACAACAATTTCTCACAAGGTCACGACGGTGTTTCTTCTTCTAACGACAGTTTAATCATTACATTTTCATGCTTACGAACAGAACTAACAACCACACAGGCGCGGCGTCAAACTACAAACATATTTGAACATTTAAAATTGCTAAAAAAATTGCAGATACTCCAGACGACAAATTACGACGAATTTTAACATTTTGAATCACAACGTCCACGGTGAGCTTTACTAGGTGATGAAATATAAGAGCTGCTTTTATTTAATTTCGACGATTTTTTTTTATGTTCTACAAAAGATAAGAGAAATGTGAAATAATCAGAGTATTGTTTAAGCAAAAGAAAAAGATGAAAAAGGAAGTACTGTTTAAGCAATGTTCCAATTCCTTAAATAAATAATAATGGAGTCATTTTTTTTACAATACTCCAAACATTCCACATCTCTCTTAATAATGGAGTCCTTTGTCTAAAAACCATAAGCAATGTTCCAATTTATAATAACGAAGTCATCTGTCTAAAAAAAATAACACAAATATTTGGAGTATTATTTGAGCAAAAGAAAAAGATAAAAGAAATATGAAATGTAAAGTACAACAATAACTTCAAATCTATCCGTTGGAAAAAATATGACAAATATATCAACACGAACACAAAAATAAACGTTCACTAATTATGGCATATCACCAAATTCCAAATTTGAATATTTTAAAATTTCAAATGCATTTCAAATCTGAGCATTTAATAGACACAAAAAAAATCAAATATGACAAACATGTCAACATGAACACAAAAAAAACCGTTGGCTATTTATGTCATACGATCAAATCCCAGATTTAAAAATTTTGAATGCCTTTAAAATCTGAGCATTTAATAAACGTAAACATATTTCAAATAAGAATAACTTTCCAATTTAACGATTTTGAAATT
The DNA here is from genome assembly GCA_947311845.1 of Poa pratensis. Classification (NCBI taxonomy): domain Eukaryota; kingdom Viridiplantae; phylum Streptophyta; class Magnoliopsida; order Poales; family Poaceae; genus Poa; species Poa pratensis. The sequence goes on along the minus strand of CAMZMU010000027.1, from coordinate 70,779,440 downwards.
TGAACAATTTATAAGTGCATATTTTTCTGAATTCCAATAGATTTAAATCCAAAAATACTTTAGAATGTGGACATTTTCAAATTTGAATTCTTTCCACCGTGCTATTTACAAATAAGACAACAAAAAAATGAACACAAAAAAAAAACGCTGACTATTTATGGCATACGATCAAAATTCAAATTTTGAAAATTTAAAAAATGTTGAATGCCATTCAAAGCTGAGCCTTCAATAAACATAAAAATAATTCAAAAATGATTAACTTCCCAATTTTTACAATTTTTAAAATTTGAACAACTTATAACTGCAATTTTTTTAAAAAAATCAACATATTTAAGTCCAAACAGCTTTTGAATGCAGAGATCTCCAAATTTGAATTTTACCACACGGGCTGCGGCATCTGTCGCGCTAAGTTGCCTTGTGTTGCTTTTATTTTTGTTTGCCAGGTTACCTTCCGACCCTTGTTTTTTTTAACTTTCTCCCGATCCTTGGTTGGGAGTTTACTACAACATTTGAGAGATAGTGACAACATGTTCTTTCAGTTCTATAAGAATTGATGGATTTTATGTACATATTTAAATTTGATTCCATGTTATATATTTTGTTTAGTACTATAACATGTTCATTCTTGCGTTTCAGTGAGGGAAACAAATTTAATATTCATGTGATAACTGGAAAATATATTAGATACTTCCTGCTGCTTAAATATTCATGTGGTAACTGCAAAATATATTAGATACTTCTTGCTGACATAGGCTGCAGTATCACTATTTGCAGCCCTAAAAATTGGGGGTCACGACATTCTGGTTCCCCTCAATTCGTTCTACAAAATATTGTGGAATTCTTCATCTGACTTTGTAATGGCTGGCAGCTATTTTGTTCATAAGTATCCATCTATATTTTTACTTATGGTACCAGCGCCATAACTTGAACCATATTATGTCAATTTTGTTATCAGTTGCCCAAAAGTACAATGCACTACACCAGAACCTCCAAAACCTATTTACAATATACATTGTGCCACTAAAATAAGAAAACAAATCATACATAATATTTTTCATGAAGGGCGCGGCGACACGCCGTGCCGATTTCAACTAGTGTTACTCAATGACCAGCATGTGTATACTTTTTTTCGAAAAGGGGAAAGTCCCAGCCTCTGCATCGATTGATGCATGCGGCCTTTATTGATTTTATTAAGGTTCAGTCATTACAGAAGATACATCATGTGTCGCACAGGGTCGATACATGAATCAACCATCTAAACAAAAAGGATAACAAAGTGTGGCACTGCATCAACATGTTATCCTGAGATCAGAACGCCAGCTGCACCGGGTATATAGCTCCCGTGTAACCAAAAGGAGATGGCTGCACCCAGAATCCAGAACGGCTCGCTTGTCCGTTGGTTGTAGGTAAGACCACGTACGGATCTAATGAATAGCCATCGGTATAACCTGCATAAATGAAGAAATATTTGCACTGTTAAAGATTACATCATTGCGTGCGTTCCAAATAGCCCAGAGCAAAGCACAGACTCCTACTCGAATTTGCACTTTCTCTTTCTTATCTACCCGTCTTAGCCAATTCCCAAACAAATTAGCAACACTTGTTGGAGGATGAATATTAAGGGCCATGAACACCACACGCCAAACCATTTTAGCAAATGGACATGATATAAACAAATGCTGGATTGTTTCCTCTTGATCACAAAAGCAACACTTTTTACATCCATTCCAATTACGTTTGGCTAGATTGTCTTTAGTAAGAATCTCTTTCCGATATAAGAACCACATACAAACCTTTATTTTAAGTGGAACCTTCATCTTCCAAATATATTTTCGAAGAAATCTAGTATTATCACTCAAATAATCTAGATAAAGAGATTTTACCGTGAAAACACCAGATGTGGTCAACTTCCATTTGAACACATCGACAGAGTTAGAAAGATGCACATCCATTAATCTGCTAACGAGATGCAGCCATCTATCCCAACAAGTAAACGAGTACCAGTCAAAGCCCTCCTAAAACCTAAGTTCGGCGGAGGGGCTTGTGCTAACACATCTGCTACCGTGACATTTCTTCGTTGTGCTATACGGTAAAGGGACGGATATTGAATGGACAGGGGCTTATCCCTCAGCCATGTATCCTCCCAAAAACGGGTACTCTCCCCATTACCCACATTAAAAGAACCACGGTCAAAAAATTCATCCTTGACCTTCATCAACCCTTTCCAAAATGGAGAGTCATGGGGTTGAACTTTAACTTGGGATAGAGATTTAGAGTGCAAATACTTATTCACAATTAACTCATGCCAAACTCCTTCTCCTGATAAAATCTTGAACAACCATTTGCATAAAAGGCTCTTGTTTTTTACCTCTAAAACCTCTACCCCTAGTCCCCCCTGCTCCTTTGGTCGACAAATGATGTTCCACTTAGAAAGCCTATACTTCCTCTTGTGTCCATCACTCTGCCAAAAAAATCTAGATCTAAAATAATCCATACGTTTTCGTACCCCTTTAGGTATTTCGAAAAAGGAAAGCATGAACATGGGTAGGCTTGTTAGGACCGAATTTATCAATATGAGTCTGTCACCATATGACAAAAGCTTCCCAACCCAGCTTGCGAGCTTCCTTTCAAACCGGTCCTCCACCGGTTTCCACTCCCCATTTTTTAGCTTTCTGAAATGAATAGGGATGCCCAAGTATTTAAAAGGGAGAGAACCAGATTCACAACCAAATAGGTTCTTATATTGATCCTCAACCTCTTTTGCTTTACCAAAACAAAAGAGCTCACTCTTATGATAATTAATTTTCAGTCCTGATAACTGTTCAAACATACATAAGATGAGCTTCAAGTTTAAAGCCTTTGCTATATCATGTGACATAAAAAGAATAGTATCATCAGCGTATTGAAGGATAGACACTCCCCCCTCTACTAGGTGGGGTATTAATCCCTCTACCTGACCATCCTCTTTAGCCCTTGCAATTAAAATTGCCAACATGTCGGCCACAATATTGAACAACGTTGGTGATAACGGATCCCCCTGTCTTAAACCTTTGTGAGTTTGAAAGCAATGACCTAGATCGTCATTAACTTTAATTCCCACAGTACCTCGGCTCACAAAATTCTCCACCCAATGACACCACTTGGCGTCAAAACCCTTCATACGCAATTGTACCTTGTCGTATGCTTTCTCATAGTCAATTTTCAGAAGCACACCATCCATTTTCTTCCTATGAAGTTCATGGACAGTTTCATGTAGAATAAGCACTCCTTCAAGGATATGTCTCCCTGGCATGAAGGCTGTTTGGGTTGGGCGTATCACCTTTTTTGCTACAGCCGTCACCCTGTTCGTTCCAACTTTTGTAAAACAATTGAAACTAACATTTAGTAGGCAAATAGGCCGATATTGTTGTATCTGAACCGCATTTTCTTTTTTGGGAAGCAAAATAATGGTTCCATAGTTAAGTTGAAACAGAGGCAGCTCCCCTTTTTGGAAGCTTACAAACAACCTCATGAGATCAAACTTCATAGTTTCCCAAAAAAATTGGTAGAATTCAGCAGGAAACCTGTCTGGTCCCGGTGCTTTATTCTTTTCCATCTGCATAATTGCGTCATGCACTTCCTTTTCTAGAAAATCCGCAGTAAGAAGCAAGTTTTCTTCTACGGAAATCTGAGGAACATCTAACGTCTCCGCTTCTACCAAAGAAAAATTGTTTTTGGCCGGCGCCCCAAACAACCTTTTGTAGAATTCGGTTATGTAATTTTTAATATTTTCATGTCCAGAAATAATACCCTCATCTTGTTCAAGCTGAAAGATCTTTTTCCTTCGATGCGTGCCATTAGCAATAAGATGAAAATATTTAGTGTTGTTCCCACCCTCTTGCACATGTTTAATTTTAGCTCGTTGTGCCCATCTAGATTCCTCGTCTCTTCTGAAAATAGCTACTTTATCAGTAGCATCTCTCATGGCTTCCCTTTCGGAATCATTGAGAGGAATAGATTCAGCTTTTAAGTCTAGACTTTCAATAAGGTTTAAAAGCCGGGCTTTCTCCTTCTTATAAACACAACTCTGGTTTTTAGCCCAACCCCTCAAAAACGAACGGAGGTGGCGGATCTTGTTCTGCCAAACCTCCATCGGACTATCCCCATGGGACACTGATGTCCATTCTTTCACCACCATCTCAAAAAAGCCTTCTTTCCTTAGTCATGAAAGCTCAAAAGAGAAGTGTGCTTTATTACCCAGGTATGCTTGCTCACCCGAGTCAATGAGAAGCGGTGTATGATCCGAGCCTGCCCTCGTAAGCGCCCGTACGCTCACTAAAGGAAATTTTTGTTCCCAAGATACACTTGCCAAAACCCTATCCAACTTCTCATAAGTGGGGTTAGGTCTACGACTCGCCCAAGTGTACTGTCTTCCAGCAAGATCTAGCTCACGAAGATCTAAACTTTCAATAATAGCATTAAAAATAAACGGCCATCTAGCATAAAAATTATCATTGTTCTTCTCACTTTGTCTTCTAATGATATTAAAATCACCCCCTACTAAAAGAGGCAATTGTTCATCCTCACAAATTCTAACCAGCTCGGCCAAGAACTCCTCCTTTTGGTCGTCTTGAGCTGCACCATAAACAACCACGAGAGCCCATTCGAAATTATCTTTTTTAGAGGTAAGATGAAACTTAACACACCTTTCCGCTGGGTCAATATTCTTAAAAGCTAACGTACTGGCTCTAAACCCCACAAGAATACCTCCTGATCTACCTTGCGGTGGAAGGCAAAACCAAACGAAATCTTGCCCAGCCGCAAGATTATTCAGAAAAGGGGTTGAGAAATTATCCCTACCAGTTTCTATGACCGCAAAAAAATCCAACTTATGCTCCCTGATAGTTTCGGAGACAACTGAATGTTTTGTCGGGTCTTTAAACCCGCCACTATTCCAAAAACATCCTTTCATGATGACTTTTTTGAGTTTTTCTTAATTCTTGTACTTCTACGAAGAATGGAGTGGTCAGACTTCTTCCTACACCCCCTCTTTTTCCTGGATAAAACGTCAGGTTGAGGATCCTTATGACCCTCGGAATCCGAACGCTCCTCCTCCTCTAGATCATTACTCAAACGCATAGCCTTATTTAAAACCAGACTATCAGAATTATCTTTCGCTACCGCTGCATCTTCTTTCCTCTTTTTAAAAGTGATAAGAGTACGCTCAAGATCTAAATCCTTAATAGCAGAAATTGAAGTAGTAACTTGGCTAGGAGAAACGCCCAAAGAGATACCCAATTTCGCTGCCCTAGCAACTACTACCTCATTAGGAATAGATGCAATAGAAAATTTAGATACAAAAGCATTACCTGATGCCTGTATATCATCTTGGTCCTGAGCTCTCTTCTGAGCCTTCTCCAGCACCGTGATGTCCGAGTCTTTCTTGGCGCTAATCCGAGCACTTGATCGGATGTCGACCGCCTGAGACTCCGGAATACCACCGAAAGCCACCACCTCCGCTTGCGAATAACGACCACCAAGGAACACTCCTGTCCCTTGTGGTGAAGTTGCAGACTACCCGCGGCGAGGAACCCCCTTTGGAGTCCGTGGCGAGGTAGGCAACGACGAGGCACATGAATCAATCGATGCACTGCTAGACCTAGGATATGAGGTCTGAGGAACGGTGCTCCCAGTCAATCTCGGACTGGCCATCGGAGAGAAGCCACTGCCTTCTGCACCCGTGACCATCTTGCAATCATCAAGCACATTTTCACGCTCTAACACCGCTGTACCAGAATAACCAGGCCGCTGTTCACATGCTTCTGCCGCAGCAAGGAGCCCAGAAAACTCCGCGACGACAGTCTTTGCCGCAGCGAGTTTGTCGACCTCCAAACCAAACACACGGCCAGCCATAGCAGGGGGCGCAGAAGCAGCCATAGGTGACGGTAGACTTTCCTCATCATCTTCCACTCTGTCACCCCATAACCTCCTAGGCACCGAAACACATTTCAGCAACTTCAAGTCAACCGTCCCAAATTGAATCGAGGGAGTTGAAAAAACATGTTCTACAGTAGAAGTACCACCATTATTTCCTGCAGTACTCTTAGCCGAGCCCAATGGCTCTTTAGAATTGGTTTGGGTCTTAATATTGTCCACTACCTTGTCTTCTTTTTTGTCATTGTCCTCTAGATCATCATCATTTTCCTTATCTTTCTTCCCACCATTCCCCTCCATATCGTCATCAGGATCAAAATCATCCATCTCGGCATCCTCTCCTTCATTTCCTTCTACCTCAAATCTGAGCATATACCCCACACCATCATAGGTATGATCAACTTTCCTCGGAATCGCCGATGGTTCAGCACAGGCCACCTTCATACGAACCAAACCGTGATCTCTAGTAAATAACATGTCCACCTCTTTTGTTTTCCCAATCAGAGAACCTACAGCAAACAGGGCAAGATAGTCCCTGCGAAGCTCCTCTGTACAACCTCTAACTCTGACCCAAACATCAACAAGGTCATAAGATTGGACATCCTCGTCAACCCAATCTTCGAAATGCATAGTCGTATTTTTTTTCCTCCACATGTATGAGTCCAATTTTCCGAAGCCTAGTGAAATCAAGTTTCGTTGGGTAAACCACACGAAAAGAATCAGCTGAAGCTGTAGAGACATCCCATTGATTGTCCCCTTGCACCAACCATTCCAGCTCATGCACTACATCTTGAGCAGTCATCATACCACCCGAAACTCTGATCTTGCCTACCTTGCCACTAGTGTTGAGCACCCTCAATCCCTCAGATCTCGGAGTGTCAAAGAACAGGAGGTTGTCATTAGCCAAACCGTACATAACAGCTACTGGCTTCGGCGCAGACAGCAGGGCACAATCCTTAGACTCATGCGTAGCCCTCTGACAGTACAAGCACAACTCCACCTTACAGTCAATTGCATAATGCCCTGTCTGAATACACCTAAAACACAACACCTTATCTTTCTTTTTAGGAAGCTTGGCAGCAGCTTGCTTAGCAACTTCGGCATCAGACTTGTTCTCCCCTTGCGCTACAGGAACAGGTTCAGGTGCTACCACCACCTCTGCGGCGACGGCGTTCCCCGCTGGATTAGCCTCCTTCGGAAGGGCAGCTACAGCCTCCCGAATACGTTGATGCACCACCTCTGGTATAACCTCTTCTTGACGAGCAAAGTTTTGCGTGGTCACCCGGCCGGCCCGTCCACGCCCGTAGCGTCCACGCACATACCTGCCACCATTACCCCGGTCACCAAAATTGTGAGCGGCTGCATCTTATATATGTCAAACGAGAATCAGGTTTGGTGTTGATGGCAACAGATGATCGATCATTAGACGCGTCACGCCTCGGAAATCCATAAAAATATCAAAAAATTCACAATAAAAATTTCGGACATACTTTAAGAAATTTTACACGCATATACCAAATCTGATGACTGATGTCCGCGTGCCTGACGCATATGGGAGCTGGACCGCGCGTCGTGCATGCATGTCCCGGCCGGCGACATTAACTAACACCAACTAAACTAAGCTTGAGTATCCTGCTGATAGTGACACACCAGGCTACATGCCTACATGCATGGCAAGATTATCGTACGTCGACGACTTGACCATGCGTATCATACCCGGAAAGAGTGCGTGTTCATTTCCTTGAGAGCTAAGGCAGCGCAAAAGTCAATAGTATTACCCGCAAAAAAAATGTATGTGGATTATTATCAAGAGGAAAGCCTAGAAATTAAACGTTTTGTGCACGAACTTCATCTCTGTCGAATAATTATTCGATGATCATCAACACATTACCGCTAGTCTCAGTTTGCGGGCTCATCACACTGAACCGATCATATATGCAATTATGCATGCTTCCATTCGATTTATTAATTTCGGCATACTAATATTTCTAAAAATCAACAACTATGTCGTCCATACTGTTTACAGAAATTCTATAACATTGGACACGGGCATGCATATATACACCGCTCACTAGTAGAAAAGGAGCCATCCGTTTGGGCCATCTATCCCGGCCAAATTACAACCCGGGATAGATGCACCATTGATCCCGGGTCGGTAGGGCGGGGCGCCCGTGGTTATTGCTCCCGGGTCGGGGGGGACCTTTGGTCCCGGTTCGTGACACGAACCGGGATCAAAGGGTCCTCACATGCGCGCACATGCTTAGCAGCGCTGGGCCCCACTGGCAGGGGACCTTTGGTCCCGGTTCGTGTTACAAACCGGGATCAAAGGGTCTCCCTGCTATATCATCTTCTTCCACCCCGAGCTAGCTCGAGTTCATCACCATTTCTCCTCCATTTTCCTCTCTCCCACTCAAATTAATCCCCATTTTTTTGCACCATTTGAGAGGATTGAAGGCACCCCATCTATTCAAAGGTTAGCAACATCGTTCTTTCCTCCGGCGTTGCAACTTTAGCTATTTCGTTGCTAGTTTAGCTCATTTCAATTTTGTAATGCTAGCAAGGTGTTTGATGAAATGCCCAAGCTAGAAAGTGTATTTGCATTTTGAGCTCAAATTAATTTATTATTTGTGGATTTTAGTGTTGTCCCCGTCTCACCCGTCGATAGCCCGCGTCGTCCCGTCACCGGCACCACTTCGGTGAGCCTCTTTTTTATCTTTTATTTTTAAAACATATATATACTTGTATGATTTAAATGCATATTTATTTCTTGTATAATTAATTTCTTATGTTTTTTATATGTATAGTGTCATGGTTTTGATATCCGTCCCCGTCGGCCCTCGTCCGATCTATGATTCGGATGTGGTATATTTTCATAACTATTTGTTTCGTTTCGTGTTTATCACACTCATGCCCGACCAACTTGACGTAGAGATATTTTTATTTAGGAGGTAGTTGAACCGGAAATTCCAGTCGACCCTATTGTCGAGTATTTTAAAAAGGAAAACGACGATTTGAAAGCAAAATTGAAGATAAGCGAAGATCTTTGTCTCCAATACCTAGAAGAGAAGAGTGTATTGGACTTGAAGATTGCCGACATCGATGATGCTTACGGGGTCGTCGTCGCTGCTCACGAGATGAAGATGGAGGCAATGCGCTTGAAGCTTAAAAAGATTAGAAAATATGCCATTAGTCGAGAGGCTTGGTATCATTATGCTGTTGGTTCAATAGTTACCTTAGTTGCGATTTTGATCGCATTTGTTGTTGGATTTAAATTCTTTAGATAGTTGTATGTTAGGTTCAATTAATGTATGTTTCATTAGAACAATGTATTACATTTGGGCACTACTCTACTTTGGTTTTAATGTGATGAACTTGTATTAATTAATTTGGTCAGTACTATATATTTATGATGTAGTGTAATGGTTTTTGATATATTTATATAATGCAGATGAGCCGGCAATGGATGTACAGTGACCGACGCGGTCTCGACTTTATCAATGGCATGCATAGTTTTCTCCGTGTGGCTAATGATAACAAGCCGTCGAGTGGTTATATTCTTTGTCCATGTAGAGTCTGCAAGAATAAGCGGGATTACTCTACGTCAAGAACCATTCACGTCCACCTGTTGGAGGAGGGTTTCATGGATGGTTATTATTGTTGGACCAAGCACGGAGAAAGAGGGGTTATGATGGAAGAAAATGAAGAAGAAGAGGATAATGACACCTATCCTACGTTCACTGCAGACGGTGATACTCCAATGGGGGAAGACGAAGCTGAAGAAGAGCCCAATGATGATGAGCCCAATGATGATTTTGGCCGGGCCATTCTTGATGCACGGATAAACAGCGGAAGTGAAAACGAGAGGTCGAAGTTGGATAGCATGTTAGAGGATCACAAAAAATTGTTGTACCAAAATTGCGAAGATGGCCAGAAGAAGCTTGGTACCACGCTGGAATTGCTGCAATGGAAGGCAGAGAATGGTACAACTGACAGAGGATTTGAGAATTTGCTGAAAATAATAAAGAAGATGCTTCCAAGGGATAACGTACTGCCCCCCAGTACGTACGAAGCAAAGAAGATTGTGTGCCCTCTAGGATTAGAGGTGCAGAAGATACATGCATGCATCAATGATTGCATCCTCTATCGCGGTGAGAAGTACGAGCATTTGAATGCGTGCCCGATATGCGGTGCGTTGCGGTACAAGATAAGGCGAGATGACCCTGGTGATGTTGACGGCGATCCGTGCCCCAGGAAGAGGGTTCCTGCCAAGGTGATGTGGTATGCTCCTATAATACCACGGTTGAAACGTTTGTTCCAAAACAAAGAGCATGCAAAGTTGTTACGATGGCACAAAGAAGACCGTAAGAAAGACATGATGCTGAGACACCCCGCTGATGGGTCGCAGTGGCGAAAAATCGACAGGACCTTCAAGACGTTTGCAGATGACGCTAGGAACATAAGATTTGGTCTAAGTACAGATGGCTTTAATCCTTTCGGGGAACAAAGCTCCAGTCATAGCACCTGGCCTGTGACTCTATGTATGTATAACCTTCCTCCTTGGTTGTGCATGAAGCGGAAGTTTATTATGATGCCGGTGCTCATCCAAGGTCCGAAGCAACCCGGCAACGACATTGATGTGTACCTGAGGCCATTGATTGAAGAACTTTTAGAGTTGTGGAGTGACGAAGGGGTACGTGTGTGGGATGAGCACAAACAAGAGGCATTTGACCTACGAGCGTTGTTGTTTGTAACCATCAATGATTGGCCTGCTCTTAGTAACATTTCAGGACAGTCAAACAAGGGATACAATGCTTGCACGCACTGTCTAGATAAGACTGAAAGTATATATGTAGGCAACAAGAATGTGTACCCAGGTCATCGTCGATTTCTTCCACCTGAGCATCCCGTAAGAAAGAAAGGCAAGCATTTCAAATGTGAGGTTGATGACCGGACGAAGCCTACCTGCCCTGATGGTGATGCTATATATGAGATGGTCAAGGATTTAGAAGTAATCTTTGGAAAGGGTCCTGGCAGTCTATCTGTTCCGAAAGACGCCAACAAGCGCGTACCCTTGTGGAAAAAGAAATCCATATTTTGGGAGTTACCCTATTGGAAAATCCTAGAGGTTCGCTCTGCAATCGACGTGATGCACGTGACGAAAAATCTTTGCGTGAACCTGCTAAGCTTCTTGGGTGTGTATGGGAAGACGAAAGATACACCGGATGCACGACTGAACCATCAACATATGCACGAGAAGACGAAAGACGACCACCTTAATCCAGAGAAGTATCAAGGTCCTGCCAGCTACGCTCTTACCAGAGAAGAGAAGGAGATCTTTTTTGAAGTCCTGAACAGTATCAAGGTCCCGTCTGGCTTCTCGTCGAATGTGAAGGGAATAATTAACATGGCAGAGAAAAAGTTCCAAAACCTGAAGTCTCATGACTGCCATGTGATTATGACACAATTACTACCGGTTGCATTGAGGGGGCTTCTACCGGAAAATGTTCGACTACCCATTGTGAAGCTATGTTCATTCCTCAATGCAATTTCTCAGAAGGTGATCAATCCATTGACTCTAGGAACTTTACAGAAGGATGTTGTTCAGTGTCTTGTCAGCTTCGAGTTGGTGTTCCCACCATCCTTCTTCAATATTATGACGCACCTCATAGTTCACCTAGTCGAAGAGATTCAAGTTCTCGGTCCTGTATTTCTACACAACATGTTCCCCTTCGAGAGGTTCATGGGAGTCTTAAAGAAATACGTTCATAACCGTGCTAGGCCTGAAGGAAGCATCTCCAAGGGTTATGGAACAGAGGAGGTCATTGAGTTTTGTGTTGACTTTATTCCTGACGTTAACCCGGTCGGTGTTCCTCAATCGCGCCATGAGGGGAGATTGCGTGGAAAAGGAACACTAGGAAAGAAACAAATATTTTCTGACTGGGATTCTTTCAATCGAGCACACTACACAGTTCTACATAATTCGAGCTTGGTGGCTCCGTATATCGAGGAACACAAGAATACTTTACGCTCATTAATGGCTGAAGAATGCATTGAAAAAGAACACTTGAAGACTTTCTGCGGGTGGTTGCACACACGTCTCATTAATGACAACACTGTCGAAGAACAGCTAAACTTGTTGGCCAGAGGACCATCTTCGACTATATTGGCTTTTCAAGGGTACGAGATAAATGGGAATACATTTTACACGGCCGACCAAGATAAAAAGAGCACCAACCAAAACAGTGGTGTCCGCTTTGATGCATCAAACAACAATGGGACAAAGGACACATATTATGGGTACATAGAGCAGATATGGGAACTTGACTACGGACCTTCTTTCAAGGTACCTTTGTTCCGGTGCAAATGGTACAACCTGGATGGTGGGGTAAACGTAGACCCGCAGTACGGAATGACTACAGTGGATCTCAAGAATTTTGGGTATGACAACGAACCATTCGTACTAGCCAAAGACGTGGCTCAGATTTTCTATGTGAAGGACATGTCTTCCAGACCAAAAAAAAGAAAAGATAAGCAAGCGAAGACATCATATGATGAGCCAAAGCGTCACATAGTTCTTTCAGGGAAAAGAACTATCGTGGGAGTGGAGGACAAGACAGACATGTCAGAAGATTACAACAATTTTGAAGAAATCCGGCCCTTCGCAGTGAAAATTGACCCAAGTCTCGCGTTAAATGGAGAAGCTTGTCCATGGCTACGGCGCAATCAGAAGAAAGTGACGGGTAGAAAGTAGAAGAAGATTGTGTAATGAGGAGGATGACGACGACGATGACTTCAACTGGAGCGACCATGGAGAAGAGGTCGGCGGGCCACAGATGCAGGAGGCCATTGAAGCCTCCTTACAGTCCGTTTTATGAAAAGTGTGAGTGATGTGTAATAATGTAACTGTGTGAGTGAAACGATCCGTATGCTTCTTCAGTCCCGGTTGGTAACACACCCCTGTGATGGTTCCTACTCTTTGAGATCGTGTGTTTCGTTTAAGCGACGTCCCCGAAAGATAAACAAAACTACGAAAGCAATTAAATCAATAGATATAAAAGAAAAAGAAAACACAAATAGAAACAAGAAAAAAAAGGCCTTTAATGACAACACTGTTGAAGAACAGCTATACTTGTTCCGGTGCAAATGGTTCAACCTGCAAGGCGGGGTAAATGTAGACCCGCAGTACGGAATGACTACAGTGGATCTCAAGAATCTTGGGTACGAAACCGAACCATTTGCCCTAGCCAAAGACGTGGCTCAGGTTTTCTATGTCAAGGACATGTCTTCCAGACCGAAAAAAAGAAAAGATAAGCATAGAAGTCCTCAAAAAGTGATGTGTAGTAATGTATTAAAGCATTAAAGTCGTGTAGTAATGTATTAAAGCATTAAAGTCATCGTGAGCAGCAAATCGACCTTCGATCCACAGCGGCAAGACGTCTCTGATGATCTGCGACATTCCCAACTGGGAATGTCGCAGATCATCAGAGCGCCTTGCCGCTGCTTGGATCGGACCGAGGGGCATGGCTACCACTTCCACCACCACCACTCCCACCTCCTCGGCAATTCATCATTGCGTCACCCTAATCCAGTGGCTGGATTCAACCTACCTGAGGGCTTGTGTTTCCAACAGCGTCGTTGTGTTGTCATTGTTCACCGACCTACAGGAGGTGGCTCCAATGGCTGGCCGGTGAACAAGGACGAACACAATAATGCCAAGGAACATGCCAGCAGGTAGGCTAAATCCAGCCATTGGATTCGGTGACGAAGGTAGATGCTCGTTGTGTGCCGTTCGCTGCAGGGACGCGCTATTTATAGGCGATTAGAAAGTGTACATGTGGATGAGGTGGGAGTGGTAGTGGTGGTGGGGAGTGCTGATCCAACAGCTCACAAGCCCTGAAAAGAAACACACCCCTGATCCAACGGCTCACAAGCGTTTGAAAGAAACACACGATCCGTGTGCTTCTTTAGTCCCGGCTACCAGCCGGGACTAAAGGCGGGCTTCGCGGTCACGACTCGTGTCAGTCACACGTGTCCGCCAGCGGTAACCGTCGCTTTATAGCAACTAAATATAGCAACTAATAAGTACACATAAATATAGCAACTAAATATAGCAACTAATAATACACATAAATATAGCAACTAACCAGCGTTTCTGAAACTTTTGTCAAAAATCAAATTTATCACGAAAGCAATTAAATCAATAGATATAAAAGAAAAAGAAAACACAAATAGAAACAAGAAAAAAAAGGCCTTTCATATATATTGGACCATTTAAGTTAAATTTTAAAAAGAAACTAAAATAACAATTCAAAAACATGTAAAAGAAAAACAAAACTACAAAAGCAATTAAATTAATAGATGTAAAAGAAAAAGAAAACAGAAATAGAAATAAGAAAACGAAACAAGAAAAAAAAGAAAAACACCATTCATCCCGGTTGGTAACACCAACCGGGACCAAAGGCCTGCTGGGCTTCGCGCGCAATTTTTCGCGGCCCAGACAGACCTTTGGTCCCGGTTGGGGTTACCAACCGGGATGAAAGGGTCTTCCATCCCGGTTCGTGGCTGGAACCGGGATGGAAGGTCAATTTCGCGCGTTATGAGGTGGTTTCCACCAAAATTTTCTATCTTCTCCCCCAAATCGCGAAGCCCAGAACTACGGTGAAGCCCTACGCTGCTCGATCCCCGCGCGGCCGCGCGCGCCTGCTCCGGCCACCGAGGCGCCGTCGCTGCCCCGACGCCGTGCCCCTTCGACGTTGCGTCCCCGCCCCGACGCTGTGCCGCCTCCTCCCCTGCCTCGCCCCGCCGCGCCGTCGCCCTCCGCCGTTGCCCTCTGCGGTCGCCGCAGTGGTGTGCTGCCCCCCGCCGCGTTGTCGCCCTCCGCGGTGCTGCCCAGCCTCCATCACCTCCTCCGGCCGCCGGTCGCCCACGCCTCTGCAGCGTGGCCCCGCCCACCTCAGCGACTGCGCAGCGCGGATTGACCCGACCGGCCTCCACCTCCGCCGCGTGGCCCGGCCCTCCACCTCCGCTACTCCGGCCGTCCAACGCCGCTAGCCGCAGACAGGCCGTGCTACACCACCGGCGTGCTCCACCGGCGGCCGTAGCTCCTCAAGGTGAGTTTTTTTTCTTCATAATTTTGTAGATTAGTTTGCTATTGTTAGTGTAAAAATATTGTAGATTATTAGTGTACTGTTAGTTTGCTAGTTTTAGTGTATTGTTAGATTTTGTAGATTTTGGTTAGTATTTTTTAGATTTTGTAGATTATAGATTTTAGATTTTGTAGATTGTAGAGTTTGCTAGTTTTAGTATATTGTAGATTTTGTATTCCTTGAATTTAAATTTTTAGTGGACAATTAGCTAGTGCCATTTTGAATTAGTGCCATTTTAAATCATGTAATAAAATTATTTGTTCTTTGTCATCTTAAATTATATATGGATATTCATATTCTTGTAGTTGCTAAGAAATTGTTGGTATGACAATTTAGAAATTTTTAGGTTGGAAAATGTTGCTATGATTATAGTTGCTAAGAAATTGTGGTGTTAATAGTTGCTATAAAATTATTTGTTCTTTGTAATATTTAATTTTACATATGGATATTCATATTCTTGTTACAAAATTGATTGCAGGCACATTAATTGAGCCATGGATCCAAATTGTCCGGACGACTTCGGCATAGACGAGGAGCGTGGAGAGCCATTGGATCCACTTTTTTGGGCCTCGGCGTTAGAGACGAGGATCGTGAAGAGCGAATGTGTATGATTATAGCAGGACGTGCAGCCGCGCCTGTCGGTGAAGAAGACGATGTGGCAAATTTAGAGGAATTCAGCTCCCAATTTCTCAATGACTCCGGTGAGGGAGCAGAAATTTGTGTAGAGAAGGAAGTGGTAGTAACAAACTCAGGCGAGGTATATATTAATTAAGCCTCTGTTGATCGATGACATAGCTTAATTATTTGATCCTGCGGTTATTAACGAATCTTTTTTTTCTTTTAGCCCTCTGGAACAAGCAAATCATCTGCATCTAGAGTGTCGAAAGGGTCGAAAGGGTCGAAAGCCATGAAGCCTCGAGGCCCGTCGAAGCCGATGAAGGAGGGTCAAAGGGTAGTGATCGACATAGTTGATGCTACTGGCCAACCAATGCAACCCTTAGAGTGCCGCCGCAAATTTATAAACCAATGCGGAGTTTTAGTTAGGGACATGGTACCGATCACATGTCAAGAATGGCATCCGCGGAAGGACGGGAGCAAGACTTGGACTTATGTCGACGACCAAACAAAAGATTTGTTTTGGGAGAAGCTCTTGACAAAGGTCACCCTGCCTCCAGAAGTGACAGAAAACGAGAAGTGGATGGAGAAAGTCAAGGAGTGGACTCTTGGCAAGGCTGCCGAACAGTTCCGAACCCACAAGAAAACTATATGGAAAGATTATTGTGAAGAGAAGGAAAAAGATCCTGAATACACTCCAGTATTCACCGGAGCACAAGTGAAGCTAAACGACCAGTGGCCCTTATTTAAAGAGCAAAGAGAATCGGAGGCCGCTGTGGCCCGATCGGAAAGAAACAAGTTAAATGCTGCGAAGAAGGAATATCACCACACTTTGGGGGCAGGTGGCTACAAGGCTGCCGTGCCTAAGTGGGAAGCATTTGAAGCAAAACTGCTTGATGAGGGGAAGATTCCACAGACAGCGGGCTGGCCCGATAGGTCCAAATTTTGGTTGTTCGCGCATGGCGCTGGGTTGGACCCTGACACAGGGAAGATTGTTGCTCAGGGAAAATGGGAGGCAAAGATTAGGTTTATAACCACAGAACTTGAGAAAGCAATAGAGCAAGTTCGAAATGGAACCTACAAGGTCGACAGAGAGAAAGACGAGCTGTCACTCGCACTCGGGAATCCTGAAAAAGTTGGACGAGTACGAGGTTATGGATACGGAGTTACTTGGGCACAAGGTTTTCCGGCAGACGCTCACACTTATAGAAGCCGTCAGAGAAAGAAAAAGGAGGAGAGCGACCGGTTATCGGCATTGGAACGCAAGGTGCATCAGCTGGAGCAAAGTCAGCAAAGGGAATCTCGTGTGCAGCTAGAAAGTCCAGAAGTCGAAGCCGCCCCATCTAATCAGCAAAAAAGCAGCGTGGGTTCCACGCAGATGGAACATTCTGAACTTGAAGCGCCGCCGACTCGATACCCCGTGGATGATATCACGGAGAAGACAGAATGCGAGCTACATATGGCAATGGGCAACTTGTCCTTCAAGGTGGCGGTCGGCTATGCTTTACTGAATGAACCTGGACCAAGGTACCATCTCGGCGGGATTCCAGCTGGCTATGCTATTGTCGGGGTGGATGACATTGTGCCGTTATATGCTAATCTAAATCTTGACATTCCTGGAGGTGACGGCGAGAGGACACTAGGAGATGCCAAGAAGTCCATCATTCTGTGGCCAAAGAAATACATCTTGTTTCCAAACTTGCCGCCGCCAAGGCCACCGACTCCTCCAAGTAGCAACCCCCCACCTCAAGATCCACCCTCCCCACGTCATGATCCATCCCCCCCACCTCAAGATCCTCCCTCCCCACGTCATGATCCATCCCCTGCACCACCACCTCAAGATCCATCCCCCCCACCTCAAGATGCATCCTCGCCACCTCGTGACGACTGTCGGGAGCCCAGCCCGAGTCCATCCCCACCACCTCAAGAGAGAGTGCGCTCTGTTTCGCGGAAACTAAAGTTCCCGTCGAAATATACAGAGAGGTGCGCTTTAAACTTCCCGCCAGAAACTCGAGAGGAACGTGAGTTGCGAAAGCCTCTTCCAAAGAGATCCTACGACTTGACTCCAGAGGAACTCGAGGAGTCGGTGCGAGCTGATGTGAAAAAACAATTGGCACCGAAACGGCACATGCGAAAGGAGGTAATAGCACCGGGAAAAGTGGCACAATTTCTGAAAAATCTATCGACTGGGCCGGCACGGCCGCCTATTCTGCGAGACGACTATGATCGTACCATTGAAAAGTTAATTAGAGAACGGAATTTGCAGGAGAATGAGGCATGTCGCCAAAAGAGGGAGCAGCAGATGGCAGCTAAAAAGGCCCAGCAGGAGAAGGAGGCTGCATTTCGCCAAAAGAGGGAAGCTAATAAGAAATCCGGGAAACAAGTGGCCCAGCTCGGAGAACAGGCAAACCAGTCGGTCCCCGCGTTCAAAGTGGTGTCCGATAAGGAAATACAGCAAGACACAATTCGCATAGAAAACCCCAAAGAGTATATGTATGCATGGACATATGCCTACGGGAAGCCCTTGGTCAGACCTGAGATGGTCAAATCTCTGCCGACACAATTGCGACGTTTGCATGAGTGGTACGAGGGAGCCGTAAAGAAGCACCATGAGTATTTCCACGTTTCATATAAGAAAGACCATTATTTAGAGGATAACGCGATGTATGTGCCGTTTGACGAAATATTTCAGTTATTCAATCAAGACTCCCTCGACAAAGCCATCATCAGCTGCTATTGTTTGTAAGTGATTTATTTTATGCAATTTAATTAAGTCTCTATCTCAGCTCGTTCGTTGCCAATTATCTAACTTTATTCTTTTGTACGCTATTATATATGCAGAATGAAGATCGTCGAATGCAGAGACAACGGAATCTATAGTTTAGGGTTCATGGACCCATATTGGATTCATGAAGTAACCGTAAGGAACCATCCCGAGGACACCGAGCATTACATGCTCCAATATCTAGTGAAACACCATACATGTGAAGATATACTTCTTCCTTACAACTTCAGGTGAGTGTTACCGTACCTTCTACACATTCTACTTTGCTTACTCGATGTTTAGTGTAACTCATGGACATATAAATGTGTGAAGCAACCATTGGATTCTGGTAGACATTAGACCTGAACAAGCATGCGTTCAAGTCCTGGACTCGTTAAGGAAAGATATGGACGATTATATCAACTTGCAAGCAATGTTTCAGAGGTAACTTCAGTCATTATCGCTCTATATATCGATCTCTTTCGTTCGTTCAAGTCCTTTGATTTTTTCTTTTGCCGGCCAGGGTTTGGGAAAAGTTCATTACCGAGGTTCGTGGGACTTGGAAACCGCACCTGTTTTGGTATGAAACCAAGGTAAGTAGTAGTACTATATATATATGTCCGCGCAACTTTTAAATTCTAGTTTCAGCACCATTATCATGCTTGATTGTTATTTTGATTAAATTCTATTCTTTGTAAAGTGGTGTCTGAGGCAGGCACAAGGGAATAATTTATGTGGATATTATGTTTGCGAGTACATACGATCTTTTGTTCATCAGCGGGATAGAAAGCTCAGAACAACAGAGGTCTGTATACACTCGGCAATTACTTCATTACCATATTTGTGTTCATTTCCATTTTCACATTTTCTGATGATTTCACATTTTCTTATTGATCTAGATGGAACGAGAGAAGGACAAGCTCATACCAACGAAGCGCCTTATAGCAATTCAAGAGGAATTGGCAGGATTTTTGAACAAGGAGGTCCTGAAGAAATCCGGAGAATTTTTTCACCCTAGAAATTATTTTCTGCCTCCAATGTAATTGACGTGATCTCGACGTGAGAAACGTGATGTCGGTGTGTGACTTAATTATATATGTATCAAAACGTATGTGTGTGACTTATATGTATGCATCACGCGTGACATCGATCGATGTGTCAACTTTATATATGTGTGTGACTTTGTATGCGCAACGTGATCTTAATTAATAGGAAATAATTAAATGGAAAACAAAAAATCGAAAACCCTAAAAAATAAGCAAATAAAATACAAAAGATGCAAACCCTTTGGTCCCGGTTCGTGTCACGAACCGGGACCAAAGCTCCCCCCCCTGCGCGCCCAGCCGCGCCCACGTGGAGGCCCATCTATCCCGGGTCGTGGACACCCGGGATAAAAGCCACCCCCCCCCCCCCTCTAGTCCCGACCATTTAATCCCGGTTGTAAACCCGGGATCAAAGGCCCTCTGAACCCGGGATAGATGGGCTTGTTTCTACTAGTGGCTATCAAAGAACAAAAAAAATAGTAATTCATAATTCAATTTTGACAGGACCTAGCTACGAGCCTACCACACGCCTTCACTTTGCTGCCCTCTCGGTAGCAGCCTCCGCAGCTTCCTCGGCCGCGATACGCCGGTGCCGAGACTTGGTCGATTTTGCGACCATCCATGCCCACGGCATGTCATGCCAATCAACAGGGCGTGTAATTTTTGGTCCCTCCGAAGTTAATCAGTGCTTCTAAATTTTGCTCTGACTATTTGGGTAATCTGGCAAGGATAACGGAGGGTCTAATTTTGACTCGTGGAAACGATGAAAAGCTAGGTTTTAATAGTTACAACAGAAAAGGCCAACATGGACGGCCCATGGAACCGTATGTTTACTTGCCGCTCCAATATGATTAGCCAGTACAGCCAAGTCATCTGGCGAACTACAGGCGACACGGTTAACCCAATCTGTTTGGCGCTCTATGTGCACACGTGCACACCAATCAAATGGGCGGTATATCGCGCCCATATCCAGCTTATCGACATGGCTGGAGCACCGGGGCACCGCAGTAAGCAGGACCTAGTTGGCAGCGGCTAGAAGCGAAGGCCTAGTTTGGCATCAAAGTATTTTTAAAGTATTCAATCAATACCACAGTTTTTACAAATACTGTAGTATTAAATAGTTTGACATGTTTGAATCTATCGACTACTGTAGTTTAAAAACTAAAGTATTGTTCAAAACTTTTTTTTTTTTTGCTGTATTAGAAAATTTAGTCCTGATTTGTTTTTTCCTAAACTGAAGTATAATCCAACACTCAAGTATTGCTTTGCCTATCGACTAAATACTTTGGATTTCCAATACTCTGGTTTTATAAAAATCGACAACTATGTCATCCATACTGTTTACAGAAATCCTAAAACATTGGACACGGGCATGCATATATACACCACTATCAAAGAACAAAAAAAAAATAGTAATTCATAATTCAGTTTTTACAGGCATGACTACACCTAGGTAGCTACCACACACGCCTTCACTTTGCTGCCTCGGTAGCAGCATCGGCAGCTTCCTCCGCCGCTATACGCCGGTGCACCTTCGCGATGTACTCCGCCGCGGCCTTATCGATGCCGCGCAGCTCCGCTCCGGCGCCCGGGGTGGCTTCCCTATGCACGCTCGCCGTTGGCGGCGTGGTCATCTTCTTCCCGGCCGCGTCGATCTTCTCCACCCTCTCGACGCGGATTCCTCCGGCACGCGACGACATGTGTGATAGTGTAAGTTTGAGATTTTTTCTTTGATGATCTGGACTGAATGATTAATCGTCCTGCAGGCATTCGGGTGCTGGGGGGTATTTATATACCGGAGGGGGGCGGTGGCGTACGTGGTTTCCAAGCAAGAAGGAAGAAAATGTCTTGTACACGCGCGTGGCGGCCCTGGAATGGAACGTAAGTCTACGTCGTATAAACTACCCGCGTTCTTTCTCGACGTCGTTCAAGATACTCACGGGTAATTTACACACGGAACAACCGTCGTCAAGATTAAAGACCACTCTCTGTTGAACCTCTCTACCTACTTTCAGAGTAACCAATGAAGTTTTAAAAAGGTAATTGCCAAGAAGAGACCACATACGTGTGGTCGGCCAATCGATCAGTGAGTAATGAAAGAGAACTAGCTACACGAGTATATCTAGATTGCAACCGATCGAAGATTGACGCAAACTGAGAAGACTTTGCTGGTCGGTCGCACCTACGGTACGCGCATACGAAATGTGATTTAGTTTTATGACCTCGTCGATCGTGTCCCCTTGGACCAGCAGGTCGGCCAAACATTTCCACCGACCAGATCATTAACCAGTGCTCTGCCTTAGTAGCTCAGCTGAGATGATATACTAGCACGGCACGTACTGCTAAGCCATTCTTCCAGAGCTCTAGTTTGACATCTAGCTCAGGGATTATGTGTTGACGAACAGAACGAGGTACACCAGAAAACGGGGGTTATATATATACCCAGCACAATGCACTTGACGCGGCAATACTTACACTTAACACCAAGGCCAGCGTAATTGGACCTCGAATCTTATCGTGATTTATAATTAATGAAGTCACACGAAGAAGCGACCTACTATAGAGTTACTGATATTGGGTACCCGGCTGACCAAAAGTCTGAAACAGTTTGTCGGTTTCAGTAAACTTTCTGGGCTGTGCACCTCGTACTGCCAAGATTTTCTTGTGCCCCTTACGTACTCCACGCAATATGCTGGGAATCGACGACTTGACCACGCATCATGAGCAAAAAATGTCGCTAGGTGTTTAGGCAACACAAAAGTCAAGAAAGGTACTCCAGTGAGCAAGTGAGGAAAGCCGCCAGAAAGGTTGTGCAAAATGTTTTTGTACACAAACATCTCTGTCTAATAATTAGCTGATGATCGGTTCACCTTGCTGAATGCCCTACTGTATGCACGCACATCACAGTGGATCGATCGATCATGCATACAAATTCTGCCCTTCAACTCAATAATTTCCTACTACTATAGCATTTCTACGAACCAACGACTCTTCCTTTCTAACTATATATTCCCGGTAATCCTTGAACAAACAACGTGTTCATGTTATACACAGACATCAAAGAACAATACAGTTCAACTTTTACATGGCATGACTAGCCCTAGCTACACGCCTAGACCTACCCAACTACAATTCACTTTGTTGCAGCGGTAGCAGCCGCCGCAGCTTCCTCCGCCGCCAGTCGTCGGTGCACCCTCTCGATGTACTCCGCCGCGGCCGCATCGATTCCGCCTAGCTGAGCTCCGGCGGTGGCCGCGGCTGCCCCATGCACGCTCGCCGCCGTGGTCGTCTTCTTCCCCGGCTCGATCTTGTCCACCCTTTCGACGCTGATTTCTCCGGGACGCGACATGTCTGATCGTGTAAGTTGAGCTTTTGCTTCGTTCTGGACTGAATGTATGATCGTAAGTCGAGGCACGCGGGGTGCTGGGGATATTTATAGAGCGGCCAGCGACAGCCTCAATGTGGTTGCGTACTTTCCAAGCAAGAAAGAAGAAGTCTTGTACATGCGCGTGTAGATCCTGGAACGTCGTATATACTACCTGCGTTTCCGTGTGATTTGGTCAATGGGGTGTGTCCTTTCTCGACGTCGTTCAAGATACTCATGGGTAATTTACACTTAGAAAATCTGTCGTCCAGAGTCCAGACCACTCTGTATTAATATAATGAATCTCTCTACCTGCTTTCAGAGTAACCACTGAAGTTTTGAAAGGATAATGACCTGAATTTTGCGAAGAAGAGCCCTCAGGCCTGCGTATGGTCACCTGATTAAACGACGAGTAAACAAACTCAGCTAGCTAAACCATGATTTGGTGGGCTTGCGTCCATGATTTGTACGTCAAAAACTGTTGCATATATCTTGAACGAGAATCAGATTCGGTTTTGATTGCAACAGATGATTGGCGGCAACAGAGAAGACTTGCGGGTTGGTCGCACCTCTACACTACGCGCAGTAGGAAATGTGATGCGTTGGGAAATTACCCGATTAGTTTCATGACTGCGTCGTGTCTCGGCCGGCCGGCCAAACATTTCCACCGACCAAAACAACTAAGCATACCTGCTCTGCCTTAGTAGCTAAGCTAAGATGGTGCTAGCACGGCACTGCTAAGCCAGGCTTCTAGATCAGTAATCACAACGTCATCCACAGCTTAGACATTTTGTGTTGAAACAGATTAACAGAACGACATAAACCGGTCGATCAGACGTCAGTTAAAAAACCTGAAATGCATGACGGGTGCATGCTAGAGGGGAGACTGATTTCTATCATGATGCCTGGTGTGGAAGGATCTCCTTTTGTGATCCATATCCTCAACTCTTTGACATTTGCCAGCTACAAATCTGCAGAGTCAAAGAAATGCATGCTAGAGGGTGGCAGCTCACTTTTAGAAGATGGCTTGACCCTATCTTACAACAACAGTTGGGTCAGATTAGGTGTGTGTTGATGACAGTTGCTCTCACGGAAGGCAGAGATAAACCCAAGTGGAAGTTCACAAAATCTGGAATTTTCACTGTGAAATCGATTTATAACCGGCTCTGTTCTGTAGGGCTGGATAGATTTTTTTAAGCAGCTTTGGAAAGCTAAAATAACTCTAAAAATCAAAATTTGGTTGTGGTTGATCTGGCACAATGCCATCGCGACAAAAGATAATATGAAAAAACACAAATAGGTGGGAGACTACACCTGTCTTTTTTGCCCTGCAAATGAATCGATTTCTCATATGCTTTTTGAATGCCGTGTTGCTGTGTACATGTGGGGTGTGATTAGTGTTTCCTTTGGAGCACTCAATAGAGAGTAGAGTGTTTAGCTTGCATTAGCACAACTTAATACTACTGATGTTCCTTAAGTGTAAGTGGCTATTGTGGCACTTTCAAGTGTGAGAGTAGAGTGTCAAATCCCTTGGGAGCTAGTAGGCAAATCCTCTATTCCGTCAGTTTTACTTGTCACTAGTAAAACGTCTATGCAATCTAAATGTCTAGTATAATAATATGCAAGGGAGGCGTAATTTTAGTGTGTGTAGTTGAGCAAGGCAAGACAGTAATAAGAAATGCAATAAGCTGCTTTAAACAAAATTCGCAAAAGCAGAAGAATGTTTTTTTTTGCGAGTACGCAAATTGCGTACCATATTTATATAGAAGAGAAAGTAGCAGAATACAACCTGACGACAGTAACAAGACTGTCATCCACACCCTCCACAACACAACACACTAGTGGACTACTCTCGCAAAAGTGTTACTCCCTCCTAAACCAGCTCTCCGCCACAGCTCCCATTCATCCAGAATCTGATCTTTCAGGCCAAGCACCGAGAACTGCCCTCTGGTATTCTGGAAGGCCCTGGCATTTCTTTGCTTCCACAATCTCCAACAGGTGAGGATGACCAGAGTGTCAAATCCTCGTCGGTCCTTTTTGCTGAACCTCTTCCGTTCCCTGAACCACCAGGAGCTCAGCGTATCCGTAAGCTGCGGCAGACCAGCTTCAACATTGAGCTGCTGGAAAAGCTCAAACCAAACCTGTCTCGAGTAGACACAGCCCACCATAATATGA
Organism: Poa pratensis; assembly: GCA_947311845.1. Taxonomy (NCBI): domain Eukaryota; kingdom Viridiplantae; phylum Streptophyta; class Magnoliopsida; order Poales; family Poaceae; genus Poa; species Poa pratensis. The sequence goes on along the minus strand of CAMZMU010000027.1, from coordinate 70,754,420 downwards.
CTAACAGTGTCAGAGTCTTGCAGACATGTATAGCAGTCCGATATCTCATCCTGAAGGCCATGCCTGACGCGACAGTCTGAAGTCCAAAGTCTGCATTGGAGGCTTAGCCAAATGAAAATGCGACACTTCAACGGCGCCCAGCTCTTCCAAATGCAAGCGGCTCCCTCCATCTTGTCAAAAAGCAGAACAATGTGAACATGGGGAACGAAAAAGGTTGGTGGCACATAGAGAACAAACATGAAACCTGCATAGGCTGCGTTAAGAAATGGGATGCCAGATAGGAAAAGTTACATATCGGAATAGTTAGCTGGTAGCCCTTCATGATTCACCACTTCTTCAGATCTTTTAACTTTTGTTTGCGTTCTGAGGTTAAAAAACAACTTGGAACAGATTTATTGCAAAAGCATACATGATATTACAATCAGATACAACACCACATAAGTATTATGGCACAATACCACAAGAGATCATACACTGATACAGGCAATACACATACGCATATGTCACGTGAATAAGTTGTGATCTAGTTAGTGGATGAACTCATCCAACAGATGAAACTTCAGATGGCTTTGCACCTTCAGCAAGAACTTCAAGATACCTTGGAACAGGTGGCATTTCAACATGAACCAGTCCTTCTAGGATTTGAACAATTTCCCCCATTGTAGGCCTAGAGCTTTCACTGTCTTGAACACACCAACAGGCAACCTTGCAGACCCTTTCAAGCTCCCCTAAGTCCACATCAGTGATAAATTCGGAATCCAACAATGTCTGCACTTCTCCTTCTAGAAGCACCCTCGCTACTAAGACAGGAAAAAATGTATTTGTACCTGTGCCTGTATGCAGACCGTTCCTCTTTCCAGAAATAATCTCAAAAAGCATCATTCCATAGCTGAAAACATCGGCCTTTGTTGTGATGGGCTCACCACTTATCCACTCAGGTGCAAGATAGCCTATGGTGCCTCTCATCGACGTCAAAACCCTACTAAAATCCCGGCCTAAGAGTTTTGCCAATCCAAAGTCCGCCACCTTTGGAATTAATGATGCATCTAGTAATATATTTTCTGGCTTGATATCACAATGTATGATGCAATCCCTGCACTCCTCGTGCAGGTAAGTTAATCCCCGTGCAATTCCTGTTGCGATTTGGTATCTTGTGCTCCAACTTAAAGTCACACTACTAATCCCAAACAAATGATGATCCAATGAACCATTGGGCATATACTCATAGACAAGTAACCTCTTCATCCCTTCAGAACAAAAACCAAGTAGTTGAATCAAGTTAATATGATGAATGGTTCCAATAGTGCTCACTTCTGCCCGGAATTGCTTCTCCCCTTGTCAAAGGCCCTCTAGCTTCTTCACTGCCATAATAGTTGTGTCTGGTAGAACTCCTTTGAACACAGAGCCAAAAGCTCCCACACCCAATATCTCAGAGAAATTTTTGGTTAGGAATTGCAGATCATTGTATTTAAAAGTGATCAACGATCCCTCAGCAAGATTCATACCATTAATCCTTCTCCTCCTATGGAGAAAATATAAAGCGATCACTGCAGAACCTAGAGTAGCAAGTCCACCAGCGACAATTCCAGCTATCCACCATTTCTTGGTTTTTGAATCCAGTAACTCAGACGCTGCCACTCTTATATAAATGTCATCGACTGAACTATCAATGGTGTCTTGCAAATTCAGAAGTTCAGCATACCAATGTGAGCACGTACCATTATAAGAGTAAGCAGTACAAGAACAATTGTTCAGGCAAGCTGATTGGCAGTTTTGAATGCTAGTAGCCTCAATACTCTGTGCTTTATCAGGAAATTTCACACTGTTGATTGAATAGAACCTATCTTGCTTTTCTTTCTCCAAGCCCTTGCTGCCACACTGCAATGGGACATTTCTCCTACAACCTGCAGTTTGATCACCTAGATCCCAACTAATTGGATCATCCTCACTGAAGCCCTTGAGGCAACTACATGATGATGACAGGCACTCCCACCACATTTGCTATAAGCTCCACACAACCCATACACATCACAATTGGCTTTTGGTTGTGAAAAATAGACTACCCAAGCCTGTGCAGACTCTACCCATACAGAAGATTGAGTCTGACCTGACACGCCAATGACATGCCTTGATAATATTCTATCATCCGTAACATTATAGGTGAAGTATTTCTCCTTGTCATTGTTAACAAACTGATAAGTATATGGGGTGTTGGGATAGGTATTGGCAGGTGACAACTCTGGCATGTTAGGAAATGAGCTGCCGGTCCAGTTGCCAGTAGCCCAATATACCATGGAGCTATTCCATAAGAGCATGTATTGGTTTGAGCCATTTGAATCCATCTCCACAGTGAACATTCCTGGCGCTGGATCTCCATGGTTCTTCCAAGAAATCATCCGGTTGGACATGCCAGTCACCTTGTTAAAACTTAGCTTATTACCTGGAAGCCATGTGTCTGTGATATCATTGAAACTCTGCCAGAGCACATTCGAACTATTGGACTCATGTCTAACCACTAGGTTCCCTGTGTCAAGGAGCACAGCAACTGTGGAATCAGAAGTTGCCTTGGTTGAATTACTTGACCAGACAATCATTTTGGAATGACGGAGGATAATATTTCCATCATCAGAGATCGTCAGGCTTGATAAAGCTGGATCAGATATTGGCTTCTCCCTGTTAGCCACCCATACAATAGTTCGCACCGAGATTCTGTTGTACCAAATACCTATGTACCACTTGCTTGTAGACCCTCCAGCTATCCATCAGAAGATTATGGGAAAGTCAGTATAACAGATTCACGCGAAAATGTATAAAATTATGAACGAAGCAGAAGTGGAGAAGATGATTATAAATTTGGTTCAAATGTAAATATGCAGATGTATCAAACTGTGTTATTATTGGTAATCACAAGTTTGTTTCTGGACACACACAAGATAGTGCCAAATTATTCGTAGAAGGTGAACATATCCATCTATAACTTTCAGAATACTAAGAAAAAATTGCAAAAGACCACCATAATTCAAGGCTTCGTCGCAAAAACCACCGGTTTCCATTTTTTCGCAATTTGCCACAGGTATTGGCTGACACCGCGTCAAAAAGCACTAATTAACCCATTTAGCCTCGATAACTACTGCTGACTGGAGGGGTCCACTGTAAGTGATGACATGGCACCAAAAATTCACGCCATTTGACTCAACCATTAACTTACACGTAGGGTCCACCTGTTATCACCTTCACCCACATTTTTCTCGTGGACATTGTGACGAACACGCCGCGTGCATCTCGAGTGCGGAGACATCCTTGGCTCAGCCCTAGAGGCGAGCAGCTGGACCTGGCGATGCACTTGATCAAGAAGGCCGACCGTTGCGTCCTGGTGTACCTGCACGGACCAAGGACTCGTCCTCGCGGCGTCCGACCTCGCCGGACTCGCCGCGCGCCGGGCGACGGCAGACCAGTAGCACTGGAGCCCCAGGCCACGCGGTTAGCGCGGGGGATGTGGTGGAGGTAGTTGTCGACGCTTGGCGGGCGACGGGGCTGCTTGTGGCGGTGGCTGGTTTGTGCCCGCCAAGAACTAGAAAAGGAATAGTCTCTACTATATAATATAGATAAACGACCGTGGTGGTGGTACATCGCGCATGTTTTGCACTTTAGCCCCTACATTATTTGGAAATCAACCCGCACTCCGTACTTTTCATAACGTTTCTGTCGTTCTTGTTCACATCTCTCTCGATCTTCTCCTCCTCACCCATGGCCGCCGACGTTGCTCCGCCTGAGACGACGCTCCCCTTGCTAGCACCTCCTCCTCCTCGCCCACGCTCGCCGCCGCTGCTCCGCCGGAGACAGCGCTACCCTTCCTAGCTCCTCCATCTCTGCCCGCAGTCCCTTATGTCCACCCCTGCCCCAGATCCGTCTCTCTCCCCATCAACGACAGCCACGGTGGCCGGCTGTGAGGACGACTAGCACCTCCTCCTCCTCGACCACGGACGCCGACGCTGCTCCGCCGTATACAACGCTCCCCTTCGTAGCTCCTCCTCCATCTCTACCTGCAGTCCCTTATGTCCAACCCTGCCTCAGATACGGCTCTCTCCAAATCAACGGCGGCCACGGTGGCCGGCTGTGAGGTCGAGATCCTTTCCCCTCTTCGAATAATAATATGGATTTGTATTGCTTTTCTAGCAGAGGTGGCGCAGATCCTTCCTTCAGCGATTTGTTTGTGTTGCTTCCACAACAGAGCCTTATTATGTGCATTCTGGATCATTGAAGATGCTGCCAACTTATTATGCTTTCATGTGTCTTGCAATCTGGTAGTGTGCAAACGCTACAGAATGGGTGATGCACTGACTAATACAACACATATGTCCCTGATTGTAATAACCTATTGATTTTCCCTTATTGCTTGTGATTAGTGGTACCGCTAAAGTAGATATAGTATTCAGCAGGAATGTGCTATTAGTGTGTGCTTTCCGTATCTCGTTGATGGTTACTGATCGAGATGATCTGATATGTGCATCTCAGAAGTTAGAAGAACTGATTAATCTGATGTTGATCTTTTTTCTGCATTAAATTGTTATGCAGATCCAATCATGTCCAAGCAGGTAGTAGTTGGTATTTTGCCTGACAAATATAGAGTAGTCTGACGAGGATAGGGAGCCACCACATCACTGTATAAGATGTGGCTGACAATATACTTACTTCAAGTCGCTCCTCAATAGGTGTACATTGGTGTCTATGTAGTTGATTATGGCTGAACGTATTAGTACACTATAGGCCTCATGACTATTTTCAACTTTTCTGAATGATAGCCATTGTCCATCAGATTTTTTTTCTCTTATATTGCTATGCATGATACCTGATGTGGCTGATTGCTTCAACACAGGATTTGATGCTAATGCATTGATTAAAGAATCTACCCAGTGTTCTAATTTTTGAATCACATTTCAAATCAAGATTTCGAGCAGGCTAAAATTGTTTTGCACCTCACCACTTGCTCTACATGTGAACATATGCATGCTAAACTCTGGAGCATGTGCCTCTTCCCGTGAAAAGGGATCAGGTAAAATAAATAGTGTATCTGCATAACATTGACAACTTCAAGCTATATTCGAACTCATCGCGAGCTCAGTACACGTTTTCCATGTAACAAAGTGATATATAGTTTTTTCTTCATGGCTAGCTATGCCAGCAAAATTTATACTTTTTTTTTATTTCCTGAAGGAGTATACTGATCTGGGTATTCATTAAAACAGTCCCGGGTGTGGGTAAGCACATTGAGATTTAGTTTTAGGTCCATCAGCGGTGGCAGAGTGAAATAAATTGTTGTTATTCTATTTTAGACAACATTGCAATTCATTCAGTCCAAGCTTTGGACGCTGCTATGCTGCTTCGCTCCAGCCTCCCTGAACAATCCTTGCATGCGACATCCTGCACATGAGGGACTTACATTGTCTGGCCACGGCTTTGCTCGCTCACATAACTTGGAGCGCTGTCACGTTTTTATCTTTTTCGACATCGATGCTTTATCATGGAACAAGGAATGATACGTGAAATCAAACATTTTTCAAATGATTTAAACCAAAAATTAAAAACATGCAATTTTTCAGGGTTATGGGCATGTTGTGATTTATTCTATAGCCGTTGCAACGCACGGGCAGTTTGCTAGTAGGAATAGAAAAGAAATAGAAGGACTAGAGAAGCAATTAACGGCCGGCAAACGGCGTATTTTTCTTTTTTGCCAAATATGCCCATTTTGACAAACTAAACATATGTGTAGCCCTTACTCAAAACTATTTTAAAGCTGGCCCTTGAGGTCGGAGGCAAAGAGATTAGAGCCGAACTTGTGCAGTTCAGCGCCACTGTTTTGGTTAGGTAATTTTTATTTTAAAGATTAGAAATTTTAAAACAGAGTTCCGCTCCGGAGAGAATGGAACTGACCTGTACAAATTCGGCTCCATCCTCTTTAACGTCGATCTCAGACATCAGATTTAGAAATAGTTTCGAAAAGGGGCCATATATATGTTTAGTTTCTCAAAAGGGCCATATTTGGTGAAAAATACGCAGACGGTTGCCCGTCAAGTTCTGCCACATTACCTCTGCTAGTGGGCCATACTTGTCACGTATCAGTGATTTATATCATGGTGTCAGCCAATATCGGTGGCAAATTGCGAAAAAATGGAAACCAGTGTTTTTCCGCGACGAAGCCTTGAATTGTTGTGGTTTTTTGCAATTTTCTCAAGTAAACTCATCAAAGCTCTTTCCCCTCTAGCTCCCTTAGTATTTTTTCTACAACGCCCAGAGATCATGTATGCAAAAAGAAAAAAGAAATTTTATTTGACTAATGAGGACAGTTAGATATATTTTCTAGATCAACCATGGCCTAGCTCCTAATGGATTTTTCAAAACAAGGAAGGAAACAACTCAAGTCGTCATACGGCCGGAGTCTAGGCCTCCACACTTGATGCCATAGAAAAATACCAAGACATATATACAAATTGGTTATATAACAAACCTAGCCTTGCAAATGTGCGAGACACCTTACTAGCTACTACCTCTGTTCCAAAATATAAAATATTTTGATAGGCTAAGGTTGTAGTTTTTTTTTTTTTTTTGAGTTGAGGTCCCCACAAATCCACTCCAAATACAATAGAGGGAATTTGGTGGTCCGAACACAAGCGAGCCATCTTTGAACCGGATGTCGAATGAGTGAGCGGGCGACAGGCGCTCCACGCCGGCGGCGGCTTACGCTGCCGCCCAACGGACTTGCGCCGGAGCGGATGGCTTGCTCGCCGGCGAGCGACGCGGGTGGATCGCGTTTCTCGTGCCTCCATGAGGAGAGTGCGAGCGAGGAAGAGGACTGCCTGTCCGAGGTGCCGTTCGAGGCCGCCATGGACGTGCTCGAGGAGGAAGAAGTGGAGGCGCTGGAGGAAGGGTGGACCAGGGTCGCGAGGAGAGGTCGGCGGTCCGACGAGGAACTGGCGCAGGAGTTCTGGGCCGTCGACGCCTGATCCTAGCGGAACGCCGCCCTCGCCAACGCCTGTTATTGCTTCGGCCTCACATGTGCGACGGGGAAGCACGCCGGCCGACTCTGGACGCGGGCATCCTTCTGCGCATGCGCCGGCGACGCGGGCCACGGTGAAGAAACAGGTTAGGCTCGGCTGGCGGGGTCCTCTCCCTCGGCCTCGGATCTCGCCACCGGCCGTCCTAGGCATGTTCATGCCACCGGCGGATGTGCATGGTGGTGGCGGAAACTTGCCGGCGGCGACGGACTCCGATCCCGGAATCTCGGATCGTGGAGGCAAGGCGCTGGATGGAATTCAAACTGTCCCGACAGATGGGCCCAAGACGCATGCAGACCGTCCATCGCCTTGGGCCTATCTGGGCCGCCGTTTCGCTGGGCTATGGAGACGATCGGACGATACCCTCAGTAGGGTTTCCAGCCAAGCTGAAGCACGATCAGCGCCCTCCAGCGCGTCACGCCGCACCGCCACCTCCCCAGCCCGTCCCACCTTGCCGCCATCGTCGTCTACACCCTCCCCGAGCTGTTGCTCCACGCCGAGGCCGACATCCACCCTCTCGCGATCCTTTGCCGAGGTGGTCGCCTCACCGGCTGCCATGTCGACCTCCAATCCTGGCGGCCTGGGCGGAGCGCCGGCGAACGGGCATGACGGTCGGCGGCAGGTTACTGAGCAGCTCCCTTCGACCCGACCGCCTATGATCTTCGGCAGAAACACTGGCCCTGGGACCGGCCAAGTTGCGAGGTCGACCGCTACTGGTCCGCAGGTCGCGGGGCAGCCCGACGCGGTTGCACGCGGCTCGGCTGCGGCCATGGCTGCGCCGACGATCATCACTCCGACGGTAGTGACTACAGTGCCGTTTGTGGTCGGGGAGAAGGCGGCCAAGAAGAAACAAAAGAAGAAGAAATCAGCCACACCATCTACTGTTGGGACAAGCCAAGCTGCGCCACCTCCCACTGCCACCGAGGTAACTCTGACGCCAGTCGTTGTAGCTGTTCCAGGGGTCCCAAAAGCAAAGAGGAAGAGATGCACAAATTGCAAGGTTGATTCTCATGCGACGACAGAGTGTTCGGTGGACCGTTATTGCTACATTTGTGACAAGATTGTGCACCCGACTATCCGCTGTCCAATTCTGAGGATGCCGAAGCCGTATGCTGGTATGGCGGGCATTGGGTGCGAGGACACTATTTTCAGCCACCTTCCTGATGGGGTGTTTAGGCCCCAGCTTGCTTCGAGCGCGACTCCGGTGGCCGTCGTGACAGTGACCGGTGAACCCGTGTCGGCACAGATGATCGAGACAATGCTCGCTCGCTTTTGTCCGCTGTAGTCCACGTGGCGTTGGGAGGCTATTCCGCACAAAGAGGATTCTTTTCTAGTTAATTTCCCTTCCATGGCGGATTTAGAGCATATGAACGGGTCTGAGCTTGGGGTGCCAAAGCAACAATCATGGATTTCGTTGGATATTTGGAGAGCTGAGGAGGTCTTGTCTACGGCGGAGCTGACGCCGACTTGGGTACATGTAGCTGGAGTGCCAAACTGGGTCCGCCATTTTCTGGGTCTTTGGGCAGTGGGTACTCTTATTGGCAAGACCATGGATGTGGACCTGTTAGCTCTCTGCCGTCACAATGTTGTCAGGATTCTTGTGGCCATTCGCAATGCGAACTTGTTTGAGACAAGAGTGGCCAAGGCAGATGCATTTGTGGTACTTAAGGGGTACTCATTTCAGTTCAGCAAGGAGGCGGTGGACTACGCCGTCGAGAAGGACTTTGTACCCTTTATTTGGAGACGGAACGAGAAGGATGATGATGCAAAAGGTATGGATGAACAGGGTCATGATGAATCAAGCATGAACGATCCTCCTAGGTCCGCAGATGGAGATACCCCGATGCCTCAAGTTAATACGACGGGGCCGGGTGCTTCGACTATGGGTTTGATGGAGGGGAGTGTTGTGTTGCATGGTATTGTGGTGACTCCATTTAACAAGAATCCGCAAACCCCAAGAGGAAAAGAAATTGTGGCGCAGCAGTCTTCATCATCGTCACCCACAAGAATGGCTGGAATTTTCAGCCGAGCTATAGTGGAGCAGAGGACAGTCGATGCGCCCAAGCTTCTGTTCCAGGAGAGCACTCAGGAGAAGATCAGCCGTCCTGGGCTGGATGTTTCGCGGACCACGGCGGTGGGCCGTTCGACGTCACCTGGGGCGGTAAGCATCGGACGGGCCAACTTGCCGCCTAGTGAGCTAGGCTCACTGTGTGCCGCGAATGTGCCTCAGGCGGTGGCAAGCGTGCGGTCGCCCAGGGCGGCTGATGCAGGCCATGTGATGGCACAGAGGCCCAACGGAGTGCTAGACATGGCGCAGTTGGGCCGCCCCCCCGCCGCCGGGTGCGGACCATGCCACAATCGGCCCGACACAGCTGGGCTGATCGCTGCTGCCCAGGGAGGAAGGTACCAAGCTCGGCCTGGACATCGACACCAGCAACGTGCGACTCCCGACTGTGCAGCCACCTACTATTCTCGGACAGCAGGGGTGTGTTGCTCAGCAGGAGGGGGTCAGCGTCGTTTCTCCGTCACGTGCATGTGAGTTGACGCCAGGAATGGGTTCTACCTCACCCTTACCATCCCCGGTGTCGACTTTGCTGAGGAGGAGCGGGAGACACAGCATGGCGGTGGACGGGTCTTCTGCCACGGATGAGGACTCCTTGGGGAAGGCCATGAGGCGCAAGGCCGCACAGAACCTCGACACCGCTGGTATGAGCACACCCCCAAAGTCATTTCTTGCATTTTCAAACTCAAGCATTGCAGCTAAATTGAATAGTGTAGGATTTTCTTTGGGTAATAATGTTGAAAAGATTGCCATGTCGACTAATGCACTAAGACATTTGGAATATTACCGGTTAACAGTCACCCCAAAAGTCTCGTGTAAGTCGTTTACTACTCACACGGATGAGGAGGAGCTGAATGACACAATTGATGTCCAGCTACTCTCACATCTAGTGGGTGATGTATCTGAGGGTGGCTTAGACGAGGCGATGCTAAGTTCACTATATGATCTAAAAGCGTCTACCCGGAAGTCAAAAGCCGACTCTCATAAGAAAAATAATAAATCGCCACGGAAAAAGGCGAAGTTGTCCACTCCTCCAATTGTTTCCCGATGAATGGCATATTCGAGAATAGCATAGGTCTTCGTGACTTGGCTAAACACGCTCGTATTGCTGATTCTATTCGAGATCATCGATTGGATTTTGTGGGAATTTTCAAAACTGGTAAACGCGACTTCTCGGCGAGTCTCCTTAACCGCTTGTCCGGTGGGGTAGAATTCACATGGAAGTCCCGTCCGCCACGTGGCAGGTCTGGGGGCATTTTACTAGGCGTCAGATCAGAGACCATGGATGTGTTGGCTAGTTCGGAAGGGGAATTTCATATTAAGTTCCACATCCGTAACAAGGCCGACAAGTTCACATGGACTCTTGTCGCTGTGTACGGTGCCGCCCAAGATGAATATAAGTCTGCTTTTCTCAGAGAGTTGGTGAACCTGGTAAAAGATAATCCATATCCTATTATTATAGGTGGAGATTTTAATTTGCTAAGGTTCCCACATGAGAAGAGTAGAGATAGATATGACAACTGATGGCCTCTCTTATTCAACGCTGTAATTGACAGCCTTAGTCTAAGAGAGGTATCGATGATTGGGAGGCAGTACACTTGGGCTAATAGCCTCCCAGAGCCAACATACGAGAAGTTGGACCGTGTATTGATGGTCTCGGATTGGGAAATAAAATACCCAATGGTCTCTGTACGGGTTCTCGAACGTATCGAGGCATTGTCAGATCATGCACCCATACTGTTAACCACGGGAACGCCTAGTCCATCTTGTAAACGCCAATTCAAATTTGAATTGGCTGGTTACATAGAGAAGGTTTTTTCGAAATGGTTAAGATGCTGTGGGAAAGACCGGTGCCTGGTCTTACTCCAATCCAAAGGTGGAATAACAAAATATGCGCATTGCGTAAACACCTGAGAGGTTGGGCTAGACATATGGTAGGTCAGTTAAAAAATGAGAAGCTTCGGTTGTCATCTATTATTGATGAATTAGAGGCTTTTGCGGAAGTTAGACCACTATCAACACAAGAGATTGATCTAAAAAATCGCTCTAATGTCGAGATGGCGGGGCTTCTTCGTGAAGAGGAGCTCAAATGGTACCAACGATCAAAGGCCCAATTTATTTTGGAAGGAGACTCGAATACGAGATACTTTCATAGTCTAGCTAATGGCAGACATAGAAAGAAACTCATTCATTCTCTTGTCCAGGAGGAGGGTACGATTGAAGGCCATGAGCAACTAAAATCCTACATCACGAAGTACTACAAAAATTTGTTTGGTGAACCGGAGGCAGATAATTTCTCGCTCGATGAAACCCAAACAGATGATATTCCGCAAGTATCCGATCAGGAAAACGCCCATTTGACAGCTCCTTACACTGTTGAGGAGGTGAAGAAGGCGGTATTCCAAATGGAACACAACAAAACACTGGGTCCGGATGGTTTTCATGCTGAGTTTTATCAAACTTTTTGGGACGTAATCCAATCGGACTTGCTCGAGTGTTTCATGCTTTGCATGCTGGACAACTCGAGCTATTTCGCCTAAATTTTGGTGAGATAATTTTGTTGCCAAAGGTTAATGGAGCAGAAAGGATCCAACAATATAGGCCTATCTGTCTTCTAAACGTTAGCTTCAATTTTCACTAAAACCGCTACTATTAGGCTTAATTCGTGGCTGATCATGTTGTGAGACCCACTCAGACGGCTTTTATGCAAGGTCGCAATATCCTTGATGGTGTTGTGATCTTACATGAAACAGTTCATGAGATGCATCGGAAAAAGCTTAATGGAGTTATCCTAAAAATAACTTCGAAAAGGCTTACGATAAAGTCAAATGGTCTTTCTTGCAACAAACACTCAGAATGAAAGGTTTTTCTGATGAGTGGCGTGCAATGATCATAATTTCGTTTCCGGAGGAAGTGTCGCCATCAAAGTGAATGACGATGTTGGTAGATACTTCCAGACGAAAAAGGGATTACGGCAAGGCGATCCACTATCACCTATATTGTTTAATATAGTTGCTGATATGTTAGCCATAATCATTGAGCGTGCGAAATTGGATGGGCAAATTGTTGGAGTGGTTCCGCACCTAGTGGATGGCGGACTTTCCATTCTCCAATATGCTGACGATACAATTCTTTTTATGGAACATGACATGGAAAAGGCAAGAAACCTGAAATTAATATTATCAGCGTTCGAGCAACTTTCGGTCTAAAAATTAACTTCCATAAAAGTGAAGTTTTTGTTTTGGCGATGCTCAGGTCGAGGCCGACCAATATGCTGAGTTATTTGGCTGTGGGCTCGGCCAGTTTCCAATTAGTTATCTTGGCATCCCAATCCATTTTAGGAGGCTAACGATAGCTCAATGAAAGCATGTTGAGGAAAGACTGCAAAAAAGGTTGAGTAGTTGGAAAGGCAAATTATTATCCCTGGGTGGTAGGTTGGTTCTCATAAATTCAGTCCTAACTAATATGGTGATGTATATGATATCCTTCTTCCAATTACCAAAGGGAGTCTTACATCGATTGGATTACTTTCGATCAATATTCTTTTGGCAAGGGGATAATGAAAAAAAGAAATATCGGCTGGCAAAATGGGATGTAGTGTGCCGCCCTAAAGACTATGGCGGTCTTGGGATTCACGACCTTCAGGTCAAGAATAGAGCCCTCCTCGGTAAATGGATGTTTAAGCTTCTCACCGAAGATGGGGTGTGGCAAACTCTTCTTAGGAGGAAATACATAGGCTCAAGTGCGCTATCACAGGTTTCTTGGAAACCAGGTGATTCACATTTTTGGGCTGGCCTAATGGCGACGAAGAAATTTTCTTCCCATATGGTTCTTTCTCCATTAAGGATGGGTCAGAGATAAGGTTATGGGAGGATAGGTGGCTAGGAACTACCTCACTCCGTGAATAATATCCAACTTTATATAATATAGTCCTGGACGCCATAAGAGTGATACGCTTGCTCAAGTGTTGGTAGATAATATCCCAACTGTGACGTTCAGAAAAAATCTCATTGGTCCCAGGCTGGTTGCTTGGCACGAGCTGCTGCAGTGCCTAGCTTCTGTCAATTTGTCACAAGGGTCTGATGAGTTTCGGTGGAATTTACACAATAATGATAAATTCTCAGTGGACTCTATGTATACAGCACTAATCCAGCCAGTAGTGTCGGTTGATAACAATAAGAAAATCTGGAAGATGAAGATTCCGCTAAAAAACAAAGTTTTTGCGTGGTATCTTCGTCGAGCAATTATTCTTACCAAAGACAACATTGCTAAACGCAATTGGCATGGAAGTAAACAGTGTGTCTTCTGTCATAAAGACGAGACGATCAAACACTTATTCTTCGAGTGCAAGTTTGCTAGTTCTATATGGTCTATCATTCAGATAGATTCTACTATTTACCCCCCAAAAGCATTGCCAATATTTTTACCAAATGGCTGAATGGGGTGGATAATAGGTTTAAACAACTTATTAGGGTGGGAGCGCTTGCCGTAATATGGTCGCTTTGGCTTTGTAGAAATGACAAGGTTTTTAATGATAAAAATTGTTCTCTTATGCAGGTTATCTATAGGACTACGGCTACCCTCCGTTCGTGGTCTCAGTTGAAACGTGTGGGGCATCGAGATCTGTTTATGGAGGTGTGTATCAGACTGGAGGATACGGCGAGAGCCTTTTTATCCCAACATGGATGACAGCATAATTTGCGGATTGGCCCTCCACCACCATAGGCGTTCTGACAATTTCTCATTATGATATGTGATTCGCATTTTTATGTTTTGAACTACAAACTCGTTTCGGCTGTGTGCATCTTGATTATGCAGAGACTGGGTGTAATGCTTAAAAAAAGTTGTAGTTTTTATTAATCAACATGCGTCAACGCCATGTGCATGGAGATCTTTTTGGTAGAGCAACCAAAGTTTACGGCGACTCAATGAATTAAGTAGGAACAGCGGTGGGTGGATGTTACCTTCAGGCTGGAAGAAGCCGAGGGCGAATTTGCCGCGCCGCGAGATCAGCTTGTGGTCACCGGAGAGCGGCCGGCTCGCCGTGAGCGTGTCGGTAGCATTGGAGCTGGAGGACGACGGAACCAGCAGTGCTGCTACGACGAGCAGGTGAAGGAAACATGAAGAGGGAAATAACCAGTTTGCCATGGACTCAAATCGATCAGCCGCTTAGTGATGGAGGAAGACGATGATGATTCGTTAGTCTGAGCTCGATCGACTATATATGTGTGCTGTGGCACATTGACTGGTACACATGCATGCATAAGGAATATTGACTGTGTGATCTAGGCAACGGCCCACCCGAATTGGACCCGTTCTCCTTTTCTCCACCGACACCCCGAGCTCCCAAACAGTAACCCCTTGAGGGTCGACTCTCGAGTTTCTTCTCCGCCTCTCTCCTCCCTCCGTTTCGGTGGGCTCGCCGGCCGTTCTGGAGATGGAGTAGGTGGTCGGGAAGCTTCTGTACATAGTAGATCTAGGATTAGGGTTAGGTTTCTTGGGCGATATGCTCTTCCTTGGCTCCATGCCGTAGCTGCTGAGGGTAGGTCGGCGGATCTTGGCGGCCAGATCCGCCGCGCCGTGATCTTCTTCCTCCTTGCTGTTCTTCGTCGGTGGCAGGCGTCGTGGCATGCGAAGTGGATGGAGTTGCGCATCCCTCTTAATAAGGTACGCAAAGGAGGTCTTGAGTTGAGGTTCTCAGGCCAGCCTCGGCTCTGGCTTGTTCTTCTTCTTCTGCTTGATTTGCTTCGGTGGTTGGAGCTCAAGAAAAGGAGAAGATTTGCAGACTTCCATAAGGCCGAATCCTTGGTTTTTCACTGCATCTATTTCGATCTGCCTCCTCTGGTTTGTGGCATAAATTCAGAGTTGACTGGCGGATTTTTGTATCTCATGTGCTGGTGGAAAGCTAAGCTTTGTGGAGTTTTTAGAGATGAAGGATTTGCACTTCTAAATCACAGTGGTTGTGAGGAGAAGTGCTGGCTTTTCGGATCTGAAGCTCTACGGGGGATTTCTTTGACTGCGTCCTGTGAAGATCATCAACGGCGGCGGCTTCACGTCGTCGTTATCCTTGACCTAAGGGGTCATGTTCCAGTGCTGCGGATTTGTGTGCAACGCAGCGTCTTCAACCTCCAGGCCAGAGCGCCGATGCGGAGGCCCTTCCCCAGTTCCACGGTGGCGTCCATCGTCGTGCTTGCACCAAGTGGTTTTGTCCCCGGCGGCAACACTGACGGTCACCGTGTTGAGCTGTTCGATGTGCACGGTGGAGAAGGACCAATTTGCGTTCCTCTTTTTCTTCTTGAGGTCCTTTTTGTAATAGCCAAGGGCTTGATTGTAATTTCTTTTTATGTTGAGGCCCTTGATGTAAATTGTAAGCCCACCGTATAATGCAGTCGGGATCCAGTTGGATCCCTCCCCTTGTTCAAAAAAAAAAAAAAAGACTGTGTGATCTGGCTCGCCTGTCCGTGGGTTGACTACAGCTGTCGGGTCGTCCTTAGCCGAGAACGTCTAGAGACCGGCCGCAGCCCGCCGTGAGTGACTTCTTTTTTTAGGCGACCTGTCCGACACTAGTAAATTATTTTTGAAAATTACTGCGTATATTCATAGAAAGTAGCACGTACAAAGTACATCGTACAGAAGCCAAATACAGACATACAAACGCAGAGGATACAGAGCAGAGCAACCGTCGGCAGCACCTCCGTCGTCGAGGAAGAAGACCGGCGCCCACCTTCTTGCCACAGCCCAAGGGCACCTCATCAGAAGAACGCCGCAGAAACCGTCCGCCGCACAGCGACGGAGTCTAGGCCGTTGAACGAGCACGGCGCAGACCCTCCCACTCCAGCACCACCACCTTCCCGCAACCGGCTTCGACACCGACACCCACAAGCGCAGCCGACCTCGCTCCGCCCTGAGATCCCACCGCCGAGCCCCCCGCCTACACGGACCCGGCGGGATCCAGCAGATCTCGAGCACCCCGCCGGGCCTCAAGCCTCTGCACCGTGAGCGCGACGACGACGAGCCCCGAGGAGCTCCACCGCCGGAGAAGAGTCGCGCCGACACCAAAACACCCATCCGCAGCACCACCTCCTCCAAGGCGCCGCCGACGAGACCACCACCAGGACCTACCTTAGTTCAACTAAAAGTAAAAGTAAAAATAATAAAAATACCCTACACTAGTAGGGTGGTCTAGCTGCCGTCGGTGGCGGTGGGCTAGTCATGTTTGACGGCGGGGAACCGTTGGAGTTGCACTTAGAGCTCGACATCTCCAAACTCATCCCCTCTCTTTCGCTAGGCAAAAAAGAGACGATCTCTTGATCCCGTCGGCGAGGCAAGTTCTGTGGTTCTCCTCGCCTCTATTGGACGGCATGGCAGCTTGAAGGACTTCCATGTTGGGCGTGGATCAGGTGTGGCGATTCTAGGCACCCTACACATGCTGCTTTTTCGCCTAGTTAGTGGTTCAGAGATGTTGGGCGGCTGATCGTCTGGGTTGTATTCTTAAAAACAATATATAGCGACATGCACGCAGAGGGAGCCAGCGGTATGTGTTGCGGTATCAAGGGGCGGAGCGCATGTTGCCTCAGGGAGAAGATGAGTCCGCCAAACCTCGATAAAAAATCTCGGTCTCCAATAGCATCGTTATTACATCGTTTCTGAGGTCCCAAACTTTCCAAAAGAAGCACAACACCTTGCACACATACTATTATCTACGTGTCTCAGCAAGTTAAGTGACGGACCCGACCCTGATTTGATAAAATTTTCATCCCCCAACAACTCCCAAATATCCCATAGTGTGAACCGAACCGCGTATGCAAGACCTAATTTGTACGGCTAATAAGAGCATTTTTCGTTTGAATTGTCTAAACGCAATCGTTTTCGAATTAAGAAAGCAACAGTGTGAGCCGTATTCTTGTGATACTACCAGCCACAAAATGCCAGTCTTATAGCCAGGGTTTTGAACAGTCTGTCTAGTATAGATCGAGTTGTCTTTGTTGGTAGCTCGTTTTTCTTACCCTTTTGTCCCGGTCTCCTCCACTTGGAAACAAAAGACTCCTGCAGGCCAGTGAACGCGAGAGTGAGACGTTGTATGGTACTAGCACTTTCTAGCACTAGGTTATGAGCTTCTCGAACTCATATGACGCACAGCCCATATCTCGGTCATCCATTTTCGCAATTAAACTGTGCAGATTTATCGTTGAACGTTCAACGCATTCAACGTCAAAATTTCAGCCGTTCAATCACGAAAACGGATGGTCCAAGATATGAGTTGGAGACTGCCGAAATCCAAAGTCGTTCATTTTTCTAGGGGTGCACGGATTTCTTGCCGCAAGTCTTCGTTCTTC
Source organism: Poa pratensis (assembly GCA_947311845.1). Classification (NCBI taxonomy): domain Eukaryota; kingdom Viridiplantae; phylum Streptophyta; class Magnoliopsida; order Poales; family Poaceae; genus Poa; species Poa pratensis. The sequence goes on along the minus strand of CAMZMU010000027.1, from coordinate 70,736,970 downwards.
GTTGGCAATTCAAATTGACACCTGCCCAAGAGTGTATATGCTTTCAGGGTGGAAAATAGAGTACCGTGGCACTCGTACCTAACAAGTCTTGCAATTTCTGCACGCTCCTTTTCTTACAGTAATTTCCGCACACTCTTCCAATCCTTCTAGTACGATTTAACGTGAGATAAACGTCTAATTTTGATTTCGATTTTTATGTTTGGGCTTCAATTAACTTGAGCCGAATCCATTCGTGCCGTGCTTACCACTTCATCTTCTTGCGCGCGTACCACTCACATCGCTGTCTAGTTTCCTTTTGTTTTCTTTACTAAATAAATGGGAGTTGGTGGTACGTACTGTACGTCGCAGGCAGACCATCCCTCGCTCGATTACCCCACCCGCGACCGCGTGCCGCCATGTGGGCCACCAGGAAAGCCCACACAGCCTGTATGCTACTCCGGATACGTACTCTTGCCATGTTTGAGACCACGCCGTGGTCCCTTGCTTCTACATTCATCCACTTCCTCATCTTCGATTACGCCGCCGATTCAGCCTTGGTTCACGCGTGGGGAGATGGGTCGATGGAGCGGGCGGGCGGGCGGGCGGCTGGAGGTAGGGTTTCCATGTGCGGGACGAGAGGGATTGGCGTAGGCGGTGGAGGAATGGTGCCATCAGATGCCCATCATCACGCACTACTACCTCACCGCCGCCGTCGTCGTCACCACCATCGAGGTGCCCTCTACTGTCCTGACGGTCTCTGGTCGTTTGGGCCGTGATCCAGTGCGCTCCGCCTGGCCTCCTATCTCCACCATCGACGAGATCCCGCCGCTGTCCCATGTTCCGCGCCACCATCACTACAAGAAATATGTCAACTAGTGACTCACAAATTTGGTCACTAAAAGGTCATAATTTTTCATCTATGACCTTTTTATGACCAAAATCTGAAGATCACATACGGAGCGTCTCAAACGGTCATATGTGACCTTTTTTTTGAATTGGTCATAACCATCTATGACCAAATTTGATGGTCATAACTCTTATGACCAATTTATTTGGTCACGCACTATCTGGCGTAGCCACGTCAGATCCTACGTGGCCAATCCTACGTGGCAAGATTGTGACCAAATTAGAAGGTCATAGAACAGATTCAGCCCAGTCCAGTTCAGTGTTTTACATGGGCAAGCCCAACAATTCAGCCTATTTATATTTTTTCCTGGTAATTTTGGTTAGCTAAATGGGCCAAGCCCAACATTGTAGCCTTTTATTTTTGGGCCGTGGCCTTTTAGGCTCAACAATTCAGATTTTATTTTTATTCAAAAGAACAGCCTACTGGTCAGATGGTCCCAGTTGTCAGGTTCTCATTAGTGGGTCCTTACTGTCAGGGTCAAATTCCATATTTCGATTTTCCAGTAAATAATAACAAAATTCTAAATTAGAACACACAGAAAACACACATAATACTTCAAATAATTGCAAGAAGCAGTCTGTCAGATCATATTACACAGATACAATGGCAGAATCAGTCTGTTACATCATATAACACACACACACAATGGTAATCACAGTATAACAAGCTCTATAAGTGTTATAACTGATACTTCAGGTGTCTTCAAACTTAGTTCTTGCTAATCTGCAACACAGTGGTATCGGATCCAATCAAGTTGCAGCTCAATCTTCCCATACCCCAGCGTCCAAATCTTTGGTTCTTGCTGATCTGCAACACAAATCACCGCCACATTAATATACACCAAACTTGCATTATAACCAAAATGCTTTATTTTTAAGCTAGCATGCTACATAGTGTAAGAGTACTGAAAGCAAGTAGACATGAACTCAGTTGTTGAGGATGACATTTAGGGGCTGTTCGGATCATCTCCGCTCCTCTGCTGCGCTCCTGGAGCGGACGGAGTGACGCCAAACGCAGCAAGTCCGCGGAGTCAGAAGAGCGGAGCGGAAGGAGCTGCTGTTCATTTTCACGGAGTGGCTAAAACCGAGCTCCGCGCGCTCCGTGGAGTCGGAAATACCAGAGCGGATTTGGCGGAGCGGAGAGGATCCGAAGAGGCCCTTAGATCTAGAAGCCAACCACCATCTAACAGAATATTCATGCTTATGTTCAGTTACTTGAGTTTAACTAACCTACATGAGCACTCCAAGTCAAATTGGCACCATAACAAGTATGAAGATCGACAGCAAGAAATAGCAGGACTAAACTCTCAGAGGCAAAATAAGAAGTAGCATGGTACAGAAAGTACAAGTACTCAATGCAAGTAAATATAGACCCAGTTTCAAAGCAGCTAGATATAGAAAGGATTCCATGAACATGTATAACCATGCACGACCAAAGGAAGCAAACAGCACATAATTTAACAAGTGCACCAATAATTGCATTTAAGGAAAACAGGAGGTTTACACAGTAGTATGTCATGGGACAGTGACCTATCAATCACATAACACAGTCTTAACAGAAACGCTTCTATTTGCCCCCTTAACTAAACCAAGATAGTATGTATGACCAAAATGGCTACTCAAAAAGGCAAACAACATATGTTAAGCAATCATAGCAGTCTAATAGAGAACTTAAGAACAGTGAGAACTTACAATGCAACAATAATAGACACAACCAGCACAGTGAGGAAGAAGATGAGGCCGATGCTGTGGATGGGAATGTAGTTGCAGAAGATCGGTGCGCATCATCGTTGACGCTGGCCATTACAGGTACTCGTCCGTGTAGAAGTCCACCATGCGCTCCTGCTGGCATCAGTGAGGAAGAACTAGCTGGCCATTACAGGTACTCGTCCGTGTAGAAGTCCACCATGCGCTCCTGCTGGCATCAGTGAGGAAGAACTAGCCAGGGAGGACCTGGTCCAAGAACTACAGATGAGAAAACTGGGGGTCTGTAAAGACAACATCATCTAACACAGTTAGAAAAGCTCAAAGTAAGTACTTAGGACCTGGGATACGAAGTTGATATTAGAAATGAAAATTGTAATACTGCTATTATACCTATATGGCTATACATAAACAAGCAGTACTACTACTAGACGAAAAGATGTTGCATGGTAAATCTCCAAAATATACAACCAAGAATACAAGAATAAACATATTCCATTACATGGTACTGATATGTAATTGATATGCAAAAGAAGGCACATCTCCCATGTTCTACAATCAGGATAAACCACAAGTTTCTACTACTCCTACATAAGTAAGCTGATCATTTAATATGCTAATGTTCACTTGTCAAGTACATATGGTTATTCTATGTTTTCAGTTAAGCAAAAATAAAGCTTTATAAGCTAGGGCTTTATTTCACAAACAGTAGGTACACTGAAACCATTGCATGCATGCCAAACAGAAATGACTAGACATTTGCATGCACACAATGGTTCGCAAACAAGCTTAACTTGATGAAATGGAGAGACCTGCCTTACTTAAAATTAACATAGTTGAAGAAACCATATCATGTTTGCATTGATGTCCGAAAACACCGCTTAACTTGATGAAATGGAGAGACCTACCTTACTTAAACCTAACATAACTGAAGAAACCATATCATGTTTAAACTACACATTTGCAACAAAAAAACTAGGTTCTCTACATGTGAAGGAGGTGGCTTCCCCGGTGTGGCAGAACTTCTCCAGCACCTTGATGTAGAGCCAGGGCTTGACCCAGATCTTGGCCTCGTACACCTTCTTCCGACCGTCCTCGAGCTCCTTGAGCGTGAGGTGGTGCACCGTGCCGACCACCACCAGCTCTTTGGCCTTGACGACCCGCACGATCTGCAGCAACGCGTTCTGCAGCTACACAACACCGCGCGCGCGCACAACTCACAAATCAGAGCCACCGATCGATCGAAGTAGTTCGTTCAGTACCAAAAAAACAGAAGGAGAAAGAGAGAGGGGGCCGGTGGAGGAGTTGAGGCGGAGCTTGGCGTCAAGAGCTCCACCTGCAGGTCCGCCATATCGGTCTGGTGCCACGCGATGGACCCGCGGAGCGCCGCCTCCGCTGCCTCGTCGTCGGGCCCCGCCCGCGCCACGGCTTCTGTGCGCAGGGGCCGGCCGTCAGCGCGTCCCCGCAGCCGCCGCGGAGTGGGGACGCGTCGCCGCCTGGGTGGCTCGCCTTGTGAAGAAGGGGAGGTCGTGGGGATCTAGATCGCGAGGGGAGGGCGAGTGGTTGCAGGGCAGGGTAGGGCGGCGGCTAGGGTTGGACATGGAGCTGAGCTGCGCTAGGGTTTGCCATCGAGAGGAAGCAACGCGCTGCTTATATTTCGGACGCGCGTGCTCCCGGCCGTTCGATCGGCATCGGGCGACATCCGGCGTTCCAGCACCTGTTCAACGGGCCTAAGGCCAAGTAGGGGATCAGAGGCTGGCCAGTTTAGGCCCAGTTCGGCAGAATCGTTAAAAAAAACTGTTTAGACTGAAATAATAAGTTTTGGGGCTTACTTTTTGCCAAAATTCTATGACACCATTTGTTAAAATATTAGACCACATTTTAAGCACAAATACGGCAAACTTTTTTGGAAAAGTGTTCTCAAATCGGTAAACGAAATTCAAAAGAAAATCAAATAAATGGAAAACCTTCGGGATATGTCATCATTTGTGTCCTAGTATCCATACAAAATAATAAACTTGGAATACGGCAAATTATTTTTCAGGAATTTCATTTCTAGGTTCACAACTAGTCATTTCATCGTAGATACACAAAAATATTTGCATGATTCAATCACTACACACGAACGGTTATGACCAAGACTTTGACTAGATTTTCAAACAAGCATACGAAATTCAAAAAAAATCAAAATAATGGAAAACCTTCGCGTAGCGTTATGACATGTGACCTAGTTAGCATTAAAAAAATAAACTTGCAATTCAGAAGTTTTATTGAAAACGTGTTCCCAGAAATTTTGACATGTTTCACAAAAAAATCCACTTTTCATTTTTCAAGTGCTTAAAATAGCATTTTTTGTGAAGCAGGTACCGAGGAAGTCGTCCAAAATGACACCGATAAATTGTTTTCACAAAGTAGACATCATTTCATGTACAATCACCAAAAGGCATGCATTTCTGAGCTCTCTGCCTATTTCCGGCCATTTATACGGCTTCCTGCCGATTCAGCAGGAAACGGCTAGATTTTGAACTGCAGCTGCCAAATAGCTTCCCGTTATTTTTCCAAAATTTCATTTTTAGCTTCACAACTATCCATTTCATCATAGATACATCAAAATATCCACATGATTCAAACACTATACACGAACGGTCACGGCCACGAATTCGACTAGATTTTCAAACGAGCACACGAAATTCAAAATAAATCAAAAAAAATGGAAAACCTTCATGTAGCGTCATCATATGTGACATAGTTACCACAAAAAATTATAAACTTGCGTTGCGGAAGTTTTACTGGAAAAGTGTTCTCAGAAACTTGCTATCACGAACGAACATTCATAGCTTTCAAGATGAAGAAGCAATGTTTTGGACACATTCATGACATAGTTTGTCGAAATGTGCCCAAATTTGGCACATGTGTTCATTGTGGGATGGCAAGCAATGTTGCCGACCAAAGATTTCGACATGTTTCACAAAAAAAAACCACTTTTCATTTTTCAAGTGCTTAAAATAGCGTTTTTTGTGAAGCGGCTACCGAGAAAGTCATCCAAAATGGCACCAATACATATTCTACACAAAGTAGACATCATTTTCTGTACAATCACCATAAGGCATGCATTTTCGAGCTCTCTGCCTATTTTCGTCCATTTAAACGGCTTCCTGTCGATACAGCAGGAAACGGCTAGATTTTGAACTGCAGCTGCCAAATAGCTTGCCCGTTATTTTTTCGAAATTTCATTTTTAGATTCACAAGTATCCATTTTAACATAGATACATCAAAATATCCACATGATTCAAACACTAGGCACGAACGGTCACGGCCACGAATTCGACTAGATTTTCAAACGAGCACACGAAATTCAAAAAAAATCAAAATAATGGAAAACCTTCACGTAGCATCATCATATGTGACCTAGTTACCACAAAAAATTATAAACTTGCGTTGCGGAAGTTTTACTGGAAGAGAGTTCCCAGAAACTTGCTATCACGAACGAACATTCATTGTTTTCATGATGAAGGAGCAATGTTTTGGACACATTCATGACATAGTTTGTCGAAATGTGCCCAAATTTGGCACATGTGTTCATTGTGGGATGGCAAGCAATGTTGCCGACCAAAGATTTCGACATGTTTCACAAAAAAACCACTTTTCATTTTTCAAGTGCTTAAAATAGCGTTTTTTGTGAAGCGACTACCGAGAAAGTCGTCCAAAATGGTACCGATACATATTCTACACAAAGTAGACATCATTTTATGTACAATCACCAAAAGGCATGCATTTCCGAGCTCTCTGCCTATTTCCGGCCATTTAAACGGCTTCCTGCCGATTCAGTTGGAAACGGCTAGATTTTGAACTGCAGCTGCCACACAGCTTGCCCGTTATTTTTTCGAAATTTCATTTTTAGATTCACAAGTATCCATTTCATCATAGATATATCAAAATATCCAAATGATTCAAACACTAGACACGAACGGTCACGACCATGAATTCGACTAGATTTTCAAATGAGCACACGAAATTCAAAATAAATCAAAATAATGGAAAACCTTCGCGTAGCGTCATCATATGTGACATAGTTACCACAAAAAATTATAAACTTGCGTTGCGGAAGTTTTACTGGAAAAGTGTTCTCAGAAACTTGCTACCACGAACGAACATTCATAGCTTTCAAGATGAAGGATCAATGTTTTGGCCACATTCATGACATAGTTTGTCCAAATGAGCCCAAAATTGGCACATGTGTTCATTGTGGGATGGCAAGCAATGTTGCCGAACAAAGATTTCGACATGTTTCACAAAAAAACCCACTTTTCATTTTTCAAGTGCTTAAAATAGCATTTTTTTTTTAAGCGGGTACCGAGAAAGTCGTCCAAAATGGCACCGATAAATTGTTTTCACAAAGTAGACATCATTTCATGTACAATCACCAAAAGGCATGTATTTCCGAGCTACGAATGGTCATGTCCACAGTTTTGACCGTGTTTTGAAATCGGCATGTATAAAAATAAAAAATAAATCGTGGCATAATTTTAAAACCCAAATTTTAGAACTCGATGTTTTCATTTCATCATGTCATAGTTTTAAAGCCCTGCATTTTTTTATATTGCATTTGAATTTAAAAGAATAATCCCAAAATTTGATTTCAAATTCCACAAAACCTTATATAAAGCAATAGATAAGCTTAGGGGTATTTTGTATTTTATTTTGACTAAAAATAGTCTCTAATATTCTATAATGACAGAGGACATGTCTACACAATTTTCAAAATTTATTTGGTTGAAATTGGAGTTCAAAATCAAAAGTTATTAAAGAAAAAAAATGGAGTTTAAAATCAAAAGTGATGGGCAGAATACATATGGGCGTTGAATATGAGCGCGTCCCGTCTTTATTCCTGGATGGGCCAAGCCCACTCGGCACACTAAAATGTTTATAGAAAAAAAATGGTGGCCTCGTGCCACCGAGGCCCAAGCCCACTCGGCGATACACCTTAAATAGGTTGAGCACGGTGTTCTATCACCAAACATGTGGTGGGCTGGTGGTGAGCTTCGATTGGGGAGAGCAGGAGGTTTCGAGTTCGACTCCCAGGAATCCTATTTTTGCTGCATTATTGAATATATATATGCATGTCGGTATTGAGTCCTGCATGTCAGTACCACCGGCCACACATGTAACTGTCCCCGTGGGTTCCACATGTCAGTATGGTGGGGCCTACCAGTCATGTCAGTGGTAGATCCCGCTTGTCAGGGCAGTGGGTCCCACATGTCAGTTTGGTAGGGTCTACAAGTCAGGTCGGTGGTGGGTCCCACATGCCAGTTCGGTGTGACCCATGTGTCATTGGATAGGCGGTGTAGTTTGACTTTGTAGTCAACAGGTCAATGTGTGGGTCCCACTTGACACATGGCCGTGACACATAGGCGAAAATTGAAACATGGACGTGACACATAGACGAAACTGCTGAGGTGTGGCCGCCCCGTCATTTCAACGCATTACAAATTAGCGAGTATGACCATTTAAATTGGTCATGATCGGCTAAAAATAAGGTCGTGGACCACTACTGTCTATACTGTGACCATTTCGTGTAAGCAGACTGTGACCTTTCTGACCAAAATGGTCGTTATGTTTTCGGGTTTGGACCCTCTCAATCTACTTGTGACCAATTGGTTTGAAATGGTCATAGATCTATGACCAATTTTTTCAGGGTCACTGACAGAAGGTCACTAGTTGGCATATTTCTTGTAGTGCATGGAGGATTCCAGGCGCCTCGGGCCTCCACACCGCACCCCCAAGCTCCACCACTGCTGGCATGGCTACTTGCAGCGGCCCCCACTTTGCCACGGGAGTCTATGGGGCGCCGCTGCGGGAATCCACACGGAGCAGGTACGCAGCATCCTTACATTCACCCTCTTTCCTCTGATCTACATTCAGTGGGAGATTGGTGAACTGGAAATGTCTGGATCTGCTAATTTTGGGACGAACTTATCTCATATTCTCATCCAAGGATTAAATGACCATACTGATACACTACAGGAATGGCGAACTGTGCCGACGGCCAGAACCTGTGCCGACGGCGATTTATCGGGGCCGTCGGCACAGGGACATACCAGGACCAGCCGTCCGCAATGCCGTCGGCAAAGAAACGGCGGTCGGCACAGATGTTCTATCCCGACGGCACCCGTCGGGACTAAGGAAGCCGTCGGCACAGAGGATAAGGTGACGTCGACGGCAATCTGTGCCGACGGCAAAGCCGTCGGCATATGTCTCTACCATTTTTTTTACATTTTTACCCTAATCTTCTTTTTTATGTATCTATTTATTACTCTCAATTAAGTTTAATATGTTTTATTCATATTCTATGTACATAGCTACGCCGAATAGCGGTTTCCACCCACATAAAATAACGTCGCGAATAATTGTCTATACCGGAGCGTCGGAACCCCACCAAAACCTAGGTTGTACCATACCATATGTATACAAGTGTGTTTTGTGTTTTAAATATCCAACAAGGCCGTGTGTTGCGTTTCGATAACATGGTCGACACCTCGGTGCCGCATGCATGGGCTAGCATGTATCATAACATACCTTTTGGCTAACCTTACACAAGCAACCAAAAAATTTCATTTTGCTACCCCCTTTCGACTACTTTTCACATTGATATTAAACAAACCCTGCAAATTACATTGACAACATATATTACACAGAGAAGAAAATATCGGTAGTAGCGAGAACACAACATAAATTCATCTACCATCAACGCAGCCTCCCGCATCACTCCTGCCTTTTGACGACGCAACACCCTTGCGCTTCGACGACGCAGCACCCTTGTCCTTCGACTACCTAAATTAACCATGCCCCTTTCAGAAGCACATCGGATCGAAGTTGCCTACCTTCACCAGTGGCCACTCTGACCGGCAAATCGGCAAATCATCGCGTGGTCATGAGACGGCAGATCGGCCTTCGATCCACGGAGCGGCAAGACGTGTCTGATGATTTGCAACCGTCGGAACAAGTGTTGGGAATGTTGCTAATCATTAGAGATTCTTGCCGCTGCTTGGATCTGACCGAGGGAGGGTTCCCGGAACTGAAGGATTTCTAGATAGAACAAAACACACGGTTTCCTCGTCATACAACCCAACGGTGGCTCGTGAGTGCTTGCATATCAAATCCTCGTCATACACCCGAATGTTTTGTGTTTGAGCGTCACTTCGATCCAAGCAGCGGTAAGACGTCTCTGATGATCTACAACCGTCCGGCAAGACATCTCTGATGATCTGCAACCGTTTGGAACGGTCGCAGGTCATCAGAGACGTCTTGCCGCTGGTTGCCCAAAGATGCCTCTCCGAGTGACGCTGGAATGTTTTGTGTGAGTGAGTAACCTGTCTGAGGAGGTGGGCTATATATAGGGTCGCATGGCTTACGAAGTGGTCGTGATAGTGCTGATCCGACGGCTCAGAAGTGCTCAAAAGAAACACACCGCTGATCCAACAGCTCACAAGCGCTGGAAGGAAGCACACGATCCGTGTGCATCTTCCTGATTGGGCATACTACAGCTCACAAGCCCTGAAATGAAACACACACCGCTGATCCAACGGTTCCCAAGTGCTCGAAAGAAACACACCGCTGATCCAACGGCTCACAAGCGCTGGAAGGAAGCACACGATCCGTGTGCTTCTTCCTGATTGGGCATACTACAGCTCACAAGCCCTGAAAAGAAACACACACTGCTGATCCAACGGCTCACAAGCGCTCGAAAGAAACACACCGCTGATCCAATGGCTCACAAGTGCTGGAAGGAAACACACGATCCGTGTGCATCTTCCTGATTGGGCATACTACAGCTCACAAGCCCTGAAAAGAAACACACACCGCTGATCCAACGGCTCACAAGCGCTCGAAAGAAACACACCGCTGATCCAACGGCTCACAAGTGCTGGAAGGAAACACACGATCCGTGTGCTTCTTCCTGATTGGGCATACTACAGCTCACAAGCCCTGAAAAGAAACACACACCGCTGATCCAACGGTTCCCAAGCGCTCGAAAGAAACACACCGCTGACGTATACCATATGTATACAAGTGTGTTGTGTGCTGTAAATGTCCGGTATCCTACTCCGGGGTGTGACCGGCTTCACCGGCTTCACTTTCTCTCTAGTGAGAGTTCCTGCACTTAGAGGTGAAAACTCCCCTTCCGGGCGAACCGGAAGGAATCTTATGTTGATTTGGGGTAGACTTTGGTTTCTCACCTTCCCATGGCCTAATCTAACACAACCAAGCAAAAAAGTCCACTGGCCTACCCCCTTTCGACGCACGTCTATGGAGGTAGACGAAAACGTTAGGGTTTTTCCAGCGGATTCAGGGTTTCACCGAAGCGGGGCCCGGAGCGTCGGAACCCCACCCAAACCTAGGTTATGCCATACCATATGTATACAAGTGTGTTGTGTGTTGTAAATGTGCAAGTTCCTACTCCTAGGTGTGACCGGCTTCACCGACTTCACTTTGTCTCTAGTGAGTTTCTGCACTTAGAGGTGAAAACTCCCCTTTCGGGAGAACCGGATGGAATCTTCTGTTGATTTGGGGTAGACTTTGGTTTCTCATGTTCCTATGGCCTAACCTAACACAACCAACTAAAAAAGTCCACTGGCCTATCCCCTTTCGACGACGTTCAAGGGGTAGACGAAAACGTGAGGGTTCTTCGGGCGGATCTAGGGTTTCGCCGGAGCGGGGCCCCGGAGCATCGGAACCATACGCTACCATATAATAAACTCTATAAACTTGTAATGAAATAAATTATAATATTTAAAATATTAATAAAATAGCTTTTTTTAGACAAATTAATAAAATATGTAAAAAAGAAAAAATACCTGTGCCGACGGCTTTGCCGTCGGCATAGGGTCCTTGCCTTGTTCTGTTTTGACCAAGTCCGCGCGGCTACCCCCCACTATCCCAAATCCCAAATCGACCAGCGCCGCCGCTCGCCCTCTCGCCGCTCGCCCACTCCGGCCGTCCCTCGCCGCTCGCCCTCTCCACCCGACCCCGCCCCTCCCCGCACTCCACCCATCTTGCCGCTCTCCGCCCGACCCCGTCCCACACCCTAGCCCTGCAACCTCTCTGGCCGCTCCTTGCCTTAGCACCGCCCCTTGCCCTCTGACCCTCTCCGACCGCCCCTCGCCCTAGTGCCGCCCCTCTCCGGCCGCTCCTAGCCCTAGCGCCGCCCACACATCTTTGGCCGTCCCAAACCCTAGCACCGCCCGCCACTCGCCGCCCGCCAACCCCTCCATCCGCCAACCTCTCCCCTCCAGCGCTGGCTGACCCTGCTGCTCGCGACCTACTCTCCCGCGACCTGCACCTCCGGCTGACCTACTGCTCGCCGGCGACCACCTCACAACAGAGAAGGTAGTCCTCTTTTTTTTTACAATGTATATGTATTTTTATTGTATAGTTACTAGTTGTGATTGTGATATATCGTGCAATAGGCTCCTAGTAGAGATTAACAACATACACAATGTTTGTTGGGAGCTTTATTAGTGTTCCACTCTAGCTATATATAAGATGGAAAGCATTGATCTGCTTGATACAAACATATTCATTTTTTATCCGAAAGCAAAAGGTGTTTACACTAGCAGCTACAAATGTATCTATGAGGGGCAAACCCCTGATATTATTATGCATGTATTAACTTCTTCATATACACAGTACATATATTGATGTACATATCCTTTTTGGTTACTGACAAAATAGTAAATACCCGTGCCTTGCTGGAAATAAAACAAAATAGACTACCCAACATAAATTAGACTGGAAATGCCACTATTTATGGTGGCACTTGGTAGTAATCTTATCCAACTATGTGGTGGCAAACATGACTACCATCCCAGCCGTTTGTAACAAGTTGAAATCCTTTACTGTAGATATAGTAATAATATAAATAGAGTTAATGTATCTGAAAAGAAAAAGGAAAAAGGGATGTACAGATTTGCTGTTGGTTTGCATTGGGACATTGTCATGTTGATCTGACCGTCTTATATTGCTTCAATATTAATGTTGTCATACTTGTGTGCTAATATTTATTGTTTCTCAATGCAGTTGACTGAACAATATGAGTCAGGGCAAGGAAAGCGCAGCTACCTTGCTTAGTACGCTGAAGGCACAGAAGTCTAACCTTACACGGAGTGGACGACCTACCACCTCGTGTTACGCCGCGGACGAGGGTGCACGAGTAGGACGAGGTGGAGGACGAGGTGGACGGCAAGGTGGAGGACGAGGTGGAGGACGAGGTGGAGGAGACGTGGAGCACCCACCCTCCGCTTCTGGCGAAATGGATTCCGAGTTGCCCTCCGCTTCAGGCGACGTGGCTTCCCAGAACCAGCTGGAGCTGGAGCTGGAGGTGGAGGAGTCCCCGAGGAAAAATACTGGCCTAAGACCGAGGAGGCGAAAACCCTCATTGAGCCTCATGGCGTTGAGTAAGTGTACTAGTTTTGTAATTGTGAACATGAAATTTCATTTTGGTCATAACAATTTGGCATATGTACTAATGTTTACTTATTGTGCAGTTCATGGACATGGACAGGCCCTAAGATTCCACGCACTCCTGGGAGCTTGCTTGGAGCTCTGATTAGGAAATATTGGCCATGCTTGTACACTACAGGGCCCGACGACGAGCTGAAGTTAGCCACGAAATGGGCGGACTATGAGGCTGCGCCGTCCCCACCGTTCGAGACAGCTGCTCACGCCGTGATCACCACTTTTTGGGTAACAACTATTTTTCGAATTCCGTTCATAGTTAATGACCCCACCGTGATAACTCATGACTCACAATTTTTTTATGCATGGTTGAAGCGGTTTTATCGTGTGCTGGACCAGCAAGCTGCGGATAGCACTTTGCATGCTCATTGTGTACAGGTTGACACGGCAGCAATTCTACAACCAAAAGTTTACATCCGCCAATGACTTTACGTAAGAGAAGACGGGCAAGAGGGCCAAGAAGGCGGATAATGCCAAGAATGCAGCGGAGATGACAAAGGAGGAGTACATTTCGGTAAGTAAATTGTCAATGGAATTCTATATTGCTGCTAAGTTGCCATTGCATTTAGCTCTTCTTGAATTGCATTTTCAGGTTATGCCCGACTGGGCCGACGGCAAGGAAGACGCATGGGATGCATTGGTTAGGAGGTGGGTCGGGGAAGTCGCGGATTTCGGCACCGTGAGCCAGCGGAACAAGGCAAACCGAGGCTCCGAGGGAACACACAGTGCGGGAAACCGCAACCACTTCCTCTTTAAGGATAAGATGGTATATATATACATGGAACGACGTGCATTTATTTTTACCGCATGTTTCTACTTGGTATGAATAACATTTCTTTTCGTGATGCAGGACGCCGATACTGGGACGGTAAGCTCCCACATCGGTGCGTGGAAGAAGATGAGGGAAAAGAAGCCCGATCCATCGAAGCCTCAGCCACAGGTTCCTGAGTACTACGGTAGAACCGAGGAGGCCGTGGACAGCTACTGCACGACGTTCCAGGGTTTTCACCCGGAGGTGGATGACCCCTTGAGCGAGGAGGTCGACGAGAGGTCGGTATATATATATACATGGAACAAAGTGCATTTATTTTCAACGCATGTTTCTACTTGGTATGAATAACAATTCTTTTCGCGATGCAGGGTGGTGGTCCTCTCGGGGCACGGAAGGCCGCATGGCCATAATCGCACTCTTAATAAGGTGGTTAGGCCTGCCATGACCTTCACGCAGGCAAAAGCTACTCTCCCTGACAACAGCCCACTGATCCCGCCTCGTCCACAGCCTTGTCGATCCACTCCCATCGATGTAAGTTTTTTTGCATCCTCTTTCCGACATTCGTTCTGGCATGGCTAAGTTGACGAGATTCATTCTTTTCGAAATTGTAGCCCGATTTTGAGGAAGCCTACGCTGCAGCTCATGCGCAGTATGAGGTGGCCTTTGCCAAGTGGGAGGAGATGAATAAGCCTTGGACCGAGTATCAAAAGTTGTTCCGAGCTGTAAGTTTTAACCTTTTCTTTTGTCAAATATGACAAGTCCCACTTCCCTAGTCGGTGATGTAAGCCTTGAACCTTTATTTTTGCAACACCTAACATCTAAACTATCTTGCAGTCGGTGCTGAACTTTTTCACCACTGGAGTGCGGGTAGCCCCTCCTATGGACGAGCCTCCGGAGCCGGGTACGACTCCACGGATGCCATCGAGGGACATGTTCGCTCTCTCCTACTACAAAAGTACCCCGGTAAGTTTGATCCCAAACCATTGGTTACTGCTTTTCTTTGCCTCGCAGTTGCTAACTCTTGCTCAAACATGTAGGAAACGGGATGCTCGTCGGAGAACCCACACATTGATCCTTCTGCTTCTCCTAGTTCCTCGACGGGTTTGCCTCGCATCACACCGGTACATAGCGGTGGTCCTTCTCCCGGTGCTTCAGCTTCTCCTGGTGCTTCTCCTACTTCCGGTGCTTCTGCTGCGGCGATCCGACGCTCACCTATTATCAGCCGGGGAGATATGGGGTTCACCCCGTCGCCGTCGCCGCAATAGATGTAGGGATTTGGGCGTCTAGACATGTATCTACTTGATGATGGTCCTATGTGTGTATCTACTTGATGATATAGCATTTTGCTTGATGATATATGGAGGAGCCATTGTGTGATCTTGTTTGTTGTGAATTTGTCATTATTTTGTTTATTTTTTCTGCAAAAAACGAGCTGCGCTGGATAAAAAAATCTGGGCACACCTGTGCCGACGGCTGCTGTCGGCACAGACCCCTTGAATTGACCAAATGGTCACACATGTGCCGACGGCACAGCCGTCGGCACAGGCCCATCCCTGGAGAGCCCAGCTGCCTCCACGTGGCAACTATGTGGGCCCCACCCGTCGCTGTGCCGACAAACTAGGTGCCGACGGTGCGTCTCTGGCCGTCGGGAAAAGCTGTGCCGACGGTTTATAGCTGTGCCGACGGCCAGGTGGCCTGTGCCTACAGGGCCCTATGCCGACCACCCTGTGCCGACGGTGGCCGTCGGCATAGGTGTGTGCCGACGGCATTGGGACCTTTGCTGACGGGCTGCGGCCGTCGGCACAGGTGGCCATTCCTGTAATGATAGGACTGCAACCAGCAAGAAGTTTATGCGGCAAGATGCTCAACATTTTCTTGTCTGAAGTTCACGTCATCCCTATGGGTAGTTCAGTACAAGTACATGGCAATTGGAATTAAAATATTAGCGTGCTTCTAAAGTTCACTATTTTTACCAGCTAAATCTTAGCTTGCTATGAGGGAAAGTTCACGCCATCCCTGTTCTTTTATCTTGTGAATTAGCTATCATAACTATGGTGCTCTTCAAGTGTAACATTGTATCTAGATTATGTTATTCCATTGTTTTTGTCGGTCACTACAGCACTATGCATTTTGTTCAGCTTATAAACCTATAATTTTGTTCAGCTTATACTTGAAAGTGGTATCTGAAAATCATTTTTTTCCCAGGTGCCAAAGAGGCTTCAGACATGGTACTTGCTGATGACAAATTTAGTACCATAGTTTCTGCAGTTGGTGAAGGAAGATCTATTTACAACAACATGAAAGCTTTCATAAGGTTTGTGCACTGAAATCCTTGTTCCCACTTCTCACTTGCAGTTTTTTGATTGCTTGTATGCATCGTCAGTTGATCTATATTACTTGGTAATGCTGATATTCCGTTACCTGGTAAGAAGATGTCTCCTATTCTCTATTAGTCGCTACTTCATGCATTCATACAACGCAAGATAACAAACTGTGTGTACAGTTTTCACCTTTCTTGATTTAGTCTATTCTATATATCTCTCATTATTGGTTCAGAGCTTAATGAAGTTATAGATGCTTCATGCAAAGAGGAATATTAAGCTGTGTATGTATGAACGATTTTAAAGCTATTAGCTCTACTGCATGATAAGGCATAACTTTTGTAAATGGCAAGTCTTTTGCCTCGGTTCAAAAAAGATAAGGCATAACTTTAGATCTACACATTCTGCATTTGTTATTAAAAATTTATTTGCATATTTGTACAAGCTTGAATATTTATAATATGGTGGGGTAGAGGTCAAGCTCAAAATATAGGAAGGATTTTTTTATGTTTCCAGAATCTCAAAATTATTATCTGTTTTAATTGATTGTCAACCACAAATGGGAAGCTAGAATCGAGAGTGCAGGAAAGGAAAACGAATTATGACTCCTTTACTCCTTCATGAATTGTCTCATATAATAATGTGTGTGTTCTTTGATATTCCGTTTCTTAGCTAGAGGATTTGCCTCTTTGTGTTTTAAGATATTCCAAGAAGATTTTGATGCACCACGTATATAAGGGTTGTGCCCAGGAGGCTTAATATTTCATTTTCACAGGAAAATATGCGGTTGTAGTTGTCAGGAGATGGGGAGAGAAGAGGGTCAAAGGCATGATACTTGAAGGGCCTCGAGAACACCGACTACCTCAAGTCGTACGCTTCCCTTCCCCCACTTCAGATTCTGCTGCGATTTTCCCGTTTCCTGGACGCTTTCTTCGGCCGCGACTGCTGGACGAGCTGAAGTCAAGAGAATTGTGCCGATGTTGACATTTTTTTTGCTGCTGTTGAAAGACGAGACGGCTTCTCTTTGACGAGTTCTGTGGCTGCAAATCGTCTACTGCGGGCAACATGGATCTGTCCATGGAGAAGCACCATTGTGTTAGGTAATTGTCCTTGATCTTTTAGATTTTATTCAGTAATACTAACTACTGATTTTTTTTGCTTGTTGATGATTGTGCTTGAATGATTCAGTTATTCCGGATAATGAAATTTCGATGTTCGTTGTGCTCGGTCTATGTAATATACTTTATGGTTTGTTTGTAGTTTACACAGGAGGATTCGAGCAAGAAGCAATGAAATCATAGTTTTGTACTTTTAGACTTCAATGGTGACTGTTTGATCACTTTCAATGGGGTTAGAGAAGAGGGGCAACGTAGCAGGTGAAGGCTCCTCCTAGCCCGCTGCGCAGCACCTTCATCGGTCTGGGCAATGCTGCAATAAAGACAGAAGTGCCGAGATGCGTCTGATTGCCTCCTTCCCAAGTCGGTAAAAATCGTAGACGTCGGAAATATGTATTTTGTTTTGTATATATGTTGCCCTGCGTCCACTTCCTTTTCTGTTCTAGATGCTGAGATTCTTAAGTCATCAACTGTTTGCAAACTACCGATCATTCTTTAAGTCTGTCTCAAGACTGCAAAACTGTATATTGTACATGAGTAGAAATAGTGGTCATTAACCAACTAAACCCTGGTCAATCGAGGACTGCTTGTAGAACTTCACTTGTATGATTTTGTAAATTAACGTACATATACAGTTGTGAAAAGTCAAGATGAGCACCATGGACATTCTGTTCAACATGGAACACTAAGACAAATGTAGAGGCACATGCACAAGTTTGTTCGTTGAAATACATAGTAGAGAAGATCAGTTGTTCTACCTCTTATTATGAGAAGCTTTAGAAGATAGTAACGCAACATGAGTAATTGAGTGTGTCCATCTGTTAGCTAGGTGTTGCCGATACTGACACAATGAAGCATTGGTAAGTTCCCGAGTTGTCGTTTTAGAATATCAATTTGATGACTCTTTTATTCAAAGCTATTCATAGAGGTTTCATGTGAAGGGCTTAATGAATTTCTTGTGTTGATCGCAGTGCCTTTCTCAAGATACCTTCCATAAATTATTTGAGCGGAATGAGAATGCAGTGGTAACTGCTAAAGTAGCACTCGCTCACTAGACAGTAGGGAATTGAAGAAAATATTTGTCAGGGAGAGATGATTGAATGCCAATTGATATGATCGTATGGTGCAGAGAGACCTAGATACTGTTGAGGTCATGAAGATCAACTGAGATGGATTTTTGGGCACTCCGTGTAATTTCACAATTAGATTTGATACTTCAACGGGTTGTTTTTATAAGATCTAACCTTTTACTACCAAACGAAAGGTTTGTTTGATTGATAAGTTAATGGGTCCAGCTGAGAACATCATGGAGCGTATGACATTTGCAAAATAGAAAGAATGGAAATGCACAGCCTGCATAGCAAAGCAGGGTCCCTTAACAGGGTCCTGGTAGATCCAACTCTAATGGTGTAATTTGTCTCTCTGGACACTGTTTTGTGTTCTATTGGTCAATGATGTGCTACTTTTCCTTTCTCTTTTGACAATTCTAAATTTTCATAGCGAAGACAAAAACTAGAGGGAACCGTGGTAATGCACGGGCATTCAACTAGTTCTTCATAATATATGACTGCGCGCGAGACAGTGTGTAGTCCCGTTTACAAGTCGTGTTGGGTAGCAGCGTTAAATTGCCAAGTCTCCTTCGCATTTGGTCAAATACTAGAAGGATCTCGAGCGCTTCGCTGCACCATTTTTCTTTCTCGTCGTGAAGCATATACACCTTTTTTTTTCTGTTGTTGAGTTAAGCTGGTCGCCGAGTGTGCGCTCACTTTTCTAATGGGGCACAACAAAAATGTTAGGACGTGTCTAGGTGGCAAACGTTTGCCTAAACGTGTGTTTTAGCGGACGATAACAAAAGGAAAGTTTAATTCCATCCCATGCATTGAGAAAGGAAAGAGTTTGGTTGTCTTTTTCACCTCTGATCCCTACCCACGTGATGGAAACCAACGTATCACACCCGCATGACATGCATTAATTACATGTGTTTTTTCTGTAAAAAGATATAACTTTCAAATCATGCGTCGGAATTACGATCCGTTTTCATTTTTAGAATCCTCACGACGAGATCTTCAAAACTAGATCAAACTTGCATATGTTTGGACAGTTTTTTTTAAGAAGCAACTTTGGTACGTGACATAGCAATTTTGTTACGCGACGAAGCAACTTTGGCGCGCCGCGAAGAAACTAAATCTACACAAACATTAGTCAACTTTCCTTCACAACAAGAGGTCCGAGAACTTATAATAGCAAAAAACAACTTATCAAAAAATGAAAATGGTATGCAACTTCACAACAACGAGGATATAACTATGCAACAAAAATTATGCAACTTCACAATAATGGGTATGCAACTTTGAAACAGTAGTGTGCGACTTCACAATAGCGGGTATGCAACTTTGCAACAGCAGTATGCAACTTCACAACAACGGGTATACAACTTTGTGATTTTTGTGTAGGACGAAGCAACTTTGCAACAAAAGGTTACATCAAAGGGTACATAAGTTGTTGCAGAAGGCATTGAAGTTGCTACTAAACTAACTTCGGTTGCTTGATCACAGTTTTGTTAGTTCATTGCCCTCTACATCTGAATTTATTGTTGCAAAGGTTGCAATAAAGGGTGTTACATTAGTTACGGCTGAAGCAAGTGAGTTTGTTGCATAAGCTATTATTGTTCCTAGAGATGTCAATGTTATTGGTTACTCACTGCCATGGCTAATTTATTATAAAAGTTGCAGCAGAATGGACATAACTTGCTTGTTTGTGTATTAAAGTTACTTTAAGAAAATATTTGTCAAAACATATATAAATGGGATCTAGTTTTGAAGAGCTCGACATGATAGGCCCAATGGTGAAAACAGATATTAATTTCGACTATTGTTTCAAAAAATATTGCTTTTTAAGTTTCTCTAAAATAGAATAAAGTGTGTAGCATTTTATATCTAGCATGCAAAGTTTTCGGTGGGACAGCACCCAAATTAGAACAGCTGCACGCATCTGATTACTGCAGTACCTACACGAGTGACACTCTTTTGCTAATTTTGGTAAAGTAGGTTAACGCGTTATTTTTCCTTCCGTTTTTGGGTGTGTGCCGAAACAAGACAAATAGCGCAGCTTTGCTCTTTATCATTAGGGAAAATGTTATTGTTGAGTTAAGATGGTGGTTGAGATTGAGAGAGTCTTCCCAGCCGAGAATATGGAGGATTTGATTTGCCACAATAGCCGAGAATCTAAATGTAATCACCCTGAAATGTGGAGTTGTATGACTAAAAGAATTAATAATGTGAATAGATTGAATGTATGAATAGATTTTTATTAATAAATGTGGAATGACATGGATAAATGAATGACTCAAATAGTGGATGATGTGGACATCTTGCATGTAGAGATAGACTAATTTAATGCATGTTAGTGGGGTTTTATCTTATAAGAAGTATAGATTAGATACGCACATTTGTTATTTTTGTGTAGGTTAAAATATAAAGTATACCATGAAGAGATTTTACACATTTACGGGTATGTAATTCAAAACATCCAGTATTTTTCTGAGTTTTTAAAACTTACTAGTATTATTTTTAAAACAAAGGATAACTAAATCTCGAGAGACAAGAAATCATCTTTAAAATAAAAAGTGGTCATTCTGGGTAGACGAGGCGCAGGGAGACGATCTTGGCTCAGCATGATCTACTCTACTCTTGGCTCTCGTGTGTTGTCTCCGGTAGCGCAGAAGCAAGGAGTGGAGATCTCTGACCCTTGAGTTACAATGATCTTTATTTTAATGTTCAAAATTATATTTATGAGTTTTTCCATAATTGAAAAATATACGAAATGTAGCCAATATGGTGTATACTACGAACAACCAAACTTTTAAAAATTTGTATTTTGAGCTAAATAAGATGACAAAAGTGTGGATTTGAATATAATTATTTTTAAATCTCTAAATTTTATCAGATTTATCATTTTGGGGACCACATAATATAAATAATTTTACATCACAATTTTTTATGTTTGTGTATATCATGTTTGTGTGTTTAGTTCATACTAGTATGTATACACATGCAATGCACGTGTATAATTATAGAGCCCTTTGCCCCTTGAATCCTGGAGTGTTTTACGAAAATGATCTAAGACAAATGAACATTTTGGATGTGAACATCAGGGCAATACTCATTTCTTGATAAAGTAAACAAAAAACTTAACCTATGTCGAAAGGAAAATGTACCCAGTGGGACCTGCACTAATTTAAATTTATTAGTGATATATTGAGAAATTAGAGTAGACAAAAACATTAATCCATGTAATCAAACATAAGGACAATCCTCATTTAACGATAAAGAAAACAAAAAAAATAACCCTTGTCAAAAGGCAAATATACCCTGTGGGACCTGCACTCATTTAAATTTATAAGTGATAAATAGAAAAATTAGAGTAAACAAAAACAATAATCAGTGTGATAAAAGTATCCATTATTTATGTTGGTTTGAGACTTGTGAACTTGTTGGGCTATGTGCCCAATTATGCAGAAACCGAGTGTAATGCTTAAAACTGTTTAAATAATAAAATCTCTTTATCGAAAAAAAATCCAATAAGACCCACACTCATTTAATAGTCATTTCTCCATTCCCTTGGCTGTAGACTTGCTTCAACTCAAATGGAAGGTACGGTGCCGTAAGGCTGGCATGTGCTTTTTTTACGTAAGGCAGACGTGATGGTTGCAGACAAGACAGCTGCTACTGCTCACCACGAATCTCCCTTTCCTCTAAGCCGTTAGATTTACAGGACCAACGGTTAATTATTTACATAAGGCAGACGTGATGGTTGGAGTACTATGAGTCTACTTTCAGATTGGTACATTATATAGGAGTGTTGATATCGAAAATCATCTTTGGCACCCGAGCACACATAGTCCCTATATCATGTCCATGCAACCTCGTTGAGATCCGTGCCACCCTGTCCCTTCAGATTTTTATACCACAGTAATTCCAGACATTGGCCCACATCTGCCAACACAATTAAATTCACCAGGTTCCGTCGTACCTAAAGGAACAGATGGAAACGAACGGAAAAGGACCGCTACCTGTACTACTGTACCGAGTGCTTGATTTAATGATTTGGTTGCTGTTCCTCTGACGCTACAAACTTCCTACACCACTGGTCTCCTCACTTGACTCCCTAAACAATTCAAATTTTGATTCAACACGCATGCCTTTTATAAAAAAAAAATCACCAGTTGCCAAGTATATGGTGACGTCAGTCCTTCACGGGACAGATTGGTGTGAACAGAATGGAGCGGTTTCTACTGTCAGAGACTCATTTGTAGCAACCAACATCTTGTCCACAACATACATTTTCAAATTTAGCTCTTGTTGTTCAAATACATACTGACCGCTGCCATATGGGATGAGTGCAGCAGCCCACTGCTTCTGGTAGCCAGATAGTACTGGGGAAAAAGGATGTAGTTCAACTTGAACTCTACTGCTAAACTGCCATGACCAAATGTAGAAAATTGGATACATTGTCTGGAAACTATATCATTAATCATATAACTTCGACAAATTACAGGGTGGTGTTATAAGTGGAGAATCTTAATTCTATATTCATCAACCAGAACCTTCTACTATTAAATTTGAACACGTGGTCCGGCGATGCCCTTCAACACCGCATCATGTGCACTTTGGCGGTATCCGAGGAGGTGCCAGTTCGTCGCCTCTCTCTGGGCATGTAGTTCGTTTATGACCTGGATTGTGGAAAATACCACAGAAACGTGTTCTTTTACGCATAATCCTTCATGTGGCGCCTTGTCCCTGCTACTGGTTGGCCTCCCTGGTCCACGGTTCTTCGTCGGAGCCTTCAGACTGGCCAATGCGCCAACAGAAACTGACACCGTCAACCTATTTTCAACAGATTGTTACTGGCTTGTAAATCCACACATCCCGAGCTACTCATATATATACAATTCAAGATGCAAGTAGAAGGTGGGCATTACCGGATCTAGCAGAAACTCGATCCCTTCCATCTCCACTGCCCGCTGGGCAAGCTGCTGCTCTCGACCACCTGCGCCGCCTCCCAGGCATGGCGCCACTGCCCCTCTAAGCGACGCGCCCTCAGTCGCTCCGCAGCTCGCAGTTCTCTTTTATGCGACGCACATGATCACGCAACATGGATCAACGGATAGTACATGATCAAGATGGAGTACCTGATCTAAACTTCAGTCCATAACATGATCAAGATGGAGTACCCGATCTAAAGTTCAGTCCAGAACATGATCAAGATGGAGATGGTGAGATAGACGACGAACCTGATGACCCTGTGCAAGATCACCCTGCAGTTACCCATTTCTGTAACAACAATAGATCCTTGATGAGCAAAATATCCAGGGATGTGTGAACTTATTGACCAGTTCCCAGCAGAAGCATGAACTGTAATACTGAACAAATAAAATTGAGGTAAATGTTAAATAGTTGGTATCACTGCTAATATGTTCAGTAGTACATGTAGGTTTATTTCCTAAGCAATACCATGACAGATGAAACAAAATCACCCTCGCTGGTCGTACATGTAGGTTTATTTCCTAAATATGTCACTTGGATACTAGGTCACATCACTGTCCTAGTGCTCCTCTTACAACCAAGCAAGGACTTGGAGTTGAATGGGTTTCAGGCAAACTCTTGGAATGAGTTTAGTTCAGTAAACCATTAGACTCAATATGGTCTAGATGACGATCCAGAATATAAACTGAAAAATGGATGCATGCACAATTCAGAAGAAAAATGGATGCATGCACACACCAGAATAATATTCCTAGTTTGAAAATGATCTAGATGAATAAAATTGCACAATTTCTAGATGAATAATATTCCTAGTTTGAAAATGATCTAGATGAATAAAATTGGCACAAGCAAAAAATCATGGAGGTGAGTATTTAAATTCATGGATTACTCGTGCCACCACAAAGTGACCAAATTCATGGGGAATTCATTCAGTACGAATGTTTGTTACTCCATGTATTTAAATGTTCACCTGACTTGCTGTGTCAGATTCATCTTGACAAAATAATTAGAAGCACATTTTCATAATTAGAAGCACATTGCTTTAAAATAAAGAAGCATGACACTCACCCCAACTTGCTGTGTCAGATTCATCTTGACAAGAGCTGGCATTAATGCTGGTAGACACTAGGGTTCTACCAGGTCTCGAACGAAGGTTGTAGGGGTGGAAGGGTGGCTGACGAGGCGGTTGGCGCGGACGACGGCGAGACGGCGCCGTGGCCGCGCGGCTGAGAGGAGGCGGCGGTGGCAAGGTGGCAGCGGCTAGGGTTAGCAAGTCCGACTCCTCAGGGAGTCGGCAACAAATAATATGTTTATTGCTTGATATCAAACGAAGGGTACATGTGTTTATATAGTAGACTCAAACTCCTAAACCGACTCAAACTCCTAAACCGGTCCACCATTGGACTTCTTCCGTGAATATTGCAGCCCGGTCATAACATCTCTCCCCGCCTTCTCAAACAGCTCGTCCTCGAGCTGAACATCTGGAAACTGCTGGCGGAAGTCGTCAAGTATCTCCCATGTAGCGTGTTCCTCCGACAAGCCGAACCATTTCACCAGTATGTGCCAGGTGCCACGACGTTGCTGTGCCTTCAACACCTTCTCGGGTCCCGGCAGAAGACGGCCCTCAGCAACTGGAGGAAGTGTAGGTGGTTCCGCTAGAGGATCCCCTCTGTAAGGCTTCAGCAGCCCCACGTGAAAGACATCATGAAGGCGAGAGCCAGCCGGCAGCTCCAGGCGATATGCGAGCGTGCCGACGCGTTCCAGCACACGAAAAGGCCCGGTGTAGCGAGGGCCTAGCTTGCGCTTGGCGCGCGGGTCCAGGGACTGCGTCGTCCTGTGAAGGAGGCGCAGCCAAACCCAGTCGCCCACTGCGAACTCCGCCTCGCGATGATGAGCGTCGTAGTACTTCCTGGCCAGCTGCTGTGCTTGGAGAAGACGCTGACGTGGCGCAACCAGGATCTCGTCGCGGGTACGGAGCAAGTCGCCCGCGGTCTCGGACCGAGCCGTCCCAGGCTCGTAAGGCAGCATCGGCGGAGGTGGGCGTCCGTAGACCACCTCGAAGGGCGTGGTATGCAGGGCGGAGTGATAGGAGGTGTTGTAGCAGTACTCCGCCCAAGGCAACCAATCGACCCATGCTCGTGGACGATCACCTATAACACAGCGTAAGTACATGGCAATAACCTTGTTAACCACCTCGGATTGGCCGTCTGTCTGAGGGTGGAATGCAGTGCTCATGCGGAGCTTCACGCCGGCCAGCCGAAAGAGATCACGCCACACGTGTCCGGTGAACACGGGATCACGATCGCTGACGATGGAGGAAGGGAACCCGTGGAGGTGGACGATGCCGTGGAAGAAGGCCCGCGCCACGGATGCTGCTGTATACGGATGGCCGAGAGCAATGAAGTGCGCATACTTGGAGAAGCGGTCGACCACCGTGAGGATGACGGACTTGCCGCCCACCTTGGGAAGGCCCTCGATGAAGTCCATGGAAATATCAGCCCACCCCTGTGAGGGCCGTCAAGCGGCTGTAATAGACCGGCAGGCCGCAGCGTCTCCGTCTTGTTACGCTGGCACGTCACGCACGACCGCACCCAGTCGCGGACCAGCGCACTATCACCCGGAATGTAGAAATCAGCACGGAGACGGTGTAATGTCTTCTGCACGCCCTCGTGTCCCACAGAATGCGCCAAGAGCAGGACCTGCTGGCGAAGATCGCCGTGGTCGGGCACGAAAAGGCGGCGCCCATGAAGAAGCAGTCCATCGTCCAGGCGCCAGGGCGCTTCCAGCTCGCCAGTGTCAAGGCGCTGGCGCAGACCCTGGGCGTCCGCGGCCGCCGCAGTAGCTCGGCGGATGTCGTCGATGAAGGCGAAGGACGGCCCGGAGCGGATACACATGACCGTGCCTGCTGCGGCGACGTCATCCCCCACGTCCTCAGTGTCGCGGCGGGAGAGGGCGTCGGCAACCGTGTTGAGACGGCCCGGACGGTACTCGACGGTGAAGTCGAAGCCAAAGAGCTTGCTGATCCACTGTTGCTGGGGAACGGTGGAGAGGCGCTGGTCCAGCAAGAACTTGAGGCTGTAGTGATCCGTGCGAATGCTGAAAAGCCTCCCCCAGAGATATGGCCGCCAATGACGCACAGCCTGGACCAACCCGATGAGCTCGCGCTCATACGCCGCGAGCTTGTGATGACGCGCAGCGAACGGCCGGCTGAAGAAGGCCAGGGGCCCTGCGCCCTGGTGGAGGACGGCGCTGAAACCCACGCCGGAGGCGTCGCAGTCCACCACGAACGGCCTGTCGAATTCGGGCATCTGGAGTACGGGCCCCGTCGTAAGCGCCCGCTGGAGGGCCTGGAACGCCTCAGTCGCCTCCGCGTCCCAAGAGAAGGCGTCGCGGCGCAAAAGGCGGGTCAGTGGCGCGGCGATGAGCCCGAAGTCCCTGATGTACTTCCGGTAGTAACCCGCGAGGCCCAAGAAGCCGCGGAGAGCCCGCGGCGATTGCAGGGTCGGCCATGCAGCGACAGCGGCGACCTTGTCAGCATCCATCGCAACTCCCTCCGCGGAGATGACATGCCCCAGGTACACGACGGAGGTGGAGCCGAACGAGCACTTCGAGCGCTTGAGGTGAAGACGATGCGCTCGAAGCTCGTTGAAGATGATGGCCACGTGTTGCAGGTGCTCCGCCCATGAGGAACTGTAGATAAGAATATCATCAAAGAAAACAAGCACAAAGCGGCGCAAATATGGGCTGAGCACGTCATTCATCAGGGCCTGGAATGTTGCCGGCGCGTTGAAGAGGCCAAAAGGCATCACCAAGAACTCGAAGTGGCCGTGATGTGTCTTGAACGCCGTCTTCGCGATATCGTCCGGATGCATCCGCACCTGATGGTAGCCTGAGCGCAGGTCAAGCTTGGTGAAGAAGCACGCCCCAT
The DNA here is from genome assembly GCA_947311845.1 of Poa pratensis. Taxonomy (NCBI): domain Eukaryota; kingdom Viridiplantae; phylum Streptophyta; class Magnoliopsida; order Poales; family Poaceae; genus Poa; species Poa pratensis. Next base: position 70,709,686 of record CAMZMU010000027.1, on the reverse strand, counting down.
GTAGCTCGTCCAAGAGTTCATCAACGACTGGGATGGGGAACTTGTCCTTGGACGTCCTGGCATTGAGGGCGCGATAGTCGATGCAAAAACGCCACGTGCCATCGGTCTTGCGCACCAAGAGCACCGGGGCGGAGAATGGCGATGTCGAAATCCGGATGATGCCCTGTGCGAGCATGATCGCCACCTGGCACTCGAGCTCGTCCTTCTGCAGCTGGGGGTAGCGGTACGGGCGTACAGCGACCAGCGCCGTATCCGGCAGGAGGTGGATGCGGTGGTCACACGGGCGCGCCGGTGGAAGACCCTGTGGCTCGTCGAAGATGTCGCTGTGCTGCTCCAGGAGGTCGGCCAGGAGGGGGTGCGCCTCGTCGAGTGTGTCCGCCATCAGCTGGAGCTGGGGATTGGTGGCCCACTGGATGCGGCGGCCGTCCTCACGCCAGAAGATGAGGGTCAGCGCGTCAAAGTCCCACAGGATGGGCCCGAGTGTGGACAGGAAGTCGATGCCGAGGATGAAGTCGTAGCAGCCCAGAGGGATGCCGACGCAGTCGATGGAGAAGTGCTCGTTGCCGATGAGGATGGGAACCTGCCGAGCCACGCCCTGGCAAGCGAGGCGGTCCCCGTTGGCGACGGTGACGCTGAACTGCTCGGATCCCGATGGCTGCAGTGCTAGGCGGCGCATGGCGTCCCCGGATAGGAAATTATGCGTCGAGCCCGTGTCCACGAGCGCGGTGAGGCGCTCCCCGTTGATCGTCACCGGCAGCAGCATGGTTTGCGCCGTCTTGATGCCCGCTAACGCGTGGAGGAAGACGACGAAGGCGGTTGCGTCGACCGGCCCATAGGTCGTGACGCCGGCCTCGGGAAGTGTCGGGGCGTCGCGCGCTGCGGTGAGGGCCGCCGCATCCTCGTCATCAACGGTCTCCAAGTAGAACAAGCGGGCGCACACATGACCCGGCGCATAGGGCTCGTCGCAGTTGAAGCACAGGCCCTTACGGCGCCGCTCGAGCTGCTCGACCGTGGTCAAGCGGCGGAAGGGCCGCGTTGGAGCCGGTGTGGCCGCGGGGGCAGCTGCCGGCCCGGGGCGGGCGGGAGCCGTCGGGGCAGGGCGCGGAGGTGGGCGCGCGCCGCGGCCCTGGAAGGACTGCTGCAGGGCGAGGGCGCGCTGCTCGTAAGCGCGGGCGTAGTACATGGCCGTCTGCAGGTCCGGTGGGTCGCGCATCTCCACGTCGACGCGGATGTGGTCGGGCAGGCCGCCGATGAAGAGCTCGGCGCGCTGGCGAGCCGTGACGCCAGGAGCATGGCACGCCAACGTCTGGAAGCGGTCGGCGAAGTCCTGCACCGAGGAGGTGAAGGGAAGGCGGCCGAGCTCAGCCAGCCGGCTCCCGCGTATCGGGGGGCCGAACCGGAGGAGGCAGAGGTCGCGGAAGCGCTCCCACGGGGGCATCCCGCCCTCGTCCTGCTCGAGGGCGTAGTACCACGTCCGAGCGGTGCCGCGGAGGTGGTAGGAGGCGATCCACGTGCGGTCAGACGCCAAAGTCCGCTGCCCCCTGAAGAACTGGTCGCACTGGTTGAGCCAATTCAGGGGGTCGACGGTGCCGTCGTAGGTGGCGAACTCCAGCTTGGTGAAGCGGGGGGGTTGCTGGACGTGTGGCCCGGCAGCGTAGGCGCCCTCCGGACGAGCCATCGCGGCGGGGGGCGAGTAGGGCAGCACCATGGGACCCCCCGCGTAGGTGTCGCTGTATCCGGTGTAGCCGCCGAAGGGGGAGGCCGCGGCCGACGCGGCCTGCTGAGTGACGGTCGGCTGAACCGGCGTGGTCGTAAAGACGGGCGTGTCGATCCATGTTGGCAGCGGGGACGGCGAGGGAGGGAACCAGACCTGGGTGATCGGAACGCCCTGGAGGAGGTTCGTGCCCGGCAGCCCGGACGGGAGGGTCACGGCCGGCGGCGGCTGCGAGGGAAAGGTCACCGCCAGCGGTGGCGGAAGCGGCGCCGTGGGCCCCTGGCTCGGTAGCGCGGATGCGAGGACGAGCTTCTGGAGGCTTTGGACCGCCAGGGTGAGATCACGGACAGCCGTCGAGAGCTCCGCCGGAGTCAGAACGGGGGCCGGACCGGTTACCGGCGCCAGGCTGTTGGAGGCGGCCGGCCCAGAGGAGGTCGGTGGCGCGGCCGTGGTGTTGACCGGTGTGCCGGCGGTGGCGGCGGTGGAGAGGCCCGAAGACATGGTCGATCCTGAGCAATCTGATACCAAATTGGTAGACGCTAGGGTTCTACCAGGTCTCGCTCGAAGGTTGTAGGGGTGGAAGGGTGGCTGACGAGGCGGTTGGCGCGGACGACGGCGAGACGGCGCCGTGGCCGCGCGGCTGAGAGGAGGCGGCGGTGGCAAGGTGGCAGCGGCTAGGGTTAGCAAGTCCGACTCCTCAGGGAGTCGGCAACAAATAATATGTTTATTGCTTGATATCAAACGAAGGGTACATGTGTTTATATAGTAGACTCAAACTCCTAAACCGACTCAAACTCCTAAACCGGTCCACCATTGGACTTCTTCCGTGAATATTGCAGCCCGGTCATAACAAATGCTCTCATTAGCAGCGCCAACTTGCTTCTTCTTGTGGCCTCTTTCATCCCACCCTTGGAGCCATTCACCAAGAAAATTCAAATTCTTGATTAAGTTCAGAATTACTTCATCAACAATGGCATTCTAAAACGAACTAACTGTATGCAAAATTGTTCACGCAGTATATGACATTCTAAAATTGTGGTCATCTACTGTAGATGTCAAATTTAGATGTGAATCAACAAGAGCTAGCTAGTGAGAATATCCCCAAAATCAATTCATCAGACACGCAAAGGCGCCATACAGCACCAGTGGCATCCATCAAATTTAAACGTGCAAGCAAACTGTAACATGATTCTTACTCTAACCCGTTCCTCACAGTGAGTGAGCTAGAAGATGCTGCACAGAGAGAGACAACCATCTCATACATGCCAGAGCAGCAGGATTGGAGAGAGTGGTTACCTTGGCGTGTCTGTGTGTCCATCCTCGTGCTGGAGGCAGTCCACGGCCGAGCAGTAGGATGTGGATGACATCCGCGGCGGAGGTCGATCCCCCTGTCCGCGAGCAGCTAGGCAGGAAAGGGCTTCCTTCCTGCCGGTGGCGGGGTGGCAAATCGGGTAAGTAGAAGAAAGTGGAGGGTGCGGCAGGATGGAGCGGGGCGAGCAAGGAGGTACCTTTGGTCGAGGAACGACGTCGTGGAGGTTGCCGCGGTGCAAGATCCTGCACGATGTGCGCGTCCCCCACCAGGCCCTGATCGTCCCCCGCGAAGACGGCTTCGTCACGGAGGATCTGCGGGCGGTGGTTGTAGCTGCTTCGTCACGGAGGATCTGCGGGCAGGCGGCGGCAGCGCATGGGATGAGACCAGGAGGAGCCGCGGATGTGGGCTGAGACGCATTGGAAATAATCGATTTTTAGGAGATATAAGTTTTGTGGATGGAGGCGCGGATGTGGGGCGTCGGCTGGCGAGTGGACCAGGAGGAGGCCCGACGAGCGGCGCGGGCGACGGCGACGGGACGCCGGAGACGGGAGAGGAAATGCTGCCGTCATGTCCCCCAGGGACAGAAATTTCCGTCGTTACCATCCGTCAGACCCCGTCGGCGGATGTGCAAGCTGGCGTTAGAATCGGGGACCACAGCCGAGGTGGGTCGCCGCTATTCACCGCGTCTCCACAGATTTTACCGAGACCTCACACATGCCGACAACGAACATGTACTGAATCTCAACGCAACTTGCATGGTCCAGATATCGGGACCAGGTGAGCTCGGGTGCCAAATCGCCCATCACTGTTGATATATTGAAAGTGTTATTTCCTTTTGGGCACAAGTGATCCTCCTATTTAAATAATTAAAAATTATATTTGTGAGTTTCTAAAAAAAAATTAGGATGTGACATATGATATATCCCACGAACGTACAAATTTTCAATTAGATATATTTTATATTTTGGGTTACACAAAAATAACAAATTGGACAAAACACTTAGATTTCAAAATTAGAATTTTTGAATAGGAGGGAACACTTGAAGCCCGGGAGAACAAAATCTTCACTCTATTGATATATCATTGGCTATGTCGGCTATGTATAGAATTTCTTTCAGAATCTTTTTTAGAACCTGAGGGAACGGGAACACCGTAGCTGTAGGCTGTAGCTCGGAAGTCTGACACTTTGTGAGAAGGAAGATTATTTGGATTTAGAAAACACTGATCTCAGCGGGTTACTTTTCTAATTATCGTTTAGTAGGTCCTGCTCTTTTTCTTTTACCGTACCAGCTTCTCCTATATCAATAGGAAAGTAAAAGCTTTTGTCTCGCTTCAAAAAACCTCCTGTCAAATCCTGTTAGAGACCTACAATCCCCGTCCCCCCCCCCCCCCCCCCCGCCCCTCCTCTCGCTTCGCTCCCGTGCGGCTGCGCCGAGCCGCACCGGGGCGCCGGCCGCCACCAGCACAGGCCCTCTCCCGACGCCCCCCTCCCTCCTCGCCGCCGCCATGCTCCATGCTCGCGGTGCTCCTGGGGATCTCGGCGGCGGCGCCTGATCTGTCTTCTCCGGCGGCGCAACGACAAGGCGATGGTGGTGGATGGCGGGGGTGGCCGGAGCACATCGCGGCTGGCTCGGGTGGCTGCGGAGAGGTCCGGCTGCGGTCGGGGCTGCGGGCCCGATCTGGGCCCGCGAGGGCCGGGCGGGCCGCCGCCGGCTGGAGCGTCTGCTCCTTGCTGGCGTCTTCATGGCTTCCTGCGGTGCGCGCAGAGGTGCAAGGCTGGGTGTGCAGGGCCAGCGGCGCGGTCGGCGGGAGGTAGCTTGCTTCTCGTCGGTGGCGTGTCCGGCCTTGGTTGTCTATGGGCTGTGGGGCTGTTGGAAGGGTCGGGAGAAATCCCTATGCAGCTGCGGGATGACGGCGACGCCTGCTGACGAGGTGTACCCTCATCAAATCCCATGGTTAAGGACCTAGGGTTGAGATTATGGGGAGAGAACGTGGTAGTACTGGTAGTTTCGTCGGTTGACAAGCAGAGGCAAAGATTTACCCAGGTTCAGACCCCTCGAGTGGAGGTAAAGACCCTACTTCCTGCTGTCTGTTATTGATCGTGTGAGATTATGAGGTTACAAGGTGGCTCTGGCGAGATGTCGATCTCACGAGAGCTTTGGTGGTTCGAGTATGGCTTGCCCCTCGATCGGCACCCCTCCCAGCCCTTAAATAGGCTGGGTCCCGGGAGTTTGTAACCGACCTAGTTTATACATAAGGAAAGTACAAACCGACTATGTCTATGTCTAAACTTGGAGGATACTCCATCTTGTTGGGCCTCCTGTCTTGGGCTTCGAGTTGTCTCTTCGCTATTGGGCCTTTAGTCGTCACGTGCACCAGGTACCCTCACGGTAGGGTACCCGAGATGTATACCCTTGTCAGTAGCCCCCGAGTACTTGTCTGACTCGAAGAATCGGGCATGGACTCGTTCGTAAGTGCACATCATATGCTTTGTATTCTGTATATTATAATTGGAATTCCTGTATGAATAGCACATGTTGGCTATGTCGAGTATTTCATCGACTGTGGTTTTGCTTATGATGATCAATGGATAATAGCTTAGCAGGCCCAGTACACTCGACGGATCGGACTGGTTAACTACATATTCGGGTAAAACCTTACTAGCTTTCAATCAAACTCGAGTCCCCGGACTCGAATCTGGAATAAACTGGTCAGATTCGACTAGGCCGCTGAGGTCTTACAGAGTCGATCTGCAGTATAACTTTGAATTTTACCCAACGTGTCCGTCGGGATTTTTCATCATGTCTGCTGACACGGAAAGTATAAGGATTGACGTTGCTGGAACGGTCCTTAGCCCAGCTCGAAAGTTCGGCGGGTCTTACCTTTGCACTATGCGTGCAGCATCCGAGGTATTTGCGACGGACGCAACTCGGGAATGTTTCGAGTATGATTTCGTATATGAACGGAGTCGATGTATTTGTCGACTGACCTTTTGACGTTTATTCTATCGGGTGCGCGACAGCGCTCCCGATGGGAGTAGCCCCCGAGATTGTGCTTTATTACTTGTAATGGAGGATAATCTCAAAATCATTGTCTTGAGCATCTTTAGTCGAAGAAATTTTTGATACGCTCCCGATGGGAGTAATATGGAATCAGCCGAAGGAACGGTCGAGTGACCAATTTTGCCTTATCATTGTTTTTTCACACCCGAACCAAACAAGGCAATCGAGTGACCAATACGCGTTGAGCGGACTCGAATGTATTTCTGATCAAAGTTCTTGTGACGACGTCATGGATGACGTTTTGTGGCGACTGCACCGTCTGACACGCGTGGCGTGCGTTATGCTGCGATGGATGGGACGTGACACATAGGTGGGGCCATTTGTACAGAGCTGACCGAACGACGGTGCAGTTTGGACTTGATTTGACCACTCGGGCCCACTTTTTCCGGAGAGGTGATTATGGCTCTCTTTTTGCGTGCGTAGTGGGCGGAGTGGCCGGCGACGGTTGCCCTCCGCGTTTGCCACGTGTACGGTGAGATTGCGTGCGTAGCGCACGGTTTAGGATCTGAATGGCTGTGATTGCCTTTGATTTGAGGTAAATAGGGGAAACGGCGCTGGCATTTTTTTTACTAGCCATTTGCTCTGCGCGTCGCCCCTGTTCCATCTTCTTCCTCGCGCTCCTGCTCCATTGTTTCTTGCGCCCAAGCTCTTGCTGCTCTCCCTAGCCACCACCGCCATGGCGCCAAAGAGGAAAGCCTCTGCCACCGACGCGCCCCGACTGACGCAGCCGCTCTGAAGGGAAGAAAGCTGCGGCTGGCGCATCTGCGGCCGCCGTCGACCTCAAGAAGAGCGACGGTGACTGGATGAAGTCCACAATCAAGGCAGCCCATCTCGAGAAGTTCCGCGAGGACGGATTGCTGCCGCCGGCGGACCAGCTTACCGTCCGCGCGCCATCGAAAGAGGTACTCCCCGAGCCTCGCGCAAACGAGCGCGTATGTTTTGCGGAGTTTTTGCCTAGGGGTCTATCTTTTCCCCTCCACGACTTCGTTCGTGGCTTGCTGTATGCCTATGGGGTGCAGATCCATGATCTCACCCCTAACGGCATTATGCACATTGCCTGTTTCATGGTATTGTGCGAGTGTTTCCTGGGAGTTGCTCCCAGCTGGGCCCTTTGGAAATCTATCTTCATGGTCCGGCCCAACAACCGAGGCGGCCGAACCTATCCAGTCGGAGGCCTTCAATCCAGGTGCGCAGCGACACCCGATACTTCGCCCTGAAGCCAGTCGACTCGGCGCAAGGGTGGAGGAAAAGGTGGTTTTATGTGCGCATCGACCAGGATGGGGTCCCAGCATTTTCGACTGCTGGTATAGCCGCTAGGACGAAGGCCTGGGACCATGAGCTTTCGACTGAAGAAGTGGCGGAAGCGGCGCCTCTGCTGGAGACGATTGGAGGACTGCTTAACAGCGTCACTGGTGTGCATCTAATTGCCACCTTTGTGAAGATGCGGGTGTGGCCGCTCCGCGCGCGAGCTCACCCTATGTGGCAGTATGAAGGCCCTCTCGACTCCACTCGGATGAACAAGGAGGAGCTGTCTAGGAGCGAGCTGGTGGCACATGTGCGGTCCATCACCAGCACAAAATCCAGCGAGCCCTGCAACGTCGACTGCCCCGTCGCTCCTTATACGGCTGAAAAGCCTTTGCCAGAGGTTAGTGAATCTATCAAGTTTATGATCTCTGTTTTTGTTATTCTGCTATGCATCTTTGTGACTTCGACTGCTGTATTTTGTATGCAGGGCCACTCGACCGCCTCAACCCTTCCTCCTCTTCCCGAAGATGGCCCAACTCATGAAACAGAGGTGACGGTAGAAGCGAAGGGAGGAGATGAATCGCCTCTTCCTTCGGCTACTACTTCTCCCACAGAAGAGGTTGAAGAGGAAGGGGTTGAAGAGGCACAGGACAAGGAGCTTGTGACGACTGATGATGTGAGCGAGGTCCCTACTCGCAAGCGCCGTCGGGCGGCACAAGTTGTGTCTTCCTCTATGAGCTCACCCGCAAAAGAGGATGAGCTGAGGGATGATGAAGATTCGACCTCCTCACATTCTGCCAAGGCCGCTCCTCTGGATGTGAGTCCATTGTGCTCAGCTCCTCCTCCCAAGTCGGGTGAGGAGCTGCAGTTTGGAGGCCCAATGTTTGACGACCTCGACAGCGAGGAGGAAGAAGAGCACAGGTTTGCGTCTGAACGTTTTGTACTTAAATTTCTGCTTGTTGATAGTCTTGCTTATGCTGTATTTCCTCTGTCGCTCGCAGTGCTGAGACTGTGCGACCTCCAACTCCTCCAACCGAGAGAGCTTCGACTCCAGATCAGCCAGAAGCTTCCCCTGTTGCGGCTGAGGTTGTGAGAACAGTAGCCACGGCTACTACCCTTGAGGCCGCCAAGATCGCGAGTGCGTCGACTCCGCAAATTGGGACTTCTGCTGCCAAGCCTGCGCCTTGGGTTGAACACGTAAGTGTCGTTTGTCGAGTCCTCATTCTGGGACTATTTGTGTATAGCTTATGCTGGTTCCATGTGCATGCAGCCCTTCTACCTCAACCTGGTGGAATCAGGCAAGGCGTTTGTCCAGGTTGAACAGGAGAGGGACAATCTGCGCGCTATCATGGAGCAACTCAGCCGTAAGTGTGTTTGACTTCTGTATGTCTTTGCTTTGTCGATTGTGAATGACATCTGTCCATCTATCTCAGGTGACAAGGCAACTGCTGAGTCCCGGGTTAAAGAGCTAGAAGACGCACTCGCCAAACAGCGCGCTGAGTCGAAGAAGGCCTTGGATGATGCCAAGAACTCCGCTGCCTTGCGCGAGAAAAATTATGCTGAGCGCTTGGCGAGCCTCACCCGAGACGTAGGCGGTGAGTTGAATTTTCACTTTTTGTCTACTTCTTTTTGCCACTGAATGTTGTGTAAAATTTTCTGTTCTTTCTGCTTTTTTGAAGGAGCTGTTGGCGCACCGGCACCTGTAGACCAGTCGAGTGGCGATTTGTCCCTTGACCGCGCGATCGGCGACCTGGATGTCGTCTCCACCCAAGCCAAGGATGCACTCGCCAAGTCTACGAGCACGCTCGGCGCCGTGTACAAGGACGTGTTCCCGTCTAGCCAACCTCCTTCGACTGTGGATGGCTTCGCCGACGTCCTGGGCCCGGGAACTTCGACTATGACGAACTTTGCTCGCACTTTGACGGTACGCGGCTCAGAGACCACCCTCAAACTCCTTTTAGGTCATGGGATAGAGGGTGACTTCGAAGCCGCTCTGTCTGACTTCCCTCGCAAGCCGGGCGGGAAGCTGGTGTCCCTAAAGCATGTGAACGAGCCAGCCGCGAAGTTGGCTGAAATATTTATGACTACCATGGAGCGCCGGGCAGCAGAGGTCGCCGCCCGTGCGAGTAGGGCTAGGTCGGAGTCGATGTCTGAGAAGTAGGGCAGCCGCCTTTTTATGCCTTGTAATTAAACTTATGACCATGCGAGTATGCATGTGCTTTTGCTACCTTTGTATGAATTTATTTTCCTCGTTATGATCCTGCTTGTAAGGCTGTGTGTTGTTACTTGCCTAAGCTTTGTGATGAGTTTCTCATGAAACTTTTATGATGTTTGGAACAGAAACGGCCAGCCGCCACTGTATCCAGCTCGTCGCGGCATCGTGCCCCTACTCGATCGCGAGCTCAGGTGGCAAACGATGCCGCAGTAATACGTTATATGAAGGCCCGACTCGCGAAACTGGAGCAAGAGCTGGGGAGTGCCCGAAGTGAGCTGGATAGGATGAGGGCGAGGCCTGCCCTACCCACTCAACGGGAGGAGTATGTGCTTGGCGAAATGGAGATCGTGAACAGACAGCTCGAGTGTAAGCATGACTGCCTTGATTTTTTGGAGAGTTCATAGTCTGTCTTTTTTGTTGATCCAACGTGTGTTGTTGCAGGTTTTGTTCCAGATTTCCAGGCGGAGCAGGCTCGTGTAGAGGAGCAGTTGAACCATGCGACTGACGAACCCACGACTGGCCGTCAGCACTTTCGCTTGGATAAGCACCGAGCACGCATACTCGCGACTCTGCAGGATCGGGTGTGGCGGAGCACTATGCTGCTTGAGTTATGCAGGTCGGCCTTCAGTCGAATCAACCAGACGCTTTTCCCGACTGGGCCGCAACCTCAAGGAATCCACGCTTTGCTCGGGCTTTTCCGGAGTGCAGGTCCCATTCGAGATTTTATCGCCCAGAAGCTTGTGGATGGGGCCAACGCAACGATGGCATACATCCGAAGTCAGCGCCCGAATTTGCAGCTACGTACACCCGTGCCTGGATCGTCCTTGTCCCAATCGCATCTGGACGATACAGTCGAACATGCGAGGGTGTTGGTTGAGTGTTATAACGCTCAACTTATGGGCCCCGTTCTCCCAGTCAAGGACGAACCAGAAGATTAGGGTATTTATGTATAGGGAACAGCCCCCGAGTGTAAATTTTGCCACTTGGTACATATTTGTTCACTTGTATGTATGCAGCCCCCGAGTGTATCGAGTGGGGTTTATGAAAAACACTTTACATAGATCATGAATTATACAGCCCCCGAGTGCTCGAGTGAGGCTGTGAATTTTTGCGATGTTTGAAGCTTCAACTCATGTTATTGAGCAGCTTTTTGCTTTACGTATGATTTGTTACGACCCAGCCCCCGAGTATTCGAGTGCGGCTAGGGTATTATGTTTGAAGGAGCGATAGCTCACGTTTTGAAGTAGCGCAGCCCCCGAGTGCTCGGGTGAGGCTAAGGTTGCGAGTATTTTGCGAGTAGTAAACAGGGAGAAATATGAGGAATCATTGACTATATTCCATTTTTGAATGTTAAGCTGCAGGCCGCCTCATTAAAAACCTTCCAGTCCCCTTAGGTACCCTGGTAAGGAAAAGAGCGCGTCTGAAACCTGCAGCCATCCGACATATGTGCCTATTACATTATGCGACTGAGCAATCTAAGCATAGAAACGGCGCAGCTGCGCAACGTTCCAAGGATTGTGGAGAGTTCGCCGGTCTTCGCGTGCTTCAGTCTGTATGCTCCACCACCAATGACCTCGGTGATGATGAAGGGTCCTTCCCATGGAGAAGCAAGTTTATGCACCTTCTTTTGCTTCAGTCGAAGTACCAAGTCGCCAACCTCGAAGGACCTGGTACGCAGTCGACGGCTGTGATAGTTGCGTAGATCTTGCTGGTAGACAGCTGTGCGTGCTAGCGCCGTGTTGCGTGCTTCTTCGAGCAAGTCGACTGCATCTTCGAGTGCTTCATCTGCATCGTCTTCATTGTATGCTTCGACCCTTGGTGCGTTGAACCTTACGTCTGATGGCAGGATTGCCTCTGCGCCGTAGACCATGAAGAATGGAGTGAATTGCGTTGAGGCGTTGGGTGTTGTGCGTAGGCTCCATAGCACAGACGGGAGCTCTTCTACCCAAGCACCCGCGGCCCTTTTGAGTGGCACCAGGAGGCGTTTCTTGATTCCGCTTGTCACAAGTCCATTGGCCTTTTCGACTTGGCCATTAGATTGCGGGTGTGCCACAGATGCATAATTGAGCGTGATATCTTGCTCTTTGCAGAAGGATTGAATTCCTCAGCCGTGAAGTTTGTACCGTTGTCAGTGATGATGCTACTTGGCACACCAAAGCGGTATATGATGGATTTTATGAAATTGACTGCTGTAGTGGCAGTCGAACTTGTGATAGGTACTGCTTCAATCCACTTGGTGAACTTGTCGACCGCCACCAGAAGGTGAGTATGCCCTCCATGGGAGGATTTTTTGAGTGGCCCAACCATATCGAGCCCCCACTGGGCGAAGGGCCAGGCCAATGGTATTGTCTTCAACGCCGATGCGGGTGCGTGCGGCTTTGTGGCGAATTTTTGACAGCCGATGCACCTTTTGACTATGTCCTCCGCGTCTTTGAGTGCTGTGGGCCAGTAGAAGCCTGCGCGAAAGGCTTTGGCTACGAGTGATCGACTGCTGGCGTGATGCCCGCAGGTACCTGCATGAATATCACGAAGGATGGCTTGGCCATCTTCAAATGCTATGCAACGTTGGAACATACCTGATATGCTGCGTTTGTAAAGTTCACCGTTGATGACAGTGTATGCTTTAGATCGTCGAGTGACGCGTCTTGACTCTGTTATGTCTTCGGGTACCTCGCCGCGGAGTATGTATGCGAGGAAAGGTTGAGTCCAAGTTGGCTCGATGAGGAGTACCTCGACTGGGGGTCCTCTGTGCTAGGTGCTTTGCTCTTGGCTGGTGCGGCTGATGTAGGAGTGCTCGCTTTTTTTGATGGATCTGTGCTCGATGCGCTCGAAGAAGACACCAGGTGGCACTGGTGCTTTGGTCGCACCAATGTTGGCTAACTTATCTGCTTCTTCATTGCTCTCACGCCCTATGTGCCGCAACTCGCAGCCTTCGAAGCTGCCCTCCATGATGTTGTACAGGTCACGGTAGGCGATCATGTTATCTGCGATTGCGTCGCAGGCCTTCATTGTTTGCTGCACCACAAGATTCGAGTCACCGTAGATCATCAGTCGAGTGCACCCGAGGGCTTTGGCCATCCTCATGCCATGGATCAGGCCTCATATTCTGCTTCGTTATTGGATGGGAACTCGAATCCCATTGTAGGATGTAGCGGAGCTTGTCGCCTTTTGGTGATATGAGGATGACACCTGCGCCTGCGCCTTCGTTTTTTTGAGCCGTCAAAGTACATAGTCCATGAGTTGGACACATCTGGTGCTCCTGGAGCTGAGCTTCGATCCACTCGGTGTGGAAGTCAGGTAAAACTTGTGCTTTGATGGCCTTCGGGTAATCATACTTGATGTCTCTTGGTGCTAGCTCGATGAGCCATTTTGCTACTCGCCCAGTTGCGTTGGGGTTTGTGAGGATGTCCCCGATCCCTGAGGTGCTGATTACAGTGATCGGGTGCTCGGAGAAGTAATGCGTCAGCTTCCTTGAGGACATGAACACGGCGTAGGCCAGCTTCTGATAGTGCGGGTACCGCTGCTTTGATGTGGAGAGCACTTCACTCAAGTAATAGACTGGACGTTGTATGCTTTGGGCGTGTCCCTCCTCCCTTCGTTCGACTACCAGTACGGTGCTCACCACCCTGTTAGTTGCAGAGACATATAGGTACAGTGGCTCGCGTTCCCTTGGTGCGACGAGGATTGGAGGGCTTGTGAGGACTCGCTTGAGGTCCGTGAAGGCTGCTTCGGCTTCTGGCGTCCACTCGAATTTATCTGCTTTCTTCATCAGTCGATAGAACGGGAGTGCTTTTTCGCCTAGCTTGCTGATGAATCGACTGAGTGCTGCTACTCGACCCGCCAACTTTTGCACGTCATGGAGCTTTGAAGGCCTTTGCATCGTCAAGATGGCCTGTATTTTCTCCGGGTCTGCCTCGATTCCTCGAGCTGAGACTAGATACCCGAGGAGTTGCCCGGCTGGCACGCCGAACGTGCACTTCTTCGGGTTGAGCTTGATGTGGAAGCGTTTGAGGTTTGCGAATGTCTCTCGCAAGTCATCGAGTAGTGTGTTTTCCTCTCTTGTGGTGATGACGATGTCATCTACATAGACCTGGACGTTTCGCCCAATTTGCTTCTTGAGGCAATCTTGCATCATGCGCTGGTAGGTTGCGCCTGCGTTCTTGAGCCCGAAAGGCATTGTGGTGTAGCAGTAGACCCCGAGTGGGGTTATGAACGCCGTTTTCTCTTCATCCTCTTCCTTCATCCTTATCTGGTGGTAACCCGAGTAAGCATCCAGGAAGGACAAGCGAGCGCACCCGGCGGTGGAGTCGACGATCTGGTCGATTCGAGGTAGTGGAAAGTGATCCTTTGGACACATTTATTGAGTGCTGTAAATCTACGCACATCCGAAGGATATCTGTGTGCTTCTTCTCTACGAGTACGGGGTTGGCCACCCATTGTGATTTCTTGATCTCTCTGATGAATCCTGCTGCGAGTAGCCTGTCGACTTCGGCTTCGACTGCAGTTCTTTTTGGGCCGGATATGCGGCGCATTGTTTGCTTGACTGGTTTAGCATCTGGAAATAACTGGAGAGAGTGCTCGGCGAATTCCCTGGGAATACCTGGCATGTCGGCTGGACACCATGCAAATATATCCCAGTTCTCACGGAGGAATTCGACGAGCGCGCTTTCCTATGCGATAGGCAGACTCGACGAGACATTGACTGTCTTGGTCGGGTCAGTCGGGTGCACCTGATGCGATCTTGTGTCATTGGTGGCATTGAATGCTCTGTCGACTGCCACCTTTTTGTGTTCTGGCATAAGTGTTCGATCGTTGGAGACCGCTAGATCAGCGAGTGTTGCTTCCATGCCAAACATCTCAGAGATTTTGCTGAATTCTCGGTCACAAGAGTCAGACTTTTGGAAGTTCCCTTGACTGTGATTACTCCTTTTGGTCCAGGCATCTTCAGCTGGAGGTATGCGTAATGTGGCACCGCCATGAATCGAGCGAACGTCGGGCGTCCAAGTATAGCATGGTATTGTGACTTCCAGTCGACAACTTCGAACTCAATCGATTCTGTCCTGAAGTGGTTCTTGTCCCCGAACGTTACGTCGAGTTGTATGGTGCCTTCTGGGCTTATTGCTTTCCTGGACGATACCGTGAAAGGTATTTGAAGATCTTGGCAGGTTTTCGACTGACCTGTTCATTTTGCGGAGCGTATCTGCGAAGATGATGTTTATGCCGCTGCCACCATCCATGAAGACCTTGGACATGGCGTAGCCTCCAATTTGTGCGTCGAGTACCAGAGCAGAGTGCCCTGGACGAACAACCGATGGAGGGTGGTCCTCTTGCTGAAGCTTATTGTGGTTTCAGAACCCTTCAAGAATTCAGTTACGCAGGAGGTGACATGACCGCCATGTTTACTTGTCGAGTGCGAAGTTTTTGCTCCCTGTTGGAAGGTCGACCTTTCTGTATCATGTACATCTGCCCTTGGGGCGGAGGGTACTGTGGTTCGTCCACCCGAGGTATGTGCTGTATGGCACCCGCGAGATTTCCGCCTGCGCAGGCTGTGGTGGTGGAGGTGGTGCCATCAGAACAGGCACATTGTTTGGCTGAGGCACGGGTGCAGGTGCTTGTGTGGCTGCTGCCTTTCTGAGATTTACGTAATCAGTCGCCATTTGGTCGAACTCCCTGCAGTTTCTCATCGAGTGATTGGAGCGCAGTTTTCCGTCGTCCCCCTTGTACAGGTGGAATCTGCAATCAGCATCCATCTTTTCTTCGAATGATCGCTCAGATTGTGCCCGTGACTTGCGCCAGTCCTTCCTCTTGTAGCTATCACTGCGTTGGCCGCGGTCTCGACTGTCCGACGATCATCTCGACTGTCCCGGATCATCTCGACTGTCTCGCCGATCTTCTGACCGTCGGTCGCTTCTGTCCTGGTCATTGCGGGTGTGGAGAACCCAGCCGCCATGAATTCGGGTCTGTCATCGTCGTAGTGACGTTTTGAACGTTTGCGCCTTCGGTCGTCTCTGTACGAGTCTCTGCGGCTTCGACTGCCGCTTTCATGATTGTCACGGGGTGAGGACCCGTGTGGTGCGCGCCATGTCTCTCCGTCTGCCCACTCAGTCGCGGTCATCAAGAGGTTAGCCACAGAGGTTGGCTTTTTGCGACCAAGTGCTTCTTTGAGGTCCCGCCTGGCGAGTCCCATTATGAAAGCATCCATGGCCATATCTTCTGAAATTACTCCGACTGAGTTGCGTATCTCAGTCCATCGTCTGATGTATGACCTCAACGTTTCGTCTGAACGTTGCACGCAGGCCCGCAGTCCTCGAACGTTTTTGGGCGCTCACATAGAGGCTCGAAGTTTTTGATGAAGTCATCGCGGAAGTGATCCCACGAGTCGTACTTTGATGGAGGTAGGGCCTTGAGCCAGTCGCGGGCTGTGCCTTCGAGCATGAGTCGTATGTATTGCATGGCCGTGGTGTTTGTACCTCGCTGGCACGCGACAGCCAGCCTGTAGTCTTCCAGCCACCCAGAAGGTTCCTGTCGACCCGTGTACTTGGGCTGTTCAGATGTGAGTTTGAACCCTTTGGGCATCCGTGTCTCGCGGACGCGTCGAGTGAAGCACAGAGCTCCATGTGGCTCAGGCTCTCGATCAGAGTATGAGTCGCTACTGTAAGATCTGCGTGATCTGCTCCTGGACCTGCGCCTACGCGAGCCGCTTCTTTCCTTCGAGTGGTGGCGGTGACCACTGTGATTATGCTCTTCCCGACGCGCGTCGACTAGGGCACGGTCTCGACTCCCACCTGGAGTTCTTGGAATTTGGCGTATGGCCTTCGCCGCTAAGGCGAGTGATTTGATCTGCTGGCGATGCAGTTTTGCATTGGGGTCATCAGCTGGAGGTTGATTGCCTCTAGGTATGCTGCAGCGGTGAAGAGGGCACCCGCAGCTGTTTTGGGTACTGGCACTCCTCTTCGTCGTATGTCATGAAAGAGTTGCCTAAGTTGCGGGTGAGCGCCGCCCTTTCGTCTGGCGAGAGGTGTGACAACCTTGATCTGGGTCTTGTGTCTGCTCGCCCGGTGGAGCTCAGGGAGAGCTGTCTTCTTCGCGCACTCGACAAGCTAGCTTGCTTTTTGCGTTCTTCGAGTGTTGCTCTGACCTGCCGCAGTCGAAGTGATTCCTGCCAGTTGAAGTACTGGAAGGTCAACATCTCCTCTTGTGTTGCGTCTGCTGGCATCATTGTGCACTCCTTGATGACTTTATCTGCTTTTGCTGCCATCTCAGCAGTGATTGTGAGAGTTGTGACTCCGTCCGGCATAGTAACTGTGCACGGGAATTCTGTAGGCCTGCGGCTGGCCGCAGCATCTGATGATTCTGCGGCGATGGCGACGTAGACCTGCTGGGGTATCACCCGAGGGTATGTATGTGTGTCTTCGAGTCCGTCATGGACTCGACATCGTCATCAAGGCTCATGTCGGAGTCGATATGCCCGTCGAGTGGTCCGTCTGGACGGATCTTGTTGATGCCTTCATCGCCTATGCTCATCTCGGCGTCGACGAAGTTGTTATGAATCTCGAGTCGAGGTTGTTGTTGTTGGTGCAGATCTCGGAGTCGACGTGGTTGTCGATATGAGTTTCGAGTTCGTCGAAGTCGCTGAAGGAGATCCCGCAGTCGAAACTATCCTCGAGTGAGAGATCGAGCTCGGGATCGTTTGTGCGGTATGCTGATTCGGCCTCCTCGCCCTGAGTTCTTCGATGAGCTCGTGCATCTCTCGTGTGGACATGGTTGTTGCGGACGAGCAAGCTTGGAGGATCGACGATGGTATGGACGCAGTTGAGGGATCCGCAGTCGAAGGAACCGCAACCGATGGAGCCTCGGGTGCGGAAGTCGCGAGTTGGCGTGGATCCGTCAAGTCCTGCACACCAAGCTTGTTGACGAAAAAATTGAACGAACCAACGGTTAAACCCAAACCTGACTCGAGATCGGAGAAGGCCTCCTGGAATCCTGGCGAGTGTGGCTCGAAATCCATCAGAGGATCCGATGCGCTTTTTGCGGGTGAAGCTGGCGTGTTGCCGTTTGTCGAGTGAGCCGGCGAGTTGCCGTGTGCCGCCTGAGTCGGCGAGTTCTGGTTTGTCGATGCAGCCGGCGAGTTGCCGTTTGTAGATCCGATCGGCGAGTCGCCGTTTTCCGATGGAACCGAAGAAACCGTGAGTCCAGCACTATTCTTTCCCACAGACGGCGCCAATTGACGAGGTGTACCCTCATCAAATCCCATGGTTAAGGACCTAGGGTTGAGATTATGGGGAGAGAACGTGGTAGTACTGGTAGTTTCGTCGGCTGACAAGCAGAGGCAAAGATTTACCCAGGTTCAGGCCCCTCGGGTGGAGGTAAAGACCCTACTTCCTGCTTGTCTGTTATTGATCGTGTGAGATTATGAGGTTACAAGGTGGCTCTGGCGAGATGTCGATCTCGCAGAGCTTTGGTGGTTCGAGTATGGCTTGCCCTAGATCGGCACCCCTCCCAGCCTTTAAATAGGCTGGGTCCCGGGAGTTTGTAACCGACCTAGTTTATACATAAGGAAAGTACAAACCGACTATGTCTATGTCTAAACTTGGAGGATACTCCATCTTGTTGGGCCTCCTGTCTTGGGCTTCGAGTTGTCTCTTCGCTATTGGGTCTTAGTCGTCACGTGCACCAGGTACCCTCACGGTAGGGTACCCGAGATGTATACCCTTGTCATCTGCGGGCGCCGTCACCTCCTTGGAGGCGTCATCTAGGCTCTCTCCGGCATGCCCTCTCTCGAGCATCGGGGGAAACCCTAACTCTAGCTTGCTAGTGCGACAGTAGCGGCGTTATGTCATCGTCCCCTCCTTGGAGGTACTGTCCGGTTTGCTCGTGGAGTCCCATGACGGCGATAAAGGTTGGTGCTGGGGCATACCCCCGGTAGCGGTGGCTCTTCTCGGTGTCGTCCATCTAGGGCGCGCGTGGGCTGCCGGAGCTGGTGGCAAGGCTCCCTCTAGGGACATGGCGTGGCTGTGGGTGTGGGTGCGGAGCTCCTCCGTACGATACCGATGATCCCTCCTCGTCAATGCTGCAAGCTCTCTGAGTCCTCCATCGTTGGGTTGATGTTCTCTGAGCACTAGCTTCAGAGAATCATCTCGTTGTAATTTCCTTTCTAGTTTCTGGGGCGATGTTAATCGTTCTCCGGAATGCTGTTGTAAGACATGGTGGTTTCTTTTCTATGAAATGGAACTGGGGCGGGGCCCTTTTTATCTAAAAAAAATCCCTGTTAGAAAAAAGCCTCCCGTCAATGATGATGACCTGGATAAAAAATCAACAAAATTGGACATTTAGTTTAAAAAAGGGAGTCTTGATATGCGCGTAGAAACTGGATTTTTTTTGCAATCCACAGGCACAGTCATTGTCTCAGACATGTGGTTCATTGTGAATACTTTTTAGAGCATCTCCAGTCGGGGCACCCAAACGGCCGCCCAAAGCCGTTTGAGGCGTGCCGGACACAAAATCGCGCCCACTCGCGATGCCCAAACGCGAATTCGGTCCAGCGTGGCCCAGTTTTGTGTCCGGCACGCCCAGCCCACACCCTCAACTTGGGGAGGCTTGGGGCTGCCCCAGACGGAACTCTCTGTCCGCTTAAGCCAATCGTTTGCTTCCACGTACCCCTCTCGTCTCTCTCCTCTATCCTTATCCTTTCCCCCATCGCACAATTCTTTTTTCTTCCCTGTGATTAGCAACAAGCAAGCGGGATCATGTACTGCTCGTCGGCACCGGCGGCGACAAGAAGCTGATGACCGGGGCCCTGATGTCTACGCACGCTTATATTCTTGTAGACAGTGTTGGGCCTCCAAGAGCAGAGGTTTGTAGAACAGCAGCAAGTTTCCCTTAAGTGAATCACCCAAGGTTTATCGAACTCAGGGAGGTAGAGGTCAAAGATATCCCTCTCAAGCAACCCTGCAATTAAGATACAAGAAGTCTCTTGTGTCCCCAACACACCTAATACACTTGTCAGATGTATAGGTGCACTAGTTCGGCAAAGAGATAGTGAAATACAAGTAATATGGATGATTATAAGTAGTAATTGCAATCTGAAATAAAAATGGCAGCAAGCAAACATGTAGCAGAACTTGTTGTAAACGGTGTTTCAATGCTTAGAAACAAGGCCTAGGGATCATACTTTCACTAGTGGACACTCTCAACAATGATCTCATAATTGAATAAATAAATGCTACTCTCAAACACTCTCTTGTTGGATAATGAACACCATTCATTGCGTAGGGCTGCAAAAGCACACCTCAAAGACTGAGTAAACAAACACCACAACGTCATAAAGCAGTCACACACGATGCGCACACTGTCACCTTCACACCGTGGAGAGTGAATCCGGAGTTCATATTAAAGTGACCTCTAGAGTGGCATTATAGATAAAGAGTAACATCTACTTGTTCAACTAGATTACAAAGCTCATGATCACATAAAGATCACACCATGGGAGAGAGAGATAAACCACATAGCTACCGGTAGAGCCCTCAGCCTCGAGGGAGAACTACTCCCTCCTCATCATGGGAGTCAGCAGCAGCGATGAAGATGGCGGTGGAGTCGATGGAGATGGCTCCGGGGGCAATTCCCCATCCCGGCGGCGTGCCGGAACAGAGCTTCTGTCCCCCGAAACTTGTAATCGATGGCGGCGGCGCTGCGGAACTCTTCGTGGAATATGACAGGATATTTTAGGGTTTACGCCTCGGGGGGAATAAATAGGCGAAGGGGCGATGTCGGTGGAGCCCCGAGGGGCCCAAACCATAGGCTGGCGCGGCAGGAGGTGGGGCCGCGCCGCCAGGTGGTTTGGCTGCCTCCTGGCTCCTCTTCGTCTCTCCTTCAGACTTCGTGACGGTGTTGGAAAAAAGGGACCTGGCCTTTTGTTTCGTGCAATTCCGAGAATATTTGCAGAAGTAATTTTCTGGAACCAAAAACAGCAGAAAACAGGAACTGGCACTTCGGCATCTTGTTAATAGGTTAGTCCCGGAAAATGCATAAAAATGATATAAAGTGTATATAAAACATGTAGCAATTGGTATAATATAAGCATGGAACATCAGAAATTATAGATACGTTGGAGACGTATCAAGCATCCCCAAGCTTAGTTCTACTCGTCCTCGAGTAGGTAAAACGATAACAACAAATAATTTCTGAGGAGACATGCTTTCTTACAATCTTGATCATAATATTGCTAGGCTTGTCATGAATGAAGTGACTCAAAGCAATGGTCTATAGTTTGCTAACAGATAGATAAAGAGTAAACAATGAATCACATAAGCAAAAACTTTTCATGAATAGTACTTTCAAGACAAGCATCAAAAAGTTTTGCATAAGAGGTAACTCATAAAGCAATAGATTCAAAGTAAAAGGCATTGAAGCAACACAAAGGATGATAAAGTTTCAGCAATTGCTTTCAACTTGTAACATGTATATCTCATGGATAGTTGTCAACATAAAGCAATATAACAAGTGCAATAAGTAAACATGTAAGAATCAATGCACACAAAGTTGACACTAGTGTTTGCTTCTGAGATAGAAAGGAGTAGGTAAACTGACTCAACATAAAGTAAAAGATAGGCCCTTCGCAGAGGGAAGCAGGGATTAAATCATGTGCTAGAGCTTTTTAAGTTTTGAAAGCATAAAGAGAGCACAAAATAAGTTTTGAGAGGTGTTTGTTGTTGTCAACGAATGGTAGTGGGCACTCTAACCCCCTTGTCAACCAGACTTTCAAGAGCGGCTCCCATGAAGGACGTTATCTCTACCAGCAAGGTAGATCATCCCTCTTCTCTTTTGTTTACACATGTATTTTAGTTTCTTTATAGTTGACACTCCTCCCAACCTTTGCTTACACAAGCCATGGCTAACCGAATCCTCGGGTGCCTTCCAACATTCACATACCATGGAGGAGTGTCTATTTGCAATTTAAGTTGCTTACTGATAAATCAGGGCAAAACATGTGAAGAGAATTATTAATGAAAGTTGTAATTAATTGGGGCTGGGCACCCCGTTGCCAGCTCTTTTTGCAAATTATTGGATAAGCGGATGTATATGCCACTAGTCCATTGGTGAAAGTCTGTCAGAAGTAAATGACAAGATTGAAAGATAAAACACCACATACTTCCTCATGAGCTATAAAACATTGACACAAATAAGGAGTAATAAAGTTTTGAATAGTTTAAAGGTAGCACATGAAGTATTTACTTGGAATGGCAGGAAATACCACATAGTAGGTAGGTATGGTGGACACAAATGGCATGGGTTTTGGCTCAAGGTTTGGATGCACGAGAAGCATTCCCTCTCAGTACAGAGTTTAGGCTAGCAAGGTTGTTTGAAGCAAACACAAGTATAAACCGGTACAGCAAGAATCAATAAAAACATATTGCAAGTATTATAAGACTCTACACTGTCTTCCTTGTTGCTCAAACATTTTACCAGAAAATATCTAGACCTTAGAGATAGCAAACATGCAAACCAAGTCTCAACAAGCTCTACGGTAGTTCTCCACTACTAGGCTTTAACTACATGATGCAAGAGCTTAAACATGATCTACTTGAGAGCTCAAAACAATTGCAAAGTATCAAATCGAAACAAGACAATGATCTACAAGAATGCATATGTCTTTTCCAATACCAACTACCACATGTAGCATTTTCTTTTTCCAACCAAACACCAATCAATTTATTTAAACATAAACTCTCCAAATGATACTACAATGCAGCAAGAGAGTGCTTACAAACAAGTGCTAACAGCTCAAAGAGATGCATGAAAAACAGGAGCTAAAAGCACTGCAGTAGCTAGTTAAGAATACTCAACAAATATAAGTGAAGAACATGAGTATTCACATGAAAAAGCGGAGCGTGTCTCTCTCCAACACAAGGATTGCTAGGATCCGAATTTATTCAAAACAAAAACAAACAAACAAAAAAATAAAAGCACACAGACGCTCCAAGTAAAGCGCATAAGATGTGAAAGAATTAAAATATAGTTTCACTAGAGATGACCTGATAAGTTGTTGATGAAGAAGGGGATGCCTTGGGCATCCCCAAGCTTAGACGCTTGAGTCTTCTTGAATATGCAGGGATGAACCACGGGGGCATCCCCAAGCTTAGGCTTTTCACTCTTCTTGATCACATAATATCATCCTTCTCTCTTGATCCTTGAAAACTTCCTTCACACCAAACTCGAAATAGTTCTCATTAGAGGGTTAGTGCATAATTAAAAATTCACATATTCTGTGATGATACAATCATTCCCAAAGCTTCTGGACATTAGCTACAGCCACCAATGCTTTGTGGAGCAAAGAAATCCACTTAAACATCGTAAAAGAGCGAATGCAAAACAAAAGGCAGAATCTGTCAAAAACAGAACAGTCTGTGAAGACGAATTTTTTCGAGGCACTTAAGTTGCTCATGGAACAGGTCCAGTTTAATGAAAGTTGCGTACATATCTGAGGAAGATGCGTGATATTTTACAGAATTTTTCGATTTTTCTCCAGGGAGAAAAGCTCAAATTCGTGACAGCTAAAAATCTGTTCTGCGCAGAAATCCAAATCTAGCATCAACTTTCAATAAAGACTTTACTTGGCACAACAATGCAATAAAATAAAGATACAAAGGAGTTGCTACAGAAGTAACAAGCACCTTGACTCAAAGCAAAAAAAAAGCAAAAATAACAGAAAATAAAAACAATGGGTTGTCTCCCATAAGCGCTTTTCTTTAAAGCCTTTTAGCTAGGCATGATATTTTTGATAATGCTCACATAAAGATGAGAGTTGAAACATAAAAGAGAGCATCAAGAAGCATATATAAAACATGTTTAAATCTAACACTCTTTCTATGCATAGGAGTCTTGTAAGAAAACAAGTCAATGAAGAACAAAGTGACTAGCATAGGAAGGCAAAACAAGTGTAACTTCAAAAATTTCAACATAAAGAGGGAGACTTAATATTATTGTGATATATGAAATCGTGTCTCCCTCTCTCATAAGGACCAGTAGGTCTTAAAGTACCCAGCAAATAAAAGCAAATCAAGAGAAAGCTCAAAACATTCATCATAAAGAGAAGAAATTTAGTAACATGAAGATTTCTATAACCATACTTTCCTCTCTCAAAATAATTTTCAGCGGCATCATGAATAAACTCAACAATATAGCTATCACATAGAGCATTCTTATCATGATCCACATGCATAAAAGTACATTACTCTCCACATAAACATAATCATTAATAATAGTGGGAGTAAAAGTATCACATCCATCATTGTAATCATCATAAATTGGAGGCATAGAATAATCAAAATGATTTTTATCCTCAATAGTAGATGGACTGAGAATATCATATTCATCATTGTAAACATCATATATAGGAGGCATATCATAATCAACATAAACTATATCCTCAATAGTAGGTGGACTGAAAATATCACAATGATTATAATTATCATATATTGGAGGCAAAGTATCATCAAAGCAAATTTCCTCCTTAAAGCTTGGGGGACTAAAAATATCATATTCATCACAACCAGCTTCCCCAAGCTTAGACTTTTCCATAGCATTAGCAATAATGGTGTTCAAAGAATTTATAGTAATACCATTGCTACCATCATGCAAACAAGCCTCCATAGGTTTTTTAATTTTCTCTTCAAAAGCATCATGTCCTAATTCAATATAAAGTTCATAAAGATCTCTAATTTTTTTGTTGTTTTCCATTAAGCCTAACTAGTGAAAATAAAAACAAGAAACAAAAAGAATAATTGCAGAATCTAAAGGAGATACCTTCCAACGCTTACCTCCCCGGCAACGGCGCCAGAAAATAGCTTGATGTCTACGCACGCTTCTATTCTTGTAGACAGTGTTGGGCCTCCAAGAGCAGAGGTTTGTAGAACAGCAGCAAGTTTCCCTTAAGTGAATCACCCAAGGTTTATCGAACTCAGGGAGGTAGAGGTCAAAGATATCCCTCTCAAGCAACCCTGCAATTAAGATACAAGAAGTCTCTTGTGTCCCCAACACACCAATACACTTGTCAGATGTATAGGTGCACTAGTTCGGCGAAGAGATAGTGAAATACAAGTAATATGGATGATTATAAGTAGTAATTGCAATCTGAAATAAAATGGCAGCAAGCAAACATGTAGCAGAACTTGTTGTAAACGGTGTTTCAATGCTTAGAAACAAGGCCTAGGGATCATACTTTCACTAGTGGACACTCTCAACAATGATCTCATAATTGAATAAATAAATGCTACTCTCAAACACTCTCTTGTTGGATAATGAACACCATTCATTGCGTAGGGCTGCAAAAGCACACCTCAAAGTCTGAGTAAACAAACACCACAACGTCATAAAGGAGTCACACACGATGCGCACACTGTCATCTTCACACGTGGAGAGTGAATCCGGAGTTCATATTAAAGTAACCTCTAGAGTGGCATAATAGATAAAGAGTAACATCTACTTGTTCAACTAGATTACAAAGCTCATGATCACATAAAGATCACACCATGGAGAGAGAGATAAACCACATAGCTACCGTAGAGCCCTCAGCCTCGAGGGAGAACTACTCCCTCCTCATCATGGGAGTCAGCAGCAGCGATGAAGATGGCGGTGGAGTCGATGGAGATGGCTCCGAGGGCAATTCCCCGTCCCGGCGGCGTGCCGGAACAGAGCCTTCTGTCCCCCGAAACTTGTCGTCGATGGCGGTGGCGCTGCGGAACTCTTCGTGGAATATGACAGGATATTTTAGGGTTTACGCCTCGGGGGGAATAAATAGGCGAAGGGGCGATGTCGGTGGAGCCCCGAGGGGCCCAAACCATAGGCTGGCGCGGCAGGAGGTGGGGCCGCGCCGCCAGGTGGTTTGGCTGCCTCCTGGCTCCTCTTCGTCTCTCCTTCGGACTTCGTGACGGTGTTGGAAAAATAGGGACCTGGCCTTTTGTTTCGTGCAATTCCGAGAATATTTGCAGAAGTAATTTTCTGGAACCAAAAACAGCAGAAAACAGGAACTGGCACTTCGGCATCTTGTTAATAGGTTAGTCCCGGAAAATGCATAAAATGATATAAAGTGTATATAAAACATGTAGCAATTGGTATAATAAAGCATGGAACATCAGAAATTATAGATACGTTGGAGACGTATCAGGCCCGTTCGGCGTGGCGTCGCCGGCTGGAGCTCCGGCGGCTCGGCCCGCTGAGCAGGCCATGATGGCCAGTTTCGTACGGGTGGACGGCGAGGCCGGCGCCGTGGACGACGGCGACGCCACGGACAAGACGGTGGGCGGGGACGCGGCACGCCGACGCAGAACGCGCGGCAAGCTGGAGCTCCGGCGGCTTGGCCCGCTGAGCAGGCCATGACGGCCAATTTCGCATGGGTGGACGGCGAGGCCGGCGCCATGGTAGCCCTCGTCCCGGAGCGCCTTTGTCCCGGCGCCAGTCGCTGATGGAGCCGTCGGAGGCCTCGACCGCGCAGGAGAGCAACAGGCGACGAGCGTGGAGAGTGCCTGCAGCGAGGAGACCATGGCGGCGGCGGTGGAGGACATGGCGCGGACGATGGCAGAGGGCCTGAGGCGGCGGGGCGGGGAGCTCCAGTTCGCGCACCTCGACAAGCTCCGTGGCGCTGCCTGCATCTCGACTTCGACATCAGCATGGGCGAGCCGCGGTCGCCTCGCACCGCAGCGGCACCTAGAGCGCGAGTCTCTTCCTCTTGCCTCCTCATCAAGCTCACCTCGCGGCGACGAGTGCAAGGATGTCGCCGAGAACATGCTGCTCTACACCTGTTTGTGGAAATGCCACAGCGAAATCTGCTAGCAAAAAGAGAAAGAAAAAGATGATATGGGGGGTGCGACTAGGGAGCGAGGCCGCCCATTGCTGCCTACTCGTCCGGACACGCCCCAAATCACCCTTCCGGACTACCTTTGGGCGGCCATTTGGGCGGGACAAATGGAGATGCTCTTATCAAGAGAGCATCTCCACGGGGGGCCTCCAAATTCGTGTCCGGCACCCTCCAATGGAGGCCCAATTGGGGGTGCCGGACATGTGTCCGCCCATGTTTTCGACCGCGCCCACAACGCGCACCCCAAACGTCCGCCCCCCAAACGCAAGCAAATCATCGAACACCTTGCGGCGGCGGATTTTATTAAACGAGATTTAACAAACTTACAATATGAAATCTAAACGAGATTTAATAAATTAAATCTAAACCGCCGGCGAAGAAGATGCGAACCAAGCGCCGCGGGATCATCAAGAAACTTGCATGCCTCGATGATCTGGTTTCGCGGCGCGTGGTGGACTCTGATCTACCCATGGCGGCCACCACGGCGGAGGGTGCGGCCGATGACAATGAAAGTCTTCAGTGACCGTGACGGTGCCGTCGTCGTGGAAGATTCGCCTGCAATTGCCGGCGCAGGTGGTAGCGGCACGTCGTCGTCGTCAGAGTCGACCCATTCCGGTGGTGGCTCCCGCATGCCGGCCGGGAGGAAGAAGCTGCCGCGTCGCGCCTCGTACTCTGCCTCCACCGTCCTGTCCCAGTACGGCGCCGAGACGGCGTACTTAGGGGCGCGTCGCTCCTCCCACGACATAGCTGTCCGGCAGAGGTTGATGTAGTCCACGTGAGCCTGCCCGCTGAGACGCGGCGCCACCGGCACGTTGACGATGTTCGTCACCCACCCCTCCGGTAAGGTGACGCCGGGCTCCAACGGGTGTTGTTGCGGATGTAGAGCCGCGCTTCCTCCTCCGACAACATGGTCCGACAAGGCATGTTCGGAAGCGGCATGGTTGGAGGCACGTTGGTGTTGGCCATTTGCTGCTCCTGGTTGCGGCGGCGCCGCTCCTGGGCCTCCCATTCTTCCTGGGCGCGTCGCTCGCAGCGTCGACGCGCACGGTCCGCCGAGAGGCGGTCGCGATAAAGGCGACCCTCTCGTTCTTCCTGCGTCTCGCGGCTGCCCGCCATGCTGATGGCACAACTTGGGAGAGGGAGAGGGAGAAGTGGTGGTGTGGGGAGAGGAGGGCTGCGACGCACCCGGGTTTTAAAGGCGGCCGAAGGAGCGGTTCGCCTGGCCACGCATTTACGCCGACGACGCGTGTGCAGGGCGCCGCCGCGGGCAGCCGCTGCGACTGCAGCAAGCGTCGCTTCCGTCTGCGTCATGGAAATAGGCGCGACGTTATTGCGAGGCGTCGCTTCGCTCTGCGCCTGCCTGGGAAACGGGCGGAGCGTTATTGCGAGGCGTGCTGACAGGCGAGTCGCCGTCTCGTCGCCTCGCCATTAAACGTGGCGCAACGGCCTCCTGCCAAGCCCAAGTTAACACTGGACGCGCCGCGCTGTCTCTATGACGGGCGGGCCAGCCCTGTCATACGCATGTCCGCACCTATGTCCGACACCCCTAGAGGGCCTCCAAATTTGGAGGCCTCTTCGGGGATACCGGACACGATTTTGCTCGGGACGACCCTTTGGAGTGCCGCTGATGACGTTTAATTTGGAGGCCTCTTCAGAGATACCGGACACGATTTTGCTCGGGACGACCCTTTGGAGTGCCGCTGATGACGTTTTTAAACGTCCGAACCCCAAACGGGCCTTTTGGGGATCACTTGGATCCCGGTGGAGATGCTCTGAGTAATTAAGGAACGAGACGCCGCAGGCTCTCGTTTATGTTGCTGTACGTCACTCCTGCATTTTGCAGGGTCATGGTATGTAATCTACGCACACTAGCACTTTAGTTTGGAACAGAACTATCATAATCATTAATTCAGATTTTTCCGGGGACAGAAGGCCAGAAGGGCTTCCAAGCCGGCCAATCACACCACAAGCTTGATAAAATTAAACAAGTACATCTCGTGCATGCGCTCCTCTTCCAGAAAAAGGAAAAGTCCATGCACTCTACAGGAACACACGCGCGTAATGCATACATACATGTGCAAATCACTTGCGACACGCATACATAGGGATGCATCTTCTTCATTTCTCCGACCCCCATAAACTGAAACAAGCTCAGACCCTGGTGGCGGCGGCGCCGGTGCCGACGCCCTTGTTATGGTGGTCACCGTACCCGTGCTCTGCGCCGTATCCACCAGCGTGCTGGTTCCCGAACAGCCCGGCGTGCAGCATCATGACGTAGAGCAGCTGCGTGAACGCCAAAATGATCACGAACGCCTCCAGCACCCTGAGCCGCCACCCGCGGAACCCGCCGATGTGGATCTCCTTGCAGGCCAGCCCGAACGCCAGCGCGGTGATCGCCCATGCCACCAGCGCGGACGACGCGGTCGCGGCGAGGCTGTCGCCGCGCCAGGCGCGCATGTGGTGGAGGCCGGCCAGCTTGGAGGCGGCGCCGACGACGCCGGCGAGGACGGCGAAGACGAGGAAGTAGAAGGTGGCGCCGTTGGCGGCGACGCCGGGGCGCGTGGAGGCGGTGCCGTTGATGAAGTGGTTCAGGTTCCAGCTCGCGAAGCCGATCACGAGGATGTACATGATGAGGTTCAGGACCAGCAGCGGCGCCACCATGTTCCGGCTAACCCCCGCCATTGTCGAGAGATCCCAGCTGAGATCGAGCGGCTGGATTGATTTGAGTGCAAGAATCGAATTGGGAGATGGCTACACACAGAGGCGAATTGTTTGCTGAGCTACTGGAGTGGCTGTGGCCTGTGGATAAATAGGGAGTGAGGGAGGGGACACGTGTGATGCGAGGCCTAGAGTTGAGTTGACACGTGCATGCGCATGCATGGACTTTACACGTACTGCGAAGCTCGGAAGCTGCTTCCAGTAGCCGTTGGCACCGTGCGGATGCTTCTAGCCGTTTCGTAGCTAGCGTGGCGCGCTCACCGGTTCCCGGGCTTTTGCGCCCATGGCCACTACGCTACACGGTCGAATCCAGCGCAACCTTGCTTAGCTTCACTCTGAAGTTCACTCTACCTATAGCTACAACGGTGCAACCCTTGTACCACACGGTTCAAACTCTGGATCAAGTGCCCATGCTTTTTCTCTAACGGGAGGGAGTGCCCATGCTTTGGGTGGAAATTTCAGCCTCCTGAGGGTTTAGGGATTTCTTCATCTCTACTACTACTAGTAATCGTGCACGTGCAATGCACGTGTCTCCTAATTCATACGATTATATCATACATATTTAATGTTTTTATTCATTATTTAATTTTTAAGGTAATTTTGCTTTGAGCTTGTTAAACATAAGACTACAAATATTTAACAAATTTGTTTAGATACCTAACAAAGATAAAGTAACACCACTCATTTCATACTTCAGTTTCTTAGTGAAAAATTG
Organism: Poa pratensis; assembly: GCA_947311845.1. NCBI lineage: Eukaryota > Viridiplantae > Streptophyta > Magnoliopsida > Poales > Poaceae > Poa > Poa pratensis. The sequence goes on along the minus strand of CAMZMU010000027.1, from coordinate 70,679,853 downwards.
TGAACAAAAGCAGGAATAAAATCGTACAATGTATCTGTGTTTGAGGAACAAAAATTGTGAAGTATGTTATAGTGATTTACATGTTTTAAAAAACATGGCAATGGGCGCAGATGCCCCAGCTCTAAATTTAATAGAGGCCAGATGAAATAGTGTGAATCGCATGTTCTCCGATAGAATTATTACAAACAAACATTTAGTAATGGAACAACATCCTCGTAGGAAAAACAGAGGCTTGTTGCTATAGATTATTAAGTTCTTGCCTTCTACTCTGCTTGTCCTGTAGATTCTCCAACTGAAAGATCTTAAAAATCAAGTTTCAAGTTCAAAGTATGAAAATAACGTGAGGGAGCATTTACTATCAATATGATATTGTGATCTCATCCTTCGGCAGTTCAAGCAGTGGTGAACCAAATCACAGTTCAATTTTAAAATATGGACTGTGCAGCGAACTATTTTAAATGCAGTTCAACTCATACATGACATGTACACTGGCAATTCCAGAAATGTGATATGCTAGGAGGAAGACCACCCGGTGTGGTGCAAATCATCTTCAGATGATGCTATCTTAAGAAGACTCATAAAATCACTTAACTGTTTATACGGTTTGTTAGGAACATAAATTTTACCATCAAAATGGAACAGAAATTTTGGAAATGCATGCTGGCACGATAAATGCAACCCACGAACACATGGATTTAGAATAAATAGCACGAAAACAGTAAATTCACAAATTCTAGAAGGAAAAGATACAAGTAACTTCCTGTGAAACACAACAAGAGGCAACTGATAACTGGAAGCGACTAAAAAGGGATCCAATACTCTCCCTCTGATCTGATTTCCAGCAAATATCTTTATCAGTGCGGAGGGAAGTTCAAGGAGGAGATGGCTCAAAAGGCTCTAGAGCAGCCACATGTACGTACAGATCCCAGTGTACACTACAAATCATATATTCCCATCACAAAGGAGCATGCAGGTGTCGATTCACTTCACAATGATCGTCATGTCGCTGTGGCACTGTCAGCAAGACTTGCGGGTGCGGGTGCGGGTGGCAAGCCGAACAAAGTTGCCATCCTATACAAATGCAAAGGAATGAAATATCAATGTAAAGAAAAAAGAATGCTCAGCGATTTAGGCATGGCTTTAAACACAAATTGATTAATTTGCTCGGTATATGACTACATATGTGTCTATGTACCTACAGGGAACTCTATAAACTGCAGTCTTTTAAAACTATGACTGTTGTAATTGAGAATAACTAAGTTCACGGGAGAAAACAAATAAAGTCCAAAGCAAGGAAGGAATACAAGCAGTTGCAAAACTCGTAGTGAAAGAAACTAACTAACTCGCCATCCCATTGCGCTCATGGTTTTCAGTTGCATTGCCGGTGATTGTGATATCAAATATCATAACGTAATAAGTAAAAGTGATCAGCTACAGCAGAATATTATGAAAAGTTGTGTTCACAGAACTTAACAGTAAGAGGGTGTTTAGATTGTTATTATCAATTGAATAGATGTAGTTATATGTATAAGAAATATTTACCAGAAGCAGCTTGAAGGGAGACTTCATCCCTATCAGGTGCAATTATCAAAGTAGTAAGATGAGATCGCAGTGTTAGATAGCCTACAGGTAGGCCCCAGCCAAAAGCTGCAATTAGGAACAGAAGCTGTTAGCAATAACAACTATCGTACATGCAGAAACCATAGCAGAAATCAAAATTTATTTATGGAGAACATGCCTGTTTCATCCTTGCAACACATCCCTGTACACAATGTTTTTTGTGCTTTTTCTCGTGTCATCAATGTCTTTATTTGGCTTGGCCAAAATCCGAGTGGTTTGCCTTGACACACCCCTGGACAGCGCAACATAAAGCTGGCCATGCGAGAACACTGGCTCCGGGAGGTAAATACCAACATTTGGAATCGTTTGACCCTGGGCTTTGTTAATGGTCATGGCAAAACTCAACCGGATCGGAAACTGTTTCCTCTTGAACTTGAAAGGAAGTGAAATGTCCTCTGAGGGCGACAAAGGGATCCTCGGTGTGAACACTCTACGTCCAGCATGTTGTCCACCAACAATCTCGGCATCGATTGCATTATCTTGGAATGCTCTAATCATCAATCTTGTTCCATTGCACAACCCGTTGTGAGGGTCGAGATTTCGGAGAAGAATGACAGGACAATTAACTTTGAGTTTCAAGACATGCGGGGGCAAACCATTTGGAGTGATGGAGTTTAGATAGTCAATTGTGTAGTTGTTGTGTGCATCATCCTCCACGGAGTCAAAGCTATAATATATCTTTTCTCGGCCAGGAAACCTGTCGATCATCTTTTTATTCAGATCGTCCACATATTCATTCTTGGTTGAAAGAATGGCACGTGAGCTCATGTAGGACCCGGATGTGGCATTCTCATGAAGCAATGGGAAGATGTCTTCGATCAGCTTATTGACTGGTTCTTCAGTGGGAGCATAAGGAATAACAATGTCATCTGGAAGACGTACGTAATCGGCGCCGATCGTCTCTTCTGTCCCTTCACCAATTCTCAGGAGGTAACTGGAGAACCACGGGTCAGTTTGTGCCCTCATATTACGTTTCAGGCGTATCTTCCTAACCTTCTCCCACAAATAAGATCTCTGTAGCGAGCGTCAGTGATCTGCGCTCTCGTCCCACGGGTCACCACGGGAAGGACCTGTCTAAAATCTCCTCCAAACACCACGACCTTCCCACCAAATGACAAATCACATTCCATGATGTCCTGTAGGGACCTATCAAGTGTCTCCACTGTTTGACGCTTTGTCATGGCAACTTCGTCCCAGATTATCAAAGATGCCCTACCAAGCAGCTTCGCGGTACCACTCTCCTTGGTGAAATTGCACGTGCTGCTGTCGGTGAGCCTAATTGGAATTTTGAACCTAGAGTGGGCGGTGCGTCCACCAGGCATGATCGATGCTGCTATACCAGAGGTTGCAGTCGCAATAGCTATTTTCCCCAAGGAACGAACCTTAGCAAGGAGGGCCTTGTATAGGTACGTCTTTCCCGTGCCACCTGGACCATCGACAAAGAAAATCCGGCTCTTGTTGTTGACGACATGAGAGAGGATTTCATCAAAACCAGCACGCTGCTCTGTGTTAAGAGTTGTAAATAAATCCCTGTAACATGTGTTGCCGATCTCTGATACGCCTCCACGGAACTAACACCCTTCTGTTTGTGATCAATAGTAACCATGCTTACACCTGCAATTTTTTTATCTAGGCACACATGAAATAATTAAGGCATGAAGCATAGTCTTATGTTATTAGAAACTGAATCAAATCTTTGTGTTTGTACCATCTGTGTGTGTGTTGGTGATGTCAATAAACGGGGTACGTGATGAATTAGCTACAGTAGTCGGCGATATATGAGACACGTCCACAGAATTAACACCGGTATGATTTGCAGCCATTTTTTCTTCGCGGGCAATGCGTTGCGTCTGTAAATAATCCGCCTTTTGTTGAGGCGTCAATGTAGCATACCACCCTTGACCACCATGTTTTATGATATCCTGTCGAATCTGATTAGAAGATGAGCCATGGCGGTTCTCCATGTTGGATATCCCTGCAGGAGTACATGAGAAATATTAGAAGACTCCCTTGTAACAATTGATACATGAAAATGTAAACTGGTTGTTCCAATTATTGTTAATGTCACCTGTAAGATGCAAACCACAATATCATGTCGAGATTGAACAACATAAACATTAATCAATAGTATTCAGGGGCGAAAGTACATGTACCATGATATTTGTATGGTTCTGATTGTATGATAGGTGTGCCAGCACCCGCAGCTTCAGAATCACCACGTGCAGACATTGTCCTATTTTCACGTATGGATTTTTTATACTCACGATTCTTGTGCAACCGCATGTCCCTCTTTTCATCTGGCATCAGAGTATCATTCCCTCTTTAGTTGTCGTGTCTTCTCAGAAGAATCACGTTGTCGTTTATTCTCCTCATGTGCACTTTTCGCAATGAAGCTGTCTTGGTCATGTGAGCCTAATCCTGTAGGTAAATTTTGCACTTCTTCGAGGGTTCTCATATTTCGCATGTAAGTATCATTTCTATGTAGCCAATCTGTATCATCATCGTCAAGCATAGTTGAATTGACGCGTGGAGTGTGAAGATCCATGGTCATGCTAGAATATACAGATCCAATATCCCCAATACCTAAAGTAGACACATATAGCTTGAGCTGTCAGCGTCTGATATTTGGTATAAAGTAAATCAGTGAGAACCACGGTATGAGTGTTGAAGGTTCTTACCAAGTGTATAGGGATTTTTATGTGTGTTGGTTACGTTGCTCAATGGGGTACGTTGTGAATTATGACGGGTAGGCACATCCACACCATTAACACCTACAATTTCATAGGAGATGTAGTCATCAGTATTACTATATATCTATATGCAACACATGTTGTATAAAGTGAATGTGTATTTTCAGGTTGATAGTGAGTAACATATATAGTGTTGCAAGTATAAAATACATGACCTCCTGCAGGTGTTTTGGATTGCAGTTGGGTGACGCTGCTTTGCCCAGTAGGTACTGTATCACATCCGATGTTTGCGTCCACAGAAGTCAATGGCTGATTCTTAAACTATCGTGATTGGTGCTGGCGCTTTAAGATTTTATCTTTATTGTTTGCATAATAATCCCTATTCCTCTGCCTTTTGATCTCTGATGGATCTGCATATATGACTTCATAAGTTTACTCTTAATTAATTTCGGAATCCCATAAAAAATCAGTGCGAGTTTAGAAAACATCACCTCCTGCACATATAGTGTTTTCGTCATTCACGGTCGCCAGTGACTGGTTTTTAAGCTCACGTGATTTGCGCTGTTGACTTAAAATCTTATCTTTATGTTTTGCATAATACTCTCTATTTCTCTGCCTTTTAGCCTCTTTAGGATCTGCATCGATGTGATACTTATGTTAGGCATATATGACCCAATTAGTACCAGAGTAGTGCCTACTTGCAAATTGTTGGTACTTGGTAGTTACCTTGCTTCTTTCCGTTGGTTATGTCCTCGAATGGATTATGGTTGGAAGATGACATACTTGTTTATTTCCTAATAGTGAACAATAGTGCGTCCCTGCAAATTATTACATTGGGGGTGATAAATCAGCTTCCTGTAATAATTGATGCTGAACAAATTAAGAGGGGCAGATTTTGAGTCAACAACAAAACTAAAAATTAAGGATGATAGGCAAATCAATCAAGAAATTGATATGCGCAACATAAGGCACAAATCTGCGCTGATACTATGCTCAAGTGAGAAATTACTATTCAGATATGCCTGGGACACCTATAACCGTGGTCAGATCACTCGAATTTTGAAATATAGTGATTGCTGAGCACCATTTGTAAAACAAAATATAACACGTCAGGTACATACTATCACCTTCTTAGTTCTTACTTTACGTTATCAAACATTTCTATTCTAATTTAATGTACGAGAATTCTACTTCATTGTGCAGGACCTCCCATAGTCACACGTTCCTAGGATATAGTTCAAATTCATTAGAATTCTAAGTCAGAGACCAGCATTATCTTGTATCCTCGTCATCCCTAATACATGTTTTTATTCTACTCAGAAATTGCAAGTTCAGCAAACAATTGGAAAGTAGAAGTAGAAGTTACGGAAAAAACAAAGTAGAAGTTACGGAAAAAACACGTCCGCAATCTGCCTCACAAGCAGTTCTAATTAGCGCTAAACAATAGGCAAAATTTGTGGGATCAAGTCGATCTGCTTCATCGTCGTTCACCGTCACCGTCTGTAGCGCGGCTGCACCGTCGCGGCCCGCGCCATCCTCCGCCCTCGCGGCCTGACGACGCCCGCGACGACGCGCGTAATCCGCCCACGACTGCCAGCCGCAAACCCGCAATCCCCTCACGCCCACAACTCGCCCCCCGCCGACAAATCCCCACATACCGACGATACATGGCCACCGCGTGAATCCTCCCAGGATGCCACTGCCTACGGGCAGGCCGCAGCCTCTCTATGCGCCCCGCCACCACGACGTCGTTCGTCCTGCCCTACGACCTTCACAATGCTAGCGCGGTTGAGATTTCACGTCGTTGTTTACTCGAGCGCGTGCTCCATAGCTCCAGTGGCCACCGGCCACCAATGACGTCTTCACATCCTCCGAGGCTCAAGGAGTTGCTCTAGGTGATGGAGTTCGGTCTCACGGTATATTGTGCATGACGTTCCTTTTTCATTTTATTTTGTTCATGGTCTCTGAATTTGCTGCTTGAGTTACTAGCATTTTAAATTTGGATGAAGTCTGGCACAGAGCCACTACTACTGCTTTCTGTACCAATTTGTTCCAGTTAACTAATTGTCAGGCGCTAGAGAAAATGGATTTCGACTGCATATATAGAGATATTTTGGTCCAAAAGCATTGTAGTTGATTAACTGGTGGAAAAAAATTACAAACAGGGTCCTGAATGTTTTATACGAAATTATCACATTACACCATTCATATGAAGATGTTCTTGTATTTTGGATGTTTCATGTGGTCGCTTTGGTTTTGACTTACAAGGAACGATTAGAAGTAGCTTCTTTGCTTCTGCCGATTGAATGTTCAGCAACACAAGTTGCTTGCAGGGTTGCAGGCTCAACCTTAAACTGGGAAGATACTTCTTATCTACAGATCGACTGAGAGAAGTTGGCAGTGGGAAGAAAAGTGCCTTGCTAGAGCAAAGGAACCAATCGTTGGATGCAATCACCATTCTCAGTCAGTGGTTTTGTGGAAAGAAACGAACATGAGAATATTAACGATTTGGCTCAGGCAATCAGCAACATATGTGATCTAATCAAAGATAGAGTATCTAGAAAACATATAGATTAGCATAGCTGAGTGTGCCTTAGAGGCACATACACATTCTTCTATCATTTTGACAAGTACAGTTTAAATATATCAGATTTAAAACATGTTTGTAATTTGGAGACGTGCGTGCACGTGTACACTAACTAGTTTTCAAAAAACAAAAAGTGAAATTTAAACTTTAAAAAAAAAATCCCGCAGGTTCTTAATGACGTAACCTATAACCGTACAAAATCTCACTTTTAAATAGTTTACATTCCGAACTACGCAAAATATAAATATAAAAAGTGAATCTGATGATCGACTTTGATATCTAGCGTCGTCATTTTCGATGATGTGGTTACATGAGTTAGTTTTATGCTAGTTTTATTGATAGTTGTATGTTATATGAGTTCAACTATTTTAGAAGAGAAGCACCGGCCGATAGTCGATGGTTTGAATGGGTTGTTGCACCTGCCAAAATGGGCCCTTTTTTGTTGAATGTGTGTCAGGGGACAGGGGACACGTAGAATAACTGTAAACTACTGTACTTCACATGACTAAGTTGATCATGTGGAGAGGAGAACCACTATAGCCAGAGAGCAAAGTGGTGTGTAAAATATTCGAAAGGCACTCCCAACAAAATTACAGACTAGTACTAGTACAATCAAGCTGATATCATCAGTTCATCACTCGCGTCCATGCAGGTCTGACTCTGACACTGATCACAAGTGCTTCTCTTCCTCTTCCCCGGCCAGCGCGATAGCTGCGCTGTCACCATGGCGCCGGCGGCTGGCAGTCGGGGGTGGGGCAACCCTGATTGTAGTTGTGGTTCGGCATCGGCGACCCCGGCTTCGACCAGTGGCTTCCCAGAATCCTCCCTACAGATCGACAATTAAGGATGCGAGGCGAGGACACAGGTTAGATCGACGCAAGGAAGAAGAAAAAAATCATGGATCGTCAAGCTTGGTACTATGCATGGCTGATGGATGTACCCTGTACTTACCTCCTTGAACAACGACGGTGCAAGCGTGGATCGCCAAGATCATCATCAGTAGCAGCAGCAGCGTCGGCCGAGAGAAGATAGTCATGATCGCTGCCTCGATGTGGCGTCCTCCTGTCTTCTGCTGTGGATTTTGACAACTCGTGGCCTGGGTGCGCTATTAATACCCGAGACCCAAGATCGCGGTATCTCGATGCGTTGAGCAGTCGCTCTATGTGACTCTGTCAACCGCTGAGAATATGTCTTCTTTTACAGCAGATCGAGCGACCATTTCCACGCAGTCAGCGGCTGCTACTGCCTCTCTTTGAATTGAATTGGCCACTGTTTGCCGCTAACCCGTGCATATATCCGACCGACCGATGATCACCATTCAACATCCAAATCATTGATAGTGCAAATCGAGAGTTCAGGGAATAAAAGGAGCAACGGGATCATGTATGATTGATGTTGTTATTTTGCACACCCAGAAATCATTTGTAGCTCCCGAGCTCGAGTGATCCCGCTCTTTAGAAAATATCGAAAAGTTCTATTTATTTCTTCTGGAAACAAGCATACAAATATATGTGCATGTCAAGCCTGTACGAGCAAAATTGCACTGAAATAATTTTTCATATATGGCCTGCACAAAAAAAGACAAATGTTGGAAGAAAAAATAGTTATATTTTCCTATTTAGAGCAACCTTTTTGTGATTTTTTTGGTAGGCTACAATAGAACGTATTATCGAGCAAACCTCTACAGAGATGTATGTAACATGTGTATGTGTACACGTAATTGTTTCTTAGAATTTTTGAGATATTAAATACTATTTTCATTTTTTAAATACAGGTAGCACTGCAGCTCGGTAGTCCAAACACCAAACATCTAATTCATCTCCTTGCCCCGGGTGAGTTTATTGAACTCCTAGATTCGCATCAAGTCGATACAACTGAAAGTAACTGAACTACATACAGTCTCTTCATATTCGGAATGCACGCAACCGATAAAATAAACAAACAGTAAAAAATGTAAAAAAAAAAAACGTAGTCATGCAAGCCAAATACATAGTCATGTGTGCTAGATATATGTTTGGCCACCCACTTCAATCGTATACACACCGTCATAAACACCTCGTGGTGTTCTTAACACCGAAGAATACACGACTAACGGGGACGGTGCATATGTTGATTGATAACATGTACTAGCGATGAATTATTACTTAACAGGATACCTTTCAACATAGTCATAGCAATCAAAAGGGGCTATCTCTACCACGTGCATAACGGTACGACCATTGCGACCATCCATCTCAACCCTTTGACCAAATATTCGCAACACTATGAGGCAAATACCATTTTGACGTCACCTGAATGACTGAATAAATAAAATCGACAAAATTGCATGGGAATAGAAGACAAGCAAGTATATAAGTTAATAAAAATACCGGCAATCTAATTCCCCATGAACTCTTACCAACAACGTTTCACTCAAATTTGTAGTGAAAACTCAAAAAGCAAATATTGGTATATATGGATATTATTAATTTGAGAAAATTAATATATTTTCATGATATAAGTAATTGTGATTTAAACTTTCCTTAAAATAGCCCATAACTTTCTAAAATAGAGTGCTTATTGATGGCCAAGATTACGAATTATAATTTTATATAAGCATAATATTAATGAACGTACTAAGTTTGTACTATTTTGTATAACTAATTAATTTGTCCTTATTTCCATGGTAAAGTGCCAGCATCTACTATAAAAGGCGTCCATTTACATTTATCTAACACATAAAATTTGTAGAGCAGCATAGTCTCACGGTTGTAATAAGGAATGAGGACTACACAAATTCTTTTCCTGGGTCTTGCCCTCATGATGCTATCCTCAGGTATTTTTAGTTCATATACATATCGTGTATACATGTTCTGTTAAGCAACCTTTCCCATGTCACAATTTCGCCATTCTAATGATCTTGTACTTCCTCCGTCTGAAAAAATGTCATTAAAATGGATATATCTAACACTCAAATATGTATAGATACATCCATTTTACTGACATCCTTTTTTGAACAAAGCGAGTACACATTTCTATGTGAATTCTATTATCCTAATTTCGTATTGAGTATGACAATTGCTCTATCCTAAGTCCTTACCCAAATTGTGTGTTGCAGCTATTGAGGCGAAAGTACATTGTGGCCCTGAGATTGGAACGGGGCCAGGCCCGTGTAAGTACAGTGATTGTGCGACATGGTGCAGGAACTTGGGTGGCTCAGCGGCTAGTTGTGTTCCCCAGGGATGCAGGTGTGTAGCGTGCTGGAAAGATCCCCCCAGCTCGAACAACGAGCTAGGCGCCTAGGTCAAGAGTAGCATCACAGATGAAATATTTCATTTTTTTAATGGTTTCCTTTACTAAAAAAGTAATAAAGTGATGTTGAGTCTTAGACTTATCGGCTCAGTCTGTCAATGAGTGACACGTGTCTTCCATATCCCCTATCGCTGATGTTCCGGTTCACTGGGGGTGGAGCTGGAGCAAACATGTAAAAATGTGTTCCAAACTTAACATAGATTACATGTCATAACAAATACAGTTTGTAAATACAAAGAGCCCACAATAAAAAAAATCAATGTACACAACTTTAATATTACTATAAAGTTCAGAAATTACAAAGGACACACACCCAAAGCTTCATGCCTTGGGAAAAATATCTTTACAAGGTTAGCACTAACCTTATGGTGAAAGATATAAGCAAAGAGGGATAACGCAACCTTTAGGCAATACTTAGAAGAAAAAAAAGTCACTGCACGGGTGTGCCGATGATGACGAGTCCATTCGACGATTGAGCTCGGGACAGAAGACGGGTTTCAAACAACCATCTCCAGAAAGATCACGACGCAAGCACATTTCCAAATTTAAAGAAATGTTTTCAATGAAGTGTGCAAGTCCGATACTAACGCTTCGAATATCATCACTATGTACTAATCAGATGACCCCGAAGGAGAAATTGAAAGTCGATGACGTCCCATATCACCACGCTTCCAACAATTATCGCCAATATCACTAAGACGACATTATCGCCAATACTATTTAATATACTACTCCCTCCATTTTTTTAATATAAGATGTTTTAGTGGTTGCACATATTGTCTACATACATAGTAAAGTAGGTGGACACACATGCTAAAATATGTCCACATACATTTGTACACATGTGAATGTGGACAAATGCTAAAACATCTTATATTAGAAAACGGAAGAAGTAGTTGTCATGACTGAGCGCACAAAACTCAATGGTCATATTGAGGGGGTATAGTAGTGTCACATCTTGTGCATGGAGGACTCTCTATCCACCAATATCTGGATCATACGATTCTCTTTATGGATTATGATATCGAAAAAGCTAAACAACTAAAATTAGTTTTAGCAGCATTCGAGCAATTTTCGTATCTAAAAGTAAATTGCATAAGAGCGAATTATTCTGCTTCGTGGACGACCAAAACATGGTTGCTCACTATAACAAGTTGTTCGGTTGTGAGCAAGGATAGTTTCCTATTAAGTATTTGAGTTTCCTATTCTCTATCACAGACTAACAATCACCAAATGGAAACATGTCCAGAATCGCCGCAAAAAATATTAAGGTGTAGGAAAGGGAAACTATTATCTCTGGTTGAAGTTTTCTCATTAATTTGGTACTAAGTACTACCTTTGTCCCTAAAAACAAGGCGTATAATTTTCCCCATGAAATCAAACAACATAACGTTTGATCAAGATTATAGAAAAAACTACAAATAATTGTTAAATTCTATAGATAGACCATTAAATATGTTCAAAAAATATTATTTTAAAAGCTTTGAGATTGATATTTTTTTCGAAAAGTTTACTTAAATCTCACATGATTTGTCTTTTGACAAAATTCCTTATTTTATGGAATGGGGTGGAGTAATATGGTATTGTGTACGATTTTTTTCTTCCACTTACGCAAACTAGTCTTTCACTTTTTTTTATTTTGATAAAGATTATTATAGCAAGGAGATAGTGGAAAAAAAGACTAACTCGACGGGATGTGGTATGCTGACATGAGGATGGGGGAGGGGAGTTCAGTCAAGCACTCTGATTTAATGGACAATAACACCGTATCTAACAGGTAGGGTGATTCGTTTACGACTCTTGAGTGACCGAATGTCGCTGATGTATTTTCTTGCCAAATCTCGACCCTTGGCAAAACAAATGTCTTATGTGCCTTCCGAGAAACTATTTTCAAATCTAACCCCTTGATGTCAGCGTCAACTATCTTTTTTTGACGCGTGAGCTAGGTAAGCGCCAAAACATTTAGGTATATCCTCAAAACATGTGGTATCTGGAGGGCTAGATTAGGCATTAGTTTCCCTAATTTTGGCCACGTTTGATGAAGAAAAAAAAAGGTCGATGACGGACTCTGCATCACCTGGCTGAAAAGTCATGACGGACCGTGCGCCGTCAGTCCTGTTGTCAAAATAACTCCCCCAGAGCTTGCATCACGCCGCCGCCGCCGCCGCCGAAAAGCGCCGCAAATCTGTGCCTCGCACGCCGCCCATGGCTGCCGCGGCAGAAGAGCAGCTTCTGCTCCACCTGAAGCTCGCCTTCCTCGCCCTGGAACCCCCCGCCTGCGTCCTCACCCTCGCCAGGTACATCCCACACCAGTCCTCCTTAGTAGATTGTGCATGCCACTAGCACTAGCCCGAAAGGTTAATGCATATAACCTTCGCGAACCTCCTGAGCCACCTATGTTCTAGCAATCAGAGCCTCCTCATTCGGCCCTTTTGAATCGCAGTTGGCAATTTGGGCGCTCTTGAATCGCAGTTGGTAATTTGGGCGTGTGTGATGTTGTGATGTGCTGTCCTGTGCTGAGTTAATTTAGGATACACACACGGCAAAGACGCGCGACAACGTACGTGGGCTAGTTCTCTAGCGAGTGCGTGTGTGGCGATTCTTTGATATGTTGTCACGAATTCTAAGCTCTATTATTTTCTCTGTGTATAATACTGGCATGTAGGTTTTGATGGAAATTAGTAGCTTAACGGGAATACCCATGCTCAGTGCAAGATAAATATTTTCTTCGAGGGAACGCAAGAGCTTTGTTTCCGTTTCGATTCATTGATGGAAGAGAAGTTTAGTACAACCCCGAAAGGGCAACACCCAAGGTTACAAATACAACGCTATGCTCTTACAAGCTGGCTCTCCTTTCCGCCTTGATTGTTTCGAGCAGGCCTGAAGCGTCGGGTTGAGCCCAGTTGAAGATCACTGCGCCGCTTCAAGATCAACCATGTTGTAAGCATGATTGTCGTAGAGGTGCCTTTCCACGCCTCGGTAGGGGCGCAAAGGGCAGACCGCTGCTAAAGGTCCACTAACCTGTCTCCAGCAGTGGGGATGTGGATGGGATACCGGATCCAGTGCAAGTAGAGTTTTGTCAGGTCTTAGGTTCTAATAGACAAACATAAAAGCCAAGCAATGTGGAGTCAGTTTGCACCTACTACATTTCACACATAGAAAACAAAAAATTATCTGAAAGGAAAATATGTTTGAATGAGACATAGTACTTTTCCCCCCTTTTGTTTTCAAAACAGCATGGTAATTTTCAGTTTTATTTGGTTTATGCAGAAAAGCTGGTGGAGGTTCTGTCACGCCGCAAGTTCAAACTTTTATTTTGGAGAACTGTATTTGCACTAATGTAAATGCCTTCTGCTATTTCATAGCACGAACATTATTACCCACAAAATTGGCACCATATATATTCTAATTTTGTATCAAATGAGGGTAGAATTAAAATTCTATTCAGCTAATAATGTACTATGGTAATGCTATTTTTCTGGTTATCACTCACTTTCAGTTGTGCTTCTGGTCTAAAGCATTGTTTACTCATACAGGTAGGCGGAAGTCAAAATTATACCTATGGAGTAACTATCCTTAAAAAGGTTATAGCTGAGATTGAATTATCGTCAGATGTTGTGATTGATGAGCTCTATGAGGAATTTGGCCAGTGTATGTTGTCGAAAGCAGTATGTGTATCTATTTATTTTTATTGCATCTCAATTATCAGTACTTATTGATATAATATACTCAGGTAACTTGTTTCGCTGTTTCTGAGCAGAATAATTCATTGCTGAATATGGCTAACAAGATCTATAAGGATATATCATTTATTTCTCCTAAATGTGAGTCATTAATTTGGAACTATTTTCTCAGATGTTTACAGATATTTTATTATGACATAGTAGTAATAAATATGTTTTATAGATGACAATGTTTCCTCAAATCCAGTAAGCTTGGTTGCTCGATTATCATGTTCTACTAACATGCTCGAAGGTGATACAGGGTATGTTGTCTCTAAATATTTAAATTCATGTGTTCATATATAGGCTTATACTTGCATTTGTATGAATTCATTCATGTCAGTGGGGATTTTACTATTTCAGGTGTTGTCTTTGGCCATCAAGTTTATTTTTATCTGAGTTTATTCTTTCATGCCCAGAACTTTTCTCCAAAAAATGTTGCTTTGAGGTAAAGTGTTTATTTGTAGTATTAACTTAGAATTAGATTTACTAGTTCAAGAAGTTTTTTTTGTCGTCAAACGTTCATATCAGCCAATATATCTACAATATTAGCATGGGCGAAAGCAGGGGTCACAGCCCTTAGCGCCATCCTACCCGGGATAGGCCCTTCGTATGTGGTGTTATAAATTGGTGTGGTGTGGTCACGGGCTTGTGCATAACTCGATTTCTATGAATGCATCGAGAGCAAAGCTTCTGCACTTTCTTGAGAAAATATGCATATTTTGCAGAATACGATCAAGTTTAGATGGCAATCTCTTGTGTGATTTGTAGAGAACTATTGCCAATGCTTGATTCGCATGTATTTAAGTATGTTTTCTTGCTCCCGGTACAAGTATTAGTGTACTAAGTGTGCTTGTAGTTGTGTTAACCGGCTACATCCTCATCAAGTCAACGTCTATTACTTCTATGTTTTGTATGTAGTTTGTCCTTGACATTTTCCTTTTAGCAATTAGTTTAGTTTCTAAATTTAGTGTATTTTATATAGTTGTTTGTACTATATAGGTAAAATAGCAAGATTGAGTGTTATCAGGAACTTAAATATGTGTTTTTCCTATGTTTCCATGATAAGCAGCTAGGTTCTGGTGTTGGTTTGGTTGGTGTATGTCTTAACTATGTTGGTGCTTCCAAGGTATGACATTTTATTATACCACTGTCCACTCAAGTTCATAAGTATGCCATGAGCTATAAATGCCAACAAAGTTCATAAACATTTTGCAAGACGAAGCATTTATGGGACAAGAAATACTTATAATGTGAAACGTATATAATGATGCAGGTTATTCTTACTGATGGTGATGCGTCTACTCTAGCAAACATGAAGACCAACATGGAAATGAATAACTTAAACATTGAGGATCGTCAGCTGGTAATAGAAAGCAAGAATAAGGTGTATTTAAGTCCTTACGAAAATATCAGCTTCTATGTTTTCATGATCACGCATTTTAGATTGGCTGTATGATCTCGTTTGTAAAAATGGGTAGCATAGCTAGCCCTTGATCAAACATCTAAAGGCTCTTGTTAATTAAGAGGAGTGACAGTATTATCTCGCTTGAAAAGAGTGTTAATGCACTGCATTTCCATATTTATTTTTCACATTAGCAATTAGCATTGGTACTTATCCTTCCTGTTTCAAACTAAACTTTAATCTTACTATATTCCGACATGTAGGTAGAGTGCAAGTATCTTTCCTGGGAAGAAGCATCTGATAGAGACTTATGGGCATGCCAGAGAGATGTAGTGTGAGTATATATATATTCTAGTTATAATACTTATTTTGTATTGCTGTAGCATTATGCTTTCATTTTTCAGTTTGTTATTTTATTAAGCTGCGAGCTTCTAAAACCTCTATCTCTTTGTCAGTCTTGGTGCCGATATTGTATACAATCCGTCATGGGTGCCTCACTTGGTTCGAGTACTTTCAATGCTACTTAGAGGAGATGATGGGCGATGCAGAAGTGTCAGCGCGGCAACCAGCAAAGAAACTAGTGATGAAGTATCTTTGAATGGCGCAGCTGGAGACCGTGTTGCATATATCGCAACGGTTATTCGGAATGTGGACACTTTCAATTGCTTTGCCAAGGCAGCTACCGACGCGAAGTTGTCTATAGTAAACATTACCAGCACCGCGGGTCCCTCGAGTTTTCTTCCTTACATGCTCTCGTACGATAGATCGAGTGTTCAACTTCTTGAGATTACGCCTTTATCATGAGATATTGATGAAGGTAGCTGCCAGCGTTCTTTTCAGAAGTTACCATTTAGATTTAATCGGTGTGCATCAACCTCTTAAGATTGCGCATCATAAGATACTTCTGAGGAGCAGAACTCCCATACTTCCTTTTTGATATTGCGTTTAGCTTTAATCGTGGTGACATCAATCTTGTTGAAGCATCGAATGCAGTATTGTGGTTGTTTCATGTTTGCTGGTGAAGTGCTTCCTTCGCTCTTTTGTACTTCGTGATATGATCATATTAGAGCTTTAAAATATCGAATAGTGCTTCACAAGTCCGAACAGAGTGCAACATTTGGTACATGGATTTATTTATCTTAACTTACCGCATCAATCAAATGAATATGTATCAGGAAAATAAGTTAAGCTGCACGAACATCGATTCTATCTGCTATGAATACAAAAGATATAGGTCACTGGATTATTCAAAGACCAGAATAAACAATATTTATCTTCCATATACACCAAGCTGCCAGCAAAATTCTGTACAATTTACAACGTTGCACATCTTCTACAAGCCCATCATGTAGTATGATGAAGGTATTTGGCACTTAATCCTACACAAGTACCGGCTGTACTCTTTAGCCAAAACGGTGAACCATACATTGTCACATGTGGGAACAGCTCAGGCAAACTTCAGCGCAGCGACCGCCAGGAGACTCACGGCTCTGAAAAGGATATCATTCACGCTTCTTTGTATTCTCACCGCAGCTTCCTCCTCCATGTTTGCGTCGGTTGGGCCTCTAAATATGCTGGTTATCGTGTCCCGCAGTCCGTTTACCGCGGACGAGAGCCAGAAGAGCCCAAACCCGACACCCGTGTTCAGCAGCCGGGTAGCGGCGAAAGGAGTCCTCCCGCCAATAGCAATTTTGCACACAACTGACAGAAGAACAGCCAAGCCGGCTCCAGCGATGCCGATAGAGCATTGTGTCAACAGTTCGTTGACCTCAGGACCAGCCTTTTTCAGTGAGACCATTGTGGAGCTGTTTCTGTTCTTGTCCAGGAGGATCGACAAAATTGCTTCACTAGCATGAAAGTAATTCTTCTGATACATGTCACGTTCATTGACGGGTTTCCCCTTCTGTTTCTTCTTCGATGGAGATTTTGTCTTCACATTTGCCGTGCTGCATACTATAGCGCAACCGTATTAGTATGTGGAAACGATTTTGAATGTTGTACGTATAGCAGGTGCAATACACGATTGGTCATACTACAGTATACTCGACGTGGAATAATTTGCATGTGATTTTTAGGTATTTTGTCTAGATTTAGAGTTTAGGTTCACCAACGGAAGTGTTTCATGCAATGGTTAGCCAAAAAATTTACAGTAAACTGGACATTTGGGGTACAACAATATCCATTGCAGTTTGGTATATTGGCCAGGAACAAAGGATCTACATACAAGCAATAATTTGTACCAATTTATTGGCATTCTTTTGTCAAATCTTGCGACCAGAATAAGGAAGATTACAGAAATACACATACACCCTTTATGCCTAGTCGATGGTGCAAGTGATTACACAAGTAGCTAACATCAGGCAGGTATATACCATGGTAACCAGCAGGTCGAAGAATAAGTATATCAATACTCAAACCTAAAGCATGGAAGTTACCATAATTGTGTATACCAGGAGAACAACATGAAGTAATACACAACTAAAAGAAGCTACAATACCTTTTTGAAGCATCGATAGCTGTGCTTGCTATTTTTGAATTGGATTGGCTGCTATTCCGTCCCCTTTTCCTGCTTATTCAGAAAAGATGTATGTCAAGTAA
This sequence comes from Poa pratensis, assembly GCA_947311845.1. Lineage (NCBI taxonomy): Eukaryota > Viridiplantae > Streptophyta > Magnoliopsida > Poales > Poaceae > Poa > Poa pratensis. The sequence goes on along the minus strand of CAMZMU010000027.1, from coordinate 70,661,940 downwards.
CCGACAAAATGAAAATGATATGCGTAATCATATAGCTGCATTAGTTGAAATTAAAACCATTAACCATAACTCTATTTTTTTTACAGAAATCAGAAACAACGGATTAGTCTTATTGTTATGACCGGGGTCACCTATACCCGGAGGAGGCCCAATGGGCAGGTTTAGTTAGGGGCTTGGCCCACAAGTTATCTCAATTTCGTTATATAAACAGTTGTAAACACTCCGTGAAAATCAAGCAATAAGAATATTTCTATTGCCGGCTCCCAGAGGAGCCGGATCCTAAACCCTAGCCGCCGCCTCGCTCCTGCGCCGCCGCCTCCCCAACTCGCACGACGGCGCCCAGCCGCCGGCGTCCGCGTCCTCGTCCGCAATATGCGCCCTCCTTCCCTTACAACCTTCGCCCTAGAACCGGTAGAACCCTAGCACCTACCACCTTGGTATCAGATTGCTCTTGTTCGATCATGTCTTCTTCGGCCACCACATCCGCCACGATGCCCGCCACCACCGCCGCCATCACCTCCTCCGCGCCGACCTTCCCTGCGGCCGCCGCCACCATGTCGGCGTCCTCCCCCGCGTCGGTCGCCGCCGTCTACACCCCCGCGGAGATGAGCGGGGTCCTCAACGACCTCGTCACCGCGGTCCAGGGCATCCGCCAGTACTTGATCGGGCCCTATGGGCCGCCGCAACCGCCGCCGCCGGGCGCCCTCCCCGGTCCGCCGGCCACGCCGTGGTCCTCCACCGCGGCCTACCCAGGGCCGCCGCCCACGTCCGCCCTGCCGTGGCAGCCGCCGCCCAGCGCCAGGCCGGTTTCGCCCCTACCGGGCAGCGTCCCCATCCACCAGGTCCGCTTTCCATCGTCACCATCACCACTACCGGCCTGGCTGTCCGGGTCGTCGCCATCGCCGGTCTACACTACGGCCGGCGAACCGTCAGCACCCACCATCACGTCCAGCGCCACGTCGAGTTTCGCGGGCCTCCACACGGGTCGCGTCGAGCCCTCCGGCCAAGGCGGCCCTACACAGCCGCCACCACGGTTCGCCAAGATCGACTTCGCCACCTACGACGGTACGGAGGACCCTCTCAACTGGCTCAACCAGTGCGAACAGTTCTTCCGCGGACAGCGCACCCTCGCGTCGGACCGCACCTGGCTCGCCTCTTATCACCTCCGGGGCACCGCACAGACGTGGTACTACCCCCTCGAGCAGGACGAGGGCGGCATGCCCCCTTGGGAGCGTTTTCACGAGCTATGCCTCCTGCGTTTCGGGCCGCCGATCCGCGGGAGCAGACTGGCCGTGCTTGGCCGCCTCCCCTTCACCTCCACGGTACAGGACTTCGCCGACCGTTTCCAGGCCCTTGCATGCCACGTGCCTGGTGTGACGGGGCAGCAGCGGGCCGAGCTCTTCGTTGGTGGTCTTCTAGATCACATCCGGGTGGACGTGGAACTTCAAGGTCCCTAGGACCTCCAGACGGCCATGCACTACGCCCGTGCCTACGAGCGTCGCGCACAGGCGTTGCAGCAGGCGCCACCGGGACGAGGGGGGGCCAGACCGCCAGGCCATCTCAGCCCGCACCTGTGCCCGGCCGGCCGAACCCTGCCACTCCGGCCGCCACCGTTCCGGCCGCCACGCGGACTTTCCGTCGGCTCACCCCGGCCGAGCAGCTCGAGCGCCGTCGCTAGGGCCTTTGCTTTAACTGTGACGAGCCTTACGTGCCGGGCCACGTCTGCCCGCGCCTCTTCTACTTGGAGACGGTCGACTACATCGAGGACACACCCGCCAACGGGCTCGGCGAGTTGCCCCCACCCGTCGCTGCGGAGACCGTCCCCGCAACCACGAATGCGACAGCTTTCGTGGTCTCGCTCCATGCGCTTGCTGGCATCCGTGACGAGCGCACTATGCTCTTGCCGGTGACGATTCATGGCCAGCGCCTGGTGGCCCTCCTGGACACGGGTTCCACGCATAACTTCCTGCCCGAGGCTACGATGCGCCGCTTAGCCCTTCAACCGACGGGTGGGGAGCACCTTCAGGTCGCGATTGCGAATGGCGACCGCCTCCGGTGCCACGGGCTGGCGCGGGACGTGCCAATCACCATCGGCGACGAGCACTTCACCATCACGTGCGCCGGCATCGACTTGGGCTGCTTCGACTTCATCCTCGGCGTCGACTTCTTGCGGACCCTCGGTCCCATCCTCTGGGACTTTGACTCCCTGACGATGACTGGCGTCTGGGTCGCCGTATCCGGTGGGAGGGCATCGGGGGCGCCTCTCCGGCGAACCCGCAGCTGCAGCTTGCCGCAACCGCCACCGAGTCCGAGCGTCCACTGTTAGATCACCTCATGCAGCAGCACGGCGACCTCTTCGACGAAACTCAGGGCCTTCCGCCCGTCCGGGTGTATGATCACCGCATCCATCTCTTGCCGGACATGGCGCCAGTTGCAGTGCGGCCCTACCGCTACCCCCAGCTGCAGAAGGACGAGCTAGAGCGGCAGTGCGCGCTCATGATCGCCGCGGGCATCATCCGCATCTCCACGTCGCCATTCTCGGCGCCGGTCCTCCTCGTTCGCAAGTCGGACGGCACGTGGCGCTTCTGCATCGACTACCACGCCCTTAATGCCATGACGCTCAAGGACAAGTTTCCTATTCCGGTGGTCGACGAGCTCTTCGACGAGCTCCATGGGGCGCGCTTCTTCACCAAGCTCGACTTGCGGTCGGGCTACCACCAGGTGCGGATGCATCCGGATGATGTCGCCAAGACGGCGTTTCGGACTCATCATGGCCACTTCGAGTTTTTGGTGATGCCTTTTGGCCTCTCCAACGCTCCGGCGACCTTTCAGGCCCTGATGAACGACGTCCTCCGGCCGTACCTACGACGGTTTGTGCTTGTTTTCTTTGATGACATTCTTATCTACAGCACCTCGTGGGCGGAGCACCTTCAGCACATCGCCATCGTCTTTAACGAGCTTCGAGCGCATCGTCTTCACCTTAAGCGCTCGAAGTGCTCGTTCGGGACATCTTCGGTCGCCTACCTCGGCCACGTCATCTCGGCCGAGGGGGTGGCTATGGATGCCAACAAGGTGGCAGCCGTCGCGGCTTGGCCGACGCCGCACTCACCGCGGGCTCTCCGCGGTTTTCTGGGGCTCGCGGGGTACTACCGGAAATTTATCCGGGAATTCGGCCTCATCGCGGCCCCGCTCACGAGGCTGCTGCGTCACGACGCTTTTGCTTGGGATGACGAGGCCACAGCGGCATTCGAGGCTCTGAAGGGGGCTCTCACGACGGGACCCGTTCTTCAGATGCCGGACTTCGACCGCCCGTTCATCGTAGACTGCGACGCCTCCGGTATGGGGTTTGGCGCGGTCCTTCATCAGGGCGACGGGCCGCTCGCCTTTTTCAGCAGGCCCTTCGCAGCGCACCATCTTAAGCTCGCTGCTTACGAGCAGGAGCTCATTGGCTTGGTGCAGGCGGTGCACCACTGGCAGCCCTATCTTTGGGGCCGGTCGTTCAGATCACTACAGCCTCAAGTTCTTATTGGACCAGAGGCTGTCGACGTTGCCGCAACATCAGTGGCTCAGCAAGCTCTTTGGCTTCGACTTCGCCGTCGAGTACCGTCCGGGTCGCCTTAACACCGTGGCCGACGCCCTGTCTCGCCGCGATGCCCCCATGACGCAGCCGTCGGAGATTCTGAGGGGGCGACGCTCTGCATCCACTCAGGGCCCACGTTCGCCCTCTTCGCCGACATCCGTCGGGTCACCGCCGCCGCACTGGACGCTCAGCTCCTTCGGCAGCGACTTGCTGCTGGCGACTTGGAGGAGCCGTGGCGCTTGGCAGACGGCTTGCTCCTGCATGGGCGCCGGGTCTTCGTGCCGGACCACGACGACCTCCGTCACCAGGTGCTGCTGATGGCACACTCGGCGGGACACGAGGGTGTGCAGAAGACCCTCCATCGTCTCCACGCCGACTTCTACATTCCGGGTGATCGGGCCCTGGTCCGAGACTGGGTGCGGTCTTGTGTGACGTGCCAGCGTAACAAGATGGAGACGTTGCGGCCGGCTGGTATGGTGCAGCCTTTGGAGGTGCCTACTCAGGTCTGGGCTGATATCTCCATGGACATCATCGAGGGCCTCCCCAAGGTGGGCGGCAAGTCCGTCATCCTCACGGTGGTCGACCGCTTCTCCAAGTATGCTCACTTCATCACGCTCGGCCATCCCTACACTGCCGCTTCCGTGGCACGTGCCTTCTTCGACGGCATCGTCCGCCTACACGGGTTTCCCTCATCGATTGTCAGCGATCGGGACCCGTGTTCACGGGGCATGTTTGGCGCGACCTCTTCCGGATGGCGGGGGTGAAGGTGCGGTTCAGCACGGCTTTCCACCCTCAGACGGACGGCCAATCGGAGGTGGTCAACAAGGTGATTGCCATGTATTTGCGTTGTGTCACAGGTGATCATCCTCCCGCTTGGGTGGATTGGCTCGCATGGGCGGAGTACTGCTACAACACCTCCTATCACTCTGCCCTGCGCGCCACGCCATTTGAGGTGGTCTACGGCCGTCCGCCCCCGCCCATCCTGCCGGTTGACCCGGCCACAGCTCGGACGGAAGCGGCGGGAGAGCTTCTTCGCAGCCGCGACGAGATGCTTGCGGAGGTGCGGCAACGCCTCCTTCAGGCCCAACAGCTGGCCAAGCACTACTACGACGGCCACCATCGTGAGGCGGAGTACGCGGTGGGCGATTGGGTGTGGCTGCGCCTTCTTCACCGCACTACTAAGTCCCTGGACCCGCGTGCGAAGCGCAAGCTGGGTCCTCGCTACGCCGGCCCATTCACCATTCTGGAGCGCGTCGGGACACTAGCCTATCGCCTTCAGCTTCCGGCCGGGGCTCGCATCCACGACGTCTTTCATGTGGGGCTGCTGAAGCCCTACTGTGGGGAGCCGCCGGCGGCGACGCCAACGCTTCCTCCGACCGCCGACGGGCGTCTTCTTCCGAGTCCGGCGAAGATGTTGCGGGCTCAACTACGTCGCGGACTGTGGTACTTGTTGGTTCAGTGGGAGGGCCTTCCGGAGGAGGAGGCCACTTGGGAGCAGTGTGACGAGTTCCGCCAACACTATCCAAACTACCAGCTCGAGGACGAGCTGTTTGGGCAGGCGGGGAGAGATGTTATGACCGGGGTCACCTATACCCGGAGGAGGCCCAATGGGCAGGTTTAGTTAGGGGCTTGGCCCACAAGTTATCTCAATTTCGTTATATAAATAGTTGTAAACACTCCGTGAAAATCAAGCAATAAGAATATTTCTATTGCCGGCTCCCAGAGGAGCCGGATCCTAAACCCTAGCCGCCGCCTCCCCAACTCGCACGACGGCGCCCAGCCGCCGGCGTCCGCGTCCTCGTCCGCAATCTGCGCCCTCCTTCCCCTACAACCTTCGCCCTAGAACCGGTAGAACCCTAGCACCTACCACTTATAGTTATAGGTAATAATCAGGGAGAAGGAATGCATCCTAGATCCATGGATAGTACTTGAGAGATCATTTTAACATCCCATACATTCATTAGTTCCTAGTTATGTATTCCTACAGTACATCTCTCTTCTAAGGTCAGCAGAGAACTAGACATAGCTTTCTAGCCCCAAAAGATATCAGGTATGTTATACAGCCCATTCAACATAATGATTTAAAATGTTACACTTGCCCAAGTCAAGTGTCAGCACATGTAGCTAACTAATAAAGATTTACATATGGCATCATGCAATCCTGCGCCAATTTATGTGTGTGCCGAATCAGAATATCAGATCACAGAGCAAATGTTTCCCATGAATAATTATACCAACTCATAGAAGCAGAGACACCAAGCATATTCTCTGCATTTGCAATATTTTAGCAGCATTATGTGCTCTAGAGCTTACACTCCATCAATGAAAAACAGACAAAGCAAAATGGTAATGAGCGGACGGCACTAAGCAATATTTATATATATCCACAATTCCTCTATTTGGAGGTGAAAACATTGCATATCATTGAACCTAATATTGGTGAGCGAGTGAACAATGTGAAGAAGAGAAAAAAGTTCTCATGGTGCATGATGCGGCACATGATTACCTGTCAAAGTATGGAACTAAATATGCAGCCTTGCAACCCCTTGGCTCTCGTTTCGGCACATTAAACTCTAAGAAAACCGAAAGTAAGTCTCTCGTCTCATCTCCATTGCCAGTGAAGATGACCCGGCCATTCTCATCTATTGCAAGGGCAGAACCATGGGACTGAGCAAATTCCAAAAGAGGATCAGGGATGATGAGTTGATTTTCCGGTAGATACTGTTGCGGCTCCTCCAATGCAAACTCGTAGATAGATAACTTGTCGTCGGGGATATATGGTTGGCTGCCCATGTTTATTGGTAGGTTATGAGGCCCCGTAAGTTCAGCCAGTATAGACGCATCAAGTTCTTTCACATCGGTCCCGGACATCAGAAACTTCAGGATTTTCTCTTGCCTTGCGCACTGCTCAGCAATCCCAAGGCTAAGTTGAACTGAGTCAGGGTGAGTTTCTGTTCCAAATAAAAATAAACATGAGAGTCGTCAGAGACCGAATCATGTAACTTTAAACAGCATATGTAAAACTGGACTTCTACAGTGGATAAACTATGAACAACAAAGGATATACAGCTTAGCGAGAGTACGTAATTAAGCTTGACCAGAACTAAAGTTTGGCACCGTTCCGTGAAAAGCCATCCTACTTAACAAAGGTACCTTTCTGTACGAATTCAGTAGCCAGCTTTTCGCTTGCGACGCATACACAAGCAGTCGACGCGTAAAAGGAATGTTTTGTATCACTTTTCTAGGCCGCAAGCTAAGGTTCGTGCATCGTGCTTCTTGTTGAATGCAGTGCAAGTTAGAAACTACTCCGTATGTGTGCAACACGGGACTAAGCAGTCGATGCGTAAGCCGTTCTTTGCTATTACTTCTGTAACACCCCAAGCTACGGCTCATGCACCATGTTTCTTGCTCGTGTAAGTTAACAATCTGTAAATTGTGTTCCTTTCAGTAAAGAAGAAGAATACTTCTGTTCACATGCAGGTTTCCTTTGCAAGAGAGAGAGAGTGCGCAGCGCCTAAATCTACCCAATCCAGGCAGACGCTAAACTCGTCATCAAATCAGCATCCGACAATCACATACGCATCATCAACAGGGACGGAGCATGAGATTGAGGAGAATCGGCGAACCTTGGACGTCGACGAGCGCGGCCATGTCGAAGGCCTGGCAGGCGGCGGCGGATGCCTGGCCGAGTTGCCCGGGCATCATCACGTGGTGCGGGGGCTGCTGCTGCGCCGCCTGGTACGCGCCCTCGAGGAGGTGCTGCTGCGGGGACAGCTGCTGCGCGGGTGGCCTGATCTTGACCTGGCCGTGGAGGTCCTTGGCGGGGGCGAGGATGACCGGGGAGGCGAGGAGGGAGAGGTCGCCCACCATCGTTCTTGCTCGCGGGGAGCGGATAGGATACTGTGAGCTACGAATTGGAATCCCTCGGCAACGGGGAGGAGAAGAAGTGGTGGAGGGGGATAAATCCCTGGGCTGGCGGAGTTACCGAGCGAGCGGCGTGGATGCGCGGTGGCCCGAGGAAAAAGACGGCGACTTTGGCCGAGGAGGGGAAATCGGGGGAGTTATCCGGTGGTCGACGGTGGGTGGAGTCTTGGTCTGTGGCGGAGGAGGAAGATTCGCGAAGGCGACGGGAGGCCGTGTGGTGGGCGCGGCCGTGGGTGGCTTGTTGTGGCCGTCGACGGGGCGCCGCTCGATATTTGTCCGGCCGACGAGGCGTCTCCTCTTGGCATGTGCCGACCTGGTACAAACGCGAGGCCAGCGTCGTTACGATTTTGCTTGGTGGATAGGATTGGAAAATCCTACTCCACAATTGACCGCCGAATTTACATGCGAAAATTTGATTCTGACAACTCGGGATCGGGTTCGGTGAATTCCAGGCACACATGGGCTTCGGCTTGCTAGACGAGTGGGGAGGGCTTGCACAATGTATTAGGGTTGTTGCTGACTTGCTAGGCCACTAGGGGAAAAAGACCGGGCCTACTCGTGAATTCTCCAACATAGTGTGCATGTGCTTCAGCTGGGCTGAAAAAGATTGACGTTTCACACATGATCCTTTGTTTTTTTTAAATTATTTCGGGATATTCGGGATTCAACACTAAATTCCCGAATTACCCAAAAGAAATTCGGGTTCAGAACAGCTTCTCGAGAAAACGTTCAGGATTGTCGGGTTCTTGAAATTCAGGATTCGGGATCGGGAAATTTGTCCAGCCTGACCCGTTATTGTACGCGGTAAACACGGAGATGCCCGGCATAGTGTTTTTCGAGCCCTCCTTTGGGCGAGTGTAAGCCTTGGCCGGTTATATTATGGGTTCAGCAGAGTATCTTTGATGTAGTGCTTTGTACATGCTTCTTGTTTAACCAAGGTTCTTCATTTTAAAAAGCAATTTCGCTACATTTTCGAGTAAGATTTAATCATGTCTCGATTGACTTTCTTAGTGAAAAATAGAACTAGGGTTTAGGATTTAGAACTACACCTTAATTATAATACAAGTTGCAGAAAATCTCGGTCGACTCATACATGACGCACTAAAATTTGAAAAATTCCGGGGGTCGACATGACACACTAAAATTTGAAAAATTCCAGGGGTCGACTCATACATGACACACCAAATTTTGAAAAATTTCGGGGGTAATTATCGTGATGTTGCGTTATGCGCTCCACAGCCACATGTATAACTTAGCCTGGAGTGACAACCAGGATTCAAAAAAATTGCTAGCACATCCATCTCGGAGTGTTCTGTGAACACATGGGTCAACGTCAATCGACCGCATGCATGATCAACAAACCTTAATTGTTTTCCTTTTTTTGGGTTGCTTACCACGTATATCACGTGGTGACAGAACCATCCGGAGACCAGTTTATAAGGTGCTCGGACGTGTTCTCCGTAGGCGATGTGGTACTAAAATTATACAGACAACTTAGAAGCCAAAGGGGAGACGATCTTTATACCCACAATTAATTTTCAGGTTGTCGGGGGCTACCCCGGGTAGGGTCATGATGAGCTAAAAGCTATGCCCAGGTGTGGATCAAGTTACAGTAATACCGGCTTACCTAGGCTTCAGAATAGGCTGCATGTGCAAACCGACATAGGCGCACCGAGGTAACCTGGGCCACAAGGGACCGGGGTACCACACTGGTGCCAGCCAATATTGGTCGACCGAGACAAGGGATCCGAGATATGAATCCGAGATAACATAACCGACATTTGTATGTCGGTAAGTTGTGTGTTTTTCTTATGTGCAGGGAAAGATATTTGAGGAAGGTGGATCCGGCATATCCATGCCGGGTTATCCTAGTGTCGGGCAGAGGTCAATGCTCCTGTCATATCCCGTCTGGCACGGGAGCTCTTGACACGGAAGCGCCTGACACGGGGGTGTGCAGGAGACCGAGATGGCAGGCCATCATTCCACCGCTGACTCCGGGTTATCCGGGAGCAGACTGCGAGGCAGAGGTATGGGCAGGCCCTGTCCTGTCTCTGACCTCGGGTGTACTTTGGAGCGGAGACATGGGACAGGACATGGGCAAGCCACGTCATGTCCACTATGCAGAGACAATCATGACGTGCAGGCGTGCGTGTCTGCAGTATCGGTACGGAGAGGTGACCGTTGCAAGTGGAGGGGTATTCCGGTAACCCGGTTTAGCCTATATATATGCCCTTACCCCCTCCTGCGTGGGGGACGGCGACAGAGAGAGTGAAGACAGTGCCCAGTGATATTTTCCCACCCGTAGCTCCATCTCCTTCCTTGTGCTTTTCACCATTGTTGGGATCATACAGCTCGAGGAGCAAACTTGTATTCGTGATACCGAGATATACAGAGAGAGACAGGCAGGAGTAGGGGTTTTACCTCCTCACGAGGGCCCCGAACCTGGGTAGATCGTGGTGTGTTCTGGTGCTTGTGTGTTCTTTGTGTGCTTCTTAGCGCACTAGCCCTCCCCGGATCCACCAGCGTCCATCGCCCCCACACTTTTAGCCATCCTATGGCATCTGCCGTGATACCACCACGACAGTTGGCTGCCTCATCAGCTTCGGCACCTTCGTGACCTACGTCGCCACCGAGGTTATCTGCAAGTACCCCGAGCAGGTGCTTGTGGCGGAGGATCCTCCTGCTGTCTGTGCGGCTCGCGGCCGGCGTAGCGCTCGCCCCGGGAGTTGCGCAGAGGTCATGATGACCGGCACTGCGGCTGATGCCGGTAAAGGAGACCCCGGCAAAAGAGATGCCGGTAATCCCGCACCAAAGGTTACCAGATCGGCGAAATTGCCGCTGGAGAGGAGGGAAAATGTCCCCGTCCAGGCCGGTACATCCCATGTGCCGGTTAAGCCAGCTCATCTCGAGGAGATAATAGAGAGTTAAATGTGCCGGTAGATGCCGGTACAGATGCTGCCCAGTCAGAGGCAGAGTTGGAGGCACGGCGTCAGAGCTTGCTTCAGGAGGCTCTGGAGATGGCCGAGGTACGGAGAGAGTTTGGGATAACTGTCCGTGAGTATAACCTAGCACATGGTTTTACCCCGGTAGCTGCTCGCCCTAGTCGAGTAGAGGATGTGCGCAAGAGAGGTAAAAACCTCAATGCCGAGTTAGCTAGAGATGGTAGATCTAGCTCTAGTAAAACTCCTAGTGCTTATCGGTCGAAAAACCGATATATAGTTCCCCTGCTAAGACTCTTAGGCTGCCGAGGCAGCAAGAGCCGAGTTGTCTGGCTTATCCGGAGAAGCTCTCCGCAGGCAGCAGACCGAGTTAATGAGCTGGTAGCTGTGGCTACCCGGCAGAATGAGGCCTATCGCAAGGCCAACACAGTTGCAGGTGGGTCCGATGTTGTTCACTCGGCTAGGGGAGCTGTGGATCTAAGGGGCAAGCTTCTTCACCGCATGTCGGTGTAGATCGTGACCGGAGTGTAAACTCCGGTAAGAGCAAACAGATGCAGGTGTATGATCCGGCGTGTGCCGGAAAACAGGTGGTTGGGCGAGGTAGTGCCGGCCGGGGTAGAAGCAATCCCGGTCAGGCGGTCCAGGTGCCGGGGTAGTTAACTCGGCTGGCCGAGGTTATCCACCTCGGTATCCGACACAAAATCTCGCCCAGCAGCAGCAGCAAAATGTCGGGCATGTCCAGCAGCCACAAGTTGTTGAGCAGGTGGCTAACCGTTATGATGATGGTTACTCGGCTATGGAGAAAGCCGGGTATCCGAGATATGAAGGTGCACTGGGATCCGGTTGGGACCTCGCCAGTTGTCACCAAATGATGCACGCTACAAGCTGGACGGATTATATGTCCGAGATGCTGGAAGAGCAAGGTCCACCTGGCCCTGCATGTTTTGGACCTCGGATCATGAGGGAGCCACCGGTGCGGCACTTTCAGTTGAACCGAGGTGCAAAAACATATGACGGCAGCACTAAGCCGGAGGACTGGCTGACAGATTATGTGTCGGCAGTGCATATGCGGGAGGAAACCGCGATGGGCGGTGAGGTATATCCCGCAGATGTTGGAAGGGCCAGCCCGGATTTGGCTGAACAACCTGCGAGAGGGCAGTGTTGATTGCTGGCTGGACTTTGAAGAAGCATTTGTTAGCAACTTCTCCAGCACATACAAGAGACCAAACCGTCCTCACAGCTTGCGATGTGCAAGCAGAGGGATAATGAAACTGACCGGGATTACTTAACCCGGTGGAGTACTATTCGCAATTCCTGTGAAGGAGTTGTAGAGGCACAGGCCATATCTTGGTTTGCCCAGGGGTGCCGACACGGCTCCATGCTCTGGCAGAAGTTGCAGAGGGAAATGCCGGCCACTCTGGCCGAGACAATCCGGATTGCGGATAGCTATGCACTGGGTGATCCGATGCAACCTTTGCTGAACTCGGGAGAGCCGAGTAGAAGATACCCGGTGAACAACAGACCCGGGCCAGTCAGGCAGAACGATCGCCAGGACTTCGGAACAAGAGGAGAGAGCCGGATTACCGGTATGGCTCAAACCAGGTTGCAGCTGTAAACCAAGACCAGCCAGATGCCGGTAATAGCCAGCGTCCGAAGTTCAATGGCCCAGCATGGGGCCAGAATCAAGAAGGGAAGAGGCCATGGGGTGACCAGAAGCCGTCATTAACTTATGAGGCTATGTTGGATGGGCCTGCAGTTTCCACACCCAAGACATCGCAGGCCAGCAATCATACAACTCGGCAGTGCAGCTGGTATCAGCGCACAAGGGGAGAAGGAGCCAGAGCCGGAGGAAATCAAGTGGGGGCACCTCAGAGAATTCCGCCGAGGCAAAACTTGCCGCTTACCGGAGCAAATGCTATCCCGGTGATTCCGCCAGTTCCGAGGCAAGCAGATCCGAAGCCTGTGAATCAGGTGAATGTCGGAGGGAACAATAACAACACTGGTCCCAGCAGGCAGGGAGAGTATCCCCAGGGAGATTACAGAGAAGCTCATCAGAGCTATGTGTTTGTGACCGAGCCAACTGACAAGAAGAGCTTGCATCGGCGTGCACTGGAGGTGAACGCAGTTATGCCGGCAGTGCCGAAGTATTTGCACTGGTCCGAGCAAGAGATCTTGGAGCAGAAGGGATCATCCCCGAGTTATGCCAACTCCGGGAGGTTATGCATTGGTAGTGGATCCGACATTCTTTGGACCCACCATCAATGTTCGGTTCACCCGAGTTCTCATTGATAATGGGAGTGCTATCAATATCATGTACCGAGACACCATGGTGAAGATGGGTATCTCGGCAAATATGCTGCAGCCGAGTTCTACCACCTTTCATGGCATAGTGCCAGGTTTCATGTGCACCTATGGGCAAAATTTGGGTTGATGTGTTGTTTGGCACCAAGGAAACTGCCGAACTGAGAGTATCCAGTTTGAGGTAGTGGACCTCGAAAGTCCATACCATGCTTTACTCGGTAGGCCTGCACTGTCCAAGTTCATGATATCCACCCATGTGGGTTACCTCAAGATGAAAATGCCGGGTCCTAATGGCATCATCACTATCTCGGGTGATTACAAGCGTGCACTGGAGTGTGCCTCGGCTGGATCGTGCTTAGCCGAGTCACTGATTATCGCTGCAGAAGAAGAAGATCCATGAAGTGGTGGCATTGGCTCAGTCAGCGCAACTCGGCATGCCGGGTATGGCTAACCCGGAGCAGAATGCAACTTTCGAGGTGCCCAAAGAGACCAAGAAGATCAATGTTGACCCGGCATGTCCGGACCACAACGTCATCATTGGTACCGGGTTAACTGAGAAATAGGAAGGCGAGCTCAGTCACTTCCTCCGTGAGAACCGGGATATCTTTGCATGGTCAAATCAGGACCTGCCAGGTGTTCCGAGGGAGTTGGCTGAGCACTCTTTGTTCGTCAGACCGGATATGAAACCGGTGAAGCAACCTATGCGGCGTCTCTCGGATGAGAGAGAAAGGTGATAGGTGATGAACTGGCCAGATTACTTGCATCTGGGTTCATCATGGAAGTGCTGCACCCGGACTGGTTGTCTAACCCGGTCCTGGTGGAAAAGAAAAAAGATGACCCGAACGTGGCCATTGTGTGGCGTATGTGTATTGATTACACAAACTTGAACAAGGCATGTCCTAAGGATCCATTCCCGCTGCCTCGGATTGATCAAGTGATCGATTCCACAGCCGGGTGTGAGCTGTTATCCTTTGTAGATGTATTCTGGTTTTCACCAGATACCACTGAACCCTGCTGATCAAATGAAAACTGCTTTTATCACCCCGTATGGGGCTTATTGCTATCGTGTCATGACCTTTGGTTTGAGAAATGCTGGTGCCACTTACCAGAGATGTATGCAAAAATGCTTGCATGATCAAATAGGAAAAAATGTGCAGGTGTATGTCGATGACATTGTCATCAAGTCTAAGGAGAAAGCTACTCTGATTGATGATCTCCGAGAAACATTTGAGAATCTGAGGAAATTCCGGATAAAACTTAACCCGGACAAATGTACCTTCGGTGTGCCGGCAGGCAAATTACTCGGTTTCCTCGTGTCAGCCGAGGTATCGAGGTGAACCCGACAAAAATCCGTGCTATTGAAAGCATGAGGTTACCGACATGTCTCAAAGACGTGCAGAAATTCACTGGATGTTTGGCATCTTAAGTCGGTTTGTTAGCAGGTTGGGAGAAAAGGCATTGCCTTTGTATCAACTCATGAAGAAAACAACCCACTTCGTGTGGCCCCGCAAGCAGATGCGGCGTTCACCGAGTTAAAAAAGATGTTGGCAACTGCGCCGATACTGGCTTCACCATTACCCAAAGAGCCGATGTTGCTCTACATTGCAGCCACAAACCGGGTTGTGAGTGTCGTATTGGTAGTGGAGCGAGAAGAGATGGCAAAACTGTGCAGAGGCCAGTGTATTACCTGAGCGAGGTGATCTCGTTGTCCAAGCAGAACTATCCGCACTACCAGAAAATGACATATGGTGTCTATCTGGCTGCTAAGAAGTTGAAACATTACTTCCAAGAGCATTCAATCACTGTGGTGTGTGAGGCTCCTATCTCGGAGATCATTGGGTGTAAAGATGCAACTGGCCGAGTAGCCAAGTGGGCTATCGAGGTGTCCCCTTACACTCCTCACTATGAAAGAAGAGATGCCATTAAATCTCAGGCACTGCCGGATTTCTGGTGGATTGGGCTGAAATGCAATATGAGCCACCACGGCCTGACCCCAATTACTGGAGAATGCACTTTGATGGTTCAAGGACAAAAATTGGTTTAGGTGCCGGGGTAGTCCTTACCTCGCCTAAGCGAGATCAACTGAGATATGTGTTGCAGATTCATTTTGCGGCATCTAACAATGTGGCCGAGTATGAGGCACTTGTTCATGGGCTAAATGTGGCCAAAGAAATTGGTATTCGCCGGATAGAATGTTTCGGAGACTCGGATTTGGTGGTGCAGCAAGTCTCGGGAAATTGGGATGCTTTAGACGCCAACATGGCGTTGTATCGGTTTCATGTCCAGAAGATCTCGGGGTTCTTTGAAGGTTGCGAGCTCACGCATATACCTCGGGCTGAAAATGACGCCGCCGATGTACTGTCCAAGCTAGGTTCATCCCGGGATCCAATTCCACCCGGCATAGCCTTGGAGCATCTGAGGAAGCCATCAATCAAACCATCGCCGGAGTCCGAGTCAATTTTTATCCCGGCGAAACCGGAGTCTGGTGCTGTTCCCATGGACGTCGATGTCGGATGCATTTGGGAGAACCCGGGGACTGCTTGGCAGAACCCGGGGACTGGTTATCTATCTCGGAAGAAGTAATGTCGGTTGATCTCATGGAGGTGGATGATCCGGTATTTCCTGTGCGTCCTGTGCCGGAGTGGGCACAACCAATAATGGCATTTATGATGGATGGGAGTTTGCCAAGTAATGAAGTTGAAGCTAGGCAAGTGCAAAGAAGATCCAAGGCATACACCATCATCAACCAGGAGTTATACAAGAGAAGTGTGACCGAGGTACTGCAGCGCTGTGTCGAGCCGCAGGAAGGGCAGGAGATGCTCTGGAAATTCATCAGGGAGAATGTGGTCATCATGCTTCATCAAGAGCCTTGGTGGCTAAGGTATTCCGGCATGGGTTTTATTGGCCCAGTGCTTTGAACCAGGCAGAAGATATCGTCAGAAAGTGTGAGGGATGTCAGAGGTTTGCTAAAAAGATCCACCTGCCAGCCTCGGCACTCAAGACAATTCCAATCACTTGGCCCTTTGCAGTTTGGTGCTGGATATGGTGGGAGAATTCAGGCCAGCCCGAGGTAACATGACTCATATGCTGGTGATGGTGGACAAGTTCACCAAGTGGATCGAGGTAAAGCCAATCCGGAAGTGTGATGGTCACACAGCTGTGACCTTTTTGAAGGACATCATTTTGAGATATGGTTACCCCCATAGCATTATCTCGGATAATGGCACAAACTTTGCTGTGGGAGAGTTTGCTCGGTTCTGTGCGGATAAGAGAATTCGGTTGGACATAGCCTCGGTGGCACACCCTGAGGCAAATGGGCAAGTGGAAAGAGCAAATGCATTGGTGTTAGCCGGTATCAAAGCCGGTTGATTGAACCACTGTTGCGAACTCCGGGATGTTGGATAGAGGAGATACCAGCAGTGTGTGGGGTCTAAGGACCACACCAAATCGATCAACTGGCTATACGCCATTTTTTCTGGTCTATGGGCAGAAGCGGTCTTGCCAACCGACATGGAATATGACTCGCCAAGAGTGGCGCTGTACACTGAAACCGAGGCAAAAGAAGCTCGGGAAAATGATGTTGATTTGCTCGAAGAAGCACGAGAACTGACCTTATCTCGGTCAGCTATATATCAGCCGGAAGATCAGCCCTCGGGTTTTCCGAGAGGGAGATTTGGTGTTGAGGCTAGTGCAACGCAAAGCAGGCCGACACAAGTTGTCACCTCCATGGGAGGGACCATTCATTGTGAGCAAGGCTCTGCACAATGATTCATACTATCTTATAGATGCACAGGCACCGAGGAAAAATGTGATGGACAAATCCGGAGAGGAGACCAAAAGACCCTGGAATGTAGCTCTACTCCGTCCCTTTTACTCATAAGGGCGCAGTGTATGTATCTCGGTTTTTCCTTTGAATAAAATGCCGGCACTCCGAAAAGAAACTCGGGGACTGCCTTTGTCTATATGCTTGTGTTTTATCTCGGTTTTTTCTGTGTTGTTCATATGTCGGATGATTTTGAGACCTCGTTTCAAAGTTCAAGTAATGTATGCTATTTGTTGTGATCTTGTGACTCGACTGACGAACGCCGAAATGGCAGTCAAGAGCAGAGGTTATGGTATATGGTAAACATGAAAATGGACTCGGGGACTCGGTCCTAAAAAGATCCGACATATGTCGTTTACTAACCCGGTTTTTTCGTTCCTTTTCCTTGTGTCGGATGACTCTAAACCTTACCTCAAAATTTACAAGTATTGTATGCTATAATGATTGATCTTGTGACTCGACTGTCGAACGCCTAAATGGTAGACAAGAGCAAAGATTACTAAGTATAGTAAACAAGAAAGTAAACTCGGGGACTTGGTGCAAAGTGATACGGCATTAAGCTTGTCTTGTTGAAGCTAATATGATAAGAGTAGCACTGCGAAATACTTAACGTATATTTACATCTGCACCCGGCATTCCGGGGATTTAATAGTTCAAAGTTTCATAAGCTTAGGCAGCAGCCTCGGAGGAGCTCGGAGCAGTTGGAGCGGTGCGAGGCTCGGGAGCAGTCTCGGCGGCAGCAGAGCCTTCAGTGGTTGGAGCGACCTCGGGAGTTGGGGTGGCTGCCGAGGCACCAGCAGTCTCGGTTACCGGCTTGACAATGTCGGTTGCTTCGGTGGCAGAAGTGTCGGCAGCCCCGGCAGTGGAAGTCTCGGTTGCGCCGGCAGCAGCAGTCTCGGTCGCTCCGGCAGTGGCAGCGTCGACAGTCTCGGCCTCGATCTCCTCATCAACGTCTTCTTCTTCGCCCTCTTCATCATCCTGGTCCTCTTCTTCGTCATCCGAGTAGGCGGGACCCGGGATGAAGTATCGGGTGGGAGCATAACTGGCCATGAACTTGGCTGCATCTTTGTGGCTCTCTATCAATGCCGGCTCGGAGGTCCATTTGGAGCCCTGGCGCAGGGAGCGCACAGCGTTGAGATTGATGGACTCGTACCAGGAGAGCACAAAGGCCAGTGCTTGATCAGCTCCGGCACGAGCCGCTGAGGATCTCCACTCCCGGATCCTGGCCTCGGCCCCCGTCAAACACTTGGACAGTTCTTCAATGCTGGAAGGAGTTGGAGATCCTGGCCATAAAGCTCGGTAAGCTTTGATACCGTCGTTAAGAAGGTCCTGGCCAATGGCCTTCAAAGGAGAGATGCGGGCATTCAGAGCAGTCAAGTAATCTTCCATATCCCATTCCTCCGGGATTGGGCCAGCCTCGGCTCTCTTCGCTCGTGCCTTGCACACAGTGTTGAGTGCAGCAGCCTTGGAGTGGGCGAAATGATCTGAAGACAGAAAAGCTATCACCAAATTGAGTTATATACCGGCATATCTTAATGTCGGCGCAAGTAATGAAAGCAAAAGGAAAGGATAAAGAAACTTACAGTCCATCTCCTTGTTCAGCCGGGTGAGCTCGCGGAGCCAGATGTCGGATTTTGCCTTGAGGGCGTCCAGTTCTCCTTGAGCCAAGGTAGCGCGAACCTCGGACGCTGCGAGCGTTTGCTGGTGCTTCTAAGCAGCTTCTTCCTTTTGCATCAGGGCCTGCTCAATGCCGGTTTTTTCACCCTGGACCCGGGCAAGCTCCTCCTGGAGCCGAGACACTTCTTGCCGCTCCTTCTGAAGGGCAGTGGCGTGCGCTTGTTCCTTGTTCTTCAGCGTCTCCTGAAGTTGCTTGTGGGACCTCTTGAGCTTGTTGTAGTCCAGAAGCAACTTCCGAAACACCGTGGTCCGAGCATTGGTGCAATCCTGAAAAGGGCAAAGAGTTAGTGCGGTTAGTTAAAAAATTAATGCCGAGTAAAGCTGAGTGTCGGTTTTCTTAAAGATTCATGCCGAGTACAACTCGACAAGAATCTCGGGGACTGGGTGTTGGATTTTTTGAGGATACTAAGTGTCGGATTTTTTGAAAACCCGAAGTGTCGGATTTCTGAGTTTAATAGTGAAAATTTGGTGAAGTTTCGCGCTGAGTGATCTTTACTCGGGCGAGCACAGGTCACTCAACCCGAATCTCGGGGACTGGGGATTGTGTATGTTTATCATCTATGGCAAGGAAAATAAAAGTTTGGCTGAGGAAAAGATACCTCGGCAAGCTTGCTGGCTCGAAGGGTCGAGACTTGCAAATTGTGCATGACCTGAGCAAGTGCGCTGGGGCCAGCTGGATGAGGAATGACCGGATGCGCGGAGGAGACCTCGCTTGTGTCGGCAGTGTTCCAGTCCATGTGATATTGCTTCTCCGAACCTAAACTGTGTCCACTCTGAGTTTGGAGCTGGGGTAAAACCCAGCTGCCACTGGCAACTCGGGAGGCAGAAGTGATGACAGCCTGGTGCTCCGGGGTAGTGGTTGGAGTCAACACAACTTGTCTCTCCGGGTTGGCAAGCTGTTTCCCGGTGGCTGCTTGGCTATGTGTAGGCTTGGCAAATGGAGTAGCTTTCCGAGTTGTCAACTCGGTGGACTTGACGGGGGACTTGGTGGTGGACCTCGGCCGAGGCGGCTGCTTCGGCTGCTGCTGGTGCTGTTGAGGTTGTGGCTGTCCTTGGTGCTGTCCTTGGTGTTGTTGTTGTTGTTGCTGCTGCTCCTGTTGTTGCTGCTGCTGTTGTTGTTGTTGTGGTTGCTGTTGTGGTTGCTGCTGCTGCTGTTGTTGTTGCGGTGGTGGTTGCTGTGCGCCCGAGGTCACCGAAGTGTCGGCCCGCGGGGTGTCGGTTTCCATGGTGGGGGCATCGGTGCCATCATCCTGGTCGAGGATCACGACCTCGGGAGTGGCAGAGGAAGTGGCGGGTACCCCGGAGTCACGTGGCCGAGCCTCGGCTGTACTCGGAAGGGGCGAGCGCATAGAAGAGGCGCTCTGTTCAACTTCAAGGGGGGCACTGCGTCAAACAAGAAAAATGTTATGTCGGGAAAAAGTCATCCCGGCAGAAGGAAAAAAGGAAGTAAGCTTGTGTTGGCAAAAAATATCTTACCCTTCAGTAACTGGCGGGGTCTTCTTGCCCTTCCTCGGCTTGACTGCTCCTCTCTTCTGTCGCTTCACCTGCGGCGCGGCTGGATCCAACGATGTGGAGGTTCCGGTTTTCGAGGTACCAGTCTCGGCACGCTTGCGAGGTGCCACTTGTTTGCCCGAGGTGGCAGGGCGTGCACTCGGGGCAGAGCCTCCCGGGTTAGTTGTCAATTGTCTCTAGCATTTCGCAATCATCATCATCCGACCAATCTCGGATTGAGGCTCGGGCTCGAGGCTTACCCGGGGTAGGGGCGCCAGCTCTCGGTATTGGCAGCTGATCCTCGTCGTCCGGGTCTTCTACCTCGGCGACGTCCGGGGCAGGGATATCTTGGCCCCACTTGGCGGAGGGATCCTCTCCATCTTCAGTCTTCTGTCGGGTAAACCTCTGCAAGCCAAAAGCAGTGAAACCGAGTTACTTTATGTGCGGATTACGGGACCGGCATAAGACTTACCTCGGTAGGAAAAAGTATGTCGGTGCAAGTTGCAAGGTTACTTACTTGATCCGGAAGCCGAGCTCGGTTATGAGGTTCTAGACCCCATTCCCATTCCTCGGTCATCACCATGCGGGCAATTGCCTTAACACGTCTTCTGATCTCGGCCTTGTTCAGCTCGTGGGTGCTGATCCGAGTTGGGTCATACTGGCCACTCATGTGGCAGATCTTGTGAGCTTGGTCTTGGAGGGGGGAAACTCGGCGGCTGATAAAGGTCCTCAGGAGATCGTCGCTCGTTAGGCCTGCCTTCACCAGCTCCTCCACGACCTTGTGGATCAGTTGATCTCGGTGTTCAGGTCCTTCGGGTTGAGGGACCAGTTAAACTGTTCAGTGGGGGTGGCAATGTTGAATAGCGACAAGTTCAGATAATCGGCATTGTCTGGGTTGTCCGGGTTCTAAACGTAGAAGAACGTGCGCTGCCATTTCCAGCATGACTCCAGCCCTTGAATCCGAGGTAATACGGAACCCTTCCGAGGTATGATGGTAGCAGCTCCGCACGGGGTCATCTCCTTGGGGAAGTTCTTGTTCTCCGGATCCGGGACACTTTGCTTCCGGAGTTGGAAGTACTTGGCCCAGAGCTCTACAGTGGGCCAAAGTCCGAGATATCCCTCGGATAAAGAGACACACGCAGAAAGCGTGGTAATGGCATTGGCTGGAAGGTGGTGAGGTTGAAGCCGAAACCGATCCAAGAAGGACCGGAAGAACTCACTCGCCGGGAGTCCAAAGCCGCGCTCGAAGTGCGCAACGAAGACCACGCGCTCGCCGGTTTTCAGCTTCGGCTCGGCCTCTTTGCCAGGAACCCGGCATATCACTTGTGCCGGGATGCATTTGGTCCGGACTAGCCAGTCTATCTCGGCCTGGGTTACGTCGGAACCTTCCCACCCGGCGCGCTCTCCCTCAGCGATATCCTCGGCAGGCTCCGGGGTATTGCTGGTTGACATCTCGGAAGGGATCTGCAAAAGAGGCACAGAAGAACCGAGATAAGTGTCTCGGAGTATGTAGGCAACAGAGTAACCGAGATGGGTATCTCGGAACATCTGGGCAGCAGAGGAAAAGTGCATAAGTGGCGGGAAACACCTTTCTATGGCTAAGTGTTGGATGGAAAGATCTGCGGGGAAAAATAAATAGAAGATAAAAGCAGGAACATCTGAGGTTAAACTTATGAAGATCCGCGGAGAAACTATTGCAAAGTTGGTTAAGAGGCATGATGGGGAAAATACAGAGGGGATCTAAGCAACTAAGTTCATTAGCATCTATGCATTTGGATGTGAGAGCTTCTACGGAGAAGAGGAGGAAGATGAACAGATCCATCGGAGAGGGTGAACGTGTTCATCGGAGGGGATGAACACGTTCATCGGCAATGCTAAGGGCTTGGAACTTACCAGAGATTGCGACGGCGGTGCGAGGCGAAGAAGCGCGGGGCTTGCCGGGGTTGCGCTTGTCCGGTGGCGGCGCGAGATGCTCCGGTGGGCGGTGGCGCGCGAGATCCGGCGTCGTGCGGGGGTGGAGCTCACTGCGCGGCGGCGGCGGTGTCGCAGGGGAGAGAAAAGGCAGAAGTAGGGTGCGGAGAAGATGAAGAGAGGTGCCCGTCCCCTTATTTATGGTGGTGAGGGTGTGCGGTTTCCTCATTTACCGCGTGCGGTTACCGTAACGGGCGCGCGGATTAATCGCGCACGACCTGCGCGGTTGTGAGGTTTGCGCCCGCACGATCTGCCGCATCGTGGGCCACAAGGTGGTAACGGTACGCGGCGTGATCGCGTGCGGTTAATGGCACGGGAATCGAGAAGGCACGCCACGGTCAAACGTGCTCGAGTGCTTTTGAGACGTGACGGCTCGTGACGTAAGCGGCGTGCATGCAGAGACATGTATGTCCGTGCGCAGAAACCGAGGCAGCGCGCAGCATCTCTCTGCCACATGCTGCGGAGAGATCTTTGAGAGATTGTGGGAATCTTCTTGTGCCGGAGAGACCGGCACAAGGGTAGATCTTGAATGTTGTCAAGTTTGGTCCTTGAAGATTGCGATAAACCGGCATGTGAATGTCGGAGGTTTGATCAGCATAAAATAGTTCCCCTGTGTCGGAGCAACCGGCATATGAGTATACGACGAAGCAGTTGGAGATTTTATCTGGATACCGGAGGTATGCCGGCATGGGAATGTCAGATGGTTGTGTTAAGTTGAGTTGGTCGAGAAAGCTTGACTTGCTCTGTCAGCAGAATTCTAGTGTCGGAGAAAACCGACATTGGAGCGTGTGTCGGAATCAGTGGAAGAGGTTGTTCATGGCTTTATGGTTGAACCAACATGATAATGTCGGATGCTTGTTATGGCAGTTTCGGTTGGTTAAACCTGCTGTGGCCCTTCATCCAAGGCTACAGGACCGCACCAGCTTCGGGGACTAATGTCAGGGGGCTACCCCCGGGTAGGGTCATGATGAGCTAAAAGCTATGCCCATGTGTGGATCAAGTTACAGTAATACTAGCTTACCTAGGCTTTAGAATAGGCTGCAGGTGCAAACTGACATAGGCGCACCAAGGTAACCTGGGCCACAAGGGACCGGGGTACCACGCGGGTAACAGCCAACATTGGTCGACCGAGACAAGGGATCCGAGATATGAATCCGAGATAACATAACCGACATTTGTATGTCGGTAACTTGTGTGTTTTTCTTATGTGTAGGGAAAGATATTTGAGGAAGGTGGATCCGGCATATCCATGCCGGGTTATCCTAGTGTCGGGCAGAGGTCAATGCTCCTGTCATATCCCGTCTGGCACGGGAGCGCCTGACACGGAAGCGCCTGACACGGGGGTGTGCAGGAGACCGAGATGGCAGGCCATCATTCCACCGCTGACTCCGGGTTATCCGGGAGCAGACTGCGAGGCAGAGGTATGGGCAGGCCCTGTCCTGTCTCTGACCTCGGGTGTACTTTGGAGTGGAGACATGGGACAGGACATGGGCAAGCCACGTCATGTCCACTATGCAGAGACAATCATGACGTGCAGGCGTGCGTGTCTGCAGTATCGGTACGGAGAGGTGACCGTTGCAAGTGGAGGGGTATTCCGGTAACCCGGTTTAGCCTATATATATGCCCTTATCCCCTCCTGCGTGGGGGACGGCGACAGAGAGAGTGAAGATAGTGCCCAGTGATATTTTCCCACCCGTAGCTCCATCTCCTTCCTTGTGCTTTTCACCATTGTTGGGATCATACAGCTCGAGGAGCAAACTTGTATTCGTGATACTGAGATATAGAGAGAGAGAGACAAGCAGGAGTAGGGGTTTTACCTCCTCACGAGGGCCCCGAACCTGGGTTGATCGTGGTGTGTTCTGGTGCTTGTGTGTTCTTTGTGTGTGCTTCTTAGCGCACTAGCCCTCCCCGGATCCACCAGCGTCCATCGGCCCCACACTTTTAGCCATCCTATGGCATCTGCCGTGATACCACCACGACACAGGTTGTATATAATTCGCATGGAACTGCTGGAGTCAAACGTGATCTGATCATATTCATACTGCCGTACATCATACTATTGGGCCGGCCCAAAAGAGATCGAATCGAGCATGACACGATGCACGGAGATCAGCTACCGGACGCAAAGTCTCAAAAAGGCTGGTCACGTGACACATTCAATGGCGATTGGGCTGGGTTTAAACAAGGAAAAGGCAGGAAACTGAAAATATGGCTCGCGAAGCGTTAGGCGACGCGGGCGACCCAGCGGCGGCCGCCACTCCGGCGACCGCTGGCCACCCCACAGCCAACCCCGAGCCAAATCCCACCGCCACCTCCACCACCTCCACCCCCCGGTCATCCTCTCCGCGTCCTGGCCGCACCGCGGCTTCGGTTGGTCCTCGCGGCGTCGATCGAGGGCGGACTGCGATCACGTCGGGCACCCTAGGTGAGAAGTTTCAAAATCATGTCCTCGAGCAGCTCCTCTCTCCTGTTGCCTTCACCCCACTTGACCCTCTCTGCACCTCGCTCCCCGGTGAGCTCTGGCTCACCCCCCCCCCCCCCATTCATCTCGCCATGCTTCACGGCGGTGTGCGTCGAAAACCTCATAAATTTCTTTCTCTGCTCTCCTCCCGAACGTCTTAGGGTTTCCATGCTGTCAGCCAACGTGTTCAAAATGTCATTTGCTAACTCTAACGTTGCGCGTTACGTTGCGATTTGGGGGCCCTGCCGTTTGTTTGGTTTTGGTTTTGGTCTGCATCTGGATCTTGCGTCTGCCATGGCTGCTGCTGAACTTGTTCCTGTGAAAGATCCGTTGCCCATAAGACAGGTGGGTCCCGGGAGGCCACCTACCAGGAAGAGAGCCACTAAATGGAAAGTTCCGCCGCTGACGCCTGCTGTGGGTTTGCTCTCAATTCCCGATGGGACTGCTGTCAACTCAAATGTTCTTTCGGCTTGCCAGGGCATGGCCGCAGACGCTGCTCCGCCTTCATGTCTCACGCCGGAGAGGCCTAACGAGGACAACACGGGGCGCGAGGCACCGGCCAGCTTCACTGCTGCCCTTAATGCTACCGGCCGATCGTACTTGGAGGTGTTGCTCTCTCCCGGCTTGCCTCCGCTGCCCCCGCCTGTTAAAGCCACTCCGCTTCGCTCTTTGGACGGAAACTGCTTCCGCTGCCTCGTCTCTCTCAAGCACCACCGAGTTGCTGACTGCCGGGATCCTGTTTGCTGCCGTGGGTGCGGTTGCTCTGGCCACAAGGTAGCCGAGTGCACCATGCCGCGCCCCTCGCCCACCATCCGCCCCGCTTCCGCCCCACCACCCCCACCGCTGCTGAGCCCACCTCCCCGCCCCCGCCGCCCCGTACCCATCCGCCGTTGGCTCACCCCGCATCCGCCCCACCATGAGCCCGTTGCCGATGCAGCTGCTGTCGCCCATCTCTATCCGGCGTGGCTCTTCCTCGACCTCTGCCAACGCCGGAGCGGAGGACCTGGCACCATCCCCACCCTCGCTCTGCCTGCGCATGCGTGTCTCGCCGCCGCCGGAGGTCTCCCCCCCTTGCCGGGACATCGGGATCGCGGCCCCGTGCCGCGCACCGACCATCTCCCAGATGCTGCGCCTTGGGGCTGGCTCGCCCCTCTCCGTCCGCTCGCGGCGCACCCGCTCTCCCGCTTCCTCGGGGCCGCAGGCTGCCTCGCCGGCGGCGCCGTCCTCGGTGATGTCGGGCGGTTCGTTCTCTGGGAGTGAGCACGAGTCCGGCTCGATCGGTGGCGCCTCTTCTGTGCCCACTGAGTCTGAAAGGCCGGACTACATCGAGGTGTTCATGCCTCCGGGTGACTTGGAGGCAGCACGCCGGCTGGCTGTTGTGTATCTGGAGCCGGCGGGTGGCTTCTCTGACCCTAACCGGTCCATCACACTGGCGTTGTTCGGCGCCATGCCTCACCTCCCTTTTGAGCTGGTGCCGTCGAGTGTTGGTCAGGTCTATGCCCGCTTCCGCAACCATGCGGCGCGGGAAATGGCGATGCGGCTGCCACAGATCATGCACGAGGATGTGTGCATCACGCTGAAGTGCGAGGAGGAGGTGCAGCGCACGGACATGCATGCGGAGACCTTTGCCCTCCTGTGGGCTTCGTCTCCTGGCGCAGAACACCTGAACCCTATGGGGATCACCGCCCTTTTCGCCCGTTTCAGAGAGGTCCAGGAGATCGACCCCATCTGTCTGGGGGGGGGGGTCATGATCTGTCGTCTGTCAAAGTTGTGGTGCTGCTGGAGAACGTCAGAGCCGTCCCCCATGACGTTTGGCCCCGCAGGGGTCCGTGGGGCGCCCGAGTCATCATTGTGGTGGTCTTGAAGGTTTGGGCCTTCGAGGAACGCGTGGTTTACGGAGTGTACCAGCGCTTCTTCGCCCCTCCTCCTCCTCCGTCATCCTCCCAGGGCGGGCGTGGGGTGCTCCGCGGCGTCCCGGTGCAGCGCGCCGGTGAAGCTGGATCGCCACGCTCGGATGATGACGTGGGCATGGAGGGGGCCTACTGTGGCCAGGTGGGCCGCGTGCGGCGTCTGCTGCTCGAGGAGGAGGCCTCCCCTGGACATGCTCTGACTTCTCGCCGCTCGGAGGGCTTCCGTGCGCCTCCCCCGTCGCCCCTCTCCTCTGTGTCGACGGCGTCCGGGGCAGAGCTGTCTGCCTCGCCCCTGTGGAGCTGCAGCGGCAGCGACGGCTCGGGCGTGACTTCTGCTGGCTCCTCCCCCACGCGCGCCAGCCTTGACATGGTGCAGATCGGAGGTTGCGCCGCTGTGCTGACTGCGGCTGCTGAGTCTGTTGTTGTTTCCGATGCCGCTGCTGAGGCCCCTGCTGCTGAACTCTCTGCTGCTGAGTCTGTTGCTGTTTCCGATGCCGCTGCTGAGTCCCCTGCTGCTGAACTCTCTGCTGCTGATGCCGACGCCACTACTGAGCCTCATGCTGCTGCCCAGGCTGCTGTCAGGCGCACGAGCAGCCGGCTTGCCGGGCTGGAGCCGGAGCTGCGGCTCGACATGACCACGAAGGCGATCAAGCTGCGTAAGCTCAAGGACACGCTCAAGGGCTGCTCAACTCGTCTGCAAGCTCATGTCACGAAGAGCAAGATCCTGGACAAGGCCACTCCTTTGGGCATGAAGCCTGCGTCCGATCTGAGGGCTGCTGCATTTGACAAGGGCAAGATGGTGTCAGCAGGTGCAGATGATTAGTAAGGCCAGGGTCACCAATCGTAACGTAGCGCGCGTCGGGCCTCTGCCCAGCTTATGGGCACGATGGAGGAGGTGCAGCCCAATTTTAGGACTCCTCCACAGTTCTGAAGTTAGTCGGATTATCCGAGTCAAGTTTAATCGGATAATCCGATGTAAGTCATGGATTGCGCAAAATAGGGTCCGTAATAAATCGGAATATCCGAGTTACCTAGACTCGGAATATCCGAGTTAAGTCGGTTTGTGTTTTATTTTTTATGTGTGTTCGGTCTGGGCCTGTCCAGTCGAACCAGGTTGAGTCAGGTCGCCCCAGCCCTCATATAAGGAGCTACTAGGCCTCGTTTTAGGGTAAGCTTAAGTTTAAATTAAAAACAGTCCATAGACTTTGAGCTCTTTGGTGAAGCATCCCTCCGGGGACGGCGATGCCATTTATCAGTTTGTAATAAAGATTGTTGCGGAGGTTCTTGTGTTCATCAAGGATTGTCGTACTCTGGGTTTGAGGCGTGGTGTTAATCTCCGCGTTGCTTGCTGGATTCGTTCCTCGTCTTCAGGTGACGTTCATCAACGTCATTGGAAGATTCGTTATCTGTTTGTCTTGCGGTGAAAGATCGGGCAACAACTCAAGGATCATCCCCTTGATCCCCTTGATACGGATCAATGTGATCCAAAGGGTTTTTAGGCCCGATCTTTCACGGCGAACCAAGAACAGAAACAGATAACTTCGATCATCGAGCAGATTGGATCTACTCCACGATACGCAAACACAGATTCAAAGAATCAGCAATCAAAACGGACAATAACTCGATATTGGAACCCCATCCCGGGTGAACCTCACGATATACTCAAAACATAACCTAATTTTACATTGACGCTTGGTGGCTTTATATTTAGCCGACTCCTCCTAACTTGGCTTGACCAACAAGCTGGCCGCACCGTACTATCTTTTCTCAAAAGGAAATAAATAACATATGTTATTTAATCTAAGATAAATGAAACAAAGCAACTCTTTTCCTAACGTGTTGCATTTGGACTCCTGATTTGTGTGCCTCCTTAATGCACATGCAAAAGGTGGACCCCAGCCACATGCATGCATGGACAAATACTCCATCGGCAAGAACCTTTTGGTCATCAACTCGATTTTATCTGGTGGACGTGGCAGTCCAAAGAAATAGCAGTCAATCGCATCTCTGTTTGTATTATTCCTCTCCTTACATTTATCTTTGACCGGCTCAAATAGAAATAGAAAATCTGATTTTGTTATGATCTTCTCATACTCTTTGGTACGCAGCTTATTTGCACATGTGACATCCAACTTGACAGGCGACACAGAAACAACATCAAATATATAGCATGCCACATCATCCTCCTCCCCTTCAGGCGAAACCGTCCTCGGTTTCGAGTCATTTTCTGCAGCAAAAACATCATCAACAATCTGAACGTCGACAATAGGAACGTCAACAACTACATGAGCTGCAGATGAAATAGGAGCAACAAAAACTTCAACAGTATCAGCCACAACTATAGACTCAACACGCTCAAGAAAAAGTGCAGCAGCTTCGGCTCTCCTTCTCTTTTCCTCTTCTTGTGCTCTTAAGTGTGCTTCGGCCTTTTCCTTCTCCTGCAATCTTTCTTCTCTCCAAGCTTTATATGGTATGGTATCCATGGATCGCAGATTATACACCGTTGTACCATGAGTAACAGTGAACTGAGGAGAATTATATTTATTCAGAAAGTAAACTACACCGTGCTCCTTGTTCCATGGTATCCCCAACATCAAATGACATGAAACCATATGGATTGGAATCACATCACAACACACCTCATAAGACAATGAAACCAACTGAAAGTGTACCGAAACTTGGTGTGTGATGGCGAGCTGCTTGTTACCCAAACGCAACAAGTATGGTTGTTTTTTTTTTTTGAATTTTCCACCACTATATTAGGTCAGCAAACCGCCTCATTAAAAACCCTACCAGTCCCGTTAGGTACCCTGGCAGGGAAAAGAGTGCGTCTGGGACTTGCCGCCTCAAACAAACAAAGATACATTGTTCATTACATCCGGAATAATAAAGCTAGGGGGATCAGAGTTCCAGAAAATAGAAGAGTCTGAATCAAAGGCGAACCTAGCTATCTTATGCGCAACTACATTTGCTTCTCTGGGACAGTGTTGTAACACCATTTGACCAATTCTTCTTGCAGTAAGAAAGCAGTCTGTTAGAATCGAAGTGTAAGGACTCCAGATCTCGGTAGCACCGTTAAAAGCTTCCACGAGTTCCAGAGAATCCGTCTCCACAATCACCGGGCTGCATCCTAGGTCATCCTCCAGTTGTAGACCTCTCCGGAGGGCCAACGCCTCCGAAGTTGCGACATCGAGTAGGTTAGCCATTGGCTCCCCCACACCAGCAACAGCTTCCCCTTTGTCATTCCGAACCACCGCACCCACAGCACCTGTCATATTAGGGAAGAAACAGGCATCAATATTAAGTTTATAAGATCCCGTCCGAGGCTTGGACCATGGTATTTCATGTGGGGTTCCCTTCACCGCGCCTTTGTAATTCAGTGTTAAGGCTTGGATCGCAAAACTCGTACGCGGAGGGGGAGCCACCTTCTCTCCCTTTACAGCCTCCCGTCGTTGCCACCATATGTACCAAGCGCCTACAGCCAGTACTTCTTTGATCCCAACATGTTTCAGATTAACCGGAGTATTAATGTTGCTACGTAGCATCTCCTCCAAAGCTACAGATCCCGATCTGTCTACCATAGCATAAGTATCGATGATTTGTATGACTCCCAAAGAGCTCCATACTTCCCTTGCTCTAGGACATTTGAAAATAATATGACTGATGTCCTCCGCATCCACAAGACAAATGGGGCACTACCCAGAAACGGGGATATGCCTATTTGCAAGGATGGACATACCTGGGACGATTCCGTGTAGAGCTTTCCACATAATTTTTTTAATCTTACTTGGAACCTGTAGCTTCCATAGTATATCCCAAACTGGGTTATGCGCCGACATCCCAAGGTCATCAGTTCTAGTTAACCGGTGCCCATGTTGGTGATTCCATTCAGCATAGTAGGCCGATCTAACTGAAAATCTATAGTTCTTTGTCATGTTCCAAGCAACAAAGTCTTCGTCCACATGCTCGCTCAAGGGAATGCAGAAAATTCTTTGCGCATCAATAGGGCTAAATAGGTCTCGAATCAAAGCACGATCCCAATCACCACAACAAGTATGGTTGTTGAAGTGGCATCGTTGACAACTCTAGCTTTTCCACCATCTCAAGACTGACAGCGTTAATGAAACTACTGCGGTCGATCGTCAACGCACATGCCTTATCCTGTACTTTTACACGAGAATGGAACAACTTTTCAGCACACCCTTCCTCTTCTCGCTGAAACCAGTAGGATAGCACGTCCCTGCTGTCCATAGTGTACGCAGCAAACTTCTCGACAGGATACAGCAACGTTGCGGCAGCGCGATGGTAGGACCTCGTCGCTGTAGAAATTCTCAGCAGCAACTTAGGAAAGATCAAACCAGATAGAATAGCTAAGGCCTCACGTCTAACCTGTAGTATAGGTAGAGTCCAACTCTCCAAGATGCCACGTGAAAAGCAAACCAAATCCAATGGCTTCACGTATAAGGAATTGATGAACCAATCTGGCACCTAATCAAACCTGATCCGATCCAAACTTGCCTTGTTTCGCGAACGCAACTCCAGGAGTATCGATCTAGCGATGGTAACAGACAAGGCCGTCCACTCCCGATCAAAATTTACAATTCCGATCGGCGAAGAAAACTCCAATCCACAATCCCAGCAGCAGAACTCGATCAATCTCCTCAAGCGGAAACAACTCCTCAGCAAACTCAACGGATGTTCAACACCGGTGTCTTGGCCTGACGCCTCCGGCAGCAAAATCTTCAGCAGAACAACAACAGATAAATTTCGAAACAAAAACGCCGTGAGAAACCCAACGAATCTGATACCAAGATGATACGGATCAACGTGATCCAAAGGGTTTTTAGGCCCGATCTTTCACGGCGAACCAAGAACAGAAACAGATAACTTCGATCATTGAGCAGATTGGATCTACTCCACGATACGCAAACACAGATTCAAAGAATCAGCAATCAAAACGGACAATAACTCGATCTCGAAACCCCATCCCGGGTGAACCTCACGATATAAATTTAATCTCAAAACAT
This sequence comes from Poa pratensis, assembly GCA_947311845.1. NCBI lineage: Eukaryota > Viridiplantae > Streptophyta > Magnoliopsida > Poales > Poaceae > Poa > Poa pratensis. The sequence goes on along the minus strand of CAMZMU010000027.1, from coordinate 70,630,836 downwards.
AACCTAATTTTACATTGACGCTTGGTGGCTTTATATTTAGCCGACTCCTCCTAACTTGGCTTGACCAACAAGCTGGCCGCACCGTACTTTCTTTTCTCAAAAGGAAATAAATAACATACGTGATTTAATCTAAGATAAATGAAACAAAGCGACTCTTTTCCTAACGTGTTGCATTTGGACTCCCGATTTGTGTGCCTCCTTAATGCACATGCAAAAGGTGGACCCCAGCCACATGCATGCATGGACAAATACTCCATCGGCAAGAACCTTTTGGTCATCAACTCGATTTTATCTGGTGGACGTGGCAGTCCAAAGAAATAGCAGTCAATCGCATCTCTGTTTGTATTATTCCTCTCCTTACATTTATCTTTGACCGGCTCAAATAGAAATAGAAAATCTGATTTTGTTATGATCTTCTCATACTCTTTGGTACGCAGCTTATTTGCACATGTGACATCCAACTTGACAGGCGACACAGAAACAACATCAAATATATAGCATGCCACATCAGGACGGCGCTGTTCGCCGCTCCCCCCTGTAATCCTGTGTTTGGTGTCAGCTATGTCAATGGATAGTGTCGCGCTTCGAAAGCTTGTGTTCGGTTCCTGGAACCTGTGTGGCGTTGGTGATGAGGCCAAATGCCCCGTTGCGCGCGATGCTCTCACCTCTGCTAACCTTTCTGTTGCTTGTATCCAAGAGACCAAACTCGCCTGCACCACGCCGGCAAAAGCTCGCACCTTCCTTCCCCACCACCTCTCTAGCTTCGACACCGTGGACGCGGATGGTAGCCGCGGTGGTGTGCTCACTGCCTGGGATCCCCGCCTTCTCTCGGCTGTCTCCACAATCAAGCACACGTTCAGCCTTACCACCAGCTTTGCCTCCACCACAATTGACCTCGCCTTCACCATCACCAACTTCTACGCTCCCTCCGACCACACTCTCACCTCCTCCTTTGTTGAGGAGATGATTGATCTTGCTGCTACTGTCTCAGGCCCTTGGATGGTGCTAGGTGATTTCAATCTAATCCGCTACCCCTCTGAGAAGAACAACGCTAACTTTGATCATCGGCTTGCTGGGACTTTTAACTCCCTGATTAGAGATATGGGCTGGTTCGAGCTCCCGTTGCATGGGCGCCTGTACACTTGGACAAACGGCCAGAACCCGCCGGTTTTAGCTCGCCTTGATCGTGCTTTCTTCAATAATGATTGGAACTCCACCTTCCCTGACTCATCCCTCACCTTGCTCCCCCGCCCTACCTCCGATCACCATCCACTGGTGGTGAGCGCGAGCACGACTATCCCTTCCAGCACCCAATTCCGTTTTGAAAACTGGTGGCTCCTCGATGCCTCCTTCCTCCCTGCCACCCTCCCGTCCTGGACTGCTCGAGGACCCTACCGCGACGCCGCTCTCGATCTCGCTGCCTGCATCAAAAGCTTCCGTGGTGCGGCAAAGGTTTGGAAGAGAAGGAACTGTTTCCTTCCCCGGTTTGATAACAACTGTCGGTTTATTATTGATCTGTTCGATTTCTTCAAAGAAACTCGGCTACTTTCAGGTGAGGAGATTGCTCTCCGCGCGGATGCCCGCTCCGTGCTAGCCTTTTCGGTGTGTGACGGCGGCACGCTGGAAGCAACGCGGGAAGTTCCGCGCCATCAAGGAGGGGGACGAGAACTCCCGCTTCTAACATGACCACGCATCGCAGCGCCGGCGGCGGAACCACATCCGCGAGCTGGACGTGGGCGGCGAGGTCGTCATCGCCCACAACGACAAGGCCGCGGCTCTCCACATCTTCTACTCCGAGCTCCTGGGCCGGCCTAGGCCCACATGCTGGGCGTTCGATCTCGACAGGCTGTACAACGGCGCGCCGCTGGTGGATGGGGAGGCCCTCACTGCGGCCTTTGAACCCAAAGAAATCAAGGCCGACGTGGATGGCATGGACCGCTCCAACGCCCCAGGCCCCGATGGGCTTGGGCCATCTTTCTACCGGCCGCATGGCCCACGGTGCGCCCAGCTATGTTCCGCCTATTCGACGCCGTCCATGCGCGCAACGCCAACCTGGGGGCCATCAATCGGGCCCATGTAGTGCTGCTGCCAAAGGTCGAAGGGATTCTCACGCCGGGTTCCTTCCGGCCCGTGTCGCTGCAGAACTGCTCCATCAAAATGTTGTGCAAAGCCCTGACGACGAGGTTGCAGAATCAGATTGGGGCGTTGGTGGATGATAATCAAACTAGGTTCATGTCCGGACGGAGTATCTCTGAGACATTTGTGTTTGCTGCGGAGCTTGTGCAGTGCTGCTTCAAGAGGAAGGCTCCAACACTCGTGCTGAAGCTGGATTTCTCAAAAGCTTTCGACTGCATCAACTGGCAGAGTCTCAGTGCTGTGATGCGGGCGCGGGGGTTTCCCGAGCTGTGGTGCGACTAGATGGATATGATCCTCTCCTCGTCTCGCTCCGCCGTTCTACTCAACGGGATCCCAGGGCCTTGGATCGAATGCAAGCGAGGACTCCGCCAGGGAGACCCCCTCCCTCCCTACCTCTTCTTGTTGGTCGCAGATGTGCTGCAGAGACTGATCCGCGAGGACTCGCTCCTTCGACACCCACTGCTTCCCGATGATCCGTGCCCCGTGCTTCAATGCGCGGACGACACCCTTATCATCCTCCGTGCGGGTGTGGGCGCTGCTGCCTGGTTGAAGACGCTGCTGGATCAGTTCGCCGATGCCACAGGGCTGAAGATCAATTTCCACAAGAGCACGCTTGTGCCTATGCACGTTCCGGAGGATGAGCTTGCGTTGATTCAGTCTGCCCTTGGATGACGGATTGAGGGCTTCCCCCAAACCTATCTTGGGCTTCCTCTATCGGCTGAGAAACTGAACCTCACTCACTTTGCCCCTTTGATCGCGAAGATTAATGCAGTTCTTGATGCTCTCCCGACCTTTGCCATGGGTGCCCTCGACCTGCCTCCTCCGCTTCTCCGGCTCGTGGAGGGCGTGCGCCGTGCTTTTCTGTGGGACGTCAAGGATCGCAAGGCTAGTGGTGCTAAATGTCTGGTTGCCTGGACCGACGTCTGTCGCCCCAAGCTGGAGGGAGGTTTGGGCATCCGCTGCCTCGCCGTGAAGAACGAATGCCTCCAACTCAAGCTGGTCCACCGTCTACACTCGCAGGTTACCGCTCCGTGGCCGCGTTGGGCGTGGAGCTCGCACTCCGGGCGCGAGGCGGCTGGGCAGCACTGGAAACATCTTGCTGCGCTGGCTCCCTTGTACCGCGGAATCTCTCGTGTGTCTGTCGGCGACGGCAGGCGCGCCTCGTTCTGGTGGGATGTCTGGCTCGGCGATCAGCCGCTGGGCACGCGGTTTCCCGCCCTCGGCTCGCACGCCGTGAAGACAGATGTCGTGGTGCGAGATGTCCTCCGCCCCGGCCTACGGCAGGCGCTCGTGCCCCGGCTCAACTCCACCGCTGATCGCCAGCTCCCCATCCTGTATGGGCTCCTGCGCGACGTGTCCCTCACTGACGACGTTGACTGCTGGGAGCTGACTAGGTGCCGCAAGAAGGGCGGCGCGCTCGATGCCTGTGCCTTCTACAAGCTTCGCACTTGGGGCGGCATCGACGCTCCTTTCTTCAGCTTCGTCTGGGAGAATTACGCACCCTCAAATGTGCAGTTTTTTGGCTGGCTTCTCTCCAGGTCTCGCATCCAATCTCGGGATGCTCTTCTGCGGAAGAACATTCTCACCGCTGCTGAAGCTTGCTGTCTGATCTGTGCCGCGCCAATGGAGACGGCGAACCACATCTTCTTCGAGTGCATCTTCGTGCAGAGGTTTTGGGCTTCGATCGGAGCCTCCTTCCCTGCGGGTGCCGCCGTTCGAGGCCTGCATTCCTACAGCCGACCGTGCAGGGTCCCGGCTGCCACCGCCACCACCTTCACCCTGCTATGCTGCTGGAGCATATGGAAGCACCGCAACGCGGTCGCCTTCCGTGATCAACACCCGAGCCTGCCGCTGCTGCGCAAAGCATGCCGTGACGAAGCCCACCTGTGGCGCGCCCGGCTGCCAATGCAGCACAAAGCGGATGCGGACTCTTGGCTTGTTTGCCTCGGCGAGCTCGCTGCCAACGCCCCTGTGTAATTTTTTCCCCATGTGTAAAACAAAATCCAGCCATTGAGGGCTGCCATATATATGAGAAAAGAGAAAATTCAGGTGGGGTCTTTGACACCCCCGGTGACCATAAAAAAAAGTCTAAAAAAAACTACCGGACGCAGAACTCGCGTGATTGCAGGGCCGGCAACGGCGACCCTTGGCCTGCATCGTCGCCGCCCGACCACTGTCCTCAGTCAGCTCCTTGTGCAACGACGGGACACCATGGAGGCATGGAGCGGCTGTGGCAAACTCCCAGCATCCACGCGGTCACGCAGGCAACATCGACGGTAGCGGCCGCACGTGATCGATCTGTGTGACGGAAACATGTCCACACCGAAAATCTAATCTTCCAAAGCGGTATGACTTAATCTAAGCCGTTATTTTCTCTCGATCTGAATCGACAGCTCAGATTTAATGTATCAACACAGCTCAACACATGTTTGCTCTTTTAATAATAGTATAGACAAAGGCTTCCCGCTCTCCTTGGGAAGGCATCGCCGATAACCGGCCGGTATTTTCCGGTAACAGTGATTACCGGAAATACGGTAACCAAAGCCTTTGCATCCACGCCAAACCGTTGAAAGTAAATTTGGTGGGCTAATTCTACCAAAATAAACCTAACATACGGCCAGTTGGCGCGCACATGCACATATTGTTGCCGTAAGGGAACAACGAGTTAATGACTTAGCCGCCTATTTGTGTGAGATTGTGTTGCCACATGCACGCTTATACGCTCGTGCCATGTTTTATTCAACCACGATAATGCCATTGTGTGACTCTGTGTCTCGAAATAAGGCACATATATTTTGAAAAATAGTCCATCAAATGTTAACTTTGAATAACATTGTAGGGAAAAACTATTGATTGTTTCACACTATGTAGATAAAATTTGAAAAAACATTTTATTATAAAACCAATCAATCTTTATATTGTTTAAGTGTGACCAAATTTGTATGCCTTAACGGAAGATGTAATACCGCTTTGATTTCTGAGCCAATACATGCATGCTCATTTTTCGTATCTCGATTGTTATGGAATCATCATCTCATCCATCAGCTGCGTATTAGGATTAGCACGCATGTGGTTTTGTTTTGGAGTGGAGAAGTTCATCTGGCATAAAGGAGTCGCAGATCAGATCCTCGAGGAGCATTAGCTCGGCCATGGACAATGAGCATGCATGCATAACAGAGTCTCAATTGGGTTCGTTGAGGAACCTGAAGCAGTGGAAAAGCCTCCACGTGTCGGCCGTGCACTTCTCCTTGCATGCCCCGGCGCCTCCTCAATTGGGAAGCAGAGCAACCCCAGCCACGGAGCGAAGAGGAGGAAGAACGTACGGAAGAGGTTGGCTTCGATCCATCGTTGCCATTTCTTGGCCGAGAAATCAGTGACCGTGATCCGTCGTCTTCCTGGTGGTTCCCCGATCGATCGAAACCCCGCCGGCCGGCATGTCGCCTCACGCACGCACGGTGCGGTGAACAGAGCATGCACCGATGTCGATGATGCAGCGGGACGTCGCCTCCGGCCTAGATCACGTGGAGAACGTACAAGACCATGTTCTCCAGCTGCGCCGGCGGTAATAATCCCCACAGAGCGTTCCAGTTCACCGGCGACGACGAGGACGGCCGCAGGGACAAGTTTGTGCGGTTGAACGACGACACCATGGACGGGCCCGGCACCGACCACCAGATGGACAGCTACTTCTCGAGCCGGCCGGCCGTCAAGATCCGGTCCCGGTCGGTGCGCATGGCGGCGGCGGGCGTGATCAACCGGTCGGAGCGGCTCAAGAGCATCGGGCGCGTCTTCCAGGAGGACCTCAAGAGCATCTCGCTCAAGATCTACGACCCGCAGGACCCGTTCCTGAACCGCATGAACCGGCTCTTCCTCTTCGCGTGCATCGTCTCCGTCGCCGTCGACCCGCTCTTCTTCTACCTGCCGTCGGTGTCCGAGACGCAGAGCAACACCTGCATCGGCTTCGACCGCGTCCTCGCCGCGGGCGCCACGGCCCTACGATCCGCCATCGACTTCTTCTACCTCGCGCGGATCGTGCTGCAGTTCCACACCGCGTTCATCGCGCCGTCGTCGCGGGTGTTTGGGCGCGGGGAGCTCGTCGTCGACTCCCGCGCCATCGGGCGCCGATACCTCCGCCGCTTCTTCATCTTCGACCTCCTCTCCGTGTTGCCCTTACCGCAAATCCAGACCCTCAAGTTCTTCCTGCGCCCCAAGGGTGCCGACCTGCTCCCCATCAAAACGGCGCTCTTCTTCATCGTGCTCACCCAGTACGTGCCCCGCCTCGTCCGCATCTACCCCATCACCACCGAGCTCAAGCGCACCACGGGGGTCTTCGCCGAGACCGCCTTCGCCGGCGCCGCGTTCTACCTCCTCCTCTACATGCTCGCCTCCCACATGGTGGGCGCCTTCTGGTACCTCCTCGCCGTCGAGCGCCTGGACGACTGCTGGCGCCAGAAGTGCGCGGGGCTGAGGTTCCACCAGTGCAAGCAGTTCATGTACTGCGCCGGGAAGAGTGTGGGCAACGCGAACGGGTACCTGGAGTGGCGGAGCATGATCCGCAAGGTGCTCGCGCAGGAGTGCGCACCCGTCGACGAGAGTGGCACCGGCTTCAGCTACGGCATCTACACCACCGCCATCACCTCCGGCGTCACCCACACCGACGCGCTCGTGCCCAAGATACTCTTCTGCCTCTGGTGGGGGCTCCAGAACCTCAGCACCGGCGCCCAGGGCCTCGAGACCACGCACTACAAGGGGGAGGCCGTCTTCGCCATCCTCCTCGCCCTCTTCGGCCTCATCCTCATGGCGCTACTCATCGGTAACATGCAGACCTACCTCCAGTCCATGACGCTGCGCATGGAGGAGATGCGTCTCAAGCGCCGCGACTCGGAGCAGTGGATGCGCCACCGCTCCCTCCCCGACGACCTCCGCGACCGCGTCTGGCGACACAACCAGTACAAGTGGCTCGAGACGCGGGTGTCGACGAGGACAGCCTCGTGAGCTGCCTGCCCAAGGACATCCGCCGCGACGTCAAGCGCCACCTCTGCCTCCGCCTCGTCCGCCGTGTCCCACTCTTCGCCAACATGGACGAGCGCCTCCTCGACGCCATCTGCGAGCGGCTCAAGCCCAGCCTCTGCACGGAGTCCACCTACGTGGTGCGCGAGGGGGACCCCGTCGACGAGATGCTCTTCATCATCCGGGGCCGGCTCGAGAGCTCCACCACCGACGGTGGCCGCACGGGGTTCTTCAACCGGGGCCTGCTCAAGGAAGGCGACTTCTGCGGCGAGGAGCTACTGACGTGGGCGCTGGACCCCAAGGCGGCCGCGAACCTGCCGCTGTCGACGCGCACCGTCAAGGCGCTCTCCGAGGTGGAGGGCTTCGCGCTGCACGCCGACGAGCTCAAGTTCGTGGCGGGGCAGTTCAGGCGGCTGCACAGCAAGCAGCTGCAGCAGACCTTCAGGTTCTACTCGCAGCAGTGGCGCACATGGGCGTCCTGCTTCATCCAGGCCGCCTGGAGGCGGTACCAGAAGCGGAAGGTGTCGGAGCAGCGGCGGCGGGAGGAGGAGGAGGCCTACGCCGCGGAGGTAGCCGCGTCGGGGGTGTCGTCCAGCAACCGGATCAAGACCACCGTCCTCGTGTCCAGGTTCGCCAAGAACGCCATGCGCAGCGTGCACCACCAGCGGTCGCTCCGGGCAGAGAGCCTCATCCTCCTGCCCAGGCCGCCGGAGCCCGACTTCGGCAAGATCAACTACTGATAGCAGCACATCGTCAAATTAAGACATGGAAACCTCCATGTTTATCTGCATTGTGTGTGAGAGTTTCTTTTTTGGTGTCTGAACAATCTTGTACACGCCGAAAATGGATGTGATGTGCAGTTTTTTTGTACATTAAAATTTTTGTTTATAAAACTAGTGAACGTGCACGTGCAACTAGTGAACTAGTGAACGTTTGATTAGTACTGTAATCAACCGGCTATTCTCAATGCTCTTGTGGTGAAGATTCCGTTCTTCATTGGTTTGACGAAGGCTCAGGGTTCTCTGAACCTAACCTGCATGAGTTCATTCTCTATGATCGTTATTCTATACGGAAGCTGAAGATAATGGCCCAGTACTTATCAGATAATTTTTTTGAAGGATAATCAAATAATATTTTAAATCGCATGATGATGTAAAACCATTTCGTGTTAATTTACCTCGTAGTGAAGCTGAAGAAAATTTCCTAGCGGTCAATATTCAACCATCTTCTTATTTTATATACCAAAAATCACAAATGACGCTCTTTGCAGCCCAAATGACATTAGTCAGCAGCAATAAGAGATGTATTGATAATCAGGTCTCTTCTTCCTCTAGTCCAGCAGTATTGCAAGACATGAAGAGTGATTAACCACAAGAGTTGACATAGCATATTGAATTTTGCAAACCTGTTCTGCAAGATGAATTGAATTGTGTACATGAGTTAATATTAGATCAACCAGAAGCATGTTATAAGATAAAGATTGCTAAAGAAATAAAGGTGGAGTTTATTTATCCAGCAAGAAATGAGTTTTATTACAGAACCGAGTGTATAAAAAGTTGCAAAGTCAATTTCTTTTATCATCTTGGCTTGTACACTTCTCTAAATTCATGGTGGGGTCATATGATCCATATATTAAGCAGACACACATAACCAGGGAAGAAATTAAGTCATGTACCCATAAACTGTACCATAAAGAGTATGTATGCAAACTTGCCTGTAGTTGTATCCACAACTTAAAACCTATGTCAAATCTGATAGCTCAACAAATCTGACGGTGAACTATGCTACAGGGTTTATCAAGAATGCATAAAACATTGATGGCTAACTACAGAAAAACATAATGTAAATGTCATTTCCATGAAACCGCAGCTATTTGGAGATCACTACTATAGTCAGCAAACACACTATGTGAGGTAAATCTGTGAAGCACTTTATTGTCAAATTTGTCGAGTAAACTAAGCTCAGTGTCTTAAAGGAAAAAAATGATCGGTAGTTGAAAAGGACAGAGCTACAGAAGTAAAACTGTGGCCACTTGATTCAGCTAAAAGAATCAATGTAGGATGGACAGGTTCAGTCAAGGTGAGGCAGCTGTCTGATGATTCTTCACCTGGGAAAAATCATGTGCAAACATTGAATATGTGAATTGCCAAATGATATTTATTAGAAAGGGAAGGACACAAGCAGTAGACAACAGCATCAACAAAAAACATATAACAGTTTTCACTTGATAGTATAGACTACAACCTGCATTCTTATCAAGATAGAAATACAGGTCCATGATACATATGACCAACAATTCGATGCTATAAATGATACAGAATACTAAAAAAACTATATTGTGCCCATGAAAAGAAGTTGGCACCCGAATTGCGAGCACGCAATGAACCAAACAACTGGTCAACACCGATAACAATTGATAAAGCCCTGATTAACCAATTTATGACGAACTGGTTTAACAGTTGATAATTCCCATATTAAATAATTGAACAAGACATAAAGATTCAGCAATAATCATCCAATGTTTCTACTAATATACATGCTGAAAACTATGGTAATTGAATTCTGAGCATCATCAGTACCGTCGTGGAGCAGAAGTTTGGTTCGGCCGGGAGGCAGCTGGAGTAGCGGCGTGGTGCTTCAAGCGATCCTGTGCTTGCTTGATTGCTGCCGCTCGCTGCTGGGCGCGTGATGGATCAGTTTCCTGTATCAACGTGTGCGTGATGGATCCCGCTGGTTAGGCTTTGTCTTTCCCGGAAACCCCAGATTTCCCATCGACGAGCTCATCTGCTGGTGCGGCACATCGCTCCCTGCAGCTACCAACGGTACGCCTGTCGCTGCTCATCAACAATCCAGCATGCGTGGCTGCCGCCGTCATCGTCATCGTCAGGAGAAAGGACCCCCGCTTCTTGGGTTGTGGGTCGCCGTCGTCGTCGAGAGGACAAGCCGCAGCTCCACACTGGCCTTCGGTCACCGCCGTCGAGAGAGAACGGCCTCGCCGCCTCGGCTCTGCGATGGCCATGGGCTTCCGCCGTCGTCGGAGGACGGGCCGCAGCCCGCAGCTCCGAGATGGCCGTGGGTCACTTCCGCCATGGAGAGAACGGCCTCGGCTCTGCAATGGCCGTGATCTGCCGCCGTCGTCGGGAGGAAGGCCGCACCTCCGAGATGGCCGTGGGTCACTGCCGCCATCGAGAGAATGGCCTCGGCTCTGCGATGGCCGTGGGCTGCCGCCGTCGTCAGGAGGAAGGCTCCTGGCTTGCGCGCGCGGGGCCGGCCGGCGAGCCAGGCCCCGACCTATCGACCTCCATGGCTAGGTAGCTTCCAAGCTTCGCTCGGGTCCACCCTTCTGCTCCTCTTCCGGCCACGACGGTCCTGCGTCTTGCTCTGAACTTTCTCCTGTCTTGCCGGCCTTGGTTCGGTCAGGATAACTAAGGCGAAAGATAAAAATAACGATTCGAACAGGTACGGTGACAATTTGATCGTATTATGTGAGTTGGTGGGATATTGAAGGGCACAGATTTAAAGTATCCCAACAAGTCAAGTTTGCTCTTTTAATAGTAGTATAGATAGATATTTTTTTTAGAAACACAGTACAATCGCAGACGCCACATTCACGCGCAAGGCACAAAACTGAGTAACTGACACAGCGAGACCGAAACTACGCGGCATGTAAATATCCGCCGTTTCCGTCGTAGGTCGCCGGGAACGCGTGCGGCCATAGGTAGATGGAGGATGTCGGATCGCTTCTGCCCATGTCCGTGTAGCGGGCCTGTGCAAGTTATTGGTAGTTAAGGCAGCTGATCATCAATAGAATAGGGTTGCACTAAAAAAGATCGTTGGAATATAGGGCGTGACCTTCAGGTCCCAGCCAGTCTCAAAGCTAAGGAGCTACTACTATTAATCGCACTACAGTGTCACACTCCAAGTCTCCAGCAGCTACCACGTCTCTCTCTTCTCATCATTCATTGTCATCTGCCATGCATTCGATCCATCGCAATCAAGAAGGGATGACCCTGCTTGACCTCCAACACCAGCAAGCTCACTCTTGGCATATGCACTGACTCCTCACTTTTCTCATAAGAAATTGCTTATGTACCACACTTGCTCACTCTTCTGTTCTCTTCTCTTCTCTTAAGAGATTGCTCTCTGCTCTGCTTAGCATATGCACTGACTCCTCACTTTTCTCCTAAGAGATTGCTTATGTACACACTTGCTCACTCCTCTCTTCTGTTAAGATATTGCTCTCTGCTCTGCTTACCATATGCCCTGACTGCTCACTCCTCTCGAGAGATTGCGTATGTGCTGCTTCTCTGTTGTGGTCTGCTTTAGCTACCTAGCATACAACACTTGCTGTTGGTTGAACATACATGGCCTTTGCCAGCCACGGCCGCGCTTCTCTCTCTTCACCGTCGCCACCGCGCCTGTCCCTGCGGCCCGGGGTGGAGAGGATGTTCTTCACACATGAAGGGAGCGGGTGGTCGCCGTCCAACACTAACAGCCTCAGAGAAATCGGCGAGGAGGACGTCGACGATGGTGGCCGAGGGAAGCTGTATGTGGCTGTTGGGAAGGACCTCAAGGATGGCAAGTCCAACCTCCTCTGGGCCACTCGGAACATCCTGGCCGACGACCTCAAGCTTGTCCTTCTACACGTCCACCAGCCCGCCGAGAGAATCATGACAGGTTAAGGCATCGGATTCGGTCACACCAGTGAGAATTTTATCTCTTCTGACTCAGCTCATGGAGAAGAAATTAAATAATCTTAGCTACTGTCATTTCCTATCGGCGTTTCAATCATTTCAGAAGCAGCTCGTGTATTTCAATCCCTGTCTCCTTGTTCCTTTCCATCCTATGCTTGGCATCCTCTGCACAAATGATACAAATGAATTCAGCAAGAAGCAAACCTTGTTTTTAACGAACATCGCAGTAATTGCTACTGCTGTTGCATGATTTCAGAAAGCACTCATCTAGTATTTGCCGCAAGCATTGCACGCACTTGCTTAGTACTCTCTGCTTATCTTTCTGATTACATCTAGCATCGCCGTGTGCACAGGACTATGCAAGGTTTCTGCGAGCCAGCTCGAAGAGAAGGAACTCAAGGCATTCAGGGAGATTGAAAAGGAGGACGTGAACACGCTCTTAAACCAGTACCTCCACTTCTGCAGAGTTTCTCTGAAGGTAAGTTTTTGACTAATTCACTACAGTCATATGCATTTGGAAATCCTATTCAGCTCACCGAAAAAACAAAAAAATTGCAGGTGCAAGCTGAAACATTGGTGATCGAGAAGATCAATGCTGCAAATGGCATTATTGAGCTCATTGATCAGAATCACATTAAAAACCTTGCTATGGGAGCTACCATCTCAAAGTATGTCCAGATGCGATATTCCAGCCTTATGATGAGGCTTCCTGAACAAGCATGCATCAGTCATTCCTAACTGCCACGTTTCTGACAAACAAGGCACTCTATAGGTTGTGTAAATTGTTGATGTCTTGCATTTTTCTTATGTTTGTCTCTTTTGTGCATTTCTTAGCTAGAAAATGACAGTCATAGCTTGACATTAAAGTTCCAAAAACAATATATGGGTCTACTAGTTTCGATCTCTTCCTCTGTCTAAAGTCTGAACTAGAAGTCAAATATTCCAATTAATATGTAGAATCGTTATGGTTATTTGATGAACAGGAAGAGGAAAGTACCGAATTCAAAAGTCGCATCCATGGTGCATCTACAGGCTAAACCATATTGCCATATCTTCTATATCTGCAAAGAGACTCTTGCTTGCTCTAGGTATGAATGCTATGCAGTACTCAAGCCAATATACAGCAAATGCTACATATAGTTGGCAAATTCTTTTTTCGAGGATATCCAGAATAATTTCTAGACTGGCAAAACTGTGGTGTCATGGTTCGTCCCTATTTTGTAGGGAAGCCACTCAGCTCTTTGCAAAAGGAGAGTCACCCCAAAGCTGCTGCGCGAGCTCGGTCTCAGATCAGCCTGAGTTCTTTCTAAGATCCTTATCACTACCACCAGGCCATCCAGGTTTCTTAGGCTCTACAGATCAACAAGCCCTTCAACGACCGTCTAACTCAGTTATGTATCCCTTGTCTGGATTGATAGCAGACAACGTGGAGAACATGTCAGCTACACGGCCAGAGTCAATTGATATGACAACAACCGGTTTCTCTCCGGATTCCAGCCAGCAAAGCACTGGAGTATCTTCATGGGCTCCGAAGGATTTGGACAGTATGGATAGATCACCAGCGCCTTTTTCAACTGCAAGGTCTGAAGCACATCAGCGCTCCATGGTAAGCCATATTGGACTGAGCAGATATCTCTAAGCACAACACATGTTACTGCTATATTGCTCCATCTTCCAAATTTAGGTTGGAAAAGCAAGGTCTTTGGTTTTGGTCTCATCTGTTATACTTATTTAATAATGTTGCCATACTATCAAATTCAAAGCACACCTAATGTCTTACAGGTGGAAACTGTCATACAAAATGAAGTGTTTGAGCAACTGCACCGAGTGCACAACGAGCTAGAGCGCTCAAGAAAGGAAGCATTGCAGGGACGGCAGAAAGCCGAGAGAGATCTGTTTGAAGCTTCTATGATGGTATGCTATTTGTTATTGCCACAAATTGTTTAGTTGTCCCTTACGTGATGGTACTTGTGTCCATCAAGTAATAAAACTGTTTCTCTGGCAGTACAAAGCACGGGAGAATTCACTCCGCAACGGAAAAAAAGGAGGTAGAGGAAAGACTGACCAGAGAAAAGACATGCCTCGAAAAAGAGCACATCAATATATGCAACGAGCTGCAGAAGGCAAATGAGCAGAGGGCAGAACTGGAGAACAAGCTTAGAGAGTTGCAAGTAGTGCTACCGCGTGAGAAAGAGCATGATGTTAGACAAGCTGAAGAGATGCGTCAAATAAACGGTAACACCTTATTTGGCTCTACTGGTGCAATTGCTCTGACAGAGTTCAGCTACGAAGAGATTAAAGAAGCAACCAACGACTTTGATGACTCCAAAAAGATTGGTCAAGGCGGATTTGGAAGCGTTTACAAGGGTTTTCTCTGTCATACTACAGTGGCTATAAAGAAGTTCAACCGTGAAGACACAGCAGGAGAGAAAGAGTTCAATGATGAGGTAATTTTCATCCGTTGCATCAGATTCAGATTAACAAGTGTTGTCAGATGAGATGGAATAAAAAGGGAAATCTAAATATTTGATTTTCCAACATATTGCAGGTAGAGACACTGTGTAGGATGCGGCATCCAAACATTGTCACTCTGATAGGAGTGTGCCGAGAGGCGAAAGTGTTGGTTTTCGAATTCTTGTCGAACGGAAGCCTAGAGGACCGTCTGCGGTGCAAGCACCAAACAGGGTCGCTCCCATGGCGAATGCGCATCAGGATTGCTGCCGACATCTGCACGGGACTTATCTTCCTCCACTCCAACAAACCCAAAGGCATTGCCCATGGTGATCTGAAGCCAGACAATATCCTTCTTGACACTAGCTTTGTTTGCAAACTTGCAGACTTTAGGATCTCCCGACCCTTGAATCTGACAAACACCACCGTCTACCAATTACCACCAAACAAACCAGATCAAAGGCACAGTGGGATACATGGATCCAGGATACCTTGTCTCGGGGGAGCTAACAGCGCAGTATGATGTCTACTCCTTTGGAGTAGTTCTGCTGCGATTGCTAACTGGCAAGAGCCCCATAGGCCTTCCGGACCAGGTGGGGGAAGCCTTGAGCAATGGCATGTTGCAAGATATAGTTGATGCTTCTGCAGGGGAATGGCCACCTGAGTACGCAGGCGAGTTGGCAAGACTAGCACTGAGATGTTGCCTGAATGATAGAAAGGAGCGACCTGATCTTGCAAAGGAGGCATGGGGTGTCCTACATGCTATGATGAACTGTCAAGACGATGAATGCCAGCCACCACCATTCTTCATCTGTCCGATTACACAGGTCAGTTATGGGAAATGAGGTGGTACATTGACTGAAGAATCAAACAAGCTCTATGTAGTTGGTGCAAACAACTAATGCCATAAGTGGCACCAACATTTACCAGATTAATCACCTGCAACCTTACTAATTCAGTCGCTACAGTAGCTACTGTTGACTCAGATATAACGAGGTTTTATTTGCTTTCAAGTAGGTGGTTAGCGTTGTCACCCTTATTCCATAGTATAACGTACCTTGCATCTTTTTAATATTTTCAGGAGGTCATGTGGGATCCACACATTGCTTCTGATGGGTTCTCATATGAAGGTGAGGCCATCAAGGACTGGTTTCAAAGGGGCCATGAAACGTCACCCACTACCTACTGCGGTTTCACGCACCATGAATTAATACCGAATTGTGGCCTTCGGTTTGCAATTCATGAATGGCAAATGCAACAGAAACCCTGATTCATGTTTTTGAAGCGAAGCAAATCGTAAAATCTAGAGAAAATTTTCTCGCTTTAGCATTTAGCACTCTGTCAAAGTTTGGGCCCACAAACAAGAAGTGGTGTATATGCTTTCACTCACATGTGTCCACATGGAACTTAGTGGCCTTTGAAAGATTCCAGTTCATCGTCAAAGATACCTTATGTAATCCTACGAATAAGGCATGATCCAAGGAAGGATCGTCTTAACACGCAGGATAGCATGATTCCTGCTCCACCACTACGAAATCCAGTGCAACCTTGAATGCACAATGTAGTTTGACTGTGCCCTGAAATCTTACAGATCAGCTCACCAGATCCACGCTGTAGTCATGCGAAATTGTGAACGCCTGTAACATTTCCCTCTTCACAGCAGCTAACGAGCCCCTGCCCCATCTATGGTTGCTCGCCTAGTCACATATAGCCCGAATTGAAGCAACCGTATATCGAATATATGTAATGGATATCGTTTCTACATGCTATGTTTTTCCAAGTATTTGCAAATGCCGACACAACGGTGAAAACACAAAAAATACCATGTGATCTAGCATTGTTATGTGGCGGGAGGAACATAGCCGTGAAGGATTATTTGCTTAGTTATTTACCTCTTCTTGGTGTGAGATTACGGGGGAGGAGAGGAAGGCAAGATTCTGTTAGGAAAATGCTCTGTTACTCCAATCTGTTACCTGAGTAGTGAAAAAGATTGCTACGGTACAGTACAGTACAGTGCGCGTCGCCCTTACCTGAGTGGCCGCCGCGGCGCCATCCATCCTCCTGATCTCCGGTCGCCGCCGACGCTCGGACTCCGGCCTCTCTCCGGCGCCCGCCCAACGCCAGCCTCGAACGAGTCCTCGGTGGAGCGGAGGCGAGAGGAAAATTGCTCCGGGTGTAGAAAGAGGAGCGGGGGAACCGGAATGGAGGCGGCGGCGGAGGATTCCGGCGGCTTGAGCTGGGCTCCGACGAGAGAAGCAGCCCACTTCTGCTTATGTCACGTGAGGACAGTATAAGCGGCCCAACTAGGAGCCCAAATATTTGCAAATGCAAAAATATCAAACGAGTTGAAGTAAATTCGTTCCTATATTATTTTAGAAAATTAGATTCCTATAAAAATATATTGATCTGGAGATGCATATAGATCCTCTTTCTAATTTTAGTAGGTTTGGCCCCAA
The DNA here is from genome assembly GCA_947311845.1 of Poa pratensis. Classification (NCBI taxonomy): domain Eukaryota; kingdom Viridiplantae; phylum Streptophyta; class Magnoliopsida; order Poales; family Poaceae; genus Poa; species Poa pratensis. Next base: position 70,614,089 of record CAMZMU010000027.1, on the reverse strand, counting down.
TGTGGTGACATTGAATTTTGGTCCAATCAAAATCAACGCAAATTTGTAAATATGAGAAGTCATGTCACATATCCATAGTCCGTGACATATCCTCCCCGAGATAATTACCACATGGGAGTATACCGGAATGCATATGGGGGATGACTTTGACAAGGGCCATGCAAGGAGGGAGCTTGGACCCGTTCGTCACATAGGGATGCGCACCCATTCCAACCCTAGAGGCCTCACAATGGTCGCGGACAGCTCCGAGTGATCGCCACAAGAGATGGTCCTGAGAGAATCTCTAGCATATTTTTAAAAAGTTCATACCTTAATAGTTGTTTGAGATACCACTTAAAGCATGTTCTACAGTATCGCGGACTCCGCTGGAACATACCCATAACTCGTGGTGTAGAATAGTTTCAGAAGATCACTTCCGACAAATAGCTTGATTTTGCACATTGATCTACATAGCAGATAGGTTACAAAACAATAACGTTGCAAGATTTCCATTTTTGTCATCTCCCACCACTCTTCTGCAATGACGCACGTCCCGCTCAAATCCACCATCATCACCAGTTCTACTCGGCGATGATGTTCGCCATCACCTTGCCTCCTTTTCTTATTTGTTTATTCTTAGACATCACCAAGTTGGATTGCAAGTATTTGATCCACCAATGTTTCCTTTGAATCTATCATCTCATCAATTCAATTTCATATCTCAAGTTTACAATCTCGACTTTCTTCTTCCGTGAAGACCGTTGTCCCTGTCTATAACGCTTTCGACAAGTTTTCCGCTAATTAACCTCTTGATACCATACCATCTTATCTTCTTTAGCGAGACTCGCAGAACTGCCAGTCTCTTGAAAAAACAAATATAGTATCTCTGACAATTTTGACTCATCGTTGCCAAACACCACACAAAAGAGGAAATGATCCATGTTGCTTCCCTTCCCAAGTTCCCAATTGCCCCTTCCTGTTCGAGTGGGTGCGCCTCCAAATCAAGCCAAGCCAAGTGATTTCCTTTACACGTATAAACAAACAAACAAATATTTTATCTAAAAACGAAAAAAACAAACTGAGCCCGCAGATTTAGCCGGACCAGCAAAAAAAAAAACCGGATATAAATTCCGAGAGCTGCGGTCTCCTCTCCCTCGACTGCTCAGCTACCGCCGTCCCTCTCTCCCTCTCCTCGACCTCCGCAGCTCGGATCGCAGCTGGACTCCCTCCCTCCTCGGCCAGCGCAGCTCCCCCCTCCCTCCTCGTGAGCAAGTGAGCTCCCTGCTCCCCCTGCCTTGCTGGATCCGAAAGATCCTGTCTTTCTTCCTCCTCGCGCGAAGATCGATCCCCTCTTCTCCGGGAGATCTGCTCCGCCGGGCGGGCAGGGGGAGAGAGCGCTCTGTCCCGCTGGAGCCCTTGCCCGGTAGATAGATTGTTTGGTAGCGCTCTTGGTTCGAGATCTTGGTGAGCCTGTAGCTTCTTGCCGCCGAGTCGCCGGACTGCGCTGTTCTTGGGGGTAGGTCTGCTCACCGCTGTGGAATCCGGGGACTAGATAGATCTGTTCGGTTTGGCAGCTGGTTGCTTGCAGGTTTCGCGAGCGTGAGGCGGTAGGTTTCAGTGGGAAAAGTTGGTTTTGCTGGTGGTTCGTTCCGTAGATTGGTGCTCGGTGGGTGTGGCGGGCGCTTGTGTTCGTCGACTGTTCCCCTGCCACGGAAAAGATTTTCTAGAATTATCTCAGCTTGCCCCCACTCACCCATGAACTCATCTTTACAGTAGCTATCTTGTAACTTGTAAGCATAATTTTACATTTTTACATAGCTCTGCGTAGTGATAGTAGCCTTGAAGAAGTCTATGGGGCAAAAGTTTCATCTTGTACTCGGTAATGGAAGTATGCCCCTGTTGCTCTGGTGCTGTTCTTGTTTGCTTCCAAGCAAATTTGCAGATAAAGCCCATTGTTTGATGTTGTTTAGACCATGTTAGGGTAATGTCTTTTCTATATAGTCTTTGTCACTAGAATTACCAAAGAACCTGAATTGGCAGTGCTCAAGCCGATAAACATACTTTTTTGTGTGACGCAGACATCTGAAGAATGGATTTTTTCACCGAGTATGGTGAGGGAAATAGGTACAAGATAGAGGAGGTTATAGGAAAAGGGAGTTACGGCGTGGTCTGCTCTGCTCTGGATACTCACACGGGTGAGAAAGTTGCTATCAAGAAGATAAATGATATATTTGAACACGTGTCTGACGCAACGCGGATACTTCGCGAGATCAAGTTGCTTAGGCTCCTGAGGCATCCGGACATTGTGGAAATTAAACATATTCTACTTCCTCCGTCAAGAAGAGAGTTCAAGGACATATATGTTGTGTTTGAGCTCATGGAGTCTGACTTGCACCAAGTTATAAAGGCTAACGATGACTTGACTCCAGAGCACTATCAGTTTTTCTTGTATCAGTTGCTCAGAGGACTGAAGTACATACATACAGGTAACTGATTTATTTTCACATGGAAGATCCTTATTTTGCATATTCCAAAAGCCAAGAACAATGTATATTCTTTTACAACCATGGAAGTGTCATTAGATAACAATGCAATTACTAATTTGAAACTGTTGTTTCTAGTAGCTGACGATTAGATAACACTGCAATTAGTAATTCAAAACTATATATTCTCCATGTGTGGGTCATTTGCCAGTCAATCCTGTCAGTGGCACTAATAATCCTGTGATGACTGATGCATCTTCCAATAGCTTCTTGCAGCAAATGTATTCCATCGAGATCTCAAACCAAAGAATATCTTGGCGAATGCTGATTGTAAGCTTAAAATTTGTGATTTTGGCCTTGCGAGGGTAGCTATAAGTGATACTCCAACCGCCATCTTTTGGACGGTATTGCCATTTCCCCCACCACGCTGCTTGCTTCTTTTTAGCTAGTCAATATTGGTAGCATCAGCTAATTGCTTATCCTATTTGTAGGATTATATTGCAACAAGGTGGTACCGAGCACCTGAACTGTGTGGATCTTTTTTCTCCAAGGTATGAATATGTTCATTTTTATACGATTTGTGATATTGATTTTTTCCATTATTAAGTTTTCCTTATTACTCCAATAATCTGATTTACTTCGTTTACTGTGTAAGGCATTAAGGGTGCTGCAACTTTGTGACAGCAAAGCAAAGTAACCTCCCCCTGACATTACTTTAGTAGCTTCTCTTCTAATAGGTTATGTTCAAATATATAGGTAGGTATGGCCTTATGGCAACAATGCCAATAAAATAGCATGATTAATAAATAATATATTTATGGACAAACTCCAAAATCCAGCACAGTTCATGTTTTTAGTCTGCTACACCCTAATTAGGATCACTAACTGTTAGAATGATTCTTTAATATGTGATAACATTTATTATGCTCATGCTACTCGTAGTACTTCAGTGCCATTCTGTCTTCAGGAACTACCTTTTTTTGTATTTCTTTTCAAAAACGAAATGATTAAGCCGTTAAAGAAAGAAGGGAATGTGTAATTGTAATTCAATTTTTCAAGCACCTTGTTTCCAGGATTTGTAAATCCAGTTCTACATAAGTAACATTATGTTGTCTGATATCTTGCAGTACACACCAGCAATAGATATATGGAGCATTGGCTGTATATTTGCAGAACTTTTAACGGGAAAACCTCTTTTCCCTGGAAAAAATGTGGTGCATCAACTTGATATAATTACAGATCTCCTGGGAACGCCTGCTCCAGAAACAATAGCTAGGGTCAGTATAGTTTGGCATAAAACAGTGTTTATTTAGATGAAATCCTCTGATGTTTATAGCTAAATGTATTTGCACTTTACAGATCCGAAATGAGAAGGCAAGGCGTTACTTAAGCAGTATGAGGCGGAAAAAAGCTATGCCATTTACGCACAAGTTTCCTAATGCGGATCCATGTGCACTAAATTTGTTAGAGAGAATGCTAGCCTTTGATCCAAAGGATCGGCCAAGTGCTGAAGAGGTAGTTTTACTACCATGAGTCTTTTCCTGTATTTTTTCTTTCCTTATAATCTCAAGTACCAGAATCTAATGTTTTACACATGATGTCAGGCTCTTGCTGATCTTTATTTCAAGAACATAGCTAGTGTGGATCGGGAGCCTTCTGCACAGCCCATTACTAAGCTCGAGTTTGAGTTTGAGAGGAGGAGAGTTACGAAGGATGACATAAGGGAACTAATATACAGAGAAATTCTTGAATATCATCCAAACATGCTGAGGGAATTCATTGAGGGGGCTGAGCCAACCGGCTTCATGTACCCGAGGTGCGAAGTTGTCTTTCATCATTACTTAACATCCTCAACTGAAATTTGTACCTTGTTCAGTTCCCAAGATGTCTTAGTGACACTATTCTTAGCAGCCAGTTTAGTCTGTGTGAGACAGGATGTTTTAGTGACACTATTCTTAACAGCCAGTTTAGTCTGTGTGAGACATGCTATACATTTTTTTGGTATCATTAATGTCTCTGCAGGTTCGTGCATATATAAAAATATACATCTATGCATGTTATTATGTTTAATTTTGTACTCTCTTGGCGATTGCTGGTATTTGATAAATAAAGCATGTGATAATTGTTCTTGTTTGATGCGTATTAGGTAGCGTACCTCTTTGTGTGAGTTGTCATTTGTTGTGTGGAGTGAGTCAGGATCTACATAAGCTACTGAACTAATCCTTCAAACTAACATCAGTTGCTCTATTCGGATATCAGTGCAGTAGATCATTTTAAAAAGCAATTTACATTCCTTGAAGAGCATTATGCAAAGGGATCTACAGCTGCGCCGCCTGATAGGCAACATACTTCGTTACCAAGGTCAGATATTGTCCTTTGCTTTTCTATTATTGTATGGATGAACTGATCCAGCATTGAATGTGTGGTTCATGACCATCTATTTGTTTGTTAACAGGCCGAGTGTTATCTACTCGGATAACCGACCACAAGGTGCAGCCAACATCACTGATGATCTTTCCAGGTGCATAATCAGAGATAATGCGCAAAAAGCACCAAAAGATCCTGCTTCAGTCGGTGCAAACCGACTCCCTCAAGGTAAGCATGTGGGCTCTTGCAATACCGACCTAAAATCTGCAAACAAACCTATACTACCTTATCCTGAACTGTATCTGTTGGGCCTGGTAACTCAAGACTAACCGGACACATCACTTCATCTTACAGGTGCTGCTGCTGCTGCTGCGGCTGCAAGACCTGGTAAAGTGGTTGGTTCGGTGCTTCGGTATGGAAACGCTTCGACATCTGGTACGGATCAATACGAACAGCGAAGGGTTTCCAGAAGCCCTGGAATCGGTCCAAACGGTGTTCCTTCGGGCAGCTCGTATCCAAGAAGGAGTAACACCTGTAAGAGCGAAACAGGTGAAGCTGAAAGGATCGACGTGAGCCAAGCTGGGCCACCAAAGCCATACACAGGAAACAAACTACCTGCTACCGTTGATGGCCGCAATGAGCACTGGTAGGCTGCTGTAGCAGTTCCAGAAATTCTTCGCCATGCCATCAGGAAGAGTTACTCACTTAAGTACACGTTCAAGCACCTCATTCTGTACAAAGTTGTATTATTTGTCAGGTTTACATCTCCGAAAGACCGTAGAACCAACACCTCTGAATGAGCGCTGGTATAGAATACTACCTGCATTTGGGTAGATTCAGTTCACCTGCTTCAGAGGTTAGCGGAAGCTGGAAAACCCAGCATCCAACAGAATACGGACCTGACTGGTGGTGTTGCTCACTTGTGGCTCTGAAGATGGGCAAAGAACTCATTGTACACTATCTGATACTGTAACCTGCAGGTTAATTGACTTTCAAAATAGTTGTCATTCAGCCTGTAGCACTGAACTATTTATGTTTCTGATAAACATTATTTGGAGACAACTCACTCATGATTCAAACCTCTGATGTTGTATCATTATCTTTAGAGACCTTGCTGAATTTGTAATATGACCTGTAATATGCACCATTGTTGAGCTATGACTCGGAATGAAAAGACATTGTAGCTGTCTAACTATGTGTTCAGTATGGCTGATTTTTCCGTTCGAAATGAGTATACGTAAGGACCGTGTTCAGTATGGTATAGAACTAAATCCAAAAGCATTATGTCATCAAAGGTCATCAAAGGTTCGTTGTTCCAAAATTGAAAGGGTTCCTCTTAAACTGAAAAGAGAACACCATGATCAATTTTGTTCGTTGGTATTGTCGTGGTGGTATCACGGCAGATGCCATAGGTATGGCTAAGATGTGGGGCCGATGGACGCTGGGAGATCCGGGGAGGGTTTGCGCGCTAAGGAGCACGCGATGAAGAACACACAGAACCAAGCACACCAAGATCTACCCAGGTTAGGTTCAGGGCCCTCGTATGGAGGTAACACCCCTACTCCTGCATACCTCTCTCAATATATCTTGGTATCTCACAAGTACAAGATGCTCCTCGAACTGTATGATCCAACAATGGTGACAAATGGTGAAGTGCTCAAGGAAGAAGATGAACCTATGGGGGGAATATCTCTCTGGGCATCGTCCCACGCGCAGGAGGGAGTGATGCTCTATATCTAGGCTAACCGAGTTACAGTTATGCCCCAGGATGCACTATAGCCACGCCTCCGATGTGTCATGATGGCACTCCTGTCAGGGACAGGACGTGACTTGCCCATCCCCTGCAGCGCAACGGTAGAGCTAGGATGTCCCCTCTGACAGGGACAAGACGTGGCCCGGCCGTGCTACCTCGTAGCCTTTTCCCCGGTTGCTCCGGAGTCAGCGGTGAAGTACTACCTTTCCCGCCCTTTACGCAGCACGCCCCTGTCATGCTCTGTGTCAGGCGCTTCCGTGCCAGACGGGAGGTGACAGGAGCATTGACTCCTGCTCCGACACTACTCTGCTCTTCCTTTAACCCGGCCAAGATACCTCGGATTACCCTTGGCTCTAACCCGGCAGGGCTATGTCGGATCATCTCCTTGGGCTAACCCGGCATGGATATGCCGGACTCTTTACCTCGGTATAGATTCCTCAGCTGCATATAAGAACAAATTGGTGATACCGACATTCATATGTCGGTATGGTTATGTCGGATCAAGTATGTCGGACTAACTATCCCATGTAGCATTTATCGGTTACCCCGGAGTTGTTTACCTCGGTCACCTCCGTACCTCGGACCATACTTGAATACACTTAATACCGTATCATGACCCTACCCGGGGGTAGCCCCCTGACATTAGTCCCCGAAGCTGGTGCGGTCCTACAGCCGTGGATGAAGGGCCACACCAGATTTACCCAAATCAAGCCAATCTGAGACTGACATTCAATATGTATATGTCGGATCCATATCAAGAGCAAGGATTCAATCCTCCTTTTTTCTCATCATAAGTTCTTATGTCGGTTTGACCGACACAACCGAGATTACCTCGATTCTTCTGAGCATCTAGTCACTGCATCTTCTTTAACTTTTTCCGACATTCTCCGTATGTCGGTTCCCCCGACATACCGAGGTTCTTCTAACCTCGGTCGAGTTTTTTTATCATCGCTTCTGGTAGAGATACAGTGCTTATCTCCTCGTTTCTTGTGTACAGGCAGACATACCCCTGCAGGTCCTGCACACAGGTCACGATGGTCCCACCACATGTCCCATCGTGTCAACACACTTGAGTGCATTGACCGCATGAAGCACACGTTGAACCGCATTTTTTGAATCTCCCGCCCGTTAGTGCTCCACTAACGGTGCTCTTGTGCAGTTACGATCTTAGTGGCCCACGATGTGGCCGTTGGGGCAGTTATCTCGCCGCGTCAACTGCGGAGATCATGAGCAGTAAATCTGCGGCCGTTTCGGCAACCGCCCACAAACTGCTCCACAAACCGTGCCATCCCGCGCCTATAAGTAGGGGCACGGGGGCTCCACCGGTTCCTTCTTCCTCACAACTCCTCTGCCTCATCGCCGCCGCCGCCGCCGCGCGCAGCCTCTCTCCACCGCAGCGCGGAAAACACCGCACGCCGCCGACGACCGGACCCTGCCGCGCGCCGCCGCGCCGTCATCTCCACGGCCATTCTCCGCAACCTTCTCGCCCCGCACATCAGATCACTCTATTTCTCCTTTCTCTTTTCCTCTCCTTTTCATCTCTTTTCCTCTTCCACACTCTTCTTCTTCCCTATCTTCTCATCTTCTCCTTCTCCTTTCGCCCGAGTGTACCAGCTGCACTGCCGAGTCGTATGATTCGCGGTCTTCTAAGGTCAGTGGTGTGGAACCTGCAAGGTCCATCCAGCATGGACTCATAAGTGAAGGCCTGCTTTTGATCACCCCATGGCTTCTTTCCTTCTTGATCCTGGCCCCATGCCGGACCATTGAACTTCGGGCGCTGGTTGCTACCAGCATCTGGTTGATCTTGGCTCACCGCAGCAACTTGGTTCGAGCCATACCGATAATCCGGTTCTCTCCTCTTGTTGCCGAAGTCCTGGCGATCATTCCTAAGTGGCCCGGGCCTGTTGTTCACCGGGTATCTCCTGCTCGGCTCAACCGAGTTAAGCAGAGGCTGCATCGGATCACCGAGTGCATAACTATCCGCAATGCGGATTGTCTCGGCCAAAGTGGTTGGCATCTCTCTCTGCAGCTTCTGCCAAAGCATGGAGCCATGTCGGCATCCCTGGGCAAACCATGAAATGGCCTGCGCTTCCACAACTCCTTCACAGGAATTGCGGATGGTACTCCATCGAGTCAAGTAATCTCGGTCAGTCTCATCATCCCTCTGCCTGCAAATCGCAAGCTGCTGAGGTCGGTTGGGCCTCTTGTAAGTGCTGGAGAAGTTGCTAACAAAAGCCTCTTCGAAGTCCAGCCAGCAATCGACACTGCCCTCTCTCAAGTTGTTCAGCCAGATCCGGGCTGGCCCCTCCAACATCTGCGGGATATACCTCACCGCCCATCTGCGGTTACCTCCCGCAATGTGCACTGATGACGTGAAAGACACATGTTCGTTGGGAACCCCAAGGGGAAGGTATGATGAGTGCAGCAGCAAGTTTTCCCTCAGTATGAAACCAAGGTTTATTGAACCAGTAGGAAGTCGGCGATGCTCTGAAGGTGTTGGTGAAGGAGTGTAGTGCGGCGCAACACCAGGGATTCAGGTGCCAACGTGGAATCTGCACAACACAATCAAACTACTTTGCCCCAACGAAACAGTGAGGTTGTCAATCTCACCGGCTTGCTGAAAACAATGGATTAGGCGTATAGTGTGGAAAATGATGTTTGCTTGCAGAGAATGAAAAAGAACAATGATTGCAGTAGGTTGTATTTCAGATGTAAAAGAATGGACCGGGGTCCACAGTTCACTAGTGGTGTCTCTCCATAATGAAATACTAACATGCTAGGTGAACAAATTACAGTTGGGCAATTGACAAATAGAGAGGGCATAACAATGCACATACATATCATGATGATCACTATGAGATTTATTTGGGCATTACGACAAAGTACACAGACCGCCATCCAGCATGCATCTGTGTCTAAATAGTCCACCTTCAGGTTAGCATCCGCACCCCTTCCAGTATTAAGTTGCAAGCAACAGACAATTGCATTAAGTATGGTGCATAATGTAAACAACACTAATATCCTTAGACAAAGCATTGCTGTTTTACCCCTAGTAGCAACAGCACATCCACAAACTTAGAACTTTCTGTCACTGTCCCAGATTAAATGGAGGCATGAACCTACTATCTAGCATAAATACTCCATCTTGGAGTTACAAGCATAAACTTGGCTAAAGCCTACACTAATAACGGAGAGCATGCAAGATCATAAACAACACATATATGATAGATCAATAATCAACTTGACATAGTATTCAATATCCATCGGATCCCAACAAACACAACATGTAGCATTACAATAAGATGATCTTGATCATGATAGGCAGCTCACAAGATCTAAACATGATGGCACAAAAGGAGAAGACAACCATCTAGCTACTGTATGGACCCGTAGTCCAGGGATGAACTACTCACGCATCACTCCGGAGGCAGGCATGGCGATGTAGAGCCCTCCGGTGATGATTCCCCTCTCCAGCAGGGTGCCGGAGGAGAACTTCTGAACCCCGAGTTAGGGTTGACGGCGGCGGCAGCGGATGTTTTCTGGAATAATGGCTCGGTGTTTTAGGTTTTTCGCGTCTGGAGGAATAAATAGGCGAAGGGGCGACGTCGGTGGAGGCGCGGGGCCCGCTCCCCATAGGGTGGCGCGGCAGGGGGCCCACCCGCGCCGCCATGTGGGGAGGGCGCCCTGCTGCCCCCTTCGTCTCCTCTTCGGACTTCTGGAACGTGTCGGAAAAATAGGCATCAGGGATTTTGTTTCGTCCGATTCCGAGAATATTTCCAGAACAGCTTTTCTGAAACAAAAAACAGCAGAAAACAGGAACTGGCACTGTGGCATCTTGTTAATAGGTTAGTCCCAGAAAATGCATAAAAATGCTATGAAGTGTGAATAAAACATGTAGCTATTGGTATAAAACTAGCATGGAACACAAGAAATTATAGATACGTTGGAGACGTATCAAGCATCCCCAAGCTTAGTTCTACTCGTCCTCGAGTAGGTAAACGATAACAACAATAATTTCTGAAGTGACATGCTACCAACATAATCTTGATCAATAATATTGTAAAGCATATGAGCTGAGATCAAATCATTCAAAGCAAAAGTCTATAATTGATATAAAAGACAACAAAACAAGTTAGTTAAACAAGCTAAAAAATTTCATGAATGATTGCTTTAAAGACATGAAACCGTACAAGGTTCATTAAAGATGTGTTAAGTATCCAATGTAGGAGTTCTATCCTTCAATTCCAAGCATCAAGTAATCTTTCACAACATAGAAGGATTCAGCCAAGTAAAAATAAATATGAACATCATGGATCAACTGTTTCGAAATCTACTCAACCGGTGAGCGTAAGCATTTGGTTTTGGCACCAGGATGTTATGGCTAAAAGATCATTGATGCTATGTAAGGAGTAGTGATTGTCATGGATATGTAAGGAGTAGTGATTGCCATGCAACGGATGCACATAGAGCTATATGTGTATGAAAGCTCTCCAATGGAACTAGTGGGGGTGCATCCAAGTTGGTTGCTCATGAAGACCTAGAGCATTTTTGAGGAAGCTCATCATTGGAATATACAACCCAAGTTCTATAGTGTAAATTCCCCACATAGTTATACTAGTAAATCATGAAAACTCTCTCATATGGAGTATAGGTGCTAAACATGAGCACAAATGATGACTATGAATAATGCAGGTGCTGAAGCATGAGCACAAGTGTGGATAAAGGATAGTAATGTTGCCCCCTTTTCTTTTTTCCTTTTTTCTATTTTTTTCTTTTTCTATTTCTCTTTTCGATGGCCTCCATGGCTCTTTTCACTTTCAGGGGCAACATTCTAATATGACAATACACTTTTTGTTACAAATAACTCACAACAAACTAAAACATGATGTAAACTGTATGACTCTGCTAGTGTAGCAGGATATGCAATGATCTAGCGTAACATGGGTAAACCGCACATCAGCTGTATAGAATCATGCAAAACAATATGTATATGATGAATGACAGCAAGTCATGTGATACGTGCATTTTATATCATCATTTTATAACTTTTAGTATCATACTAGAATGTTATTTGCATGATTATATGATTGTTTTTACATGTTTTAGATGATTTTGGGGACTTTCACACAAAGTCCCCATTTTTGGTATTTAATATCTGGGAGGCAGAAAACCCCTTTTCTTGTTTTTATTGTTTCAGGAGTTTCAGGAACCCAAATAATAAAAGGAAAAATATCACGTCAGTTTTTCATCGGGAGAAAGGCAGAGGGAAGAAGACCGAAGAGAGGAGAGCCACGAGGCCCAAAGGGGTGGGCCCACGCGGCCAAAACCCTAGCCGCGTGGGGCCCACTAAAAGGGCCTCGGGCACCTCCTCGCCTGGGGCTTTTTATCGACGCCTTCGTCTCGCCCGAAAAGTAACGCCCTAATTTTTCCAAGTCCATCCGAGGTCGCGGCGGCGGCGAAACTCCTGATCCCTTCCGAGGGGGGTCAGATCCTGCTGCTCCGGAGCTCCGGAGAAGGGGGAAATCATCGTCATCATCATCATCACCTCTCTCCTTGGCGTGGGAGGAGGCCTCTACATCATCACCCCCATCAAGACCAGCACCATCTCCATCATCATCACCGTGATCCACTCCGTTCCCCTCGCAGTTTGAGAGTTGCTATACCCTAGATACTTGTCTTGTGCTACTATTCATGTTTGTGATTGAGTACTTGTCATTATTTGGTGGTGAAGTTATAATTTCAGATTGTGTTGTACCACTTATGCCACTGATTATGATCATGTTTGCACGTTGTGAGTAGTTCCCGTATGTTCCTGAGGGCATAGGATGAATTGGCAATGATTTATATATGACATGTGTTGGTATTTTGTCAAGAGTTTATCTTTTATGTGATTCTATGATGGTGTTGTGCGAACGTCGACTGCACAACACTTCACCTATATGGGCTCATAGGAGAACACCGTAGTATAATGAATTGAGGAGACTTGGGAGGACACGTAAACCTGAGAGAATCATGAAGTTATAGTATGAGGGTATTAGTATCGGGGACCTTAGAGTGTAATGCTATGGTGGGACTTTATGTCTTAATAATTCTTGTGCAGTCATTTACTTGGCCACATGATCCATCATAAGGGGTTGTAGTTTATTTATTTAGCTATACCTAATTATGGCTCCGTCCAAAAAGATTAAAACTTGACAAGATATTCAACGTGTTGTTTAATAAATCTCTATGCCTAGCATATCCATGCCGCCCTCGGGAACGTTTTCCACATATAAGTTACACATCACTTGAGCTTGTCCTCTTGCACATAAGAGGATTGGGCTTTCTCTCTTTGAGAGCTTTCACTTGCTACTGTTACTTGCTGCATTGAATTATACAACCGAAAATACCAAAAACACTTGCATCTTTCATTGTTTTTTATCAATCTTACTAACCAATACCTTCAGCTCCTCGTGGGTTCGACAACCTTTTCTAATTGAAAGGTACTACAATTGATCTCCTGCACTTGGGAGTCATCAAGATACTTTTCTGGCGCCGTTGCCGGGGAGCGTAGCGCTATTGGTAAGAAGTTTGGTAAGGAAACTTGAAAGCTGTTTTATCTCATTGTTACTATGGCATTTATGAATCGTGCCTCGCTGCATCTTGCTCTATATGAAAGTGCTTATGCCACTACTGCAAAGGTGGTTGAAACTACTGTGTCTGAGATACCTAAAGTGGGATTTAAAATTCCCATGGGTCATGTTAAAAGAGTTATGAAAAATCCATTTACAGGTGATGGAACTAAGTCTGCACGCGAACACATGGAGTTGATTGAAGACATATGTGGTTTATTTAGACTTCCTGGTATTCCTGAGGATCAGGTAAAAAGGAAGTTACTATATTTGTCTTTATCTGGTAATGCTCGTGATTGGTACAGGTCTCTGGATGAAGAAGTCTATTGAATGGAATATCTTGAGGAAGGTTTTCTTTCTTAAATATTTTACTCCTAAAGAAGCTTATGAGAACCGCTGCTATATATTCAATTTCTGGCCACATCTGGGAGAGAGTATTACTCAAGCTTGGGGGAGGTTAAAGGAACTCCTTCGCAAGAATCCTTGTCATGATCTTACAAGGAAACTTATATTGATAAACTTTTATGTGAGGTTACCTATGAAGCACAAGGAATTCTGGATAATTCATCTGGTGGAAGTTTTACAAACAATACTGAAGAAGAAGCATGGAATTTATTGGAGACTATTTCTGAAAATACTAGTCATTGGGATCTTGATAAAGGTAATGAGCCTATTTTGATTATGGATATTCATGTGTAGAGAATTTCTCTACTTCTATCTTGTTTAAAAATATGAGTGATACATTTAATCTTGATCCTTATGTTATAATTGAGAGCTAAATTTTGCTGAACATATCTGTGTTCCAAAAAGTGGATTTGAAGTTTATGTTGAACCTGTTAAACAATCTATTGTTGTTCCTAAAGTTATTAAACAGGTTGAACCGTGTCATCTGTGACAATTGAGGAGTATGTTGAACCACCCTATCCAAACCAAGTTAAGGAGAATTTACTTATTGCTGTTACTAACAAAGTAAAGAAAATGTTCTCAGCCTTATGAACAGGTGGAAGTCAACACTCAAATTTCTGTCATCAAGCAACTTAATGAAGAAGACCTGTTGATGTTTATCTATGTGAAGATGCTACTAAAGTCATCAAAGGTAATTCGGCCAAGTGGGGAAACCTGTTATATCATGCTCTATTGGGACTTCAAGTTATCATGGTCTATGTGATATTGGAGCAAGCATTAGTGTCATTCCATATTCTCTTATCTTGAAATCAAGCCTGATATTGATCCTATTGTTATGGAAGAGACAGGTATGACAATTCAACTTGCTAATAAAGATATATTAGTCCATTTGGAATTGTTAGAGATGTTGAAGTATTGGTTGGCAAAATAAAATATCCTGCTGATTTTATTGTGCTTGGTTGTCCTCAAGATTCATTTTGTCCTATCATTTTTGGTAGACCTTTCTTACATACTGTTGGTGCTGAAATTAATTTGCTTAAAGAGAAAGTGTTTATTAAATGTTGGTGAGAAACTTGAATTCAACTTTTCCAAATTTGCTGATAAACATGTTGAAAGAGCCTTTTCTGAAGATTTAATTGAAACTCTTGCTCATATAGCTGTAGCTTCAACAGATGTTGTAGAACGTTATATGCTTAATCAAGATGAACCATTTAATGATGAGGAAAAAGAGGCTTTAGAACAAATATTATGGCAACAACCACCACAATTACAATTGCATATCCCACCTGATAATTTAGGAGTGCTACCACCACCTAAAGGGGATCCTAGTTTTGAATTAAAACCTTTGCCTACAAATCTGAAATATGCATATTTGGATGAGAAGAGCATATATCCTGTCATTATTAGTGCTAACCTTTCAGCTGAAGAAGAAGAGAAATTACTTGATGTGCTAAAAGCTCACCGACCAGCCATTGGATACTCTCTTGATGATCTTAAAGGTATAAGCCCAGCTCTATGTATGCATAAAATTAATTTGGAAGAAGATGCAAAACCTGTTGTTGATTATCAACGCCGTCTCCATCCAAAAATGAAAGAAGTGGTAAGAAAAGAGGTAATAAGACTTATTGAAGCTGGTATCATTTATCCTATAGCTGATAGTAAGTGGGTTAGTCCTGTTCATTGTGTTCCTAAAAAGGGTGGAATGACTGTTGTTCCAAATGATGAGGATGAACTTGTGGCTCAACGTACTGTTGTTGGTTATAGGATGTGATTGATTTCAGGAAATTAAAAAAGCAACTCGAAAAGATCATTATCCATTGCCATTTATTGATCAAATGTTAGAAAGGTTATCTAAACACTCTCACTTTTGCTATCTAGATGGTTATTCAGGTTTCTCACAAATTCCTGTCCATAAGGATGATCAAGAAAAGACCACTTTTACTTGCCCATATGGTACTTTTGCTTATAGGAGAATGCCATTCGGTTTATGTAATGCTCCTGCTACTTTTCAAAGATGCATGAATGCTATATTTGCTGATTATATTGAAAAGATAATGGAAGTTTTATGGATGATTTTTCTGTGTATGGTACTTCCTTCGATAATTGCTTGTTCAACCTTAACAAAGTTTTGCAGCGTTGTGAAGACCAACACTTAGTTCTTAATTGGGAGAAGTGTCACTTCATGGTTACTGAAGGTATTGTTCTTGGGCATAAGATTTCTGGAAAGGAATAGAAGTTGATCCAGCAAAGATAGAAGCTATTGAAAAGCTACCATACCCAAGGGATCAAAGGTATAAGAAGTTTTCTTGGGCATGCAGGTTTTTACCGTAGGTTTATTAAAGATTTCTCCAAAATATCAAAACCTCTAACCAATCTTTGCAAAAGGATGTTCCTTTTCTTTTAATGATGATTGCATTGAGTCCTTTAATATTTTGAAGAATGCTTTAATAAGTGCTCCTATTATTCAACCTCCTGATTGGAAATTGCCTTTTGAAATTATGTGTGATGCTAGTGATTATGCAGTTGGGGCTGTTTTGGGCCAACGTGTTGATAAGAAACTGAATGTTATTTATTATGCTAGTAGAACACTTGATGCTGCTCAAAGAATTATGCTACAACTGAGAAAGAATTTTTAGCAGTACTGTTTGCTTGTGACAAGTTTAGACCTTATATTACTGATTCAAAAGTCACATTGCATACTGATCATTCTGCTATTAAATACTTGATGCATAAGAAAGATGCTAAGCCTAGATTAATAAGATGGGTACTTTTATTGCAAGATTTGATTTACACATTGTTGATAGGAAAGGGGAAGATAATCAAGTAGCTGATCATCTCTCTAGGATGGAAAATATACCTGATGATCCTATTCCTATTAATGATAGCTTTGTTAATGAACAACTTGCAATTGTTAATGTTTCTAGTGCTAAAGTTGCATCTCCTTGGTTTGCCAACTATGCAAATTTTATTGTTGGTAAATTTACCTCCACACTTCACTTTCAACAAAGAAAGAAATTCTTTTATGATCTTAGACATTATTTTTGGGATGATCCTTTCTTTATAAGAAAAGTGTGGATGGTATTATTAGACGTTGTGTACCTGAGCATGAACAACAGGCTATTATAAGAGATTGTCATGATAGTCCCTATGGAGGGCATCATGCAGGAGATCGCACAGGAGCAAAGGTATTACAATCTGGTTTCTATTGGCCTACTTTATTTAAGGATTGTGCTGAATATGTTAAATCTTGTGATAAATGTCAAAGAGTAGGAAATATTGGTAGGAGAAATGAAATGCCTATGAATTATTCTTTGCCACTTGAGCCATTTGATGTGTGGGGTTTTGACTTTATGGGACCTTTCCCAGAATCAAAGACAAAGCATACTCACATTTTGGTTGCAGTTGACTATGTTACAAAGTGGGTGGAAGCAATTCCAACCAAAAGTGCAGATCATGCCACAGCAATGAAGATGCTCAAGGACATCATTTTCCCCAGGTTTGGTGTTCCTAGGTTTTTAATTACTGATGGTGGTTCTCATTTCTTGCATGGTATTCTTAGAAAAACTTTGGCAAAATATGATGTTAACCATAGAATTGCATCACCATATCATCCTCAAACAAGTGGACAAGTTGAATTAAGTAATAGGGAAATTAAACTCATTTGGAAAAGACAGTGAATAAGTCTAGGTCTGATTGGCCAGCTAAAATTAATGATGCTTTATGGGCTTATAGAACTGCTTTTAAAAATCCTATGGGAATGTCTCCTTAAAAATGGTTTATGGAAAGCTTGTCATTTGCCTGTTGAGTTAGAACACAATGCTAGATGGGCTGTTAAACGATTGAACTTTGATTTTAAGACTGCAGGAGAAAAGAGATTCTTGATTTGAGCCTACTAGATGAATGGAGAAATGAAGCTTATGAAAATGCTAAAATGTTTAAGGAAAAAGTTAAAATATGGCATGACAAGAAAATTAAGAGGAAGGAATTCCAAGTGGGTGATCAAGTTTTGCTATACAACTCTCGCTTTAAGTTTTCTGCAGGGAAGTTGCGTTCAAGATGGCAGGGACCACTAGTGATACAGGAGGTGTACCGTTCAGGAGCTATCCGCCTTCACGGTGATATGAAAGGTAAACCTCATGTAGTTAATGGACAACGCCTTAAACCTTATATTGCAGGAAAAAGCTTTGTCGGAATGGTGGAAGAGCTGAACCTACAAACACCGGAGGAGGTAATTGAGAGAAACCGTGCAGTTTCAGAAACCCCAAATCAATAGAAGGTAACTTACTGTTGGAAAGTTTCTCGGAATTGCATAATATTTTACGGAAGTCATTTTTTATGGAAATTAACGTGTGGGACAAGAAAACTAGACGATGCGGAGACCCGAGGAAGGAAAGAGGGGGTCCCACGCGGCCCATGTACCTGGCCGCGTGGGCCCACTCCTTGACCCAAAAACCCTCAATATATACCCCTCTCTGTCGATCTAATCTCGCACCGAGCGTTCTCGAGCGATTCTTTCTTTTGCTGTTTCTGCCTGTCAGGTTTTTAGCCATGTCTTTGGAGACTCCTACCAATGCTCCTCCATGGACGACGATGATGATGAACTCGATGGGTACAGCCCCACGTCCATATGGAGGAGGAATAGGAAGAGGAAGGACTACTCCGACGATGAAGACTACAAGCTTGATGAGGAGGAGATGGACAAGCAAGAAGCTGAAGAAGAAGAAGAGCACAAGCCCTCTGTCGACATCGCGCCCTTGGCGACAGCACCTCCATCACCCATTGATGTTGCCGGCGTGAGGGTGAACCACTCTCTTGGAAACAAGAGGCAGGGCGCGCGCATGCAGACCGGAGGGAAGGTTCCCAGGCGCTTCCTTGCGAGCAAAAACGTAGCTTCTACTCTTATTGACAGGGAATTTCAGCGCACCACTCAAGAGAACTATCCTGGTGAATGGGATCGCAAGATCCCCAACAAGAAGGTGCCAAGCCCGGAGTGGAAGCCTTGCAAAGAGTCGGTGGAGAAGAATCTCATGCAAAAACTAGGAGAAGCCGCAAAAGAGTTCGAAAAAGCTTACAACCTCATGATGAAGATCATTGGGAATCTTGAAGATAATTATCATGAAGGCAATGTGAAAGAAGAGAGGGAGTTCTAGCAATACGCCAAGCTTGGGGGAGTTCCATCTAGTCTTTCTCTTTATCAATCTATCATATCTATCTAGTCATGGTGTGCTTTGCTTTTATCGATTAGTTATCAATATCTCTTAGGCGTGTGTGAGCTCATGGAGCATTATCATGTATCTCTATCTTATGGTTTATCAATGAATATTAAAGTATGGTGTCATCCATGATTCTCTTGTTTGGGGATTTATGGGTAACATTCATGCAAATGAGCGTGGCATATTTAGAGTTTCAATCACATCTTGCCTTGAAACTAATTAACTGGAGTGTGTTGGACAATTATAGAATCATCTCATAATAAAATAAGTAAAAGTCAACTTATGACTTGGAATTAATAGTTTGAGGTTGAGATATTGTCTTGTGGGGTAAAAAGTTGAGAAGGGATAATGAAAAGGATATAAAACACTCTTGTTAGACTCTAGTATCTTTTGAGCAAATTAATGATCATGGATATTTCAATACTTATGCTCTTGAATGTGTATGAAAAGGTAGGCACCTGAAGTTTCAGTTAGCCATGGAAAGTGTAAGATAAAGGTTGTATGGAGCATAGGAACTTGATTGAGATATCCATGACTAAAGTTTGTACTAGTTACTAGAGAAGCAAGGGTGATAACATCTTTTATATTTATCTTTTCATTTGTCTTCTCTGAACTTGTTATCCAATGAGAGTCTATCTTGTCTTTAAATTTCAGTAAAGGATAAAAGATTATAATGCTTGCTAGAAAGAGCAAAGGCATGTGAAAAGTATATGATTCAATTGTCCAACATACAATGGTTATTTGCTTTCAAAAGTAAGGGGGTGATTGCTAGAGCTTCTACTTATGTTGCCCTCATATGCATGAGTTTTATTCATCCATCTTATCTTGCAAGTGAATATGATGATGATACAATGCTCGTATTTATTTATCAACCATAAGTCCATTGATGCATGTAATGATCTATGTCCTTACTTACTCGAGGACGAGTAAAGGTTTAAGCTTGGGGGAGTAGATACGTGCATTTTATATCATCATTTATATAACTTTTAGTATCATACTAGAATGTTATTTGCATGATTATATGATTGTTTTTACATGTTTTAGATGATTTTGGGGACTTTCACACAAAGTCCCCATTTTTGGTATTTAATATCTGGAAGGCAGAAAACCCCTTTTCTTGTTTTTATTGTTTCAGGAGTTTCAGGAACCCAAATAATAAAAGGAAAAATACCACGTCAGTTTTTCATCGGGAGAAAGGCAGAGGGAAGAAGACCGAAGAGAGGAGAGCCACGAGGCCCAAAAGAGGTGGGCCCATGCGGCCAAAACCCTAGGCCGCGTGGGGCCCACTAAAAGCGGCCTCGGGCACCTCCTCGCCTGGGCTTTTTATCGACGCCTTCGTCTCGACCGAAAAGTAACGCCATAATTTTTCCAATTCCATCCGAGGTCGCGGCGACGGCGAAACTCCTGATCCCTTCCGAGGGGGGTCAGATCCTGCTGCTCGGAGCTCCGGAGAAGGGGGAAATCATCGTCTCATCATCTCATCACCTCTCCTCCTTGGCGTGCGAGGAGGCCTCTACATCATCACCCCATCAAGACCAGCACCATCTCCATCATCATCACCGTGATCCACTCCGTTCCCCTCAGTTTGAGAGTTGCTATACCCTAGATACTTGTCTTGTGCTACTATTCATGTTTGTGATTGAGTACTTGTCATTATTTGTGGGTGAAGTTATAATTTCAGATTGTGTTGTACCACTTATGCCACTGATATGATCATGTTTGCACGTTGTGAGTACTTCCTGTATGTTCCTGAGGGCATAGGATGAATTGGCAATGATTTATATATGACATGTGTTGGTATTTTGTCAAGAGTTTATCTTTTATGTGATTCTATGATGGTGTTGTGCGAACGTCGACTGCACAACACTTCACCTATATGGGCTCATATAGGAGAACACCGTAGTATAATGAATTGAGGAAGACTTGGGAGGACACGTAAGGCTGAGTTAGAATCTTGAAGTTATAGTATGAGGGTATTAGTATCGGGGACCTTAGAGTGTAATGCTATGGTGGGACTTTATGTCTTAATAACTCTTGTGCAGTCATTTACTTGGCCACATGATCCATCATAAGGGGCTGTAGTCTATTTATTTAGCTATACCGAATTATGGCTCCGTCCAAAAAGATTAAAACTTGACAAGATATTCAACGTGTTGTTTAATAAATCTCTATGCCTAGCATTATCCATGCCGCCCTCGGGAATGTTTTCAACATATAAGTCACACATCACTTGAGCTTGTCCTCTTGTCACATAAGAGGATTGGGCTTTCTCTCTTTGAGAGCTTTCACTTGCTACTGTTACTTGCTGCATTGGAAATATACAACCGAAAATACCAAAAACACTGCA